>JARHVA010005393.1:0-1219275 GCA_037957365.1 Torreya grandis | reverse complement strand
CTCTATTCATCATGATACCTTTGATGATAAGGTTATACCTACTTATAAAATTGATCTTCATACACTAGACTATGATGATGGTTACGCTATAAATGGCCCATTTATAGGAGGTCTTATTCAGGATTGAGATGATGAGATCATTCCCTATCATTCTTCTTTGTTTTATCCTTTTCCTTTATCTTATCACATTTTATCTTATATAGTTCCTAATTTTAGCATTATTCCTCTTATTCCTAGAGTTATCAATCATTAGATCAAAGACTATAAACTATACCATCCTTCCCCATCTTTTACTCTCACTCCCTATGTCAGTACACCCACAAGTATATTAAAAAGTGAATATGTTTCTTTTATGGAATGGACAATATTTCCTCCACTCATTATGTAAGCTTCAAAAATATATAGACACCTTGTGTAGACATGTAAAACTAGACACCAACAACTCTACATTAGACTATTATACCAATTCTTACCAATCATCAAATATTTAAATTAAGAATTTCTATTAGTCTAAAATTTGGCTTCATAACCTTACATTAAATAAATTTGTCATATTAAATCAATTAAACAATGTAAATACACACATTGAATTAATCAAAATCAAACAAATGACCAAATTCCTAAAAAAAAATTAATTAACTTGCACACCTTGATAAAAATTAATAAGAAAGTTAAATAAATTTCAAATCCTTATCCATTTCACCCATGAGCTAATAAATCAATTAATAAAAATCAAATTCAAGAGAATTTTAGAACATCCTATAACACACTCATTACCTTTGTGAGTTGTCACTTTTGGAAAATATCTAAAAGAATATCCTAGGAATATGTTAAACTTTAAAAAAGTTAATAAAATCAACCATGGTCAGAATTAACCCATTTTAAAGGATTTGAAAGCCTATAAAATCAAGCTTAGATCTCTTCATTTGGAGAGCTTAATCAAAGTAGACTTATAATGCAGGATTAAATTCATGAAGCTAAAATCCTAGTGTTATAATATCAAAATTGAGCCAAGCCATATCAATAAAGCCAAGCATTAAATAATGGTGCATATAGGAGATGATTTTAGCCATGTATCATTTATTAATACTTCTTATTCATAATCTAATCAAGCCAAATGAATAAATCATTTGGACCTCTCAAGGAAGGTAAAGATTGTTTTTCTTTAAATTTTAGTTGTATTTTTAATTATTGTTTGTTCATTAATATCCCCATAAGATATGAGATTAGATATATTAGTGTGTTAGTGTGTTTATTTCATGGTTTTATGGACTAAAACTTGATCTAAATTCCTCTCTTTGTCAATGTCCTTGATCACAAATGGCACACTTGGTGGGACATGATTGTTCACCCCCCATCTTTGAACAAAAACATATGTTAAAATAGCTCCTATTTTTAATTTGTTTACTATTTTTTATAAATTTTTTATATAATTTTTTTTAATATTTTAATTCTAATTCTCTCAAAATATTATTTTTTGTTTAGAAGTTATGAGTCTTTTAGTGACTATCACTTTCTATTTTTTATTTTTATGGTAAAAATTATTAGTATAGGGATAATAACTTTTTTATTCAATTTTTTTAACTAAATTTTTGTAGAGAGATTTGTAATAGACCTGTAAATAACCTCCAAAAATTTTGTGACAAATGGATTTATATTTTAAAAGTTATATCTAAATTACTAACTATAGGTCTTTATGATTTATG
This sequence comes from Torreya grandis, assembly GCA_037957365.1. Lineage (NCBI taxonomy): Eukaryota > Viridiplantae > Streptophyta > Pinopsida > Cupressales > Taxaceae > Torreya > Torreya grandis. The sequence continues at coordinate 1,217,569 of JARHVA010005393.1, read as the reverse complement.
TGTTTGGTTTTCTTTGTTTTAACCTTCTAACTTCTTGTTTGTATGCTTCATAGGTTTATTTTATTTTTTAAAATTTATTGAGTTTTTCATTTATATTTTTTTCTGGTATTTTATTAACCTAACATGTTTTATTTCTTGAGGTTTTGCCTTCGGGTCTACAAATTTTACCCTTTATAGTTGCTTGTCTTATTTGGTAAATAAGCTTCAAGACTAAAGCAGTTGTTAACCTTTATCTTTTAGGGCCCATTTGAAAAATACTAAAAATAAACTTAATTAGCTATTTCACACTTTTTTAGGGATGTTTTAAAATGAATTAGGCATTTCAATTTGGGTTTAAAAATAATTTTTTTCATGTTTATGTTAAATGTTTTGATTGTTATTTCAAAGTTTACACCTTAAATCCAAGGGACTAAAAGAACACCACCACACATTTCATTTAGTGCTATAAAATTGAATACACTTAAATGTTTTTAAAAGTATTTTTCATTATATAAACTTGTTTGAGTAAATAGTGAGTTGTGCGTATATGCTCTCCCATCCATCCCTTTTAAGAAACTTTTGGGATCAAAAGTGATAACTTTTTATGGGTGGTTTGCAATTATTTTCATTTGTGCATCCTAAAGCCAAGGGGCTAGTAATGAATCTAATCAAACATTTTTAATTTCATGCAATGAAATTAATCTCACTTTAATTATTTGAAAACTTGCTTGTTAATTGTGTGTATTAGTGAAAATAAACGTGTGTGTATGCTCTCTGATGAATCCCCTTTAGGGAACTTTTGGGATCAGAGGACCATCTCATCACACTTTAAACCTAGTCCAAGGTATATAAAGAATGTAATTTAAGTCTCTCCCCAAAAACTTGTAATAGTATTGGTTGATCTTGAGGTGACCATAAAGTATTTCTATTTTGTTATTTATTTTATGCATCTTGGCTTATTAGGGGAACTTCATTACCTCCCATGAGTTCTTTAGGGAAGATTTGACCTGAGGCTTCATCTCCCATCATCATCTTTAACCCTTCTCAATAGGGGGTATATAAATTGGGATCCCCTCATTAGGATGATGTTTTAATAGGTTAAACCATCTCTATTAGTATAGGGTAAACCTGAGATGTTTGAGCATGTTGGACATCGTACTACATTGAGCAAGTGATGGATGCAGTGGTTGTAAAAAGGGTAAGACCTTTTTATAACAAGCCATATGATGTGGACCCAAATGACATGCACTTATTTTATATGATGATGTGAAATTTGAATATAATTGGTCCATCTATAATGCTTAAAATTCAATTAGTTATTCAACCCCACATTACCATACCCTTTTAGGATTTGGATGATTATACTTAGTGTATTTTGATCATTTTTTCTTGGTATATTTTGAGACTAAAAATTGTTTGTTTTTTTATAAACGATGTAAAAAACTAGTTTGTTTATACATCACTCCTTCATCAAAGAGGCATTATGGCAGCCATTTTACACCACACTTATGCCTTGTAATTTTTACTAAACATGTTTGTGTATGTGTTACTTGTTTGAGATGGGTAATATTATGATGCCCATATCATTATTAGGTTTGAGCCTTTGAGTCTTTGAATCATAACATTGATCACATCATTAGAGCATGACTATGCAATTAAGTTATTCATTTTATTTCAAAAATTGTTTGAACTTGTATCAAAATCCATTATTTTAAACCAACCAAACCATGTCATGTATGTCATTTAGACCTTGTTCATACATCATCATGTTATCCAATCTTGTCTAGCTTATTTAATCTACTAATGGTTTTCAACCATTGAGTTTTCAATTAACCTTTTCAAGTTCATATTCAAACATTGATTGATTTATATTTAAGCCTCATTTCATAACAACTGATACATAGATCTTTATCTTTTGGGTTGCATAACTTAGGTTAATCAATTACTCAAATTTTAAAATTATCACTTGTTTGTTCATTCAACATTTACTCATCATTATTTGTGCCTATATTTGGGGAACGCAATATTTTATCCAAGTGCCTTTTGCCTTATGGATTATACCAACTAATCATGTTTATATTTGATTTCATGTGTCAGGTTTATTTTAAAGCTGTTCCAATCTTGTTAGATTAAATCAAATCAAATCAGTCTTTGTTTCAAAGTCTAACTTTTGATGTTGTTTGGCCAAAAGTCTTAGCAGATCATGTTTGTTTGAGCCTAGATTTGGACTTCGCATTTGGATGAAAGCCTTAGTAACACATATTTTCTCATTTGTAGTTAGACCTTGTTTGGAAAACTTTGGCCTGGACTTTGACATCTTGGTTTTATTCAGATGCTTGAATTTTTATGTGTATAATATTTGATGTTAGACATTTGAATTTAGAATAGTTTATTCCATCTTCTAACACAAATCATTTTAGAGATACAACTCCATTTTTAGACCATGTTGGAGATACAACTCCACTTTTGACCAAGCTAGACCAAGTTTTGAACCATTTATCCTTTAGGCATTATTTTTCAGAGTTCATAAAACTCTAAGCCTTTTTGTTTTTATAAATTTCATCATTGATGTGGATATGTCTAACTACACTTATGGTGGAGTCGTGCATATTCCAAATTATCATAGATTATCTGCACAAAATAAATTTGATATTTATGGATTTATTCAAGACCCCTTTGATGATAACATGGTTTATGAGATGGAATTTTATCCACCTTGCACAAATAAAATCAAAGACCAAAGTCAAGACCTCAACTGGGATGATATGGTTGGTGAGGTAGAGTTTGGTACAAACTTATACAATGATAATGTTGTTTAGGAGAAAGATCCATACCCTCCTTAAAATAATCAATATAGATAACAAAGGCAAGGATCGGCTTATAATCCAACTCAAAACCCTAACTGTGATGATATGGTTTATGAGGAGGACTTTGATGCTTTGGATTATATGAGCAATCAAACTCCATAATGCCCTACCATTTCTATTCCAAGACCTCATCCTTTGGCTTGTGTGAGCAATCAAGCTCTATAATGCCTACCCATTATCCAACTACTGACCATTCCTCATTTAGTGTATGTCATTCCCCACTTTAGAAAAACCCAACCAATCTAATTATGATCCCAACCAATCATTAATCATAAAACTCATCCAATCATTCAGCCTAAACCTCATCTAATAATTTAGCCTTAGCTCATCATTCAACCTAAACCCTAACCAATCTAGTCAATCCCTTAATTGAGGTAATCATTTGAGGACCAAGCTATGATCAAAACTAGTATTTTACAACTCATTCAAAACCAAATCCAATAAAACCAACCAATCCAAGATGTTTTTTTTAACCAACCATTTGTGATAAGTCGACCTATGATAAATTACGTATTGATCCTATACCTGTTATTGAGGAGTCTCACTCTGACAAGCTAGTATTTATTGAGTCACTTTTTAATGATTATAACTAACTTTAAGAAAATCATTACCTCAAATATAAGCTTATTTTTCAAGAGTCTTCCTCTGACAAGCCAATCTCTATTGAATTATCTCTTGACATTTTTCCTATTATTAAAGAGTTTCACTTTGATAAACTAGTTTTTATGGATCTTATTATGCCATCACAGGCTACTACTTATCCACTACCAAATATTTAATAGGACATCATTGTAATAAAGTATCCATTAGATTAAGAATCAAAGTTAGAGTTAGGTTCTATTCTTGAACCAACATTTGATTTAGCATCAGAAGTAAAATCAAGATCAGTCTTAACATCAGATTTAGAGGCCCTTGAGTTAAAATCAGATTCAGAAGGAGAATACATTCATGACTATTACAATATTGGTTATGCAAGCCTAGTAGATTAGTATGAATACTTTTTGATCCTTCTACAATTTTTGATGATGATTACTTCAGCATTGACACAAGTTCTCCTAGTATCTTCTATGAGGATTATGTTACCAACCTCCATTCCATTACCATTTTACATACCATTGCCACTAACCATAATAGCCATATTATTGACATTCCATCTCCCATAAGTGTCGATTGGGACCAATAAAATCATACCTTATTGAAATTCATCCATGGAAACATATTAGATGAAGAAAGTCAAAGAGGCTAAGACCATAATCATACAATAAAAGAAGACTCTCTTATACAAACCTTTTTGGAGGTGCTAGGGGAAATAAAATTTAAAACTTAGCATCTTCTAGTGAAACCTTTTTAGAGGCACTAGGAGATAATTAAAGTCAAAATTTAATGGTACTTAGTGAAACCTTCTTGAATTCACTATAGGATAATCAAGACAATTTCATTGGTAGAAACATCATCGAGGTGCCAATAGCTAAGCATAAAAAAATCTCACTTCTTGATGAAAACATTATCAAAGGAAAAATCAAAATAACTTCCAATCTACAACCTAATCAGATGGAAGATACTCTTATGCCTAAAAAATAAAAGAATCTAGTGGTCTTATTGAGATAATATTCAAAAGTCTTCAAACCTACCACATTCAAAGATATGTTGAATCTAACATTAGTAACATTATGTGTGCCTAAAAATATTAATCTTCATTTCTTTCCCAACCATACATTCCATTATCATGCACCATTTTATTTCCCAATCAAACCTATCAACCAACATATATCCCTCTTTACCATCAATGGTTGCACTTTCCTTTATAGAGGCTATAAAGATAACTTGTCTCAAGTTTTGAAGGAAACAACATTAATGACTGATGAAGATCACAACATCTTTTATATCTGAATCTATAGCCAATTCTTAATAAAGAGGCTATTCAGACAAGGTGTGGGCTATAAATTAACATAATTGACTATTTTGGTTGTATCATTTGATGATCAAGATGTACATCTCCACATTGGCAAGAATAATATAATCACATACCCATGCCACAAACATAAAAAACCAACAACCATCATCAACCAAAAACATGTACCATAACATTTTAATTTTCCATATCCATGTTAAGCATGGGATATACTGAGAGGGGGAGTGAATCAGTATATCATATATCTTATAAAACTTTCCCTTAATCAAATTACACTTAACCAAACATTCAAGATATGCAATAAAATTGAAACAATAAACACCACACAAGATAGAGAGAGACGCCATATTTAACGTGGAAACCCAATGTGGGAAAACCCATGAAGAACAATCTCAAGTATATGAATGAGAACCAACTCAAATAATAATATTCACAATCACCAACTTGAAGGAGCACCAACCCCTTTGTTGATCACTAACACAACAACTATTCATGACCACCAACCCCTTTATTGAACACCAACACAACAACAATTTTTGAGCACCAACCCCTTTGCTGAGCACCAACACAACAACAATTTGTGAGCACCAACCCATATGAGCACCAACTCCTTTGTTGAGCACCAACATAACAATAATTCATGAAGACCAACCCATAGGAGCACCAACCCCTTTATGTATACCACACAACTATCTCTCAATATTTTTATCTCAAGAAATGATAGTTCATTACAAAATCTCTTTCCTCTCTCACCTTTGCTCTTCTAAGATACATATAACAAATAAAAATCAGACTCTATCTCCCATTGCTCTTCTAAGCTAGACATTACTATCTCAAATCAAACTCTCTCTCACACCTTAAAAATGGCTTCTCAAGCCTTTATTTATAGCTTTCCAAATGACCTTTGGCCTTCCCCATTTGTAACCCTTCAATCCTCATGGAAAATGGTGCCAATCTTGTATGACCCTTCATATCCTTCCATTTGAAAAATCATGTGGTGACCCTTCATGAGAAAAAGCATCCTTCCCTCTTTTGTCTCTACCTTGGTGACTTTTCATATTCCTCAAAGTGTCCCTTCATGAGAAATTTTAGCATTCCTCTTTTTTCTTCACTTGGTGACTCTTGGAATTCCCGAAGATGACTCTTCATGGGAAAATTCATCCCATTCTTCTTTTGTATTTACCCAGTGACTCTTTGACTTCTCCATGGGACTTTATTTTGTCTTATATGCAACCAAAAATATATTATTTAATATTAAATAAATATTAACACACATTAGCCAAGATATAAATATTAAAAACATCATTAAATGTAATGGGGACTTTATCACCAATAATGTTAGACCTTTGACATCAATGATAATATTTCCAATAATCTCCCCCTTTGTCATTGATGGAAACCTCAATCTTGAAACTACCACATCATGAATCCTGCACATACTATCATCTAAAAAACCTACAATAACTCCCCCTTATTGTAGTAACCTATACATGTTCCCTATACCTATTTCTACACATGTACCTGTACCTTTTATTCTCCCCCTTTGACATCAATGGCAAAGGTCCTACCTAGAGATAACACTTAGCTCCTCCTTAACTAATGCTAAACCTCAATGGTAGGAAGTAATATAAATTACTCCCAAATCCTCTCACATATCCTTGAATGTGTCCTTTTATCATGCCTTTGAGAAGATATCTGACAATACATATAAATTGTTGCCTGACCTTTGAGCATCTGCAATCAACTCATTTGAATCTTTTCTTCTAATCTCACAACCTTCTACATGAAACTTTAATGTGTATCCCTGATCACATATTTGACTTACACTCAATAGATTATGCTTAAGACCTTTTACATACAAAACATTATTAGTCTTGTTTTTACCATTATCCAAACTCAAAATACCTTTTTTGGCTATCCTAGTAGTGGTTTTATCTCAAAATTTCACTGTGCCACCATTGATCTTCTTTAGAGTTATGAACTTACTCTTATCTCTTATAATATGCCTCTAACATCTGCTATCAACTAACCATGGCTGATCTTCATTTCTTACATGTAAAGCTATTTGAACCATCATAGAATCTTCAGGGTGTTTCTTCTGCCATGAACATGTTTGTACCTTCTCCTTAATGAATAGAGCTTTGAAACTCTGACCCTTCTTGACTGAATTGAACATGTTTCTATAGTACTAGGCTATGTGTCTGAAGTTTTTACATTTGTAACATATTATGGCCTCTTCACCAAAGCTTGATAGAGGAGCAAAAGAGCTGTAGCTTCTGCATGACTCTACATGATTTTCCTTCTTATTTTTGAAACTGATAGCTCTTTTTTGACATTATAATTTATTATGACCATATCCATTACAATAAAAATAATAACCATAAAAATAAGACCTATTTTTATATCTTTGACCTAATTTCCTTTTATAGCTTTGTTCCCTCCAGCCTTCTTTGTTTGAAATGTCCTTTATATTCTTCACTTCTTCCCTTCTTGTTTCCTCTTTTGTAAGAGCTTCAACAAAGCTCTTTTTATTTTCAAATATGATACCTATCTTATCTTAATTTGTCTTTTGGCTCTCTAATATCTTATTCAATATGTTAGTGCTATCATTAAATTTTGAATCACTAACTACTTTATCATTGACTGCTTTCTCAATGTCTTCTTTTAAAGAGGCAATTTCAATAACATACCTTTCACATTATTTTCTTACTTTTTGAAACTATGTTGTTAGACCTTCTTCATTCTTCTTGGCTTTTCCATGTGTGTTATTATATCATCAATTATTTCCTTTGACTCTTTTTCATTTTTCTTGATCTAGCACTTCAATCTTCAATTCTTCTTCTCAACAGCTTCTAACTCTTCTAGGGCACAAATGAGTTCTCCTTCTAGATTAACTTTAGCTTCCTCCTCTTCATCTTCTTGATCATATATACTTTTTCTTTTAGAGGCATCTTCATGTATGGCCATGAATATAATCTCTTCTTCTTTTGAATCACTGACTCCACTATCTTCAGTTGTGCTAGGATCTTTAGAATATAGGATCTTCTTCTCAAATCCCTTATAGAATTTACCTTTGAAATTATTCTTTTATGTATACCTTCCTTCTTCATCATCATCATTACCTTTATTTGGGCATTTAGCTAAAAAATGTCCAATCTTTCCACAATTAAAACATTTAAAAGGAAAATTTCCTTGATATTTACCTGTTCCCCTTTTTGGCTTGTGAATGAAAAGAGCTCCGTTGTCATCATCACTGGAACTATCATTTTATTGAATCTTAGCTTTCTCTTTCTTTGATGTCTTAAAATCCACTTCTCTCTTTTAGGGTTTATCTTGTTCAATCTACATCTCATATGCAGTGAGTATACCATGAAGCTCATCAATCTTTAGCTTGGCTAAATTCTTCATCTCCTCAATTTCCAAAACCTTTACATCATATCTCATTGGTAGAGATCTCAAAACCTTTTGTACCACCATTGAATCATCCAATGTTTATCCAAGACCTTGAATTTGATTTAATATTCAATCAACTCACAAAAGATAACTTGTTATATCTTCTTCTTCCATCTTCAAACTTTTAAAATGTCTTCTAAAAGTTTGAAGCTTAGCTTGCTGAACCTTTCCATCACCTTTGTAAATATTCTCAAGTTTTACCCAAGTTTCATGAGTAGATTTACATTTCATAACTTTATAAAATTTAGATTCACATAAACCACATAAAATAGCATTTAAAGCTTTAGCATTACATTCACTTGCCTTCTTTCCTACTGAAGTAATTACATGTGTCTATGGCTCTTCATTTTACTCCACCACTACTTGCCATATGTCAAATCCAAGGGCCACCAAATAAGTCCTAATTCCTATGATCCAAAAATAATAATTCATACCATCAAACAAAGGGGCTTTATTTGTATAAAATCCTTCATGTGATCTAGCCATCATGCTTTCCTGGTCTACCTTCAAGTTGTAAAACTTTTTCAAAAGGAACCTGCTTTGATACCAATTGTTAAGCATGGGATATACTAAGAGGGGGGGTGAATAAGTATATCATATATCTTATAAAACTTTCCCTTAATCAAATTCCACTTAACCAAACATTTAAGATATGCAATAAAATTCAAACAATAAACACTACACAAGATAGAGAGAGACACCAAATTTAAAGTGGAAACCCAATGTGGAAAAAACCATGGAGAACAATATTAAGTATATGAATGAGCACAAACTAAAACAATAATGTACGCAAGCACCAAACTGTAGGAGTGCCAACCCCTTTGCTGAGTACCAACACAACAACTATTCATGAGCACCAACCCATAGGAGAACCAACCCCTTTGTTGAACACCAACACAATAATAATTCATGAGCACCAACCCACAGGAGCACCAACCCCTTTGTGTATACCACACAACTATATATCAATGTTGCTATCTCAACAAATGATAATTCATTACAAAATCTCTTTCTTCTCTCACCTTTGCTCTTCTAAGCTACATATAACAAATACAAATCATACTCTATCTCCCATTGCTCTTCTAAGCTAGATATTACTATCTCAAATCAAAATCTTTCTCACGCCTTAAAAATGGTTTCTCGAGCCTTTATTTATATATTTCCTAATGATCGTTGGCCTCCCCCCTTTGTGACCCTTCAATCCTCATGGAAAATGGCACCAATCTTGTATAATCCTTCATATCCTTCCATTTGAAAAGTCATGTGGTAACCCTTCATGAGCAAAAGCATCCTTCACTCTTTTGTCTTTACCTTGGTGACTTTTTGTATTCATCAAAGTGTCACTTCATGATAAATTATGCCCTTCCTCTTTTGTCTTCACTTGGTGACTCTTGGAATTCCCCAAGATGACTCTTCATGGGAAAATGCATCCCTTTCTTCTTTTGTCTTTACCCCTTGAATTTTTGACTTCTTCATGGGCCCTTCTTTTGTCTTATATGCAACCAAAAATACATTCATTAATATTAAATAAATATTAACACACACTAGCCAAGATATAACTATTATAAACATCATTAAATGCAATGGGGCCTTTATCACCAATAATGCTACACCGTTGACATCAAGGACAATATTTCCAACAATCCATTTTCCATTCTCACATATCCATTTGTTATTATCACATAATCATTCCCTTTACCATACCACTTGGGGGAAACCTTCCTACCATTCTATCCAATCAATCAAACCATCAGTATCCTAAGTAATGCCATCCTATCATACCATTTTACCATTTGGGTCCTACTCAACCAAATATGTTTTGAATCCTATCAACCTATCTTATTTGACCTTGGTTCATCCATTGGTTTCACATTTTTGGCATATAGAATTAGATCAATTTCATTAGTTATTTCAAGCATTTCAGATAGAGGTAGTATTTTGGAGTAGTATGATATAAGTTTTGGTAGTTGTATCCTTCATTTCTTATTCCCTTCTTATCAATTTTGTTTATGTGAGCCTAATTATATTACGTATTGGGGAAAGTTAGTGTTCACCAGTATTGATACTAATTATATCATTTTTTAGGGAAAATTGGTATCATTGATCTATTATTTGTATCCTAGTTATAACCACCTATGGGTAAACTAGGGTTAACATTTACTTATTGTTCCTTGACATATCACCTAGCCATTCATGTACCATACTATGTTATCATACCAACTGTGCTTGATTTATTTAAATTGGTTGTTAGACTAGTCATATTTCTCCACTATGAAGTGAACTACTATAAACTAAAGCCATTTTGAGACTATGTGGGTTGCATTTAATTTATTTTTATGTCATATTAGTCCCCCTTTAGCCATGCTCTCACTATTTTGTGAGCAGGGTAGAGATGGTATGTTCTCACTACACACCTTAGTTTATAAAGAACCTATTAGGAGCATGCTTATGGATCATGTTATGACTAGTCCCTATAACTTCATTAGATACCAAGATACTTATAGTTTCCTTTCCCATGATATGCTTGATATTGTATTTAAACACTCTATGCATCCTAATAATCCCTTAGTTAAACCTAGTATGGATTATATTCCCACTCTAATTTTAAAAGACTCTCTTCCTAATTATGATTCTATTTCTCCTTCAATCAAGGATCATCCAGTCTCACCACTAGCCCTACCTCCCCTTGGTGTTGGCCTACTTCCTTTACTATAGCTTTCTCCTCTATCCACATAATGGGCTATTTATCAATACTATGACATTCATAGAGTTGCCAATCTCTAGACCAAAGACTATAAATTATACCATCCTTCCCCATATTCTACCTCCACTCCCTATGTTAGTACACCCACAAAGTATAATAAAAAGTGAATATGTTTCTTTTATGGCATGGATAATCATTCCTCTACTCATTATCATAATATTTGGCAATATATATACACCTTGTGTAGACAACACTAATGGCTTTACATCAAATTATTAGACTAATTCTTACCAATCGTCAAACATTTAACCTAAGAATTTCTATCAGTCTTGAATTTATCTTCATAACCTTGCATTAAATAAATTTTTACTATCAAATCAATTAAATAAGGTAAATACACACATTGAATTAATCAAAATCAAACAAATGACCAAATGCCTAAAAAGAATTAATTAACTTGTAAACCCTAATCAAAATCAATTAGTAAGTTAAATCAATTTTAAATCCAAATTAAATTCACCCATGAGATAATAAATCAATTAAATCAATTACTAAAAGGGAAATTCAAGAGCATTTTAGAACATCCTAGAACATACTCATTACCTTTATGAGTTGTCACTTCTGGAAAATATCAAAGAATATCCTAAGAATATGCCAAAGTTAACAAAAGTTAATAAACTCAACCATGGTCAGATTTAACCAATTTCAAGGGATTTGAAAGATTATAAAAGCAAGCCTAGAGCTCTTCATTTGGATAGCTCAATCAAAGTATATTTATAATGTAGTAAAATATTCATGAAGCTAAAATCCTAGTGTTATAATGTCAAAATTGAGCCAATCCATATCAATCAAGCCAAGCATTAAATAATGGTGCATAGAGGAGATTATGTTAGTCATATGTCATTGATGAAAACTTATTATGCATAATCTAAGAAAGACAAACATATAAATCATTTATATCTCTCAAGGAAGGTAAAGATTTGTGTTCTTTGCATTTTAGTTGGGTTTTCAATTGTTGTTTATTCATTAAGCTCCCCCTAAGATCTAGGCTTAGAGATGTTAGTATGTTAGTGTGTTGATTTCATGGTTTTATGGACTAACACTTGATCTAACCTCCTCTCTTTGTCAAATTCCTTGATCACACCTTGTATCCTACTCTTTCTCAGCCTATAGACAAGGCTATACCTCTTCCTCAATTATTACCTAAATATATTCTCAAATATGGAGAGGTATATTATTTGTGGTACCAATGTAGTACCAATCACATCAGTTATTATCACATCCTCTAATAACATCTATAGGATCACCTTATGACCATTCCTATGCCTACTATCCCTCCTCCCATATGTCTCTCATGCAAAAAGGCTCCCCTGCATTCCCTCATAGTTCCTTCACCTATGGTCCCTTCTCCACTAGCAGTCCCTCCATTTGTGGATCCTCCTTCACTTATGGTCCCTTTTCTACCAGTGGCCCCTTCATATCCCATATATTCCACTCCTATTCCTTCTCCTGAGTATCCTATGCATAATGGTCCTTATAAGCATGATCCTTCAATAATTCCTACATTTTATATTGAGGAAATTTAATGAGAGTTATTTTCCCAACTTTATCTAAAGATTGATGAGACCATCGTTATAGTTAGATTCTAGATTCACATAGATTTATTAGATGATATGGATAATGTTTGTTGATAAATTTACTAATATTTGTGAACAAAACATGGGGTTCCTTCACTTTCTTCTTAATTTTGGATTGGATGTGTACTCCAATTTTTAATTTATTTAGTTTATATCATTTGACTTTGTGTCAAATTTTCATTCACTTATCTATCTTATATGGCTATTTATATTCCACATTATATATGGTGTCATTTTCTTTCCTTCTAATCTCTTATGAATTATTTTTACTATTACATGATTCTCTTTATGACTTTATTTATTTCCATGGATGTCTTGTTATTTTATCATTATTTTTTGCTACCTTATCTCCATAACATAGATAATAATTATTGTTAGTTAGATATACAAACCTTTCTCCCCTTAGTACTCCTTATTTTCCATGTGATCAGTATGCAAAAAAGTCATCTCATTATAATCTTATTTTGCTAGTCCATCTTTGATCTCCCTTTATTCCCCTTATTTTATTTTCTAAACTAAGCATACACATGGTTGAAACTTGAGATAACATATCAGTTCATAAGTGAGCCTAAGTGTTTTAATTAGTCATGTCTTTGGATACTTATCCTCCTTTAGCATATAAATCTCATTTATTTGTATTACTTTGTCTCTCATGTTGGTCATTCCAAATCCATATGAAGGAGGAATCTTAAAAACCATAAAAATTTAAAAGCTAAATCATTTTAAAAAAAGGAAATGATATAAAAGGCAACATTCAATATTTTAAAAGTTAAATAATTTTAAAAGATGTAATTATTTTTCTAATCAAAGATCAAAATGCACACCTAGCCTCATAATAGAGTCAATTTTTATTAAGGTGTGGTAGGCCAATAGATTGGAAAAGGATCATTCAAAAAAAACTTGTAGTGCTACTTACTTTATCACATAATTACCTAATCCTCACAATAAATCTATGACTATGTAAGAGGTCTTAAGAAATGGGGAACAAGTAGTGACAAGGTAGGTCAATTTTACTTTCCTTGTTAAAATAACCAACATGAGTTAATCTTATTATCTCACTTATTTTCATATGAAACTTTGTGCTTATTGTGAGCGAGTGTCCTTTGTATATTGATGGTCATTAATCACTTAGTGTTTTTTATGTGTCCTTAGTATGACTCATGTTTCCTAAGGTCTTCTTATAGATTGATATGTTATTATTTTTAAACTCCATCTTTTATTTCCCATAATCCTAATATTCCCCTTGAGAAATATTATTTTTTTCATTGATCATTCCCCTTAGGGATTCCATTTGTAATTTTTAGTGTAAGATCCTAGATATGACTAAGAATTCCTCACAAGTTACCAAATTACCATTCCAAACATTCATTTTTAACATATATTCCCATTTGTTTCCACCTAATTGGTTCTTGCCTTATGAGTTTCAATGTAATACAATGGATAAGACCAAACCTTCTTCACACATGTCTTCAATATCCAAGTCATAATGAAATTACATGTGTCAAATTTGAGATAAGTAGTGATTGATCATGAGTTACATATCACTGGCATTCTTCCAATCTTGATATACTATGTTTTATAACTACTTTGTTGATATTTCATTTTTATCTTCTAATTTTCCAATTGCATGTAAGAATACAATCATTTTTATTAGATTTTCCATACTTCCCAACTTGAATTAGTGTGATCAATTTAAGTTCATTTTTCTAATTTTGTCTCTCTTTTATACTTCCTAAAGTGATTTAATATGATTTATTGAATTAATTGTTTTTTTAATACCATTTGGTTTTGTTATGCCTTATATTTTATTACATTATTTTCATACTTCCCAACATGATATAATGTGATTTTGATTTTCTTCATTTGGTGAAAATCTTTTCATGGTTTAAAAACATTATGTTACCTATTTTACCATCTTTGGTGTATTATATTTAGTCATCCTTTTTTATTACACATTACCCATCATGATATAGTGTGTAATACATTTTTTTCATTAATTATACTTTTCCAAGTCTTTTTTGAATTTTTATTTTCACCATGCATGTGTATCAAATAATGCTAGAAAAGAAAACATTCCATATATATTTCTAATAGAATATACAACAAAAGCTAAATACATATGCTATAAAGGAATATATCCATGCATAAACATTCAAAATAAAATACAAATCATGAGATCAAATCCAAATATCAAAATAAATATCTATATATATCATGTGTTTTATAAAATACAAGGTAAAAAATATAAAATACATACCTCCAGCTCTATGGTTGGGCCCCATCATGTTTATTCTATGGCCTAACCACACTACCCATAGATGCTTAGGACTATCCCCTCTAAATGGTATGCTATAATGATATAGTCTAAGATCTAAATCCCACTACCTATCCCTATAAGTTGGATAGTTAGGCCTACACCTATACAATTTGAATTATATTAGACATATATGCTACTCTCTCTTGAGAAAAGACCTACCCGGAATGAACCTCTCTCTCTCCCACCCCTATCAATGGCTGAAAACCATCTCTATGTGTCCAAAACTACATCACAACCTTACTCACTAGTCTAAATTAGCCTACCTAGGTTGGGGTAGATGATACCAAAAAATCATCCATTATGGTGGGGTTGTATGGAGCCAACACCCCATCCAAAATGTCATGGTGCATATCCATAACTAGGGATCCCCATCTGACCTCTTCTATTATTGAATATACAAAACCAAAACTAGATAGATATCAGATCATATATATATCTAAAAATATATCTATCTACTATACCCATATGAAACTAGTATTCTATATCAAAACTTAAATAAAAATCAAAACATTTCTCACTAGTATTGGTGTCACCAACCACTATCTCCTTGTCATCTTTCCCACCAAGCACCATATCTTTATATGATTATCCCTTGAGCACCTCCTCTATGTATTTACTATATGCTATTACAAATCCAAGAGTCACCACTCATACATGTCAAGACCCTCTCCTAAGAGGTGTCTTTATAGACTAGTTTTTTGCTAGAATGCCTATTGAGTCATCTTGTATTATCACCCTCACATGTGATCACTCTTGCTTACAATGCCTCCATTTATGATATGGCCAAGGTGGTAACTATTTATACTACTACAATTATTTTGGTGGTTCCTATTGTGATGTTTGTTATATCCCTACACCTACATCTATGTCATCCGCTCCCCCACCTATTGACTATCATGTTCAACCAATCCATGATCTAACATGTCATGACCTAATCATGAGTCTCTTGACTAGTAATCCTCCTCTTCCTCCCCCCATTATCTATCTAGTATGTCATTCCTTATAAGTAGGCACTACTATAATGGTCTCTAGGTATGGGATTATGAACTACCCTAGCAAGTATTCCATCAAATGTGGTTCTACACATAAGATATAGTGGCCTATAATCTACACCTGTGTTAGCACTATCACCATGACTAACCAACTAGGCCAAATAATATCAATGTGCATGTAGGGATAACATATGATCTCCCCTCATGTGATCATTTACAATTTTTTAACATGGGGCACAACTTGCACTACATGGTCTTATCATCATCTCATCACCTAATGTAACATATCATCAACCATGTGTGGTAACCCAACTGGTTGATACATATAAAACCTCTCATATATATATATATATATATATATATATATATATATATATAAGCACCCAATAAATTAACTGGACCCATGGTCTTTTTCCCTCTTAACAACATACCATACATATAATGCATGAGTTACACCTAGATGATATCCTCAAAGTCATATAGTTCTCCCTAATCCAAAATGGACTAACACAAGGCTATTATATATAATGGTAACTTGCATTCTAAATTGTGATATATCCCTCATTTTATCATAATTCCAAACATGGACTTTTGAATGTATAGAATCTATGAAATATATACATCAAAAAAACTAACCCACAATCTAGAGTATATCCTATCTAAGAATGTCTCCCACCTAACTAGTTCTTGTCTTTCTTATAGATCATCTGTTATCCCTATGATCATTAATATCCCTCTTATCAATAATGATAACAAAGCAAAAACATCCTATATCATGATACACACCTCAATGGTATCCCCATCCACCACCTATAAAAAATTATTGGTCATTTATTCCCATGCTCTAAGGAATATGACAATGAGATCAACACTAAGTAGGATACACCTCATGTCCGTGATTCCTCTAAATCTAAGTGTAATTAACCATTCTCTATCCATGTTGGTCAATATCTCTAGTAGCCATGATGCATATATAAGTCACCAATACCTCCAGTGTCTCTATAAAATATCAAATGATAAAGGATGTATTAAACCTCCATTTCATAAATAATCCAAACACATTCTTAAAAATTTCATAAATAAGCCACTCAAAATCAGTTGGTTTGTTTTAGTTTTTGAATTTTATATAGAATTGGCATATTTAATAATAAACAATCCCTATATTTTAATTATGATAATAGATCAGCCATTTTAATTTCATAATATATCAACCACATCAATACCAGATTGACCACCTTCTTACTTTATGTTTCTATATTGGCCATGTTATACACACTCAACCTCTTTTAGTGATACTACATTGTCCTTATCAAACAAATTATATTAGCAATGATATATGTAGTCCATCTTGTCTCCCTTACCAACTTAGTGATCCCACTAATATGTAGTTTACCTTATCATTTTATCTCACCTTATGGACTAAGTCAACTAGGTCATCTTTATTCATCCATAGGAGTGATATTTTTCCCATTTACCATAAAAGCCTTAGTCATTTATTGGTCTGACTCCTTCCTACCTAGTACCCCATTTTACACTTAGTTTACCTAAAAGTTTCCTAGGGTTCATTTTGGTGCCTATATTTTCCCTACCAATAAATTTTCTATATTTAGCTCAATTTCAAATAAAAATATTCAAAATTTTAAAATTTTTAGTTGCTTACCTATGTTGTACTCACTGTGGCTACTATGCATCCTCCCTGTCTCATATGTCATCTCCTCACCATGATGGCTATTTAGTCTCCAACTAGGTCTCTTAGAGATATGTTTTCTTAGAATAGTAAAAATAAAAAATGAAATATTGTTCATCTTATTTATAATTACTATTCAAAATTATTTACCTTTTAAATATTTACTGTCAGACTTTATATTTTGATCATATCTTTGTCTCTACTAGATATTTTTCCAAATCATAAAGTGTTATATAATCCTAACATCATAGATAATATTTTCACCTAATATCTATCTATGTTACAAAATTTTTAATTTATTTTCTCTTTTTCACTAATCTCTACAAGTTTGCCTAATGCTCCGTACATTAGACACCATTACATTTCTTGTATCTCCTTCTTTATCCATAGACCTAAGGTAAGTAAATTTATGTGTTTTTCAATTATTTCCTTTCATTTATATTCTTTTATCCTTACTATAATTTATTCAGCTTCATTTTTATGTGTTGTTATGTTCTTTCCTACAGAACCATCTCGTATAGTACCTATGTGACACATGATGAGCTTAGAGTGGGGAATATGTATACACATAATATTTTCAAGCTTTGTCAATTGTTTATGCCTTCTCTCTTATAAGAACCCATCTATTCTCAATCTCTCTAAGTGCACACCTTAAGGGGTGCACTGGGAAAGGAGTGGGTTGACCATTGGTGTTTCAAAAGATCATTATCCCTTTACTACCACTTTTTATCAATCTAACCATCTCTTAAAAACATTCCCCTAAGATATGCCTACTCTTTTGTACTCTCCTATAGTCATTTTATACCTTCATTAGCCATTCCCTATCCTAAAATATTTTTTGGTTGTCTACAATACATAGTTGGCCCTATTGATCCTATACTCTAATTAAAAAAACTCATTTAGGATCTAGTATATCCCCTGGTCGACCTAAACCATGACCTAATTTATTTTTTTAATAATGATATATATTTTATTGGGTCAACCTTATCATCTAAACTTTTGGAAATGACTAGGGTTAAATCCATCTATATAAACACATACATTTAATCATTTATTTGGGAAGAAAAGAGAAGAAGAGGTATATATTATGCATTTGATTATCCACCATTCTAATTGAGAATCATAGATTAGGGTTTCATACTTTCTTTGGAGCTATGGATCTTATCTTGTGGATAAGTCTTTTGGATGCATTGATATGTTATACAACTTAAAGTTGATTTGTCCTTGTCATTCTTACATATCACAATGACCTCTTGTGAAGCACCTTGGCTAAGGGAGAGATTGAGGATTGATGGGTTCATCTTAAATGGTAAGTATTCCTAACTTTTTTCCTTATATTTAAGAGTATATAGATATTAATTTTTTCTTTTATCTAATGCATTAGGATTTTTTATATAGTGACGTGAGTACATGTATTCTATGCATGTTTACTGTTGATTTTTACTACCCCCACTTTGTGCCATAAGATTTCATGAGCACTAGATTAGACTTTACTTGTTATTAGTTTAGTGAATATGAAAACATAGGACCGAGTTAGGGTATTATAGAGTTTTACTTGATTTTAGGATTTATAACCCTCCCTAGTGATATTATTATGGTAAGATATCCCTTGTTTAGGTCTAGTAGATCCATCTTGGTCATGACCCTGAATATTTAATGTATCAACCATCAAAAGTATATGTAGGATTTATCTTCTCTAAGATAGGATTGATTTATAGATTAGTTGCATTCCCCTTTGCATATAATAGGTGGTATCTTAACTTCACTATTTATCATGATTCAAATATTATTCATTGTATGGTATCATAAGATGAGTTCCATCTTTATATTCCAAGTAGTATGTATTCTCGCCATAAAAAAAAGTTTGATTTTGAAAGGACCCATCCATAGGGAATCAAAGTTCCCATGATAATACAAAGTATCCTACTTGGAAATATTATTTTTGTGTTTTCTAATAAAACACATTTTTAAATTTTTCTTGATGTGCTACAATTCTATCAATCACCATCACTCATTCTTCTTACATTCTGGCCAAGTACATGATTTTATTTTCCTATGCATATTGTAATTGATCATATTATATAGCTTGAGTTAGATGTATGGTAGGTAATTATAGAGAGATAGGAATTGTTTCATCTATACCATAGAGTAATTGGAAATGATGCATTATAATTGTTCTCTTATGTGTTATTTTAATAACCCATAAGGCATCATACAATATCTTGTGCCAATTAAGATAATTATCATAAAGTAATTTATTAAAAATGGTGGTGATGTTATTATTACTAAAATCCACTTGACATTACCTTGAAGTTAATAATAAAAAGAGTTTGTAATTGAGATCCCATATCCATGTTAGAAACCAATCAATTCAGATAAAAAACAAATTAGAATAATTTTCCTGACAACTTTTTGAGGGACTCTAAATCTGACCAATATGTTCTCTTTTATGAAGTTTCAAACAACTTCAAAGCAGTTGATCTTATCAAAATAGCCTCTACCCACTTAGTTAAGTAGTTAGTAAATATCAACACATGAGTATTCCCTACACTAGAATGTAGGTTCAATGTTTTGATAAAGTCTAACCACCACTATTGAAAGGGTTCTTTAATGACTATAGGCCAGAGTGTCAATGTTATTAGTTTAGGATGTTCGATAAAGTATTGGAAAACTTCACACTTTGACACCCATTATTTCACATATTTAAATAATGTTGGTTAGTATTAATGATTTTTTATAATTTTTAAGGTTTTTATATAAAGTGAAAATTATCCACCACAAGCTTTATTACTAAAATCTTCTAAAATCTTCTTTTGTTATTCCTTATTTGTGCATCTTGATAATGTGCCATCTAGGGAATTTTTGAATAGAGTGTTATTATAAATAATGTATTTTGATGCCTCAAATTGAGTTTTCACTTATGTTTTTGATTTATATGATCCATAAATTATTTATACAATATAAACTATGTGATGTTAGAATACCACTCTTCTAAGGAGTCAACAAAGACTACCAGTGGTAGTTCTTCCTTCTCTTCTATATATGAATTAGGACCTTCAGAAATCAAATTAAAAATGCCTTTTCCTTTTACTAACTTTATGTTTTTGAAATATAAATAATATTCATGTACCTTGGTGATCCATCTACCTCTCTTTGACCCAATATCTTGTTGATTCAAAATTGATGTGATTGCTAAATTTGAAACCATCATAATGGTTTGAGAGTTCAATTTGTAGAAATTAAAATTTTTCACTACCTTGACCATAAAATACACATGATTTTAAAATAATTTACACCTTATTTCATGTTATTTTATATCATATCTCATGAAATAAATTATATATTTCATTCCTTATTTACTTTCATGCATGATTATAGGAGACAATGTATATTCATAAGAATAACATTATACAATGAAATCCTTCTTAAAATATGGACAAATCAAAATAGGTGCCTTGGAAATAGGTTCCTTAATTTCATTAAAATATTTATTCACATTATAATTCCATCTTCAATATATCTTTCTTTTCATCATTTTCACAATGTATCTAATGAGTTTGATAAAGTTGGGAACAAATCTTTTGAGAAAGTTGGCTTCACTAAAAAATAAATGCATGTTAGGTTTGCTAGTGGGTAAAGATAAATATTGAATTGTATATACTATTTATATATCAATATTAATAAATTATTTGGAAACCATGTCCCATGATTTTTCAATCACTTACTAAAAATTTGACTTCTTAGGGTTCATATAAACAACATGATTGACATCTTTCAAAGACCATATTTAGATGCTCATAGTGAACTTCCCTTTTCTTTCAAAACATTGTGATGTCATCAAGATAAATCACTATAATATTATTCTTCATGTCACTAAAGGCTTAATCCATTACTCTTTGAAATATATTCCTTGCATTGATAAGATAAAATGGCATCCTTTTGTAGGTGAATGCTCCACACATAGTGGTAAACATCATCTTGTACTTATATTTTGTATAAACTTCAACTTGGCTATATCCAAAAATACCATCTAGCTTTGACATAATTTTATATCCTATGATAACTTGTAGGATTTGATCCATGATTATCAAAGGATAGTTTTCCTTGAGTAAGTCCTAATTAATATTATGAAAGTCCATGCAAATCCTAAATTTGCCATTCTTATTTATTATAATCATGATGTTACCTGCTCAAGTATAATGATGAAAAGGGAATATTATTTTTGCATCTATTTTCTTATTTGTTTCTTCATAAATAGTACTAATAATTTGGGGATTATAGTGTTGAAATTTTTGTTAGAAAAGAATGAGCCTAGGTGTTAATGGGATAATATGATGCATACTCACATATAAATGAATTCAAATTGACATAACACCAAGAAAATATGTCTTTTATAATTTTAATATATCAATTAATCATATGTGTTATTCCTTATAACAAATTTTTCAATGCTCACATATCACATCTCTTCCTTTATACCAATGTTCACTCCCTCTTACTCAGGTGACTCTTAGATATCTTATTGATTTTTTTTTATTTTTGTATTTTCATAATTTTAAAACATTTCCTCTAAAAAGACTAGGCATTTATGGATCTTATGTTCCTCTGTTTGAATGAATTTACCATATAATTGATTGGTTTTAGCATTAGATGGTTCTAAGATTTATATGTCTTTTCCTTCTATTACAGAAAACTCCTTATATGTTGTTGGGATTCCTTCAAAGTATAGATTTCTAAATTTACCTCTTTACTTCAAGAAATCAATTATTTTCCCACCATTTTTTAACACTTTCCAATGGTCAAGTTTTTCTAGAAAACTTGGGGGATATACCATTTCAATGATATATCAGTCTTTATCCAACTCTAGGTGAGGAATCAACAAAGATGCAGGTAAAGTTAGGTTGTCAACTTTGGAATTTTACACTATTGGGTCAACATTTATAGAAAAATATTTTAAATTTTTAGTACAATACCAAACCCTTTTTTTAATTCTTAATTCTATCATAATTCACTTGTTACTAACCTCTTATGTATTTCACAATCAACTTAGCATCTCTTTGGGATTGGAGATTTTTAATCCCCATTTATTATACTACCAATCCTAAGAGAAAATCCACATATTAATTTGTATTATTGGTGCATAAAAATGGAATTTTTTAGGGAAAATTAAACAATTCATTTTGATAAAAAATCAACACCACACTAGCACTTGAACCTATAGTTGATAAACTTCTATCAAATTATAAATTATAGACACCATTTGTATTACCTTTTATAAGTTTTGGAAGTTAAATATATTTGTCATTTATCATCATGTATGTACCAGGTCATGTTTTCTCATAAAAAATGTCTACTTGAATGTCATTTAATTTATTCATAAAAAATTTACCCTTTAGTTTAGGAAATAGTTTTTCATTTATTAATTGTATAGGAATAATATCCTATGTCCATTGAATTTTATTTCACCTCTAATATGTTTCCATAATGTTTTAATTAGTAGCATTCCATATTTAGGATGGATATCAACTATTAGAATTATCGAAGTTGTTACCAAAATTTGGATAATGCAAGTGCAATGGAGACATGATCGCACAAGATGAACAAGTGCACACCACATAGATGCTAAAGCAATTTAAAATTAACACAATAAGATAAATTGCACAAGACAAAATAGAGAAAACCAAAATTTGATTAGCATGAGATGGCCAAAGTGAGTAATACAAATAGGAGAGTACGTAAGTAACTCCTCCACAACAGGTGGACAAGGCACCCCAAGAATAGAATGTAACTCCTCCATGAAAGGTGGTGACAAGGTGCTAAGAATAGAGAAGTAACTCCCATCAAGGGAGTTAATTATGACATTCTTATGACACCTATGACACATCTATGACACACACCTCCACATAAGCTAGCCTATCCCACAAATGTAGGAAAACTCCATGTATGCACAAGAAATAAAATTTCCCTAATTAATAAATAGGGAAAAATAAAAACCTACACTAATACCCCCCCATAAGCATAGCTTAGGTGGGTAGCATGGAAATATAAAATGGGTCCCAGCAACTAGGCCTAATGAGGTACCCATGTACAAATGCAATCTCCCATAAGATAGAGAAAAGGAGAAAACCCATAGGAAAAAACTCCCCCCCCAAAAGAGAGACATAAAAGAAAGAAGAGGATAGAAGGCTCCCCTGAAGATGATGCTACTGTAGATGTGGACCACACCCCAAGAAGAGCTCGTAGATGAATGAACTTGCTCTTAGTGAAAGGTTTTGTGAAGATGTCTGCAACCTACTCTAAAGACTGGCAAAATATCAAGTCAATGACCTGACTATGAATAAGCTCCTGAATGAAATGCATGTGAAGCTCTATGTGTTTGGTCTGTTGGTGCTAAACTGGATTCCTACAAATTTGAATGGTACTCTAGTTGTCACAATGAATGATGGTGGGATACTTGATGGGAATGCTAAACTCGGAAAGAATCCCCTAAAGCTAAATAGCCTCAGTAGTTGCATTAACAGCTCCCCTATACTCTACCTCTATGGATGATATAGCAATAGCATTTTGCTTCTTGCTAGACCAACTGATAGGACCAAAACCTAGAGAGAAACTATAACTAGAACTGGACTTGTGAGTGTGTGAATTGTTAGCCCAATTTAAATCTATATATCCAACCAAGTCAACCTCTGTGCCAAATCTATAATGAATCCCATATCTATGTGAACCCTATATGTAATGCAAGATCCTCTTAGCTACTTTCCAATGCAGCTCATGAGGTTCTTACATGAATTTGGATACAAGTCCCACTATATATGAAATGATGGGCCTGGTGTGAGTCAAGTAGATGAGACTACCAATAAGTTGTCAATACCGAGTGGCATCAACTAATGGTGAAGAACAATTAGCCTCAAGCTTGACTCCTGATAGAAAGGGAGTCAGAGATGGCTTGCAATCAACCATGTGAAACTAAGCCAATAAGTCAAGAGCATACTTAGGTTGTACAAGAGAAATCCCTGAATCTGAATGTGAGATCTCGATGCCAAGGAAGTAGTGCAACAAACCCAAGTCTGTCATGTCAAATCTATCCTAAAGAGATGCCTTCACTGTTACAATAGCTGATGAGGAACTCCTGATGATCAAAAGGTCAACATATAGAACCAAAATCAAAAGCGAATCATCCTGCCACAAGAAGTAGACATTGGGATCAGAATGGCATCTAGTGAAACCCGCTATGAGAAGGAAGGAATCCATCTTGGCATACCAAGCCCAAGGGGCCTGTTTGAGGCCATAGATAGATTTACTAAGTCTGCATACTAAGGAAGAATCTTGAACAAATCCTGGTGGCTACTCCATGTAGATATCCTCCTATAGGTCTCTATGAAGAAGGGCACTCTTCACATCCATCTAATGCACATCCCAACCATGTGTTATGACAATAGCCAAGGTGAGTCTAATAGAAGTCATCTTTGTAACAGGTGCAAAGGTCTCTAAGTAGTCAATGCCTACAACCTGTGAGAAACCCTTGGTGACTAATTACACCTTATACTTATCAAGTGACCCATCTGCTACAAACTTGGTCTGATATATCCACCTACATCAAACCATCTTTCTTCCCTTAGGAAGTGAAGTCAAATCCCAAGAGTGATTTTTGATTAAGGAAGAATATTCTTCCTTCGTAGCATTATCCCACTCAGGTACCCCTGATGCCTCTCAAAAAGTCTATGGATCTAAAACTGAAGCAAAGAAGGCATGTGGATCTCTCTGAAAATCCCCCTTAGTACATCTATCATCTACGAGGTCTCCTACCCAAGTGTCAGCACTCTCAAGTGTCTGTCTAGCCCAAAGTGGCCTAAAAGTGGGTGAGTTAGGTGCTAACTCCTCATCCTCTGACTGACTAGAGGTGGATGACTCTGCATCACTATCCTCACTATCTGAACTCAAAGAAGAAGAAGATGTCTTTGGCTCAGGAACCTACTATGGCTGATTTGAATCTGATGAGGAATCATCATGAAGAAGTAGATCTGATGAGGGAGAAGAAGTGTCCAGTGTTGAGTCTCTAGGACTCTCTTAAAAATGGACACTTCTCTCGATGAATAACTCATGAGTGACTGGATCTAGAAGGTGATATCCCTTATACCATCCAGATATCCTATAAAGATGTAAGACTTGGACTAACATTCCATATCTTTGTGTTTCTTCTCAGAATGCGGGCCATGGTTGGGGAACTGAAAACTCTAAGGTGCTCAACATCAAGTTTCCTTTTATGCCAAGCTTCAAAGGGTGTTATCTCTTTCAAAGCTTTGTGAGGAACCCTATTTTAAATGTAGCAAGCACAATTGATGGCTTCGGCCCAGTACTGTGGTGTTAAGGATTTGGAGTGAATCATATAGCTACCCATCTCTTTCAAGTACCTATTCTTGTGTTCTGTAACCCCATTCTATGAAGGACTGTAAGTGACTGTGTGTTGCAAATCAATCCCCTCTGTAATGCAAAATTGCTCAAATCTGATGCTCACATACTCCCCTCCATTATCAATTCAAAGAAATTTGATGGATTTCTCACTCTATTTCTCAACAAGAGCCTTGAAGTCTAGAAAATTTTCAAACACTTCAAACTTTTTTTTGAGAAAATATATCCAAGTGTACCTAGAGAAATCATCAATGAAAGTGAGGATGTCTTGGCATGAAAGATGGTTTGGGAAAGGGTCCCAATACATCACTGTGGACTAACTCTAAATATTGTGAAACCCTCCAAGCTTTACCTTTGTCAAATTTTGCTTTGGGATGCTTCCCAAGGGAACACCCTTCGTAAAGTCCTTTTGAGAATTAGACACGAGGCAAGCCAATGACCATGTCATGTTTGCAAAGTTGCTCAAGGTAGTGGTAGCTAAGGTGGCCAAACTACTCATGCCATAATTTGCTAACTCCATATAAATGAGTCAGCAATGCTGTTGGAGAAGAATCTGATGCAAAATGTGCGAAGGTGTATAACCTAGCTTGGTGATCTGCCCTACCCACTGCCACTATAGTATCACTATGTAACTCCCTGATAGCCACTAAATCTAGTGAAAACTCAACTCTCATACCTCAACCAATGTGAGTGATTTGGTACACTAATAGGAGATTGGTTGAAAGAGAAGGAACACTTAGAACATTGTTGAATGTTCCTCCTTCCATTTCAACTGACCCTCTCCCTGCAATGGAAATTGATGTGTCATCACCCAAACTAATTGAAGTCATGTTACAAGTGTCTAAAGATGAAAATTCAACTAGTGAAGAGCCCATGTGGTGAGAAGCACCTGAGTCTATGACCCATGAAGATGTAGAAGCTGCAGTTGCTACAAGGGCCTTGCCCTTTTCTTTCTCCTTACCCTTGCCTTTTGCCTTAGTAGAATCTTGGGTAGATGAATTCTGCTTGATGGACTCAGGAACACCTATGTTGTTCTTCTCTAGAAGATGAGTTAGGTGATCTATTTATTTCTTCATGCATTTGTGTTCATCATGCCCTATCTTTTTACAATAGGCACACTAAACCTTCTCCTTCTTTGTTTTAGCATTGGAGGATGAAGTCTCAGTGTTGTTTTTAGCAGGATTGGTCTTTTCTTTCTTTTTCTCTTAGTCCTTATTCTTTTTCTTCTTCTCCTTTGTTGAAGTCTTATCTTTAAAATTTATAGCTATCAAAGCTTGGGGTTCATTAGACTTCATTGTGCCCATTTGAATTATCTTATCTTGCTCCCTAGTCAAGTCAGCAATGAATGAATCCAAAGAAGGCATTTTCCATGTAGTGCTAAGGGCACTTTTTGTGGCATGGAAAGTGGAGACAAAGATTATATAACCTAGACCTAACTTTGTAAGAATAGAAAGTATGAGTTGATCATCTTTCTTCTCTATCTCGCATTCTTTCAATTGCAATCTAAGGGCCTTAAACTTAGTGAAGAAGTCCTGTAGGGTGTAAAAGTTGCTAGGACTTAGACTTATGAGTTCATTCTCAAGCTCATGACCTCCCATCTCATCAAGCTTCCCAAAAAACTTTTCTAAGGTGTCCCATATGTCATTAGGAGTTTGGGAGGATTCTAAGTGGAAGAGAAGTTGTGGAGACATAGACAAGCTCAATAATCTAAAGGCTTCATCACTATGGTTGTACCACTTGACCTTTTCAGCATCTGTGTTAGGTTCTATTTCTATACCCATGGTGATCCTATACAACCCTTTGCTTATAAGAATGATTGAAATTTTAACTTTCCATTCATGATAGTTGAAGGGTGTTAGGGGTTTAAGTTGAAAAGAATTCATTTTTTAGCTGAATTTAGGTGAAGTTGTGTTGATTGCAAGTTGTGAATGTATGCAGAAAGGAGAATGAAAGCAAGTTGTGAAAAGAAATCACCCCCCCAAAAAATATTGATCCCCCCCTAAATATGTAAGTGCATGCTCAAAAGACATCAGACTCAGCTGAAAATGCATCTTAGAGTAATCAGTGCAACACTAAAGCAAACAGGATGTCAGACTTAGCCAAAAATGCGTCCCGAGAGACCCAAATTTTGGCACTTTATAAACTAGTGCATTTCTAAAAAGCCTACACTATATAAAATTGAATTACAAGTACTTTTGCAAAAAATGGAACCCAAAACCAAGCTACCATTTGCAAGATATTAAAGTTACAATTTTCTTATAAACTAGTGTTTTAGCAAAAAAAAGCAATAAAACATTAAAAAAATGCCAGTTATGGGAGAGAAAGTGGCCTTCCAACCACTCGTTGGATTCAACACAGAGTAAAGAATCCAAATTAGGTTTGTGTGAGGGGGAATTGGCCTCCTACCAACTCGGGCCTCACTCTTCATCTTCGTAGGTCGAAGATACAAGTTTTAATTGAAAATCCCCAAAATACAAAACTATCTAAAAAATTAAATACTTAATCAAATTGGCTGATTTTTGTTTTAACAAGTCAATTTTAACTAAAAATAATGAATCAAAGATAGTTTTGATGGATTCCAAGTGTCCAATGGGTGCCACATGGGATGCCAAGTAGGAAGGGGTGCCAAAAGAGCAATCTAGAATTTATCTTGCAAATAAGACAAAAAAAATAAATGCAGACCTATGTTGGACATACGGCCTAATGTAGAAAGGACTGTTGCTACTTGGCACCTTGCTAGAAGAAATAACTATAGAATCTTGGTGTGGAAAATAGAATTTTAATGCATAACTACAAACCTGGACATTGTGCGGCCCATTTCACCTTGTTGGAGAAGACTTTGGTGTGGCAGAATATTCCACAAAGAACAATGGTGCTCTTTTGCTAGATGGACAATGGCATAGTAGAGTTGAAGCAGCAAGCTGGAGATTGTGGCATGGAATAGCTGGAGCAGTAGGGTTGTAGACCAAAAGCTAGGCACAGAAGCTGTAAGGATAATAATAGAAAGTATGCTCTATCAGAGGAGTTTCCAGTGCCCTCACCAAAAAAAGGAACTCATCAGGTAGCTCACAGTAGTATGAAGAGGCTTGCAACAAAGTCAACTCCTCCCTTTGCTACTCCACACAACAAAAGACACCCAAAGGCTAAGGATTTCCAAGGAAACTAACCAAAAATGATATAGATAGAATTTTTTTTATTTTAGACCAAATCTAGAATAAAAAAATAAAGAGAACTCCACTCCTATTGATTTCAAAATAATTTAAAAGCACAATCACACACAAGATTATCAGGTTAGCTCTGATACCATATCGGAGTTGTTGCCAGAATATGGATAACGTGAGTGCAATGGAGATGTGATCACACAAGATGAACAAGTGCACACCACATAGATGCTAAAGCAATTTGAAATTAACACAATAAGATAAATTGCACAAGACAAAATATAGAAAACCAAAATTTGATTAGCATGAGATGGCCAAAGTGAGGAATACAAATAGGAGAGTTCGTAACTCCTCCACAAAAGGTGGACAAGGCACCCCAAGAATAGAATGTAACTCCTCCATGAAAGGTGGTGACAAGGTGCTAAGAATAGAGAATTAACTCCCATCAAGGGAGTTACTTATGACATTCTTATGACACTTATGACACATCTATGACATACACCTCCACATAAGCTAGCCTAACCCACAAATGTAGGAAAACTCCATGTATGCACAAGAAATACAATTTCCCTAATTAATAAATAGGGAAAAGTAAAAACTTACACTAATAAGAATAATATTGACTCTCTTCTATGGGAACAAAAGTAGAATAACTTGTGCATATTTTATTTAACCAATCAATGGGACTTATTTCTCTTCCATGTTAAAACAATGAACAAAATATTTACTGCAAGTCAATCCTAAGGAATATGCTACTTTGGTTGGCATCATTTTATCTTAATATTTTAAATTAGTTACATAATTATTTATTAATAAACCTTAAATGAAGAGTGAAACATACAAAGGATCAGGCCTTTCATTACTTGTATTAGAAATAACTATCTTACTTTCTAAATCAAAATCAGTCAATATAATGTGATCTTAATGAGGATGTGTGTTGTGACTTTCTCCTTTTATTAACTTAATAAATTTTTCCAACTACTTAGGATTCAACCTAAGGTATTCAATTTTATAGAACTAAACATTAGTCTTATTCATGTATTCAATTATGTCAAAGGAAGAAGAACTAGAGAATTTTGATTCTTCATTAATGGAAACATTAGGAGGGGACATGGGATTCCTAATATTTTCATGTTGTTTTTATTTTGATGAATACATAAAATGGGTACCTTGATTGAGAATGAACTTAAGAGAAATTATATCCTTAGGAGCTTCCTTAGAATTTTGCCTATCATATTCTTTGTTATTTTTGTAGCCTTCAACTTCTTGTTCTAATATCTAGTGAACACAACATATGAATTATTTTTCATATCCTCCACTCTTTAATAGTATTCATTGCCATCAGGTTGATACTTAAAATATCCTATAATGAGGGAAACATTAGGTACACAAAACACCTTATTCAAGTGCTTATTCAATGTTACATAGTTATATCATTTTATCCATTTCTAGACAATTATAACCATAATTATCATTAGTATAGTGAATAACCATAGGGTATACTTCAATAGTGAGTTGAGGATTTGGAGTAATTCTAGGATGAACATTGTCATGATATGGGAAAATGGTATTCTAGGAATATCCTTGTATGGAGTAGTCTGAGCTTAGGTAATCTATGTCTTCAAGGCCAAGATATAATTTTCCAACCTATGAACTAGATATTATACTAAATTATGTTATTTACTCTTGAAATATTCCATTCTAAGTTTCTCAACCATGATCATATCATCTTCAATTTTCATGTCCTAGGTTTATGCTACTACCAAAGTCAAGGGATAGTTTATTTGAATAAATAAACTTACCTCTCATACTTTTACATATAAAAATAATCACCTATAATTTTATATAGTAGGGATGGTATCCACTGGAATCTTATGCACAATAATTTTGAATCAAGAAATGAAATATCTCATGTGATCATGAAATTATTTATTTATCTAAGATAGCTAAGCTAATAAAGTGTTTTCACCCTTAGTAGGTTTTAATATTTCTTCAAATATTGTTCTCATTATTTTCCAATCTATAATGGCAACAACAGTAGATGGTGAAACTATTATAATGTTCATTCAACCAATGTTTTAATAATTAACCTCACTAATAGATATTCATGTTCTACACCAATAATACCACATGCAGAGAAGAAATAATTTATATGTTCATTACTATTTTTTTTACCATCACTAGTAAACTTGGTAAAATTATCCCTTGAACCCTTTAGTAGTTCATGAAGTTTAATACCTAAGGCCAATAGGCCAATAAGTTGATCACATGATACAAATAAAACCATATTTTGAAATTGTTTTTCTATTAGAACCAATATATCAGGTAATGAAAATGTTCTAATCATAAGTTTTATCCTTATTATTCACTTAGGAGAGAATCAAAAACTATAGTATTCTTAAAATTCAAAGAATGGATCAAAAATACCTTTCTTTTTATTAGACCTTGTGTACTTTTTCTCAGTCAGGATGCCATGAATTTATTAAATATGAGTATAAAATTTTAATTAAATATATGCACTACTATCATTATGATTATTATATAAATGAGTGAAAAAAAATTAATTAAAAATCAACATGTTTTTTTTCTTCATTTAGTATAGCTATAACTCTTTGCAACTGGGAGTTACTCACTATGTTATCCTAGGTGAAACCTCATAGATCAAAAGAGATGTTTTCTTGTTTAAATTTTGTTAAATTAAGGTTTTTTTGGTGATATGTATTTTTAATTATGTGGATAATCATGAAATTTATTAAATTTATAGATGTGGAACATATGTAAATCACAAAACATGCCCCATGGTGGTTGCCATAAACTATTGGTGAAATAATTGTTACTTGTGGGAAACAATAGATGTCACAATAGTGAAGGAGACAAAGTCTTTCCTCTATTCAATGGTAGGTTCCCTTTATTGAAAATATAGAAATCTAAATCAAACCTATCTACAATATCTACATGTTGAATAGAGTACTAGGTTGTACTACTTTTAGCCAAAATGAAAAATAAAAAAAAGCGAGACAAAAAGTCACACATGAATGAGAAAATGTAGATTTCATCCAAAACACACAAATATATATATATATATATATATATATATATATGAAAATAAACATGCTTGTTTAAAATGAATTCAATTATTATTTTAATTGAGATATATAAACTAATCAAGAAAAAATGCACATCCACAAAGAAAAAGCAAGACACAAAGTTTTAAATTTTCATTGTGTTCTCAAATTGAACAATGAACACAAATTTTATTTATCCTTCCTTTAAAGACAAATTAAAATTGATATCAAAAACCCCTTTTATAATTTATATTTATCTTATTTATAGAGATAGGATGGAATGGGTTGACTCCTCACATTACATGTCACCTTTGGCATTCACATTTTTGTCTTACATTATTTTTACTAATTTTTGACCTTTTTTAAAAAACAAAAAATACAATTTCCCAAAATAAAAGAATAGACAAAAGTAGAAAAATCTTTGATCATCCTAAGATGTCTACTTTGCAGTAGTAATTGGTGTTAATGATCCTGATATAAAAATAGATCTTCTAGCTTATTCTTTATCCTTAGTAGCTTTATCTTTTTTAAATTTACTCGCTACCTCAATGATTTTGCTCCCCTTTTGGGATACCACATGTTTATATCATGTCAAACATATATCATAAATCATCAACATGGAATTTGAAAATTATAATATTTAGGTTAATTGGTTATTCATTTCCTCAAGTGAAACATGTATTTCACTGAGCAAAGTCACTGAACCAATGTTGAAGGCATATTATTTGAATATCTCTTATTTGACCATTTTTTTTAATTGATCATTTACATAATTCATGGTGAACTGGCTTGTTGAATCGTACTTCAATATATAACAATGTAATTCTCTAAAGTTATAAGAGATTTATTTCTACGTCTCTCTTATAATTTGGACTTGCTCTTTCAACTCACCTATAAATAAATTCATAAATTTAATCTTGTTAAGGATGAATTATGATCATTTTCAAAATGTGTCATATTCACCTTTCTTAAATGTCACATCCTTCAACATCACATTAGTTTCAATTTTTATCAATTACTGTATATCACATTTTCCCAAACTTTCAACTCACTATCATGGAACTTGATTTATTGATTGATATTGACAATATCAACATCATTTATCCCATTTATATTTATTACCTCCCTAATTTATTTCATACCATCTAAGATAAACTCCTCAAACCAAGCATCAATAGTTTTACCTTGTGTTATATCTATTGAGGGTGGCTATGTTGTCCTTAATAATTCTAAGATCTTGTGAAGGATCATCTTCCTTTGGAACTATCAATTCTTTGACTAGATTCATAAAATAGTTTACATATCCAACCAATTGTTAAACTAGATCCTTCAATTATTCTTGGTGAGTTCACCCTATTAATATCTTCTAAACATCCTCTCAATATTTTCTCATATTTTATGAACATTGCTTTCCTATGTTCGCTCCCCAATAGATACTCTTTTCATATTATAATTATCTGTAACCATATCCTCTTCATTTTTATCAACATTAAGATTGATAATATCCATAAATTGATCCCCATGATGAATCTAAGACTAATATTGATGTGGCATTTGACATATTTGAAGGAGGATTATTGAGGAGATTTTTAACTACATCAAAATATTGAATTTCCTCCTTAACCACCTTATTTCTTTTATTCGACATTGTATGCATCCATTGATATCACATTCAGCTAAAAATAGTTGTTAGATCAATTAAAGGTGGAAGTGTAGGTGGCTTCAAAGGTGAATGCTCTAGAGGAGGTAGAATAGATGGAAAAATTGAAGGAGATATAGATTTTAGTAATTCAACATCACTAATAGTTGTCTATTGAGTTGATCCTTGAGTAGAGGCAAGATATTTTTTAGTGATCAAGGAGAAAATCCAAGAGGGGAGGAGGATTGAAACATGAAAAAATTTACTAGCATGTAACTTTATTCACATAATAGGGATTTCTTAATAATTTTTAACAAGTTTCTTATGTTGTTTGAGATGTTTGTCATCTCCATCATCATAACCTAAAGAGTTAGATGAATGAAATGTAATGTTAGCTCTACCTTTCTCATGAGCCTTGGGAGTTATATGTGCTTAATTTAGAGATGTTGAAGATATTTATATAATAGAGCATCCTAATCTAGTAAAAACTATCAGTTTATTATTGAACTATTACATGGGTTTATCCTACAGACATAATTTTCAATTCTAAATATGATATCTCTTTGATAGACCAATTTATAATAGGCAATGGTTAACCCATAACTCTTGTAACATATATAATATCAAGGAGGTAACTCTGAGCATCAATAATGCCATTTATAACCCATGTATCTATGAAGTTTCTATTCTATTATAAACTTAGCATAACCATGTTGGGATTTGTTACTTCATACTCATCTATAAAATTAGCCAAGTAATCTTCTATATGTGGTACATGTTCATAGTAGGCACCAATTCCAAGGAATTTTATTATAAACCATTTACTATCAAAATAATAATAAGTATCATATGAATGCAAAGTGAATTTTTCAATTGAAATTTTGATATCCTAAATATTTACAACATTATTCCATGTAAAATGACCCAAAGAGGTTATGCATCACCCAAATCATGTATGTCCCTACAACATTTATGCATTAATCCCAATTATGTGTATAGTTAAATTTGAATGATCTTATTATTGGCTAACCTAGGTATCCTCAAAGTATATCCTTAAAATCCTTAACTATGATATATGTAAATTTATAGAATTAGATGAAGTAGCTCCCATACTAAGAAATGAGGTTGGTTGCTTCATAATAAATTATTCTTCCCCAATATTCACTAAGGGATTAGACTAATCTCATAGTGAAGGCATCATTGAACATTCTATAAAAAAATTATTTTACTCATGATGCAACTGAGGATAGAACTCATATACTTGTATGGATGCATATACATTATCTCATTGAGTGAGATTAGAGTACACTCTTTGAGAAGCCAAAGAGTACACCAAGTAGGAGGAAATGAAAACTGATTTGTGGTATCCACATTAATAAACAATTGATTTAGGTCCCTACTAATCATTTATCCCCATTATATTAATTACTTCCCATTACAAATGATATTAATTTCCATAAAAATACATGCATATATATTCATGGTATTCTCATTTCCTATTACGGGGTTGATGAGAGTTATCATGTCTGATAAATATTATTTGAAGTTTTATTTTTATACTTTATTTGGGAGATTATACATGTGGATTATTTTATGTTAAAAATATGAATCATTGATTGTGGTCAGATACTTGTTAGTATTTTTATCCTAGAAGTGTTGTCTTATTGACAAACTCATCCTTATAAATTTATCATGCATCAAGATTTGCATGGTCATACCCATTGATGTCCCATCTGTTTTGGCCATTAGAGACCCACCACTTGATTTTATCTCTTTGATCTTTAGGTCATAATACCAAACACATGAGAGTACAAAATAATAGAATTGTATCGAGGTGTGAAATCTAACTACCATAGATAGGCCACTTTTTGTTAGGTGAAAATTCATGGTACTAGAATTTTATACATTGAACCACTTGCAGAATGTTTATAGGTAGACATGTCCTATCTAAGAATATAAAATATTTAGAATGTTACTATCCAAAACCAACAACAACTTGAAACATATATACTTATATTTCATTTTTATGATTTCATAATTTGAAAGGTTTTTTTGGTAAGGGTTTATAAAATTAGTGGATCAAAATGTAGAAAGTGTTGATGTAGTTGTAGTTAATATACTATGGTGGTCATGAAATATTTTTTTCTCTTTAGAAAACACATAAAATAAATATATTTGAAACCTACAAATTCGTAGTGCCTTAGGTTAAAATAAAGCTCAATCTAGCTAAAACTTATTGAAAACATGAACCAATGTCAATGAAAGCTACATCAATAGAATTATTCAAAACAATAGAGATTTTAATAACATCTATACAAAAATCTATCTTGGTAAAATATAATGACACCTGGCTAGAGTATCAAATTGCACTAGGATGGAGATATGAAGAAAAATTAGCCACCAGTGGCTTTTAAAAAAATTAAAAGTATCAATACAAAACATAAATTTTTACATGTCATGCCACATGTGCATATTAATTTCATAGCCATGTGGACATTTTATCCATCATCATGGGTGTGATGGACATGAATTAATGTCTGTGAACTAGTTCAAATTTGGCCTCACATCCATCACATTCATGGGGATGGGTTTACCAACCATAGAGATATGTAGTGCATGATAATGTAACTATGGGTACTACATTTCCATACTCCATGCATATTGAATTTTGGACAAGCCTATCCACTTGGCTACATGGGGCATGAAAATTACCTTCACACTTGTGAAATAAATTTACCTAACTCAAACACTTCTACTTTTTCAAAAAAAATCCTCTTTGAGTTTTGACTTAGAATATTTTGACATCAAATATTTTATTTTTTCTCCTAATTTAAGTAAATTTGGCCTTAAAAATTCTATGGGACAATAAATTATAATTTTCATCACATTTAAAATATAACCATTTCCCTTCTCTTAAATATGTTGAGTTAGTCTAGTAGGTTGAGGAAATGACTACGTTGGATTGATCATATCACTTATACTCATAAATGGTTACCTTTTTATTATTAGTGCCATCTCCTATGATATGTGTACCATGATAATAAACTTAGATATATAACTTAGATTAATCATTCAGTCCTCATGTTTAATGTGATGCTTAATCCCACCAATAAAAAATTCATTTGAATTTTATTCTATGGTTATCTCCATGCATAAGGATATATTATATAACTAATGAATATAATCCCTAACAAATCCTATTTGGTGCAACTATTCTAACTAGATAAATAAATTCTCTATGACAATGTTGTGATAGTATATTTATAATTCATTATTAAAAATTGACCAACTAACATTGAGACCCTTCTTATTCTTTTGAGCATAAATTCATTGATACAAAATTAATTTCTCTAGTTTTAAACATAAATATATCATTACCACCTTTTCTCCACATGGGATCCAATGCACATCAAAACATTTCTCCATTTGATTGATCTAGGTGACTAGATCCTTTCCATCAAACTTACACATTTTCACTTTTGGCATCATGTTTTGTGGCCCTAAATGAGAACTAGCCAGAGGTAAAAATTGAGTTTTATTAGTTAACCTAAATATCCACACTAGTTGTTATAAGTACTATTGGCCTATGGCTAATTTGGAAGATTTAGTGGGTCATTAAAAAATTTACTAAGTTTCTATTTGAGCTCTTATAATCGGTGATTGATTTTGTCTACATACCCTTTACTACTCATGTTAGACTATATTTTTTTCATATTGTACTCAAGAAGGTTCACTTTATGATATGTAAAAGAAAACCTTAGACTAGTTGACACACTAAATTATATTTTTAATTCTATCTCATCTTTGTTATGATTATTTCATAAAGTTATGGAACACTTTTCTTAGTCCATAGTGTGTATTCATACCATATAAAGACTTGACTATGTAGAAATTATTTTCACCTTTGATCAAACTTTGAACAAATGAATTTCAAGTTAGGTGAACTTCAAAAATAAAACTACAAATAATTGAACCCCACTAGAAATAAAAAATAAAATCCTTAAAATGTAGCCTAGAGAGAAAAATTATGAAAACCCCTAAAACCATAATAACTCACTCAAAAATTATCACCCATCCTTAATTTTTTAATGTTATCATCCTTGAGTGATTTTCAAACTCTTATAAAATAAGTTATAAAAAATTAAACTAGATTTCACCATGTCTTTGAAAGCATCTAACCAAATATATAAAATGAAAGTATAGTAGAATAAGGTGACAATCAAGCTAACACACACGTGAACATCTCTAATCAAGAGATAGGTTGCAAAAATCATGAAAAAACATTATGAAAAAGTGAGGTGGATTTATTTATTAAGGAGGGAGGTAGCAAGAATTTCAAGTATATTTTGAGCTATTTAAACCAAAAATTTATAGAACCTCCTAAATGTTTCTCTCAGGGCTACTGTCATAAAGAAAATGGGGGGAAATAGGGAGTGTTTAAAACCAACCTCCTACTCCAAAGTACAAGGATTAAACAATTTTTAGAAGTTATGATGGGGGGACTCACAAAAATGATGTTAAAGATTACTAAGAATGATGTTGATGTTGTAATGGATTTTGTTTTTGGTTGGAATAAGCAAGTGGTAGAGATGAGAGGAATTAAAATCTAAGTCACTACAGATTTTAGAGGTGAAGCTATGGCCATGACATGTGATGGGGTGAAGTCATACAAGGATCAATCCAAAAATCAAGATCTCCTCTAATGATTCTTCTGGACAAAATAGTTAATCAAAATGGATAAGAAGGGATTCCCCCATGCTAATCTCCCATGGTAGTGGCTTTAGGTGTGAATTTAACCAATGAAATACCTAACACTCAGAGGTAATCAAACTTTAATTTTTTCCCACCACTTTTTATTATTAAACCATTTCTAGGGCTATATGATTAGTATGCAATTATATCTCTTAAAGTCTCTCAAGAACACTACTCTTGCCCACTAGGTTAATAAATCAAACCCTATAATACACCAATTCATCATCTTTTTCTTGGTAAATAATGGACAAACCTTGTGGGGTAGGGATATTCCCCTCAGGGTATCCTCAACTAAGGAGGACTCCCTGAAGGAAGACCCTACCTTGGGATCATACTACCCTTTTACCAATATCCCCCAAGCTAGCCTCTCTGAAACATTCATTGATGACCTCCCATTGAATTTAGTTTTTCCTAAGCCTAAAATGTTTACTCTATATGAGGTCACATCTGAAGAGGTCACCAATAAAGATAAACTCCTATTTGAATAAATGGAAACCAATAAAGAGTAGTTAGATATATTTAATATAAAGTTGCATAAGGATAAGATGAACCTAGTGA
Source organism: Torreya grandis (assembly GCA_037957365.1). NCBI lineage: Eukaryota > Viridiplantae > Streptophyta > Pinopsida > Cupressales > Taxaceae > Torreya > Torreya grandis. The sequence goes on along the minus strand of JARHVA010005393.1, from coordinate 1,178,437 downwards.
AACTCATTCAAGAATGGAATGCCATGAAAAAGCAAGTGGACATGACTATCAAATATTTAATCCATTCTAAAAAGGTTAATAGGATTCCCATTAAATATCTCTTGAAGGTGACAAAGACCCCCCAACCCAAGATCCCTAACATGATTCCCATCAAGAAAGCCTCTCTACAAGAATAGGGATAAAAAATGTCATGGATGATCCCCCATCGAAATGACCCTGAAGGAACTGGTAATAGGATGAGGGACAAAGTTTCCAAAAATAAGTGAGGTATACCTAAGAAGATAACTAAATAAGAGAAAGAACCACCATAGGGTCCCACTCCTGATTTATTTATTTTTCTATGGTTTTTTGCCTTCAGAGGTTTTATTAACTAATTTTTTGTTGTTCCTTTTTTATGTTTCATCCTTTGGGGCCTTCTACTCTTTTGTATAACACTTTTTTGGTTCTTAGTCCTTATAAAACTAGGTTATTTACCTGATAAAATAAAAAAATTACCTAGATTAGGGGTTTGCCTGCACTTTTTCCCAAATTGAAGATCATATATTAATTATAATGAAATTTATCTACAAATAAAGTAGAATCACAATATGAGAAAATAATGTGACTAAAATAAATTAGAATATATGAATTAATTATGAACCACTTTGAGGAGAAACATCTATAACTATATAATAAGATAAAAATTGATAATGTGATAGTAAAATACTTACCACTACCTCTTATGCACATACTAATAATGTTTTGCAAACACCATAAGCTAATTATACTACTAACATGAAGCTAAATAAAAATAATATGAATTAGCTCAAGATTATGATAATTTAAAGTTGACTACACATATTAGAAAATGTGGCATAGGCTACGTTTATATCATTGTTCTTATTTTTCTAGAAACCTTTAGCCATACTTAGATGAGTCCATATTTTTAAATTCATCCACCTCTATCCATTTCCATATAATCCTATGACATAGTATGTATAATCCTATTTTGTATCTATCATTTATATGTAACTCATCTAAAAATCATATATCTATCGCTAGTAGATTGATAAGGACTACCCTAAATATCCCAAATCATAAATCATTCATAAGGATAAGTCTCTAACTAAGTTTTAATCACCTAAGCCATCTCAATTATTTCATTTCCAAGTGTCAAAAGATAAACCATATGTTTCATCCATATTAAAGGAGCACCATTGTACACATACACCTAATTTTGAGAACTATATGTGGTTTGGGTGCTCTTTGATGTATTATACATGTATGTAGTGATCATCCACTTAGAGAGGGGTGTTTTGGGTAAATTTATCCCATATTTTCTCCCCTTAAACCTAGAGTCAAAATTGGAGCCATGACTTCAAAGTGAAGGATATTTTTTAACCTTAAAATAAAATGGTGGGGTATGTATTTCACTTTAAGATTATGGTTAAGAATATATAAATGAAATGGAACAAGGGTGATAATCATATCTATAGTAGGATAATTAAATTCAAAACTCATATATAAGCATACATTGAATTTATTATGCTGGGATAGTCTAAATATGGAAAGTAAAACTAGGCTAGATATAGAAATAACAAATAAGATAATTACTTAGCCTATTTTGATGCTAATGCAATTTTGTATCTATAATAAACTAGAATTAGGTAGGAAGATATTTATATAATAATTTTTAGATTCTAGATCTGTTACCTCTAGTTATCTATATAGTTACGTCAACCCTAGATGGTTATATTTATGCTACTATCTCAGTCTGATAATAGTGTCTTATATGTAATATCTAGTGAAATAGGATCCAACCACTTGGATTATTTTAGGCTTGGATTCACCTTCAAAATGGTGCATTCATATTTGTGTCATGTATAATCACTCCTTATGAAATGTCAAAACCATACCCTTCCATCTTTAATGTGACCTTGGGGGAAATGGGTTAGTGGGCATATGGTGTTGAGTTGACCCCAATGACCTCACTATAGAAGAAATTTTCTTACATAGACCATAATCTAAAAATCACCTTAAATAATTTAATTATCCCCTATGTGTTAGCTTGTGTGCAAATTATGCAATGTCTAAAGTGAGTATAATAATGACCTAGCTTGTAACTTGGCAAATCAAGCTCTTGAGATAATCTTTTAGTAATTTAGACTTCTAGATGTGTTTTTCCTATGACTGGTATGGAAATAGGGAAACTTTGATCAATTAAATTATTTATAGAGTGATTTTGATAAGTTTCCTTGGTATCTTTGGTATTTTATGGTGAGGAATGAATGAAGGTTGATATTGAATTTATATCAATATTTTTAGAGTAGTAACTCAAATTAAATTACTTGAGACTACCATTAGGAAATGTTTCATTTGAAAATTGGATGAAATTACACTGGATACTTGTGTCAGGGCATGATATTAATGTTGATGCTATTATATATCTTAAATTTTAGTGGCTAGTTTGTAGAAAATTAGGTATAGGATCAAAACTTGTACAGGATTAAGATAAGTATATTTTAAGAATTATAGGAAAGATAAAATGTTTATGTCAAAGATATAAGATTGGTCAAACTAAGAGATAAGACAAGGGACATAATATATTCAAGGCTTATGAAATAAATAAGAGTGTATAACTAAGAGGGGAATCCAAGATCTGATTTTACCAAGTGTACAAAACTGAGGTGCTACATAATAAAAAGTTATTACCTAAATTCCCCCCATTTAATATAGTAATACAATTAATACTTTAAAGGAAAGGAATAAGTACTAGGGTGTGTATGCATACCTCATATATTTTTTTTTATTTTGAGTGATTTTATAGTGACTAACCTACTACTAAGATCCTGTTGTGGTGTAAAATCAATGCATATAATCTAGATTAAAAATACTTGAAATATATTGAAATTAAAAGATCAAAGTTTATGAGTACACCTATGTGGCGATGTAACTGCCTTGCCTATTGGCAAGTTATTTTGTAAAAAATATATCATTGTAAGGCTCTAAAATTGAGATTAGGATAAATATAGATAAAATCTTTAAAGTGCATATATCCAAAGAGATATATAGAGATATGAAGGCACATCCCATAAACTTTCAAAAAATTTGAGTTGACACCTAGTAGTTGAGATTAGCTCAATCATGAAATACAATTATACTTATAGCTTGTTGAGGTTGAATGATCAAGTTTAACCTAAAAACTTGGAAAGATTGAGTGACTTGATCACCTCAACCATACCAAAAGGTAAACTAATTACTATAGTATATTGGCTCAATATGATCCATAAAAGTCTATGGGGTATCAATACATATAATGGTTTTGGAATATGAAATTGATTTGGATTTTTCAATATTATTCACATTTTACATAAACTTTTCACCTTAGGTATGTTTCATGTTAAAACTATGTATAACAATAGTACCAATGTATAGTGTTTTTCCACAACTTTGAATTTGAATCATATGACTATGTGTTTTGGCCAATATAAATAACTATGTAAGTGTGGAGGACATTATTCCAAATCATGCTCCCACTATATATGGATAAATATAAAAATTGATATACATACCACTATGGAGGACATGTTTCCAAAACATACCCCCACTATAAACTAGAGATGTTGAATACTGAATAGGTATGAAGAACATGCTTCCAAATAATTCCCCTACTTAATTCATTAACTATGAATGTTTTGAAGTCATAACTCTATAACATTCCCCTAATAAAGTTGAAAACTAGTTTAAGTACCCCGTACTATAAGAATTGTGGAGAACATGCTTCAGAACCATGTCCCCACTAAATCTAATAACTGTGCCAAGTGTGGAGAACATGCTTCCCAAACATGCCCCACTAATATGCTCCTCCTTTAAGGTGAGGTAAAAATAGTTACTATGAGTTACCTTACCGCAAAAGGGTAACACAACTATAAAATCTTTGAATTTAACCATGTATCATATAAAAGGAACATGTCTACGTAAATGTATCATTGAAGTGCATAGATCCAATGTGATTATATGTAGGCCTACGATGCATGATAAGGATCATGGACACACACACACACACACACACACACACACACACACACACACACACACACACACACATATACATATATATATATATATATACATACATATATATACATACATATATATATATATATACATATATACATATATACATACATATATATATATATATATATATATATATATATAATATAAACAACTAAAAATCACAACATAAGAACATTAAAATTTAAGTCAATAAGCAAAGGTACAAAGAGATCATAAATAAGGGGCATGTTCAAATGCTGCATAATCAAAGAGACATGACTTATTCAAATATCTATGAAATCAAGAATGACACATTATATATATATATATATATATATATATATATATATATATATATATATATAATATAAACAACTAAAAAATCACAACATAAGAGCATTAAAATTTAAGTCAATAAGCAAAGGTCCAAAGAGATCATAAAAAAGGGGCATGTTCAAATGCTGCATAATCAAAGAGACATGACTTATTCAAATATACATGAAATCAAGAATGACATATTAAAATGTCCATACCATAAATAATTATATGATGTAAATGTCAAAGAAATCATACATAAGAATGATGTCTACAAACATATTCAAATGATCAAACAAACATGACAAGACAGTCAAGGAAGTACATAAAATAAAGCATAAGAAACTAGAATAAACATGTCATAGTGGCCCATGGATCCTTTGTGTCAGTAAATTATTTTAAGTGTATAGCAAATTATTTTAATGCTCTTATGTTGTGATTATTTTAGTTGTTTATATATATATATATATATATATATATATATATATATACATCTAAAAAATCACAACATAAGAGCATTAAAATTTAAGTCAATAAGCAAAGGTCCAAAGAGATCATAAATAAGGGGCATGTTCAAATGTTGCATAATCAAAGAGACATGACTTATTCAAATATACATGAAATCAAGAATGACATATTAAAATGTCCATACCATAAATAATTATATGATTTAAATGTCAAAGAAATCATAAATAAGAATGATGTCTACAAACATATTCAAATGATCAAACAAACATGACAAGACAGTCAAGGAAGTACATAAAATAAAGCATAAGAAACTAGAATAAACATGTCATAGTGGCCCATGGATCCTTTATGTCAGAAAATTATTTTAAGTGTATAGCATATGAAGTAACTTATTTAATATAAAATAATGTATGATATCCATGTGTAAGTACATATATAATCTCAAACATGATAGTGTAGAGTGACATCAAATCATACAACTTGTGTGTATGAATATCAACTAAGTGGATTCCCCCAATGTCCATATGATGAGTAAAAGGAATGACCAACATATAAAATAATAGTGTATCATTTATTTGTGTATTCTTGTATCACATCCAAAGTATAAGTGTGACACATATATGTATGTAAGTAACTGAGTATGTGGTTCATCAATATGAAAGTAACATATGGATGATAATGATCCAATAGAACATGTAAGTGTCAAAAGTATTTTTAGAGTTTTGAATGTTCTTTTATTTTTTTGGTATTTTTAGAAAAAAAATTAATATGAAATATCACCCTACGATGTCATCCAATGGATGATCATAGATATCTCCCCACTATAGATCTAGTGTAATACCCCATGTACATGGCCAAGGAGCATATATAGATGTAATATATATCAATGTGGTATCTATGGTGATTTTCATATGTAAAATAGCACTATATGGTTGTGAAATAATAATAAGAATAACTAGAGTAGGGTTTTTGGAAACCATAATTGAGTGCTTGTTTGTTTCTTTGGAGTAGCAATAAGAGTAACATGTGTAGGTGATCTAGATATATAAACATGCTGTGTAGTAGAGGATTGGGATTATGTGGAATCCAATATATGTCTCTAATGTAATGGTCTCTCAATTACCAACTACCTAGTAAATTGGATTGTCTGTTGCTTACCCTTTTGTGGTGGATTAGCCTTAGTAGTCTTGATCGGTAGTTATTTATGTATAAGTTTATTTTATTCAAAAATATGCTCATATGGAATTACAAATACTATAATTACCTAATTGGAATGAATGTATTTGACACACCCATGCACTCTAGAAGGTAATATGTAAAGAGTGTGTATCCAAGGTATTACCAATACCATATCAACTAGACATGTGGAATGGATAGCTAAAAAGGTAGTAACCACATGTTTATCAACATATAAAGGAAAGTCAATTTCACCAAGAACCTTCTGAGAGGTCCCATCAAATGATTTAATTGATTTGGTATACGAGTGTAAATAATTATGAGTATAAACCAAGTGTGCAAGTATTGTAATGGTGTAAACATTTTCACTTGAACTATTATTAATCATTACATTATTTTTGGGGTGTTTATCAAGGTATGCTCAAATGAATAGGGAATGAAGATCAAAGTCATCATCCTTAATTACATTGTCATCAAAGGAAATTGAAGGTCTCTAAACCATAAAATGTATATGTCACAGGTGTGTACCAATAATCCCATGTAGTGGGTATCTATAATGTGATATATAAGGATGAGCATTATATTCCATTTAGAATTTTGGTTCCTTTTAGAATGGTCTAGTAAAGAATTGTTAAATGTTTTATACTTATGGTGATTGTTAGATTATGACCCTGATTCCTTTAAAGCATCCTCAATTGAAATATTTTGGTCATCGATAATATCTTGAATCTTGTGCTTTAAGATAAAGAATCTAATAATAAAATGTCCTGATCCTTGATGATAATAGCAATAAAAATTCACATCATATCACACTTAATAGAATAAGGGAGAGATATAAGCTGAGACTCTAGTAACCATGAGAGCAATGAATCTTGGGACTCATGTAAAGATGTAAATTGTCTCCTTGGTGTATTATATAAGACAAGATAATTAATTTGTTGTGTAGCTATGTTAATTGTGGTGGTTGTTTATTTTTTAGGCTCATGAGATTTCACCTTATAACATGGTTTAATTAAAACTTTTGTACTAAATGTAGATGTAACTAGTTTTTTTTTCTACATACTAGAGATTATTCAATGAAATAAGCTTCATTTCATGGCCTTGTACAATATGGCATAAATCATCAAAATATTGAAACTTATTAAATATAATGGACTTATGTAAAGAAGCAATAAAAATTTACTTGAATATATCTTGTAACTCTTTGTCTATCATAGGATTGGTCATTTTGGAAAGCACTATCTGATATCTCAAGACATATCCATTGATAGGTTTATTCGTTCCTTATTTGACATTGGTAATATGGGCATAAGAAACCTTTTCATAAATATAAATAGAAACATGTGTTAAAAACTAGTCTATAAGAGGTTTTAATGCTTTTAAGGATTGGAGAGGTAGATCATATAACCATCTCAAAACATCATCCTTTAGACTTATTAGGAATAATTTTGTCAATTTTTAATCACTGGAAGCATAGTTAAGGCATGCCACATAGAAGGATTAAATATTTTGTTCAAGATAACCCTTTCCATCATAAAATGTGAACTTACGTGAAACAAATATAGTTGGTAAAGGGTACAATGATATTTTAAATGAAATAGGGTTATTCAACACATATTCTAAATATATAGCATGAGGGGATTTTAAAAATCTTTGTTTAATGTTTGTAATCTTATCTTCCAAGGATTTTATAACTTGAAGGAATGACTGAACTATAGGCCTAGTGGGAGTTAGATTAGCAAGATGAGTAGTCACCAAATGGATTGAAAATATGGTTTGAGTAGTAATAGGCATTGAAACTCGTATTTATGTTGAAATAATAGGCAAGTTCATAATAGATGTATCATTAGTAATTTATAATAATAAAGGTTTAAACATATAATATGTGCCCCCATTAAATGTATTTAGTTGTATTCTGTTCAAGGAGAAGATGTGTCCACTAAAGTTTTGGAATTTTTGGCTTCAAGTATAGTTTTTAAAATCTTATCAAGATCTTTAAGTTTTTATTGAATTTTATCATGAAATAATGCAATTAAATGCACTTGATCATGGTCTAATTATTTATTTTCATTTGTTTTTCTATTTTAATTATCAAAATATTCTTATATAATAATCCTATCAGCATTTTGTTTATTGTACACATGTTTATCATCATGATCTAAGGTATGAGATCCCTCATTGGTTTTAGACATCTTGGATGGGTGGAGGGGAAGCTAAATATATTCAATAGACACCCCATAATATAGGGCTATGCCTAGGTTACATGTAAACAAGTAAAACTAAGAAATCAAAAAGTATAGTAATATAAAACCATAGCTAGTTTATAACCCTAGGAATGGTAAAAAAATTATATTCACATACGTCAAGTTCACCAAATGTTTGACCCTAAATTTAAATGTTGGGGTGTGTATTTCCCTTTAATCTTAGGGTTAAAAATATATAAATAAAATGTCACAAGTGTGATAATCAGATATATAGCAGTCCAATTAAATGCTAAATTTAGATATAAGCATACAGTAAATTTATTATGTTGAGATAGTCTAAATATGGAAAGGAAAACTAGGATAGATATATAAATGACAAATAAGATAAGTAATTAACTTGTTATTATGATAATTAAATACTAAATATATAATAGGATGGAAGCGAATAGGAAGATATTTTTAGAATAATTGTTAGATTCTAGATCTAGTTCCTCTAGATATCTAGACAATTATGTCATCCCTAGATGGTCACATCAATATTATCTATGTCCAATGATAGTGTCTTATATAAAATATCTAACGAAATAAGATGCCATCACCTAGATGATTTTTGGTTTATATTTTCCTTCACTCTTGTACATCTAGATTTAGGTTATGGATAGTCATTCCTTGTAAAGTATTAAAACCTTAGCCTTCCATATTAAATGTGACCTTGGGTAAAAATGTGTTAGTGGGTATACAATTTTGAGCTAACCCTAATGACCCTAATGTCAAAACAAGTTTCTTACATAGCCAATAATCTGAAGAGGACCTTAGACTAACATAATCCTCCCTTATGTGTTGGATTGTGTGTGAATCATGCAATGTGTGTAAAGCAAGTACAACAGTGACCTAGATTATAACCTGGTAAATCAAGATCTTGAGATGCTCCTTTAGTACTTAAAACTTATATATTTGATGCACATATGATTAGTATGGAAATAGGTGAGCTTTGATCAATTAAATACTTGATAGAATTAATTTGATAAGTTACCTTGGTTTCTTTGGTATTTTCTAGGTGAGGAATTAATAAGGGTTGATCTTGTATTTATATCGATCCATTTGGAGTAATACCTCACATTAAATAAATTAGGCTGACAATTAAGATATGTTTCATTTAAAAATTGGATAACTTTAGAGCACTAAAGACTTATTCCAGGGTAGTACAGTAATGGTGATGTTACTATATATCCTAGATGTTAGTGTCCAAGGAGTAATAGAATAGGTATAGGATCAAAACTTGTTGAGGTATAAGATAAGTTTATTTTAAGAATTTTGGGAAAGATAGAATGTTTGTGTCATCAATATAAGGATATTTAGACTAAGAGATAGGCCAAAGGACACAAGATAGAGTATATGCAAGGCATATAGAAGTAAAGAAAATGTATAACTAAGATGAACAACCAAGGTTTTATATTTCCAAGTGTACAAGATTGAGTGTTGAATAATCAAAAAATATCATCTATAGAGATATGTTCTCTAGACTTGCATGTGAAACAAGATTTTAATATCACACAAGATAATAATTTGTAATTATAAAAACAATTAGTATCAAAACATTTAAGCACTAGTTATAGGTATGATTCTATCATATTTTAGACACCTTCATTTGTTATAGGCATCTAGTTTCCTATGAATTTATTTAGCTATGTTTAAATAGTATGTTTTCAAATTTGAGTAACTCCATATCCATTTTTAGTCTTATCTACCATGTTAAAATAGTCTCAAAGTAGAATATAATTGTAACAGACTAAGTACCCTAAAAATCTTAGTAATTTTAATAAATAGTAAAAATTTAATCAAACATCTTCTTGTAGCAGTAAAATTTACTTAATTTAGACATATCATATACAATTTGAATATTTAAAAGTTATATCTTGTTTACAAATTTAATCAAAAATAAGGTAAAACACTCACAACTGCTAGAGGTCCATGTGAATACCCCAACAACATCTTCCACACTCACACACACTTATACCATTTCACATATTTTTAGTACCCCTACCACTTCATTATCATCCATCACAACTTCCCCTAAGACCATTACCATTCCAACCACATCCAAATATTTATTTACATCCCCTAAAACACCTACAATGACAACACAATAAAAGGGAGCAATCTCAAGGTGACTAGATTTAAATAATGAATTTTGTTGAATAACATAGGCCATACATGATCATTCAAAATGAACCTAAATTAAATATATAATTCTGAAAAGACACTTGGAAATTAGAGATAATAATCACTAAGAGATTCACACAAGATGACACTCTTACTCTCTATGAAATAAAGGAAGCTTTTTTTACCTTAAAAAAGAAGAGAAAGAGACAGAAAATATGTCACTAAAACCTTATATTATTATAGTAATGGACATTAATTTGAAAAAGACCCAAATTTTGTAGTAAAATCCACTAATAAGACCATAGAGAAAGTAGTCTAGGGAATTAAAAATATGGTCTAAATATAGGAAAAGGAAACCAAGTTCAAAGCCCCATAAAACATTGTGAACAAGGTCAAGACTACATTAGATTCACCCTTCACTTCACTCATGGAGGTTCACCAAGAAAAGATTAAGAGTGTCATTTTTTTTTTAAAATCTATAATTACTTAGCAAATATCACCAAAATGGAAAATAAAATGGATTCAATTTCCATTGTAGTTAGAAAAGGTATCCTTTCAAATCTTATGAAAATGTTCTACATAAATTGATGTCTTACTTTAATGATTCACACCAAGACTTCACTGGAAGAGGCTGCACTAAATATAAAGGCTTCTATGTCACCATTGAATGACTTTAGGGAATACATCATTACTTTATTCATCAAGGCTCATATTTCATTATTTTTCATAGAGGACAATAATTTGATAGCTTCCACATTATTTTACTTAATTCTCAAAAACTTAATGGTTATATTCAAATGGAAAATGTTTGAGGTAAACAATTGGGGTATCTAACATGTCATTGATTTTATCATGCATGTAGTGGAGATCATAAAGAAGACTATGGCAGTTAGAGTTTTTCTTGGTGTTGGTGTAATATTCTGATTGTAATAATATTAATTTGACTTAGGTTAGCTTAAGTATACCAAGTTTTGTATTTTCACACCTCGTTGATTTAAAATAGGATAAATGTAACCACAAACCACTTTAAACCACATTTTACATGTGTATATTATCTATCCATCACTTTAGACATGTTAATTACATGGTCAAAATAAGAGTTGTTTCAAAAATCTTGCTTTTATATAGTAAAAATCAACTTTGGAACCAAAACATTAACTTTTATCTATATTGACAACCTCTCTTGTTATTATAATTCTTTTTAATGATAAATAATATTATTATTTTTGTCAATTCTTGATTTTTCCATGACTAGTGTGATCTACATTGAGGATTTTTCTAGGTATTCCAGACTTGGACATGGTATCAAATCCTTTATCCATCAAGTGAAAATTGTGGATTTTTGAATACTTTCAACTATTTTTCACTCCTACATACTTATCTAATCATCTTTCACATTTTTTAGCACAACTAATATTCTGGTCTTCTAGAAAAACCATTTGAATTTTTATTTTTTACTAAAAACCATATTTTCATTATTTTTAGTGTTTTTTGAATTTATAGAAAAAACTATTTATTTTATGTGTTAAAGTTATTTTCATTGCATTATAAGTGAAAAATATGAATTTTAAAAAGAGATTTTTTGCTTCTCTACTATTTTTCTATGATTTTTTTAAGTTTCATAGTCTCAGAACAACATAAGGGCAGCATGATATATACTATCATGTTTTTATAAATTTTTACATGTTGGGAAACACCACATACATTTATAGAATCTAATTTTCACAATATTTACGTAAAACTTTGAAATTTAGACTTATAGTGCTCCCAAGGTGTCAATTTAAAGTTTACAGCTACTTCAAAGGATTTTCAAAGGCATATGCCCATTTTTGTTCTTCAACAAAATAAGGCTTTTTTTACTTTTACAATGTATAGGTTAAGTGGCACAATGGTTATCCATATTTTATTAAGGTTTTTCCTCTCCATAGGTTACAAGGTCAAGTTTCTTTGACCTCATAATTTATCACAAATCCCCAAGCATGTCTTTTAAGTCCCTTAACATAACATGTGAACACGGGATCCACCCATTTATCCTCCTTAAAGAAATTAAAGCACATGTTCACCAATTTTTTGTATCATATAAGTAACCAATATTATTTTAATCCCATTCTAAAAAAAATTTAGCCTTTCCTACACTGTTGAGCATCTAGATTTGACTACAATGTTTTAGGGAGTGATAATTTTTAATCTAGAATGTCTTGGGATTTATTTTTTTCACCCTTCATTTTTTTGAAATCACATATTTGTGGTATATTTTTCCTTTTTTGGTGTCATGACTACAAAAAATTGTGTTTTTTCTCTAATTTTACTACCTTTCCTAATTTTTCTAACTTGAAACTATTATATCTTTTGATTTATATGTCAGAACAAAGAGTTGTATTTTATAAAGTATATGTTTTTCATGTAGTTTTGTATCTTAAAAGAGTTTTTCATTATTTTTTAAAAATCATTTTTACCTATATTTCAATTATAAATTCACTATTTTATAATTTACCACCCAATTTAAGCTAGAAGGATCATTTTTGTGCATTATAATTATTTATGGGTTAGGATCATTTACATCTTGGCATGCTTCCCAAATCTTGTATTGGGAATTGTTTTATAAAATATACATCATTATAAGTAGTTTGGAAGGGGTTTCTTGAGTGTGTTAATTTTTTAAGGTTATCCTCAAGTTTTTTCACCTTGATTTTTGTATTTACTTTGTGCCAAAACCTCCACATTCTCACATAGGCAAATAATAACCTACTTTCTAAAAATAATATGTTTTTCTAATGTATGTTCACTTTAGGAAGACATGTTTAGATGTTTTGAAGATAATATGATAAAAAAGACATGACTCTCTATTACTCTCACTAATTTAAAAAAAAACACCCTTATTCAATCTTTTCATGACATAATTACATTCTTTAAACATTAGATTGACACCATGGACATACCTCTCTTTAAACATAGTATACCTTATGTCATTGATTCATATCCTATTGATTCATCATCATCCCTTGATATATCTAATCATGAGATTCATATTATAATTGATACACTCATTATTATGCATATTTCAACCTAAAACTAATATCTACCTATAGTTGTATTTAGAGAATTTTAGAATCAAATATATATATTTGGATCTCACACTGTCTGATCCATGGGTCATCTTCATGGAGGTGTGTGTGAACATTTGTATGGCATGGGCATAATTTCCTATTTATAAAAAATATGTATTAGGTACACTTCATGAATATAGATGTTTTTGTTTTCTCTAAATTTTTTGAGGATATTATGTGACGCAAGTCCTTTTGTAGACCTTCTCAAGAATGAGAGACTTGAAACTACTTTTATCAAACACGAAAATCTGAACACATATTCAGATGATTTGTCACATGCATTTTTGTTCACATGGCACCAAAACACATGTAGTCTACTTCATCTACCATCCATATTCACCTAAGATGGATATAAAATAAGTTTTAGTGGCATCATTATCATTATTTACATGGGATATACCCACATTGATATTTTGCCATTCAATTACATCCTCACACTATTCATTTTTACTATAAATGATTTATTTATTTTGGAGTAACTCTATATGGTAGTGCTTTATTATTTTAGAGTAACTCTCTCATTGATATCATATTTATTCAATAGATATACAATCTCCTTAATTATATATATTCTAGTGTCTATAGTGTATTCCTTATCTTTGTTAGATTTTTTTTAGATAAGTTATAATCATACAAAATTATAGTGTTATGGGGGTTTAATTTTCATATCCTCATTTACCTTCATGTGTGTATACCTTATTTTTTTCACCCTTTTTATATTTAATTTGCTAGTGTCTCCCATTACCACTAGGTCCATCCCTATTTAATAGAATATTTTTTAATTATTTGACACCTAAACAATCATTTTGTTTGATTTTAGTGAGAATTTATAGCATACACAACATATATCATTGTTTGGTGTTTAAGTAGTGATTTGGATGACTCACACATAATTATTCATCTAATTCACATATTTATCATTATGGTGGGGGAGGTATATAGATAATGATTCTTTGGGAATTGATTTATCATTGCATATAATTCAATAGTTTATTTATTTAATTTTATTTTGGTTTGGTTAAGTCTTTCATACCTTTGACACATCGCTTAGAAATATTGAAATCTGGCATCCCTAGCATTTGTCTTCAATGATCAAGTATTGAATTCAAACCACTTATGTAGTTTTTAATTATTTGCCTTATATCCTTTCTTATTTCACTTTATTCATTGATTGATTTCATCTCATTCGATGCATATTCAATGATCAATTCTATCTAATCTAATTAAGTCTTCATAGTACTTAGTCTAGTTTTTTTGGATACCATTATTTTGTATCTCACTTTTCTAAGTTATAATTATTTTACATGGATACAGTATTAGGCCTAGTTTCCAAGATCAATTTTAAATAACTATTATCCTTATCATTTTTATAGGCCTCTATAATTTAAACTTATGGGGGGATGTTTGTGTAAAATTCTACTTTCATTCATAGTAAGTCAACATAGGTTAGCTTAATTATACCAGGTTTTCCTTTTACACACTTTGTAAGTTTAGAATAAGATAAGGGGTATCATCAATAATTTGAAACCATATCCTACATTTATCCATCTGTTCATCACATTAGACATGTGTTAATTACTTTTTCAAAAGTAGAGTTAGCCCACAACTCTTGCTTTTAAATAGTCAAAAGAAAACTTGGAAGAAAAAGTTTACTTTAAATATTTATTGACATCTCTTATATATTTCAATTTTCTAATGACATGTAGTATTATTATTTAATTTTAAATTCTTAATTTTTCCAAGGCTAGTGAGTCTGCATTAAGGATTTTCTTGGGTATCCCCCACTCTTACACTTGGGACCGTCTTTTACCAGCATGCATTTTTGGTAACTAAAACAAAACTATTATTTAAGAAGCCTATTAGTCTTGAATAGACAAGGATTTTTAGTTGTACTCACAATAATTAAAGGGAAATAAAATTACTTGTTGAATTTTAATTCATAAATGAAATTCTAGATAGACTTGGGAAAATGAAAATTTATTTTTAGTTCCATGTTTTTAATATGAAATAGCTTTATTTAGAAGTTTTAATTTGGATTTTACATTGGAAATTAATTATCTATATTTTTAATAATCTTGATCACATGATATAATTTTTATATGTGAAAATGACCCACATATGTTATAAATATAGTCATTGAGACCTTTTTTGAATGAGAAAGATTCTACAAGATTTTTAAGCTTAAGAAATCAACATGGATATTCTATGAGTTTTTAAATATTTTATGCTTTATCAAATTAATATTAATATTATAGATTTTCTTATATAAAGTTATCATTTAATGAGATTCATTTTATTTATTTTCAATTGGTTATATTGAGTGTTTAGTCTAATGATTTATGTGGCTTAGATTTAATATTATTTCAATTTATATAGAGGAATGTCCTTTTTGTAATTTATTGTGGTTAATTTATCTTATAGAGTGATGTTATGGGAATTTATTCACAATTAAATAATATTTTGACTATTTTTTGTGTTTATTTAAGTTTGATTTAATGATAAATTGGATAAAAATTGGATAAATTTGTAATAGATATCAAAAAGTGTTTGTTCTAGAAAAATATCCCAATGAAATCTAGAAATTTATTTTCTACCTTATGTTTTCCTTCCTTTTGATTTTTTTATTAGATTGAAAAAAATTAAAACAAATTCATATTTGACATCCATATTTAGGTTAATTTTGAAATTCTTATAGGTGGAGCTAATTTTATCATAGGGAGGACTTTCATTAGTAGGTTAAATTCATGTTGCTTAACAATGTTAGTATATAAATGGTTATCTATAAAAACACATACCTATAACTTGTGCATTGGGATAGTTTTTTAATCTTAAAATGAAAATATTTATCCCGTCACCTATTGGAGCCTCTTGAAAAACTTGTATCAACACATTCATAGTATCTATTGAGTGGTATGTAGCTCTTGGTATCAAATTACATTTCACTATATTATACATTGATCTTACTTTGACTCAATACAATTCTATATTAGGAAGATCATAAATAAGATAAATAGATGAATCATTTAAATAAAATCATGGTTATATTATATTTGATCTCCAAGGAAAAAATATTTTAATTTCATGAGATGAAATATTTCCAAATCAAGATGAGCAAGAGGACATCGTTAATTCAAATAATGCTCAAGGAATGATGTATAATCGTTTTATAGCAATAACTCATGTGCAAGATAATAATAATGATGAATACATTTAAGAGCAAAGAATAAATGATAAAATAATTCCAAGATATGGTGCACATGGTTTTACATACCCTACTACAAATATATAAGATGCTTAGAATGACATATCTAAATGATAGTGTGAAGATGGATATATACTTGATGGATACAACATAAATGATAAAAGACATACATATTACTATGACATGGATGGGATCATTGGATAGTGTGAAAATATTTCAATTTCAATTTTTTTAAAATATTTTAAAAAAATTAAGAAAATGAAATGTTCAAAAAAGGGACTTATGCATGACATGTTTTGCATCACATATATAGTTCATTACATATCCATTATATAAGCACATGCTTTTTATAGTATACATGAGTGGTATTAAATACATAGATGTTGCATATGAAATGGACATGTAGACACAAGACATTATTTACACCTAAGGGATACCTCTCTACATTAGGTACATGTCTACATTGGGGTATCTTGGTACATTATATAGGTTATAATTTTGTATGACCATTCTAGTGATCATATTGTGATACTTATATTGTTTGAACATGTATTAATTTTGTTTATACTCTTTAAAGTTATATATTCAATAGATATTTTATTTTATATATGAAATTATGACATTACCTAATTATGTAGATAAACATTGCTTATTTTATTTGTGCTTAATGTTTATCATTGTAGCATGGTGTGATCATCGATTATGAAAAACATTTTGTAATTATTTTTATGTGTGATATTACATTTTTATGTGTGATAAATGATATGTTCCAAATTAATTAATCATTGATGATTGCTACATTGAGTGTTATCTTAGGTATTTATATGAGTGTGTTGATTGTGTTTTGTCACATCATGCATTATTTATGTCATGAATACTCTAGTCCATTCCATAGAAATGTTTTTGTCCATGTCAAGTTATAGTTGAATCACATTTGAGCCATGTCTTGATTGCTTATGTTTTTCATGATCATGACATTGTGTGTATACATGTGTGATTCTATAATGGTTGTGGATATTATGGTGTCATTATTAATATCACACATGATTATATGATGTGTGATGAATTTATTTCTACCATTGATATTCTACATGGACTTTTTTATTGCTTATTATTTTGATGATTATTATTATGTTTATAATAGTTATATATACTTGACATGTTAATTTATTCCAATTGTCATGAATTACATGGCTCATAAATGAATGAGTGATCAATTATTTATATGATGACATATCTTATCATGTTACCATGCATGATTTACATGATTAAATTTTACTATAACATGATGTTTATAACTCTTTTATTTTTGTAATGATAATTTGTATACTTCATCCATCACCTAGATATAGAACACATACTACTAGACTTATCATTAATATTTGATATATGACATATAATTGATTCATATTTTGGACCATATTACATGATTCAATATGGGATAGATTTAAAAAAATTAGATATATACAAGGAATACTGGGTCACTTTATTATGAGGAAAATTTGATATATTTTATGACATGATGACATAGATTGCATGGATTAGATGGATTAAATAGAGTATATTATCAAATTTATCAGGTTACATGGATCAAATTAATTATATTGTCAAATTGAGTAAATTATTTGATTGGTTTTATTTATTAGGTTACATGGATAAAATTGAGTAGGTTTGTCAAATTGATTAGATTGATAGAAAATTTTATGTTATTCTGGGACAAAATATAGTGGTCAAATTGAGAAGGGTGACATTTATATTATGTCATTATATGTCACACTAAGGTATGTATGGATGATATGAGGGGAATGAATATTTTTTATGAATATATTTTTTTATTTTTATGATGAGGATAAATGGTACTACATAATCACTTTGGATTTAAATATCATCTATAAAATTTTATTTAGATATTCACTTTTCATATGACCTAGTTTAGGCTCCAAATTTTACATAGGAGCATGGTTTGAGACTCCACAATTGCATAAAAACATATTTTGGTGTTCCACGTATAAACACTTAAATACTAAAGAGGTTAGTTCATTCATTAGTGAAAAAAATCAAGAACATAACATCTTCAACATAGTCCTCAGATTGGGCAAAATGTGAAGCAAAAAATAGTGAACTAGAAATCTAAATAAGACACTTTGATCTTCCATTTAGATGTTCCATTTTAAGTCAACTCACATGCATGTTTATTCCTAGATATAGATTTCAAAGTCTTTAGCAATGTTTTAGTTCAAGAGCCATCAAACACTTCCCTAGGCGCTATATAGTGTGATTTTGGATTAATTAAAGGAGAAGAGATAAAGATTCTTGGAGAATTTTCTTCATAATAAAGCTTATAATTGGTCTGGGTGGCCCTTATATTTATAGGTTTGGCAAAGTGATAAAGAATGTCCATCTCAAGATGCGAATTAGTGGCCCAAGATGAGTCAAATTTGGTGGATCAAAGGCATTCAATTTTGGAGTTAATATTGTAATTAATAGGCATGGCTTTCCAAATTCATATATTTATTGCATTTATGTTGATATTTTTAGATACATGACTTTTATGACTGAAGATGTCATATTGATGTCGTATTTATATATTTTATTTAATTTATGAGTTTGAGTTTCTAAACTTTGATATAAATCTAATTTCCATGGATTTTTCACTTAACCCTTTAATTGAATTTATTTAGTTAAGTAATCATTTTAGCCTCTTTTTAATTCTCAAAATTTATTAAATTATCATGCACAAATGGTCAAAAACATCAATTTGATAGGTCACAACTAGAGATGAATCAAAGGAAGGTGACAATTATGTATGGTGAATTTCCCTAATTAGGGATACATCAATTTGTATACATATAATATTTTAAATATTTATCTATCTTATAAGAACCCATCAATTCTTAATCTCTTTGAGTGCATGCCCTAAGGGGTACCCCAGGAAAGGGGTGGGCAGACCTTTGGTACTTTGTTGTATTTTTATCCTTTATTTTCATTTACTATCTACACACTTGTCTCCTAAAACCTTCCCTAAGATTTTCCTTCTATTTCTCACCCTCCTCTAGCCATTTACCACCTTAATTATCCCTTCCCTAACCTAAAACCATTTTTGAAGGTATACATTACATAGTCCACCCTATCGACCATGTACTCTTATTAATAAAACTTATAAGGGTCTAGGTTGGCCCTTTATTAACCTAGTCTATGACCTAATTTGTGTTTGTCAATAATAATATTAAGTTTATTGGGTCAACATTGTTAGCCTAAACTTTTAGAGAGGATTAGGGTCAAATCCACCTATATAAACAAATTGATTTCACCATTTCTAAGAGAAGAGAAGTAAGATATATTTTGTATTTTCATATCCACCATTATAATTGAGGATCGAGCTTATGATTGCATAATTTATTTATAGATATAGATCTTGTTTTATGGACAAGTCTTTTGGATGCATTGATAGGTTGTGTAGCCTAGAGCTAATTTATCCTTGTCATCCTTACATACCACAACAAACTCTTATGAAGCACCTTGTCCAAGGGATATATTGAGGCTCAGTGGGTTCATCTTCAAAGGTAATTATTCCAAAATTTGTTCCTCTTTTTTAAGAGCAAATAAATAAGCATTTTCACTTCTCTTCGATGCATTAAGATTTTGTATACATTGGCATGAGTATATATCTTTTATGCATTTTTCATTTTCATTTTTATGACCCCCACTTTGTGTCACAAGATTTTTTAAACATCATATTATATTTTATTTTTATTTTTATTAGTTTATTGAATATGAAAACATAAGACTTAGTTTTATCACATAGTTTTACTTGACTAGAGGCTTTAGAACCCTCCCTAGTGATATTATTATGGTAAGAGATCCATTGATTAGGTTTAGTAGATCCATCTTGGTCATGACATAATTATCTAATGTATCTCCAATTATAAGTGTAAGTAAGATTTATCTTCTTCTATCTAGGATTAACTTATATATCTACTGCATTTCCCATTGCATACATTCTAGTGAACCTGATGTGAATCTAACCCTTGTAGGTTTTCTTTCATGTTTTCATTTATTTCATATTATTATTTTTCCATATTTGTATTACTATATCAAACTAGTTAGTATAGGTTTAACACACAATCAAATCAAAATGACTATGTTGTTTCCATGTAGGTCTTCATCAAATATAGGTAACTAGATCAAACAGGTTAACACAATAATCTTATTTATTTATAGATAATAATATAAGGTCAAACATGTCAAAATCATCATCTTATTCTTTGTGCCAGCACTAAGATCAACAAACTAGGTTGAATAGGTCAACTTAGTCATCTTATTCTTCTTCAACACACAAAGTTTTTTAGAACTGGGTCAAACTAGTCAATTTAGTCTATAGAATTTGAAAGCAAAATTTAAGGCACTTTAGTATCAAATTTTCAATCCTAATCATCTTCAATCCCACCAAGGTTCCTCTCTTTTCTTCCTTTGTCATTTCAATGCTTTTTTTAGATATATTTTTCACAAGTTAATAGCTTTAAAAACTGTAAACCTACAGCTAACTAAGTTGACCTAGTTATATTAGTTTTATAGTTTGTCTTATGTGTAAAAGACTTCTTCCTTGGTGATGAAATCCAAGTAGGTATGCCTTGGGAAGAAAAATGTTAGAATGCATTTTGTATGTTGTGTGATTTGATAGTGTGTGCAAAAAGATAAAAATAGTGTAACTAAATGGCAATTTGAAAAAATACCTAATTAGACTATGTGAACTACTCTAAGCATGCAAACAACTAAAATTAAAAGTGTGAATTAAATACTAGAAAATAATTGTTAATTCCCAAATTAAGATTAGTACAAAGTCAATTCAAATGACACTATGAAAATAATATATAATAGTGTTGATTGGGTCACTACTATTCTATAGATTCAAGCGTATTTAAGAATAAAGTCAACCAGATTGACTTAGTTTGTTGTAGGATCATAATTTTAAAGACTAAAAAATTTGCACAAAACATAACTATAATGAAGTAATAAATTGATAGAAAGAGAGGAACCTTAGTGGGTTGGAGGATGATGAGGATTTTAAATTTTCTATTGAAGTGTCTTGAATGTTGCTTTCAAGTTATGTAAACTAAGTCGACTAGTTTGACCTAGTTCTATAAAACCTTATGTGTTGAAGAAAAATAAGATGACTATGTCAACCTGTTCAACTTAGTTTGTTTATCTTGATGATAATTGAAACACTAAGTCAACCTACCTAACTTAGTTTGTTGATTTAGATGCTGATTAGAAAATTGAGTCAACCTTCCTCACTTAGTTTAATGATTTGGATGCTGAATAAAAGACTAAGTCAACCTACCTAACTTAGTTTATTGGTTTATATGATAAATAAAGACTAAGTCAACCTACCCAACTTAGTTCAATATTTAGATGTTAACTAAAACAATAATTTAACCTATCTGACTTAGTTTGTTGATACATAACTAAAGAAGAGTATTGTGTTGACCTATCTGATCTAGTAACTTGTATCTAATGAAGACCTACATAAAAAGAACATATTAATTTTCATATGAATGTGTGTTACACCTATGCACAAAATTTTAAACCATACCATCCTAGTTGACATAGTATCACAAATATAGAAAATTGATAAAATGATAGAAATGAAAACATGAAAGAAAACTTGAAAGGATTATATTCACGTTGGGTTCACTAGAATGTATGTAATGGGAAATGCAATAAATATACAAATTAATCCTAGCTTAGAGAAGATAGATCCTACGTACACTTCCAATTGGGGATACATTAGATAATTATGGTATCTTCTAGACCTAGCTAAGGGATCTCTTACCACAATAATATCACTAGGGAGGGTTCTAAAGTCTCTAGTCAAGAAAAACTATGCAATAACCCTAACTAGGTCTTATGTTTTCATATTCACTACACTAATAAAAAGTAAAGTAAAATATAATCTAATGCTCACCAAATATTATTAATTAAAGTGGGGGGTAATAAATAATAAAATTAAACATGCATAATAGACATATAATCATGTTAATGTATACGAAATCCTAATGCATGGAAGAGAAGTACAAATTCATATCTATATACTCTTACAAAGGAGGAACAAAGATAGGAATACTTACCTTTGAAGATGAACCTATCAAGACTCAATATCTCCCTTGGCCAAGGTTCTTTGTAAGAGGTTTTTATGGTATGTAAGGATGACAAGGATATATCAGTTATAGGCTACATAACATATCAATTAATACAAAAGACTTATCCACAAGACAAGATCCGTATCTATAAATAAAGTATGAAACCCTAAGCTTATTCCTCAAGTAGAATGGTGGACAAGTAGATGTTCAATATATCTTACTTCTTCTTCTCTTCTATTAGAAATGGTGAAATTAATGTGTTTCTATAGGTGGATCTAACCCTAAACCTTTCTATAAATTTAGGCTAATAAGGTTGACTCAGTAGACCTAGTATTAAAATTGGGAAAAAATAACTAGGTTATGAACTATGTCAATGATAGCCAACTTAGTTCTCAGTAAGCTTTTGTAAATAAAAATACAAAGTTGATTTAGCTGACATAGTTATTCAAACAACCAAAATGGGGCTTTTGTTAGGAAAAGGGCTAATAAAGGTGGAAATGAATAGAGGAGGTTGTAAAATGGGAGGCAAATCTTAGGGGAATGGTTTTTAGGAGAAAAGTGTGTAGATAAAAAGTGGAAAAAAGGGACAAAAATATTGTAAAGCACCAATGGTCTACCCACCCCTTTCTTGGTGTACCCCTTAAGGCAATAACTTAGAGATATTGAGATACAATGGGTTCTTGCAAGATAGAAAGCATGATTATTTGATAAAGGTTTAAAATATTATTTGTATAGATATCCTCCTTCACCTGTAACCCATTATCCACTGATGACCCCTTCATATCCCATAGAGTTCATTCCCTTTCCTTATCATAATCATTCCCTAAATGATAGTCCTCATCATCATGATCCTTTAATCATTCCTATATTTTTGGTTGAGGAGATTTGATGTGATGATTTTTCTCAACTTACCCTGAAGATTGATAAGGCTTTATCTGCAGTCTGCATTCAACTTCATAGAGACTTATAATATGTTATTGATAATATGTGTGGATAAATCTACTAGTATTTGTGAATATAAACATGGTGTTCTTTCATTTATTTAATCATTTTGGATTCTATGTGTGCTCCAAATTTACATTTATCCCTCTTATATCATTTGACATTGTGTTAAATTATTATTTATTTTACATGATGATTTATGTTTCACATTATGTGTTATTTATCATGCCATTTTTTCCTTATGTTCTCCTATAGATTATTTTTCATGATTATGTACTCTTTCTTTATGAGTTCCTTTTCTATTGCTATCTTTCTCTTTCTTTCATTATTGTTACTACCTTATATCTCTATAAACATGGATAATTATTATTGTGTCTTGGTTATACAAACCTTACTCCCCTTAGTCATTCCTTGTTTATCATGTGATCAATTAGAAAAAAATCCATCTCATTGTAGACACCAATATCGTGTCAACCCCCCTTGGTCCCTTTCTAAATGTTAACGCTCCTAACCCACACATGAACCCCTTTCACCTTGGACACTTCGCCCTAGGACCATTTCTTACCCTATGAGTCACCCTGAGACTAGGTCATCTAAATCCTAACTACCCATGACTTATTCTCACTCCATCCTAACCTCCTAACCAACTCCCGTGCCTCATAAGCCTATGTTTTGACCATTCTCCAATGGAAAAGGCACTTGGCAGATGGAGAAATGGGCCAAGAGCTCCCTTTTACCTATTCTCCCTCTGCCAACATCGGTCAACCCTCAGTCGATGCCTGTGGGATAGCCGATGTCAATTACATAAGCCTAACTCTAACATTAAGCTGCCCCCCACCTCTTTGTAGATTTATGCACACACTCTGATCTCAAGCATCAGAACTCAACTATCATCCTCCTAGCTACCAAAGCTCTACATAAGTCATTCTAGAGATTGGATTGAAACACTGTACGAGGACCTCAACATCAGCCACAATGGGAATAAGCATCCTGACACCTCTGGTTCTTCAACTAATAGAGCTAAGTATTCTACTTCTCATTTTAGTATTTTAGAACACATTATTAATTGGTTTTCATTTGATATTTGTAAATACTATTAAGAGACCCGACTTCCTCTGTGGAAAGACTGAAAGGCCTTCCTCTTATTCTTGTCCTCTTCTCACACCTATCCTCTACCTTAACCCTTCTTCAAACCTTATTCACCTTCCCACAACCTTGCACAAACCTCCTAATTCCCAAAAACTCTTTTGTCCATCACAAAAATATTCCAAATCCCATCCAAGGCCTACTGCCCTTTTTGACATTGGCAATATAACTGACATCGGCACCTTTTACCCATGGACCTCAGCAAAGAAACCGACATCAACAACTGTATTCTGGACTAGCAACCAGAAACTTATCCAAACAATCCATAAACTAGACAAGACCTTTGGATAGCTTTCTATACCATTTTGAGACTCACGAAATATAGGGAATAGGTAAACAACATTCTATCTTTCCATTTCTTTAATTCCTTTTATCATTTATTTTCATACAACACTCTTTTCTTTAAATAGTGGACTATCATCCCTTAGGGATCTTTACGCTTCTGAGACTGAGCGTGTAGCTTGGTAGTCCACCATATCCTCCTCTAACATTCTCCTTGTTTAAGTTTCTTTCTTATTGTAGGTGTTTCTTCCATAGCCAAAGAGGAGCTCCCATAATGCTTGGATACAGTGCACACTTAATCTGGGTAACATCAAACCCAAGACCTTCTTAACCTTAGTTTCTTCTTTCTTCTAAATGTAATTAGTGAAAAATATAGAGAAACATTCTGGCACACTCAGTGGGACCCCTGGAGTTTTCCTTGGGTTCATTCTTCTTATTTTAAAAAAAATCAAACTTTCATATAGATGCATTAGAAAAAATTTCTCTTCTTGCATCCCTTTTTCTATCTTTCTATTTCGAAAGGAAACCATTAGCAAAAGTTAAAAAGAACATCTCTTTTTCTTCTTATTACCTTTTGCATGCATCATAGAGTAGTGAAAAACTCATACTCTTTACGTCTTCTCTAATTGTTTGCATTTGAATGATATGTTTAGATTTGGGTTAAAAACTACTACATTTCATTCTTAGTTGAATGCATACTTAGCCCACTTAGTAATTAAAGCATTATGAATGAATCGTAGTGCACAAATGTTACACAACCAAACCACAATCACATCATATCAAACACTTAAACTTACTTGAGAGAAGGCCCGTCTAGGATTTCATCACCTAGCAAATACCTTACCCCACCCAGTGTTCCTACTTGGATTTCACCACCAAGAGGAGGACCCACTCTGTTCTCTGGCAGAGTATAAACTATAGGCAAGGTATATTTTGGCTAAGCATCCCATCTTGGCTCTGGGTTTGTGAAGTGAAGGGAGCAAGCCCCAGCACTAGGCCATGTACTGAACCTAACACAAATATTTTTGAGCACTATAACACAAGCTGAAACTAGCCATAGACTTCCTCTCTAGGACTTGTTCTACAAGCCCAACTCCCAACACATTCTCTTAAGGCATAAGCCACCACGACTTTCAAAGTCATTCCTAGGAATCTAACATTTTAGAGGTTGCTTTCTTATTCATCTATTTTTCTATTTTTATCTGAGTGTTTGAGCTGGTAAGGTTGCATCATTCTAAAGTCTAAAAACAACTCAAAATATCTTCTTCTTCCAAAAACTGTCAATTTTTTGTGTTTCTAGAATTACATAGAAACCGACATTAGTTTTTCCACTAATGTTGGCAACTAATCTTCATCAATATCAATTAACTGAATGATATTGAAAACATTTTATAACCGATATTGGTTAAACAATTGACATCAATCACTGTCAATAAATTTTCTTACCAAACAACAAGCTTAAAACTTGATTTTCTTATTATTAAACATAAACTCTAGTTTTCTAAAACTAAAACACATAGTTTTTGGAACCTAAACCCATTTTGCCTTGGATAGTCTTGACACGCAGTCAAGCCAAATCTCTTGTTGACCATGCAAGTCAACAACCATTTCCACCTTCACCCTTCATGCCAAGTCATCTAATGGAGTATACTTCAGACACCAAGCATACACCTATCCAACCTACCCCCACTGATCAACCTCCTATTGT
This sequence comes from Torreya grandis, assembly GCA_037957365.1. NCBI lineage: Eukaryota > Viridiplantae > Streptophyta > Pinopsida > Cupressales > Taxaceae > Torreya > Torreya grandis. The sequence goes on along the minus strand of JARHVA010005393.1, from coordinate 1,151,546 downwards.
TCTCTAAGGGGATCAAGCTTTTGAGAGATTCCTTGACCACAATGTCAAGGCTCTCCAACATTATCTCGCTAGAAACCAAATGCAAGATCCTTCAGGTAACCCTGTTTATGGGATGCCAACTTCTTTGACTGAAGTGGCAATGATATCAACAACATCCACTACCCAACCTATAGTCACTCAGACCACTATGCCGACCACTAACCCAACCATGGTCAATATTCAAAATTTGGCCTCCCCTTCTATCCTTATTGGCCCTACCTCCATCGGGGTTTTCGTACCCCCTTAACTGCAAATAATTCAACCAAGTTCGACACCTTTCAAGAACTTGATTGTCTCTATCCCATCCTCTCTTTTTCCCATAAACACGAGAGTGAACACTTACCCTTTAACCAGTGTCGCCACCATTAAACCACCCTTAGCGGCATCTAGTCAAGTTGTGCCTTCCAACTTCACGGCACAAGCCCCCTTGGCCTCGACATTGGCCCATATGACAAACTATCAGTATGTTGCACCTACACAAATGCAACCAAGTATGTCATAAGCCCCTCTTAATGCCTTCCAAGTACCCTATAACTTAGGGGGTGCCCCTCATGCCAATCCATCTACCGATCTAATTAAGATGTTGATGGATAAGATGTCTAACCTTGAGACATCTATTTTAGGTTCAAGGAGTGTTCTTTTGTATGAACAAATCTGTAATGAACCCATTCACCCTTTAGTTCCCATTTGACCATACCCTAGCCAGTGGAAACTCCCAAAATTTACTCACTTTCAGAGTAAAGAAGACCCACAACAACATTTGTGAGTGTTTAGACACACTTGCTACCTCATAGCCCATGATGATGTGTTATTACTTCACACATTCCCCATGTCACTTTTTGGTGGTGCCCTTGACTGGTATAGCTCCATTACCAGTCATTCTCTCTTCACCTTCACACAACTCACTCAGCTATTCCTTGACCATTTCTTAATTAATATTACCAAGAAGGTCTCCATCACATACTTTTATTTTATTAGACAATTTGAGGATGAGTCAATAGCTGACTTCATCACCCATTGGAGAGTTTTGATCAACCAACTCTCCTTTTCACTACCTCAACCTAAGCTCATTGAGCTATTTTCAAGAGCATGTGCCAAGTAGATCTCATCCACTCTACGGGTTCAAACTTTTTGCACATTTAATGAAGCTTTCACTATGGCCTAAAAGCTTGAACTCCGCACAGTCGAAGAAGATAGGGTCAAATTGCGTAGCAAAAATACCAATGCAAAATCCAATGACCCTTATTCTTCTAAACCTTCTTCTTTTCACCCCAAATCCAAGGGATCAGCGAATGTTGTGGTCCTTAGGTCACCATCTTCTACTACAACCAACCAATCTGAGCCCTCCACATTGCAAAACATCACTAGACAATTCCAACAATGGTATGAATAGCAGAGATACACTCCAATAGGAGAATCGTATGCTTTCGTATTGGATAAACTAGTGAAGCAGGGAGTCCTCAACCTCCATCAAATCTGACTAGTCCAATTTGATCCCTCACGAGCCATCCCTGCATGGCATAGGGAAAATGACTTTTGTAAATACCATCGTGTCAAGGGTCATGACACGAATAATTGTAAGACCCTAAAAAACATTGTTCAAGACATGTTAGACAAAGGGGATCTTATTTTGGATAACCCTAATGCACTGGCCAACCAAAACATGGATGTCTTTAGGAAACTATTTCCTAACCATCCCCTAAGTCAGAACAATGTTCAGACCATGACCGATGACCCTCAAGAATGCAACATACGCATGGTCAACATGGTCTTTCCTTTCATTCCTATCTAACCTCTCCCACAATTTGTAGAGGTTGGTCAACCCATTTCTTCACCATGAGTAGAAGAGCCTATTTTACCCGTACCACCCCCACACAATGAAGAGCTCCCTTTGCCTTGTCCTCTTCCTTGCATGGATGAACCCATTTCACTTGTATCACCCCCATGACATCAAGCACCTCCTCTACCCATTCTTCTACCTCATGAGGATCTTGTATTACCTATTCCTCTTGCCCCCACCTTCCCTCTTCTTCTCCCATTGGAAGAAGTCACTATTCATACCCCACACCCTCATGTAAAAGGGGCCATAATCTCTCTACTTCACCCTTTAGAGGAGCCTTCTTCTCCTATTGTTCCTCTACCAATGGAGGATAGTCCTCCATCTACCCCTCTTTCACACATAGGAGAGTCTACTTTGACCTCTCCCATATTGGAGGATGCTTTGATGGCACCACCACTGGTGGCCCCACCCTCATCCTTCTTATCACCAATGGAGGATCATACTTTCCACACTCCTAAACCACACGTGGAAGGCATGATCATCCATGCACTCTATCCTCTTGAAGAGCCACATTCTCCAATCCCTTATCCACCAAGAGAAGAACTCACCTCCTCACCCACTTTGGTCGAGGAAGATCCGGTGATGGTTCTCTCTTGCCTTTGGCCCGTGATCACTGCATCCAACACATTTTCACTCTCGCAATCTCCCATATCCTCCAAAAGACCAACTATAAGACCTCACATCACATCATCTAAACCCTTCTCTTGATTGGCAAAAAACTTAGGATTTCTACATTCTAGGAACCTAGAACATGAGGCACTATGGGAGTGACTTAAGGCTCCTTATCTTACACATCCTGCTCTGCCTTATACTGCCAACCTTCTATGACAATTCACCCCAAAGTCTCTGATGAGGATCAGGCTTCCACTTCTAAATCTTTAGAAGCCCAGCCTTCCACGTCTAAACCCAAACCCTCATAGGCATCCACCATACTGCAACAGATTAAATCTCTTGGTGTTCACCCTATATCAAACCTCACTCACCCACAAGTGACGTTAGATTTGAACCTTGCCCCACATAGTAGTGGTCCTCGTACTATACTAAAGAAGGGTGCTAAATCACATCGGAGAACTCCTCCCCCACCTTCACCATTACCCTCTATCTTGGGTCCATATCCTTCTACTTTAATAGAAGTGCTCCCTACTCCAACACCTCACAAAAACAAATTGCCTCCAATACTCCCTCTACCCATCAAAAACATACTTCCACCAAAAATATTGACACCTCTCACCAAGAAAGTGCCATCTACGCATGTGGCCACACCACCAACCAAAAAGGTGGTATGAAAAACTCCACCTACAACTCCTAAACAGAAGTTGTTAACCCCTACTACAACAATGAGCACAGACCCATTAGTGGGTTCTTATGCTTCACTATTATGCCAATTGTTGCAATTGTCTAGCATCGTTCTCCCACCCATTAAGCCATACCAACCTCTCAAATCAAAACCATCTTGGTTCGACAACACTCAAATTTAATGGTATCATTGCACACCTGGGCATGATACTGAGAATTACTACACTCTTAAGGTTATCATTCACCAACACCTAGAGAAGGACACCCTTCTCATTGAGGATTCTCTTAACCATGTTTTTGACAAACAACTGACACCATCCCATGCCTCTCCAACCTCTTCACTTGAATCGGGATCCCAATGCGAGATTTTGGTCCCTCTACCACCTTCTCCCCCTTTATTCAAAATCAACACTATTCATGTGGCCACCAGGTCCCAAACCCTAAAAGATAAAGGAAAAGAGCATGATTCTATCCCTTGGACATATCCATTCACCAAGCCTTCTCAACCACCAAAACCCAAGATTTCTATCTTGGGCACATCTCAACCAACATCTTTGGGGGTAATTCCTCTTGACCTCTCTAGTCCACATGATGTTTGCTATAAACAACTTGTTGACTACTTGACTTATTCTATCATTCTTCCTGACCTCTCTAGTAATGGACAGTGGGATTGTATCAAGAGTACTACTTGATACACCATGCTATGGGGTCTTCTCTACAAATGAGGTCTCAACGGCCTCCTTCTCTGATGTCTAACCACCACTAAGACATCTCCTACCATCAAACAAGTCCATGATGGAATTTGTGGAGGACATTTCAGTGGTAATGTAGTTGCAAAGTGCATCCTCTGCCTGGGCTATTATTGGCCCACTCTTAACCAAGACTACAGTAACTATGTTTGGCATTGTATAAAATGCCAGCAGAATGCTAACTTACTTCACGTCCAACATCACATCGAGCGTGCCTACAAAAAAAATCTGAAAGAGTGAGATTTCAAAATTGGAGATCTCATCCTTAAAAAAACCAACACATGACCAATATGGAAAGAAGTAAATGAGGCAAGTTTGCTCCTAGTTGGCTTGAACCTTATATAATAATGCACAAGTATGGATCAGGCACTTATCATCTATCTTCTCTCGAAGGCTAGCCAGAACCTGAGCCCCTTAATGCCTTGCATCTATGACCATTCTACTATTAACCAAGTAATCATTCACTTGATGTTTAACTTGAGCTCATCCCTTGAACAACCCCCATCATCCTCATTCTTATTCCTTTTAACCCTTTTTCCCTACAACAAATAGCTAACCCTTTTTCTAAAGTAGTAAATGCTTTGTCCTAATAAAAAGGGAAACCCCTAAATTTCTATAGTCTAGTCCATGACTAAAACTTTAGTCAATAAAAACAACATAAAACTAGGATGCCTAACAAAATATTAAAAGGTCATCAACTATAAATGTAGATTACTCCCTCGAAGGACAACTGCATTATTGTTGTAATTAATAGACTACTCCCTTAAAGGACAGCTATTCAAAGAAGTCAAGACATATAAAGCAAAATAGAGACCACTCCCTTAAAGGATGGCTATGCCTAAATTTTTATACAAAAATAGCACCCTCTCAGAAGCTTCTCACATCGATCAGCTTCACATGACCACAAGACAAAAACAACATCCCCAAGTAGACTTCCTACATTGATCAGTCTACCAAAAAAAATTGACTAACAAACTATGAAGTCATGGACTTACCTATAGTCATTCTCAGGGTCACCTATAAAAGGGGCAAAGTTATCCCTACTAAAAAGGGTTATGCTATCCTCACATATCACATAATCACACCTATTACCCTAAAAATACCCAAGGGATTTTGAGCTCACTTAACATCAAGTGATTGGGGTACTTCTCTAACACAAACCAATGGTCAATGATGTCATACATGAATGGGGCTTTTGTTTCCAAAAACCCTATCTATGCTATCATTATGGTCCTTCTCAATGAAAAAGCAACATGCTTTTCACTTCTCACACACCTTCGTCACATGCCAGATTATCTTTTAGGATGTAGTGTCTTAAAATTATATGCTCGCATATTGTCATCTCATAATACAACCAAAACCTTTTCTAACCACTACCATAACATCATGATTTATTTAATGCAAATACCAATTTGTGTTATATAAATTATCATAGCCCATTCACATTAGTTTCTATGGAAAACAATACACATGGAAACTATCAACCAAACACAATTTATGTCAAGCATATACCATCACCAATATGGAAACCTGTTGAAGCATAAATAAACTCATTTCATTTTTAGCATACACCATCACCAATATGGAAAATTGCTAGGGATGAAAAACCACATAACCTATGTTATAGCATACACCATCACACAATATGGAAAAGGCTATAACATCATCATACTTTCATCATTTCAAGCATGTACCATCAAAAATATGGGAAATGCTAAAAATACTAACATAACCAAAAAAATTAACACACAATCACATCCATAACATGAAAATATCTCAAAATCTCATCTCATATATATATATGACTGTCAAGTACAAGTATTCATCAAAAATATCTAAAATAGTACAATATATACATGTCTCTCTCAAAATGTATCTACATCTCATGTCAATGGCATGTAGGCCAATATATATATGTACATCTTGACTAACAACTAACACCTCACAACTGTGGTGGTGGTCATGGTCGCGAAGATGCCTAATCATCTCCACTCTCTAACCATCACCTTCTCTGAGAACTGGAGGTAGTGGCATGCGACATAGATCTTTGCTGAGCAAGCATCTCATAGTATCACTAGATCTGAGGAAACTCCCTAATGTCATGCTCATAATATGCAATCTCATCCAATGTAGTATTGTACCTAGATATAGGTATAGTCTGTGATGGACCCATCGATCTTGATGCCATGCCCTATAGAGAACTCTATGGCTATGGCTGAGGTGGTGACTAAACTAGCTGTTGCACTAGCTACTATGGTGATAGCTGAATAGGGCCCTACTCTCCAAAACCCTATCCTACCAATACCTATGCCTATAATGTAGTAACCTACCCTATCAGGGTAGCCACCTATGATGTCAACACTATCAACTAACCCTAAAGCACTGCCACCTGTGCTCGTTCTGCATCTCTCTCCTGAATGGCAGCATCCCTCTCTTTATTGATTGCCTATAGATCAGGAGGTTGTCCCCTATGAATCCCTACATAGTGACCTACCCACCAAGCCAAGTAGGCCATACTACACCCTGGATCTACCACACCTAGACTTATAGTTATCTACTCAAAATCCAACCACTCTATCTCCTCTGGTAGTGGGAGGGGCACCTCAATATCATCCCATTTGTATTATGGGAAAGTGGGTGGCACATCATATAAGAGCCCATATTGGTGCCGCACTCTCTTAGCAAGAACTCTCTTGAGCTCACTAGCTCATCTGCCCCTCACCCATTGCAGGCTCTAGACCCCCACTAACTACTTTACCTAATCTCTAAATGCTAGATATAACAAGTATAGCCTCTAAATGATATCTGTTGGGATTAGGGCATCCAGTACCCCTTTGTAGTAACCAATATCCTGGATGATGGCATCCAAACATGTCTATGCCGTGACCTCTCACCATCACCTGAAACCAACTCTGAAGCCAGCCTAGATCACTACTAGGAGGCCAAGAGGTCATGTAACTACTATGTGCTTATATGCCCAATAGTGCAAGAGGTGGCCCACACATAAGCTATACCATCGTTGTTGGTTGATCCCCCATAGCTCTTTGTATAACTGGGCTAAAAATACTAGAGCCCATGTAATAATTGTCTACTCTTCTACCATGTCTACCAAAACCTCAGTCATCAAAATTGGGAATCTCCCTCCCTCTACATCAAGAAGGGCATATACCATGATGCCGATCATCATCAGGATGGCTAGTCGATGCTCATCCTCATCAGCAGCATAAATTGGCTCATATGCAAAACTTGTTGAATGGTAGGTCACCTCAGTAGCATGCTCCCCAAACAACATCACCATATGAATGTCATGATCCTCTCTCGAGCATGCATATAAGTCTACCCCATGTATCAATAACTGCAAAATTTGATACACATCCTCAACTATAACTATCAACTCTCTGGTTGATAAGTGAAAGGTTTTGGTGGTATGATCCCACCACTTGATTAATGCCACCATTAGACTGACATCCCTAGCTAGTCGACAGTATCACCACAACCCATTGAGCCCTATAATGGCCATGTATACCCACTCTTCTCCTATGATGTCTTGATGCATCTGCATCAACAATGTCAGGAGAGTCTCGCAGCATCAACATCTGCCTAGCCTACATCTAATCAACACACACACAACAATGTTAGCAAATGTTATGCAAACAACCAATAACCTCTTTGACTTTTCTTCCCTTTTGGGAGAACTACATTAGCCTGAAGCCCTTAAAATAGGGGCTATGTAGGTAGCACTCAGTAGACATGGGGTCTTCTGAGGTTAACTCAGCCATTTGCCCATTCATCTACCTAATGGACTAACTACCCTAAAACCCTAGGCTCACTGCCTATCTTGAACCTTAGGCTCACTGCTTATCCTACACTATTACACTTAGGAGCACATCGACATGACTTTGACCCCTCTGGATTATCACTTTCAACCATTTTAAACTTTAATAAGAAACTAACATTAGTTAGTATGCCAATGACGGCTCTAACATAACTGACGTTGGCACCTAACTAATCGATGTCAGTCACCTTGTTGGCTGACATTGGCAAAACTATCAGCATTGGTGACTGGTTCAGCCTTAGGGCCGAACAGGGCAAGCCCTAAAAATTAGGGCTTCCCCATTTCATCCCAAAATACTCCTAAACCTACCTAAACTAACCTACCTAGCCTACCCAGCCTTCTAATAGACCTCCCCCTTGATCTATTGCTAAAAACTCAAAAAATAACAAAAATAAAATCAAATTCAAACACACTCAAAAATTCACAAAACAAACCCTACCTCATCTCGTCATCACCGTCAAGGTGGTATAATGGGTGCCAATGGTGGTGGTCCTCCTACAGGGCCTCCTCTAACATCTACCATCTCTATCCACCCCATCTCCTCAATCCAACTATTGGTGGCCCACAACACTCCCAAACTCTCACAACACTCCAAACTCACCAATACTCCTCACCACTCACACAATGACACCTAGCACTATTAACATGGACAAAATGGAGGTCTCTATCACTCAACACCTTAGATCTCTCTTTTTCAACACTTCAAAAGTCACAAATGACTTTTGGTGGGCCGCTGATCCACTTGTATCAGGTTTGGCAGGATGCCGACATCAGCAAAAGCCATCGACATCGACCGATACCCACTGACATCGATAGTTAAATACTTTTCTATAATACCAACATTGGTTCTATAACTAATGTCGGCAACATCAAAACATAGGTCTTATCTAAACTTGCCCAAAATCATGACCAAACAACTAGCCCTGACACTATAGAAGTCAGCTTAGACTTCTCATGGGGCAAATTGGAGATCACATACATCTCCCTAACCTCAACAAACAACACTAGAGATCACTTATATCTCAGCCCAACATGAAAAATGACCTCAGAGATTGCAATTATCTCCTCAGACCATGACCACTTTTGAGACAACTTTGCCTTGGTTATTTTGATTGCATATGCTACCTCATAAATAGTTAGCAAATTATACGCGCCCCTCACATATATTGATGGATGACGACCAAGTTGATCCCCTAATATCTATGACATTTTTGTGTTTTCCAAGAGTACTTCCTAGCCTAAATACTTAGAACATGATGACCATTGGAGCTACAGCTTTGATCAATCTAACCCAATCAACTACCATTAATAAGCTGGGGACAAGTTGCTTTGATTTTAGTCCTCCTCGACCATTGGAGCTATAGCTTTTATCATTTAACCCAATCAGCTACCACTAATAAGATGGGGACCGATTACTTTGATTTTAGTTCTCCTCAACCTTGCCTGTGACAATTTGACCTACCTATCAAGTGAAGTGGCATATGCGTAATCTCAACTATTACAACATTTACACTCCAATCTCACCTTACCCATCTAATGCCTATCAAATTGGCACTCAATTTCAGATTCCCTTCTCTCGACTCTCACTTTGAGGGGGGAATACCTCATCACATACCTGGGGTAACCTACATCTATTTTTGTCTTGCAATTCATCAGGACAAACCACAAGACAAAAAGGGGCAAATATAGACACCAATATCGTGTCAACCCCCCTTGGTCCCTTTCTAAACATTAACACTCCTAACCCACACTTGAACCCCTTTCACCTTGGACACCTCACCTAGACACCTCACCCTAAGACAATTTCTTACCCTATGAGTCACCCTGAGACTAGGTCATCTAAATCCTAACTACCCATGACTTATTCTCACTCCATCCTAACCTCTTAACCAACTTGTGTGCCTCATAAGCCTGTGTTTTGACCGTTCTCCAATGGAAAAGGCACTTGGTAGATGGATAAATGGGCCAAGAGCTCCCTTTTACCTATTCTCCCTCTACTGACATCAGTTACATAAGCCTAACTCTAACATTGAGCTTCCCCCTCCCCACCTCTTTGCAGATTGACATGCACACTCTGATCTCAAGCATCAGAACTCAACTATCATCCTCCTGGCTACCGAAGCTCTACACAAGTCATTCTAGAGATTGGATTGAAACACTATATGAGGACCTCAACATCAGCCACAATGGGAATAAGCATCCTGACACCTCTGGTTCTTCAACTCATTGAGCTAAGTATTCTACTTCTCATTTCAATATTTTAGAACACATTGTTAATTGGTTTCCATTTGATATTTTTAAATACTATTAAGAGACCTAACTTCCTTTGTGGAAAGACTGAAAAGCATTCCTCTTATTTTTGTCCTCTTCTCACACCTATCCTCTACCTCAACCCTTCTTCAGACCTTATTCACCTTCCCATAACCCTGCACAAACCTCCTAATTCCCAGAAACTCTTCAGTCTATCACATAAATATTCCAAATCCCATCCAAGGCCTACTACCCCTTTTGACATCAGCAATATAACCGACATTGGCACCTTTTACCCACTGACCTCAATAGAGAAACTGATGTCAGTGACTGTATTCTAGACTAGCAAACCAAAAACCTATCCAAACAGCTTATAAACCAAACAAGACTTTTGGATAGCTTTATGTAACATTCTGAGACTCACGGACTACAAGGAATAGGTACATAACATTCTATCTTTACATTTCTTTAATTCCTTTTATCATTTCTTTTCATACAACACTCTTTTCTTTAAATAGTGGACTGTCATCCCTTAGGGAGCTTTACGCTTCTGGGACCGAGCGCGTAGCTTGGCAGTCCACCATATCCTCCTCTAACATTCTCCTTGTTTGAGTTTCTTTCTTATTGCATGTGTTTCCTCCATAGCCAAAGAGGAGCTCCCATAATGCTTGGATACGGTGCGCACTTGATCCGGGTAATGTCAAACACAAGACCTTCTTAACCTTAGTTTCTTCTTTCTTCTGAATGTAATTATCAAAAAATATAGATAAACACTCATTATAATTTATTTTTATCAGTCCACCTTGGATCTCCCTTTATTACCCTTATTTACTTTCACAAACTAAGTATACACATGGTTAAAACTTTAGATACATGTTGGTTCATAGTTAAGCCTAAGTGTATTAGTCCATGATGTCTTTAGATACTCAACTTTCTTTATCAAAAGCCTAAAACTTATTCGTGTGTATCACTTTATCTCTTATGATTGATCAATCCAAGTTTTTATGGAGGAGGAATCTTAAAATCCGTAAAAATTAAAAATCTAAATCATTTAATAAAAGGCAATGATCTAAAAATCAACATTCAAAATTCCAAAAGTTAAATCACATTAAAAGATGTGATTTTAAGCATATATTTTTTCTAATTTAATCTCAAACTCCACATTTAGCCTCATGATAAAGTTAATTTCTATTAGGGTATGATAGGCCATTAGATTGAAAAAGGAGAATAAAAAATATTTTTAGTTCTACCTACTTTCTCATGCAAGTATCCAATCTTCGTAGTAGACCACCAACTCTATAAGAGGTCCTAAGGAATGGGGAATATGTTGTGGGAAGATATGACCATCTTATTTTTATTTTTTAACACAACCAACATGATTTGATCTTATTACCTTACTTATTAGCCTACACAACTTTGTGCCTATAGTGAACAAGTATACTTTGTATATTGATGGTCACTAGTCACTTCTTGTCTTTCTATATCCTTAGTGTGACTCATGTTTCCTAAGTTCTTCTCATGATATGACTACATTATGCTTCTAAAATTACTTCATTCATTCCCTAGAATAATAATATTTACCCTTGAGAAATATTTCTATATTCATTTATCACTCCCCTTAGGGATCCCATTTATGATTTGTAGTGTAAGACCTTGGATAGGACCAAAACTTCCTCATAAATTACCAAATTTTCACATTACCATTTCAAACATCCCATTTTAAAATAATTTTCCCCATTCATTCCACCTCATTGGTGTTCCCTTTGTGATTTTCAATGTAATATTGTGGATAGGACCTGGCCTTCCTCACAAAATTTTCTAATACCCAAGTCAAAATAAAATTACATGTATCAAATTTGAGATAAGTTGTGATTGATTATGAATTACACATCATTAGCATGCTTCCCATCTTGATTTAATATTTTTTATTCTTAATTTATTAATTTTTCACTTTTATCTTCTTATTTTCTAATTACATGTAAGAATACAACCATTTTTACTAAATTCTTCATACTTTCCAACTTGAATTAGTGTAATTAATTTAAGATCATTTTACCATTTTTGTTTCTCTTTTATACTTCCCAACATGATTTAGTATGATTTATTGAATTAATTTTTTTGTTTTTATACCATTTATCTTTTATGTGTTTTCTAATGTATTACATTATTTTCATACTTTCCAACGTGATATAGAGTGATTTTACTTGTTTTAATTTAGTGCCAATATTTTTCATAGTTTAAAAGCATTTTGTCCTCTTTTTATCACTTTTTGATTTATTATACTTAGTCATATTTTTTATTACACATTTACCTTTGTGATATAGTGTGTAATGCATTTGTGTTTAATTAATTATACTTTTCCAAGTCCTTTTTACATGTTTCTTTTTATCCATGCATGTGTATCACATAATTATAGAAGAGAAAACACTCCACGTATATTTACCATAGCATATACAACAAAATTAAAATACATGTACTATAAATAAATAAATATGTGTATCAACAAACACAACCAAAATATAACTTAGGATCCAAAAACCCACCTATCAAAACAAAATATCTATATATATCATGTGTTTTATATAATGATACAAAATACAAAAATACATCATTCTAAATCTATGGCTGGGATCCATCATGCCTATCTCATGGACAAGCCATGCTACCCATAGATTTCTTAGATTGACCCCTGTACATGATATGTTATAGTGAGGTCATCTGAGATCTTAACCTTGTTACATGTCCATATAAGTTGGCCACTTGGGCTTGTACCTATCATAATTGGATTGTGGGAGCCATGTGTGTGGCTTTATCCTAATACAGGGCCTATCAAGCTTGTTCCTCTCCTACTTCCCCCTACTAGTAGATGTAATATGATGTATTATTTTTTGGAAATTAGATTTTTAATTCCTAATTAAAAAATGGATATGAGTAGATAAAATCAGTAAATAATATGCAATAATTAAGCTATTGGTTTATTTAAACAAGTTTTATTTTCCACTTTTCTAAAAATATTAATGAGTGAGATAAAATATGACTTAACTTAATCTGGGATATTATGACTGAGATAAAGTTTGATATTGGAGGAGCAAGACTAGGATACTATCATAAATTGACATCTAGAGTTTGTTTCTTGATTGGATAGGACCACCAAAAATAGTACACCCTATTATCTAGTGCTCTAGTCCTTGTCTTGTCATTTTTATCCAAACTACTCACAGAGATATAATTTTTTAGGTTTTATTTTTAGCATATATGTGAGCCTATGTACCAAATTTTAGATCCTTGATATTAACATAGCTCCTTGTAGAGTTGATTCTTCATATTTTTATGTCTTTATTGAAATTAAATGAAAATTTTACAAATAGGGAAAAGGGGTTAGTGTGTAAATGATATGATAGATGCACTTCACACCCCATATGTAGCCACATTTCCTATAATACCAATACTCTAAAGAGGGATCAAGCTATATGTAGTTCTCCCATTCAAGTACTCAGTGTAATAGTGTGATGAAAATGTGAAACTAGGTGTACTTCGAATGACTAGGGATTAGTGTAAATGTTTGAATAAGCTTCAAATATTGTTGAATTATTGTATGTAGAGAACATGGAAGAGTGCTTGAGTAGTTTTTCTTGTATTCTATATTCTCTCTTGTAAATAAGTGTCAACCCTTCTAAATGGACTTTGAATGGCCTTTTATAGGTGATTTAATGATCATGGGTTAGATGAATTTGTGTTAGGCCAACAAGAATTAGGATAAGAATTTGATAAAATATGAGCATTAGGACCAAAATTATACTTGGAAAACAATGATAAAAATTAGACACCATAGGTTTTAGTGGTCATGTCCAACCTAGGCATTGTTGTCTAGAGGGAATGAGACCTAGGGGGATGTATCTGGGCCTAAGAAAGTTTCCTAGGTCTACAAGGGTTAAGTTTGGAAGGTTGTGGATGACATGAAATCTATGAAAAAAAATCCTAAAAGGGTTGTGTAAGCAAGTAGGAATATCTATAGATTGGGTGTCATTAGTCATACTCAAGTAACCAAATTTTGCATTTTATATGACTATATTTACCCCCCCCCCTTTATTCTAGTGATGTATAAAATAAAAATACTAAGATAAAGGAAAAAAAGAAAGCATACTTAAACTTACCTATGAAGGTGAAGCTCACAAAGCTATGTGATGTTGGATATGCATAAAGAGAGCATGATGTGAATTATGAATATATAATGAAAAACATAGAGTAGATCAATTCTTACTAGATAATATATATATATATATATATATATATAATAAGAATGTACAAAAGTTGGGTAAGAGAGAGAGGAAGAGAAATGAATGAATACACGTCACTAGGTATGCAATCCAATACAAAACTTATTATGATGATAGATTGTGTTGGGCATGTTTTGTACCAAAAGTAATATCATGAAAGGAGCTGAGTGATCAATTCCCTAGAAGTATCTCAAGAATGAAAAGGTAGGCCCTTTAGTTCCATCATCACCTTGTGAATTTAATGAATCATGCATGTGTCAATTGATGTTTGGAATATGTGTTCAATTCCTTTATTTAGGTGGCTCAAGAATATAAAGGATAGCTAGTCCTTTGGCTGCATCATTGCCTACTAAGTGAAGCTAATGAATCATTCATGTGTCAGTCGATGTTTGTAGTATGTGTCTAATCCCTCTAAATAGGTGGCTCAAGAATATAAAGGTTGGTCTTTTGGTTCCATCATTGCCTCATAAATTGAAGCTAAGAACTAATTCCAATATGTATAAATGTGTATGTCATATAAGATGGATTTTGATACCCCTAAATGCTCTATAAATATGACAATGTGACATGGATATCTGAATGTGTGCTAGAAACTAGGCCAATGTTGGCCAACTCAAAAATGATGAAGATTAGGCATGTATGAAAGCCACTCTAAAACTAAAAATTTGACTTATGTGTAATATACTCAGGTACTCAGGAAGTTAAGCTTATATGAAAGCCCAACTTTAAAAAGGATGCCAAACACCTATAAATGGAGTAAGGAATGCAACTAATGGGAAATGTTTGAGAAATAAACTAAACTCAAAAGAAGGAGAGGATTAGTGTGTCAAGCACATTTCCCCCAATCACTAGTGTCTAGAACATGGGCTCTAATATGGAAGTTATATCAACTACCTATCCTAAAATTGGAAGTGAGATCCATCATGCCATGCATGATGCCCCCTATATCTATATTATTTGAGTAAAAAATGTACTACAACATGTTGAATTATATTGTGATGTACTAACAAACTTGTGATTGAACTCACATTTCTATCTATTTTTGGAAAAACTAATTTTTCTACTATCTAGATAGGAGTGCCAAAAATAGGACCATATTATCTAGTGTTTTGGTCCAATTTTGGTGTTGTTATTCAAGGCCAAATCTAATGACTATTTTGGATTCTCTAAAGTTTATCTAGTCTGATGTTTGGATTATATTTTGAGTGTTCTAAAAACTATTGTTTTAAACACTAGGAGATCTAATCTTTGTGATAAAACCCCTATTTTTTCCCTCTTCTGAGGGTACGAATGAAGACCCTATAATCATTTCCCTCAAAGGAGATAGCCTTTCAAGTGTGTTATGTTGCATAAATACATGATATATCAATGATAATTGACAAGATATCTTGAGATATAGCAATATTTGTATTGAGAGATTATGAGATCAATAGGGGTATGCCTAGATAGATATAACAATGTAAAATCATGTGTAATGTACTGAACAAGAATCAAAAGTGTTAATTTTTAGTTATTAGTTATTAGTTATTAATTGTCAAGGAGGGATGGAGCATGATGTCCATCATGGCATCCAAGAGAGAAAGATAAATACATGATATGCATCATGGCATTTACAAATAAGGGCAAAAAATAAAGCATCAATCATATAAAGCAAGAAGCAAGAAACACAGAAAGGTGGCCAAGGGGCCAATCAAACAAGGGACATGACCACATGTCACTCATACTAGAAAGAAAACATACAAGGCATGTTCAAATATTGCATACACATATGTTAAAACAAGCCAGATTAGCATGAAAGCCATAGGAACATAGAAGAGTAAAAGAAATGGACATTGGCAAATGTCCAAGGGTACATACACATGAATAGAAGTAAAGGACATTGGAAAATGTCCTAAGGCACACAAAGGAGACAAGAAATAACTAGAAATGCAATCCAACAAGCTATGCTAAGCGAGAAGAGAAAGCATGTAATAATTGGAAACATATAATCACATATAACTAATCAAAGAAAGAGTGAAAGTATGCAAGACATGTTTAGTATAAGACTAGGTGTATGCTAAAGAGATACACAAGTGTTAGATACTAGTGAAATGTAGAGATATTAATCTTTATAAGCTAGTAAGTAATATACATCAGTGTGATAATGTGGAGTGTGTAGTGTAGGAATGACATAAAATAGATGGTGTAGTCGTGTAGAATATGCCCCTATTGGGTATGTATATTGATGTGTGTCTCAAATCTAGAAGTAGGATGCCCCCTTAATGGGTAAAGTGAAGTAGTCAAGGATCTAGATGTCACTACGTACACTTAAATAAGATTAATTAAAACATGGTAATTTAGATAAATTGATAAACAATATCATGGTAATGTAGATAAATATAAGTCCTAGCATAGTAGTATCAATTTAATGCATGGATGATGCATACAATTAAAATATTTAAGTGTTTTTGGATATATTTGAATGTTTTTGGATTTTGAAATGTTATATTATTTTTATATTTTGAATCAAGTATAATAGATTATGTACAAGTAATAATGTAAAGAGACTATGTACAATCATGTAAAGAAAGTAGTATGTACATGATAATAAAAAAGACTAGTCTAGAGGGGGGAAGATCTAAGGATGGAGCCCATTGGGGATAGAAATGGAAGAAAGGGTCATGGCCATCAAAAAATGCTTCCAAATCATTAGCATAAGTATCATCATATGTTGTAGATGATTTGATTATGGTTTCATCATGCCAAAAGTGAACTAAAGGTTGCTCTGGTGGTGGACATGTTGACTCTGCTCTGGGACATTTAGTCTTGCTAGTACAAAAATTTAATGGAATTGGTGGATTTGGTGCTATTAGTGGTGCTATAATTTGAATAATTCCTCAATCCTATAGTTTATCTAATCCTACCATAAATCTATACATGTTTTTTTATTATGTCTTATAATCTTGTGAAAAGTACAAGATGGGAAACCATCTTAATATGATAATCTATTGATAGATTTATGTCATACTATAGGTAACATGATCGATCCATGATCAAGTAATATATGTAATAAAAATTAGGGATAATGCTTTGTGTTTCCTACTTGAATTTGAATAACTTAGGCATAGGAGATATCTTGTCAATTATCATTGTTATAACATGTATCTATGCAGCATAACACACTTGTAGGGCTATCTCTTCTAAGGGTAGTCATTACAAGGTCTTCATTCCTACCCTCAAAAGAGGGGGTAACAAACATGGGTATTGTCATAGAGATCAAAGCTCTTAGTGGTCAAAATAGTAGTATTTAGAACACTCAAAATATAATCTAAACATTAGACCAAATAGAATAGACTAGGAAAATAATAGAGAATCTAGAACAATCATTTGATTTGGCCTTAGATAAGAGCACCAAAGCTGGACTATAGCACCAAATAGTAGGCTGTGTTATTTGTGGTGCTCCTATCTAGACAACAACAAAATTGTTTTTTCTAAAAACAAATAGAAAGGTGAGTTTAGTCATAGGTTTGTTAGTACAACATAGTCTATATTTAGCATGTTCTAATATAGTTTTTGCTCAGACAATCCAATTATATGGGGCATCATGTACGACATGATGTATCTCACTTCTAGTTTTAGGTTAACTAGTTGATATAACTTCTAGATTAGAATCCATGTTTTAGACACTAGTGATTGGGGGTAATGTGCATGGCATATTGATCCTCCCCTTATTCTAAGTTCAACTTATTTCCCAAACATTTTATAGCTGTTGCATGCCTTAATCCATCTACAAGTGGTTGGCATCCTTTTTTAAGTTGGGCTTTCATACAAGATTAACTTCCTAAGTAACCAAGTTCCCAAGCAGCTTCCACATGCACTAAATTTTTAGTTTTAGAGTGGCTTTCATACAATCCTAATCTTCATTTTTTTTGAGTTGTCCAACATTGGCCTAGTTTTCAGCACACATTCAATTATACATGCCACATTGTCAAATTTTTAGAGCATTTAGGGGCTTTAGAAGCCATCTCATATGACATACACATTCATATATATTAGTATCAATTCTTAGCTTCACTTCAAAGAGTAATGATATAACCAAAGGTCTAACCTTTATATTCTTTAGCCACCTATACAGATGGATTGGACACATAGTCCAAACATCGATTGACACACACATGATTCATTAACTTCACTTAATAGGCAATGATGGAGACAAAGGACTATCTAGACTTTGTATTCTTGAGACACCAATTCAAATGGATTGGATACATAGTCCAAACATTAATTGACACATGCATGATTCATAAAATTCATGGGGTGATGATGGAGCTAAAGGGCCTAGGTTTGCATTCTTGAGCCACTTCTAGGGAATTGAGCACTCAGCTCTATTCATGATATTACTTTTCATATAACACACACCTATCAAAATCTAGCATGACAATATATTTTGTATTGGTTCACATACATGGTGAGGTGTATTTATTCCTTTCTCTTCCTCTCTCTCTTACCCAACTTTTGTACATTTTTATTATAGATATAACATATCTAGTAAGAACTGAGCTACTCTATGTTTTTCATTATAGATTCACACTTCACATCAGGATCTCTCTATGCACATCTAACATCACATAGCTTCATGATCTTCACCTTCACAAGTAAGTTAAGGTATGCTTTATTTTTTTCCTTTATCCTATGTTTCATTTTTTTGCATCACTAGAATAAAGGAGAGGAAAATGTAGTCATATAAAATGTGAAATTTGGTTACTTAAATATGGCTAATGACACCTAATCCATAGGTCCTCTTACTTACTTACACAACCCTTTTAGGATTTTCTTTCACTGATTTCAAGTCATCCACAACCTTATAGACTTAACCCTTGTAGACCCAAGTAGTTCTATTGACAGCGAGGATCTAAAGTTTAGTATATAGGCTCACACAAATGTTGTAAACAAAACCCAATTTACACACAAATGTTGTAAATAGTAGGGTGTCTTATTTTTCATGGCCCTATCTAATAAATAAATGAATTCTACATCTCAGTTTATGATAGTGTCCTAGTCTTGTTCCTCCAGTATCAAAATCTGTCTGTCATAATAGCTTGAAATAAACCAAGTCATATTTTTTTTCACTCATTACTATCTTTAGAAAAGTAAAAAATACAACT
Source organism: Torreya grandis (assembly GCA_037957365.1). Taxonomy (NCBI): domain Eukaryota; kingdom Viridiplantae; phylum Streptophyta; class Pinopsida; order Cupressales; family Taxaceae; genus Torreya; species Torreya grandis. The sequence continues at coordinate 1,132,116 of JARHVA010005393.1, read as the reverse complement.
TGTTTAAATAAATCAGTGGCTTAATTATTGCATATTATTTATTGATTTTATCTACTTAGGACCAATTTTTATTTAGGAATTAAAAATCTAATGTTCAAAAAATAATAAATCATTTAATCTAGTACATGCAACTAGGTATTTTTCAAAAATATTTTTGCAGAATACTATGAATTTTTAAAAAATTTAATTGAATTTCTAAGCTAAGTATCCAAGATAAAATTTAGAAATTTATGGAAAAAAAGGTGATTGAATGGGACCTAGTAGATGTAACTAGGGATTTGAGAAAAATAAATTCGTTTTCTTTTAAATTACTATGAATTTCTAAAATTTGAAGTGATTTTATGATTTTAATATACAACTAAAAAATTTAGAAAATTACTAGAAATTTAATAGGAGCTAGTTGACGCACTAGGGTTTGAAATAAAATATTTTTAAAAAATTACTATTAAATTTGAGAATTTGAATTAAATTTATAATTTATATATGCAAGTAAAAATTAGAAAATTAGTGGATTAATACTAAAAATTTATTGGGACCTAGTGTATGCAACTAGGGTTTGAAATAAACTTATTTTAAAATTTATAACAAAATTTTAAAATTTAAGGGGAATTTATGGTTTTAGTATTCAAGAGAAAATTTAGAAATTCAAGGGAAAAATTAGCTAGCAATTTACCCTAGGGTTTTTAGGGTTTTTATGCAAAATTCATAATAATTCGGGTTCACCAAATGATTTATTATTTTTTAGAAATTAGATGTTTAATTACTAAATAATAAATGGTTCTGAGTAGATACAATCAATAATTAATATTCAATAATTAATCCACTAATTTATTTAGATAAGTTATATTTTTGCCTTTCTAAAAATAGTAATGAGTGAAAGAAAATATGACTTAGATTATTCTGGGCTATTAATGACTAAGATAGAGTCTAACACTAAAGGAATAGGATAGGGACACTATCACAAACTAAGATATGGAGTTCATCTATTGATTGGATAGAACCACCAAAAATAGGACACCCTACTATCTAGCACTATAGTTTTAGTCTTGTTGTTGTTGTCCAAACTACTCATAGAGATATAATTTTTTTGGGTTTTATTTATAGCATTTATGTGAGCCTATGTACCAAATTTTAGATTATCATTATAAAAAAACTCCCTATATGTCTGATTTTTTATGTCATTTTATCTTTTATTCAATTAAATAGAACTTTGGCAAATAGGGAAAAGGGGTTAGTGTGTAAAAGATACATTGGACACACTTCACACCCCATGTGTGGGCATGTTTCCTACATACCAATACTTCAAGGAGGGATCAAGCTATATGTAGTTCTCCCATTGAAGTGATTGGTGCAATAGTGTGATGAAAATGCAAGTAAATACAAAACTAGGTATACTTGGAATGACTAGGGACTAGTGTAAAGGTTTGAATAAGCTTGAAATACTACTAGATGGCTATATGCATAAAATAAAGACGAGTTCTTGAGTAGTCTTCCTTCTATTCTTGGTTCTCTCTTTTAAATTAGTGCCAACCCTTATAAATAGATTTTGAATAGACATTTATAGGGGATTTAATGATCATAGGTTAAATAAATTAATATTAAGATGACATGACTTAGGATAAGGATTCAATAAAATATGACCATTAGGACTAAAATTATACTTGGAAAATAATGCTAAAAACTAGACATCTTAGGTTTCAGTATTCCTATCCAACTTGGGCACTATTGTCTAGAGGGAATGAGACCTAGGGGGTTGGATCTAGGCATAAAAGAGTTGCTTGGGTCTATAAGGGTTAAGTCTAAAAGGATGTGGATGGCTTGAAATCAGTGAAAGAAAATATTAAAAGGGTATACAAGTAAGTAGCAAGACCTATGGATTGGGTACTAATATCCATACTCAAGTAACCAAATTTTGCATTTTATATGACTACACAATTTATTCCCACCCACCTATATTTTCTTTGTGGTTTCCCCCCCAACCAATCTAAACTAGCATGTCTGGGTTGGGGTAGATGGTACCATATGATCATTCAACATGGTGGGGTGGTATGGTGACAACACCCTATCCAAAATATCATGGTGTGCTTCCATGACTAGGGATCCCCATATGATCTCCTCTATTGTGGGATCTATAAAAACCATAACTAAATAGAGATCATATCACAAATACATCTCAAAATGTATCTACCTACAATCCTATCAACAAATAATATTCTATCTCAAAATCACTCAAAATTACAACATTTCTTACCATCCCTAGTGTCAAAAACCACCATCTCCATGTATACTCATCCACCAAGCACAGTCTTTCCATCTGTATGTCCCTTAATTACCTCTTTTATGGGTCTCCTACTTATCAAATTAAATCAAAGATTTAACAACCATGTATGCTATAGGCCTTAGCTAAGAGGTGCCTCTATCGACCAACTCTACCTTGTGATGACTATTAGATCATCTTGTATGATCACATCTTATATGATCACCCTCATTAATGATTGATCTCAGTAATGGAATATCCATTTTTAGTGTGTCTTAGGGGGTCATTGTTCATCCTAAAAAGCTAATGGCTATGGTACCTATTATACCCATATATCCACATCCATTCCCTCTCCTCTAGTTACCCACTATCATAAATGACCAATCCATGGTCTCACATTTTTTGGCCTGATCATCAGTCTCTTGATTATCACTCCTCATCCTCTTCCTCTCCCCCTTGACTCTCTAACATGCCATGCCCAAATAGTAGGCACTAGTAGAGTAATTACTAGGTGCAGGAGTCTAAGCTACCCTAGCAAGCATGGTATTAGTTAAGGCTCTACCCACCAAATATAATGGCATGTGATCCACACTCAAGTCAACCCTGGTACCATGGTCACCCAACTAGGCCAAATATTGGTAATATGTGTGTAAGGCCACCACATAATCTCCCCTTGTGTGACTATCTATAGTGATATCACATGGGAGACAGCCCACACTACTTGGTCTTATCTCCATCTAGTAACTTGAGGTAGCCTTTCATCAACCACATGGGCTAACCTAGCTAACTAATACATTGAGAACCTCTCATATATTGATGTGCTAAACAACACCACTAGTCCTATGGTCTTTTTCCCTATAGATAGCATCCCATATATATCATAGATGAGATGGACCCAAATGATAAACCCAAAATCATAGAGCACCACCTAATTAAAAATGAATTGGCATAAAGCTATCACATACAATAGTACATTATCATCTAAGTTATGACACAACACTTGTGTAATCATAAGTTTGATCATGGTATTCCAAATGTCTATAATCTATAAAATATACACTCAAAATAAGCTCACCCTTAACCTTGGGTAGATCCTATCTGATCACATCACCCACTTGGTTATTACTCATCTCTCCTCTATATCCTTTATTATCCCTATGATCATTAGTGTCCCTCATATAAATAGTCCAATCAATACATAGACGTCCTATAGTGTGATATCTACCTATATGGTATCCCCATCCACCATCCATTAAAACTTGTTGGTCAAATGTTCCCATGCTCTGAAGAACATAAAAATGAGATCAATACTCAATGGGGTGCACCTCACTTCCATGATACATCCCAGACCCAATGTAACTAGTCTCACTCTATCCACATTTTTCAAGTTCTCTAACAAATCGAGTAACCATGACATTGTTTTGCTAAAATTTGTCTATTTCAAGTCTAAAGAAAAATAAAGAAGAAGGATAGGGATAAGTGATTAGAATGAACCCAAATTGGTTTGTATGCCATATCTAGATGTTGTGAGAACTCTTCTTTGGTTGGGGAGGACTACTTGCAAGTAAGAAAGCACTACCACAAAACATTTGTTAGTAGATATATGAGTCGGTTGCCAAGCTACATGCTTGTTTCAAGAAGTGTCAAACTTCTTTAGAGATGATATTCCATTTTTGAGAGAAAAAATATTAATAAATAACCAAGAGAGAGGAAAAGATAGAGTAAAAAAATAGATAATGTTATCATTATTTACAACCTAAGTATAGCAGAAAGTAACAAAGTGTAGGTGGTATACTTAATTTATATTTTGGAAGTTGTTTGGACAGGTTTTAAAACGGTTAATAGAAATCCATAGTTGATGATATTAGTTAGGCTACTGAGTTCAATTAGCAAGTGTGACCAATATCAATCAGGCTACCAAGGTTAGTGAGGAAATGTGACCAATATCAGTTAGGTTGTCGATGTCGGTAGGGGAAATAATTGCCTAGGAGCTTAAAAAAGGCTTTTCTAGGTATAGGAAATGTTTTTAGTTAGGTCTATAAGGTTGAGGAGAGTTGTGAGGGAGAGAGTATTATTTAAATGGATCTAGTCAGAGGTTTGGTGTATTGGAACAAGGGGAAACAAGTGGGGAAGCTTTATAACTCCTTCACAGCGATTCAGTCAAGGATGTGTAAAGTAATAAATAGTAGATGTAAAGTGAGTGCATAGTAACTATTTATAGACATATAGAATAAGTGATGTACTTAGCTATATAGGTGATTTAATGATAAGTGTTGAATGGATGGTTCTTATCAGTCTTATTAAATTGATGCATCAAATAGAGAAAACAAGTGGGTGGTATTGGTTCTCAAGATATAGGTGCCTAATTTGGGTTGAATTATGCAAGGTAACAGTAATCCAAGATGTTGAAAGTTGAATGCCAAAAGCTTATATGTAAATATGAATGAGTTTTCTTGATTTCTACTAACCTAAATATAAGTTTGGAGTTTGGATTATATAACTAAAGTCAATGATCTTATCGACGTCAGTCATGGGTTGACTGATGTTGGCAGCATTAGAATGGGTAAAAGTACTATCTTTATCCTATTTTCTATTATTTCTCATGACAAGTGTGGTATATATTACAAAATGGTTGAAATAGGAGGTTAAAAAGGATGTAGTTGGTTAGGAATTTATTTTTGAGGTTAGAACAAGTCTTGGATAGTTAGGATAAGGGGACTAAGTCTTGAGGTGACTCATCAAGTGAGAATTAGTCATAGGATGAGGTGGCCAGGTAAGCTGGAAAAAGGGGTTTTTAATTAACTTAATTAAATATTTTAAATTAATTAAATGTGTGAGGGGTAAAATCATGGGTTAGGGAGGCTAATCATTATTATTGAAAAAAGACTTAAGGGGGGTTTTGACATAGGGATTTACACATGTGTGTGACATAATTTTGGTGTCTACATTTGCTCCTTTTTGTCTTATAATTTGCAATAACAAGTTGAAAACCAAAAATAAGAGTTAGATGCTCTAGGTATTGCATGAGGTATCCCCCCTCAAAATGGGAATTGAGAGAGGAGAAACTAGAATTAGGTACCAGTTTGATAAGAAGTGAATTGGGTGAGTGGAGGAAAATGAGCTATAGTCAACAAAATAAAGAATAGGTAAAGTTGAAGACAACTTGGATAGAAATAAACAAAGCAAAGATTGTAAGTGATAGCTAATAAGGTCAAAAAAATCAAAGTTGTAGCTTTAATTGGTCCATGTGTCCTAGGTATCCAAGGTAAAAAGTGCCCTTGGGAAACACAAAAAGCTTATAGGTGATAGGATGAGCTTGGTCACCATCCAAAACACTTACATACATACATGTGTATAATAGCCAAATATAACAAAATATCATTAGTTTTACAAACAAGTGATGTAAGGTTGGTGTAAAATGGTTATTAGGCAAGGAGATATTCATGATCTCTATTCAAAGTCATTATGGGTGGAGATTTAAGTGATCTCCAAGGGTGATTGTCAAGGTTGGGTAGATATATGTGATCTCTAAATTACCCTATAATATGGGTAGAGTCTAAATGATTGTGTGTGTTAGTGGAAACTCTAATTAAATTGTGCTAACATCAGTCATGTTACCGATGTTAGTATTAAATAGTGTCAATGTTGATGGCCTAGGGTAAGGTTACTAATATCAATGGGAAAAAGTGTTGACATCGGTATATTAGGTTAAGAATGCTAACATTTATGGGTGACCAAACTTGAAAAAAAGGGGTTTGGTGGCCCAACAAAACTCATTTTAAACATTTGATTGGAGAGAAAAAGAGCTCTAAGTAGGAGTGAGATGGTAGAGCTAGGAGGGGACCCAGTGGGAGGTGTGCCACCACAAGAGCCAGTTGTGTAAGCCTAGAGGAGATGAAGACATGAGGTAAGATCCCCTATGATTTAGTTTTGAATGTGAGTTGGTTAATTTGCCTTTTGTAGGCTAAATTCAAAGGTTGGGAAAAATAAATGTGTTGAGGGGGGTAGGAAATGGAGTAGGGTAGGTTTAGGTGAATTTGGGAGGGATTTGGGGTAGGTTTTTAGGGAAAAAGCTAATTTTAGTAGATAGGTCATTTATCCCTAGGGCTGAAACAATCACCAACATTAGTGGGGTCCACCAACATTAGCTGACATAGTGCCGATGTTGGCAAGTTTCTACCGATGTCAATCAACACCAAGTGCTAATGTCAGCATACAAAACTAAGATCAATGACTATGAAGAACCCAAAATAGGATAAAAGATTAATTTGGATCCCCAATTAAAGTATTCAACTAGCCTAATGGCTGAGCTATCCTTAGAAGACCCCATGTTAATTGAGTGTTACCTACATAGCCTAGTTGAGGGCCTCAAGCCAATGTAGTTTACCCAGAGCCTAGGGAAAAAAATTTAAGGTATCGTTAAAAGTGTGTTAGGGGAAATGGGTAAAAAAGGATAGGTTTAAATAGGTCAAGAGACCTAGGGCTTAAAAGATAGGTCATAGGGTCAAACGTTAGGGATATAAGTCATGAGGCCTATAATTGTGATAAGTAATTGGGCCTAGAGTAGAGAGAGAGGTAGTGAAGCCTAGGGTAAAGAGGGAAGAGTAGGTTAGAGCGTTAGGTAGGTATATGACTGAGCTAACCTCAGAATACCTTATGTCGATTGAGTGATACCTACATAGCCTAGTAAAGGACCTTAGACCAATGTAGTTCTCCAAAAGAGAAGGGGAAAATGTGGTTGTAGGTTATGTTATAAAGTATGTGACTTGAGTTGTGTGTGTATGGATGTAGGCGAGGCTAGAGTTGACACTATAGGATCATCTACCAATGTTGCTAATGTAGATGAGGAGGGATGTCATTTTAGATGAATGGGAACACATGGTAGCTATAGGTTTAGGGGGAGTGTGATGATATTATAGAGTCACAAGAGATGTGAGTTTGATGATAGCAGTGATCAAGAGGTGGGATCATACCACCAACACCTTCCATCTATCAATCAAAGAGTTGACAATGACACAAGAGTATGTATATAATATTTTATAGTTACCACTCTAGGGTGATGAAATCTTCTCATGTTTGAGAGAGGAACATGATATTCACATGGTGGCATTATTTGGAAAGCATGTTAGCGACGTGACCTATCACTCAATAAACTTCACCTATGAGCCATTGTACATTATGGATGAGGAGCAACATCATCTAAGTATCTTGATGATAGGGATTATAGTGCATGCACTATTTGATGCAGATGGTGGGAGATTTCATATTACATTGATAATTTTTTTGGTAGAGATGGTTGAGTAATAAACTATATTTGCATGGGGACTAGTGTTTCTAGCACAATTATATAAAGATATGTGGGGGTTGAAACTATGATGGTGCTATAGTTTATGTGTAAAGTGTTTACTCTACTACTGGGAGTATGAGCATATCATGGTGACACAACCTTTGGGGTTACATACCATGATTATAGATGATTTTAGGGTTGGTTTTAGATGGTGGAGAGATGGGATGGCCTAGACCTAAGTAGATGGCATAGTGTGCGATATTGATTATTATAGGTGCATGATAGAGGGATTGATACCTATAGTATTTTTTAGAGACCCTACTTGACATACCCTACATTTAGAGGATAGGTCGAGTAACTAGTTAGCTTAGAAACCTCATTATGGGTTAGAGGGAGATGAGTTGGTGAGCTAGAGATGGTACCCATAACACAAGTCAGGTTGTAGTTCAGCTTCCTATAAGATGTACCACCTACCTTCCCTTGATATAGGATGGATGATATAGAGGCACCTCTACCCTTATCATAAGAGATAGATGGCTTGGATTTTGAGGAGCTACCAACAGGGTTAGGTATAGTAGATCCAAGGTGCACAATAGCATATATGGATTGGTGGGTAGGTTTACATCCTATGGTTGAGTTTAGGAGGCCACCACTAGATTTATAGTGTTTGGTGAGAGAGAGAGACACAAACACAGTCATATAAGCCTGAGATGTAGTAGTGCAGTTTCAAGATGTCATAGTGTAGGCTCAAGATGTAGCTTAGGCATAGGTATTGGTTTTATAGGGATAGATAATGACATTTATAGAGATAGATCAGGGCATTATAAGGCCATATCAAGGTATTATAGGGTTAGGTTACTACATTGATAATAGAGAGGTATAGTTTGAGATTAGTAGGTCAAGCTACTCATCCTCCACCATAGAGACCAGTACAAGCTAGGCATTTAGTAGTTATGATGGGACCACCATAGACTATATCTCTGGTCAAGTATACTACTACCCTTAATGATATTGATTATTATCAGAGGGCCATTAGGTATTTCCCATAGATTTAGAGGTATTTTGATTTTAGTGATCAGTAGAGATCAATGACATGTGCCATGATTTCTATCTCATGTAAATGCATACAGGTGAAGAGTGATGATGACACTACTTCATGACCATGTGGAGAGCCTAGAGGAATCTGAGTGATAGAGTTTATATATATATATATATATTATATATACACACCAGCCTACAAGCTAAAGATGAGAGATGTATATTTTAAGAGAGAGATGGTATTGTGATGATGTATTGATGTACATGTATGTTGATTATATATATATATATATATATATATGAGATGTGTTATTTTGATTTGGAGATGCATTTATTGTGATTGTGATGATGATGTTGATATAGATGATTATTACTATGTTGATGTTATGTTAATTTGATGTTAATGTTGACCATGTGAGTTGAGTTAGACTAGCATTTCCCATATATGTGATGGTATATGCATAGTTGATTTGTTAGCTTCATCTTAGAATTTTTCTATATTATTGATAGTGTATTCTTAAAATGAATAAGTTGGTTATGTTAATTTATTTTATTAGTTTTCAATATTTTTTATGTTGTATGCTTAAAATAAACGGAGTAGGATTGATATTGTTTCTATGATGTTTTCATCTTAGTAGAGAGATTGACATGTGATTTGGATGGGAAAATAAAGAGAAAGAATGCTCATGTACTATCAAAAAACATAATCATAACATAAATAAACTCAGGAATATGAGCCTCTTTCATGCTTTGCATCATTGGACCATTTTGTTTGTTAAATAATCGTCATGTTCACCTTGTGTTAAGTGAGTTTAAAGTCCCTTGAAAAAATATGAGGGGAAAAGGGTAAAATGAGTGAAAGTGTTGGGGTAGCATAACCTTTGAAGTGGGGATGATATGTCCCTACTATGGTTGACTTAAGAGTGACTATAGGTAAGTCCATGACTTAAAGCTTTTTTGGTGTGTGTGTTAGCTTATCAATGTGGAAAGCCTATAATAGTATGTTGTATGTGTTGAGGTCATATAAAGCTGATCAATATGAGAAGATTTTTATTTATTTTCCCTTTTAGAACAAATTTTGGCCTAGCCATCCTTCAAGGGAGTGGTCTAAGCATTTTTTTTAGTTTAAATAGATGTCCTTCAAGGGAGTAATCTATTGACAGTAGTAAATAGAAGTTACATATATGTCCTTCATGGGCGCAGTGTACATTGAGAATCATGACCTAAGAGAATTTAACTTGTCTACATATCCCATTTTAGTGTGTGTGTGTGTGTGTGTGTGTGTGTGTGTGTGTGTGTGTGTGTGTGTGTGTGTGTGTGTGTGTGTGTGTGTGTGTGTGTGTGTGTTTGTGTGTGTGTGATTTTTTTTTTCTTTTAATCATGGACAAGTCTATAAAGGCTTAGGATTTTTCCACTTTGAGGGCAAAACCATAGCACCTCATAAGTTAACTAAGTGTGTAGGAGTAATGGTTAAGAGGAAGGGAGATGAAGGTAATAGGGGTGTTCAAGGTATGAGCTCAAGTGAAACATAAGGTGAAGCAATGTTTATTTAACAAAAGAATGGTCACAGGTGTAAGGCATTTAAAAGCTCAAGTTTTGGTCTTCCTTCAAGAGAAGATAAGTGATAAGTTCCTGAGCCATACTTATGAGTTATGCTGTATGGTCCAAGATAATTAGGAGAAAACTAATCTTTTTTTCTTTTCTCCATATTCATCACAAGTTGATTTTCTTTTAAAAACTCTTTGATTTTTTTTGTAATCACATTTGCTATGCTCTTGATAGATTTGGAGGTGGTTGAGGGATATGAGATGGCACTAATCAAACAAATCAAATTGAGCCAAACATTCTTTGAGAAAGTTAGCATTAGTATGTACGTATTTTAGAGAAATGCAAAGAAAAAGAATACAAACCTCAAGAGGTAAAATAGCCTTCATGCCATAGACCAAGAAAAGAGGTGTAGCACCTATAGGGGTTTGAATGCTAGTGTGGTAAGACCATAAAACAAAGGGAATGTGTTTGTGTCAATCCTTGCCTGTATTGTTGACTAACTTCATGAGAATTTTGGTCAATGTTTTGTTATAAGATTCTACTTATCCATTTGCTTATGGATAGTACAATGATGAGAAGCTTAATTTGATTCCAAATGTATCAAAAAGACTTTGGGAAATCTTATTTTTTAAATATTTGTCATTATCTATATTATAATTTTACTTAGGACACCAAAATGATAGATGATGTGATGGTTAATAAAGTCAACAATTTTGTTAGCCTTAGTGGAGATGAGAGGAATGGCCTTGACCCACTTGGTGAAGTATTTAGTGGTAGTAATGATAGAATGATGACAGAGGGATGAATGAGGGTTAATCTCTTTGATTAAATTTAAGCCCCATTGAGAGAAAGGCCAAAAGTCTTTGGTGACTTGCAATGCATGAATTTGAATGTGAAGGAGGTTAGCATGTTTTTGACATTTGACACAATGCCAAACATAATTAGCACAATCTTGATGGAGTGTTGGATAATAATAGATAAGTTGAAGGATATGCTTGGCAACTACATGATGATTAAAATGTCCACCATAAATTTTGGCATGGAATTCTTTAATAGAGAAGGGAGTCTCAATACTAGTGAGTCATCTATGGAGGATACGATCAAAGCCTTATGTTTAGATAAGTCCCCCTAGCATAGTGTAACAAGAAGCATGTTTTATAAATGCACGTCTCCTCATATTAGAGAGATTAGAAGTGGTAATAGAAATGAAAAGATAATCTATGAATTTATTGTACCATAAGTCATGTGGGTTGGATGTTACATTTTAAATGAAGAGGATGTTAGTTGATATATAAGAGGGTAATGGTAAGTGATGCACAGTGATATAGATTATTGAGGAAGAGGATGAAGAGGGTGTGTGTGAAGCAAGTGAAACCATTATGTCAGCAAACTTGTTTTTAGATCAAGGAATAGTTTGTAAGAGATAAGAGTTAAATTATCCCAATAGTGTATCTACATGATGTTTATACCACTACAAAATTTTGTTTTTATATAGGTAGGAACTATTAACTTGATTAACCACCAGTTGAGAATCACCAAATATGGTTATGGACTTAATACCCAAGAAGAGAGCTATTTGAAGCCCTAAGATCAAAGCCTCATATTTGGCCATATTATTAGTACATTCAAAATCTAGTTTAAATGATAAATGCATAGGCTCACCATTTAGAGGAATAAGAATGACCACTACACCCCCACCGTATTGACATTTAGATATATCAAATAATAACATCATTTGATAAGAGATGTCATCGATGGAGAGCATTGTGATGGATTCATTATGGAATTCGAGATTTGAAGGTTAATTGTTAGCTAAAGGGGTAGTAGCTAACTAGTCAATGATCATCTTCCCCGTGATAGAATTTTGTTGAATAAACTCTAAGTCAAATTTAGGGAGGAGCATGAGCCACTCAGCTACACATTAGTTGTGATATGGCTTGTAATGCATGTATTTGAGGAGATCAGTATGGGTGACCACATAGATTTTGTGATTTAGGAGATAATGGAAAAACTTGGAGGCTAAAAACACCAACATGAGGCAAAGTTTTTTGGTATGGGTATATCAAGTCTCATAATAAATAAATGTGCATCTTATGTATTAAACTACCTATTTTTGATGGTGATCATCTTGATGTGCAATCATAGTACCCAGAGAATGGTTTGTTGTAGAGATATACAAGTAAAAAGGTTGATTTTCCTTAGGTGGAATAAGAACTGGTGGTGAAAGGAGATATTGTTTGAGTGCATCAAAATCTTCCTAAAAATCTATGTTACAATGGAAGGATACATCCTTTTTGAGGATATGGTGAAAGGTTTTGCAATGATCTAAAAACTAAGAGATGAAGTGGTAGATTGACTAAAGTTTGCCTTATAGGCTATGTAGTTATTTGATATTAGTAGGTGGATGCATCTCTAGTATTTCTATAACTTTAATAGGGTTGACTTCAATACCATAAAGAGAAATGATAAAGCCTAATAGCTTACCAGAAAGGATACTAAAGATACATTTATTTAGGTTTACTTGAATGTTATATTAGGGGAGAAGAGTAAATATGATTGTGAGAATCATGAAGTGACCTTGGAAAAGTTTAGACTTTCCAAGTAAGTCATCCATGTAATCTTTCATAATTTTATGTAGGAGATCATGGAAGATGTAAGTCATAGCACATTGGTAGGTGGCAGTAGCATTCTTAAGACCAAAAGGCATGACCTGATAATAGAATGTCCCCTATGGGGTAATGAAGGTTGTCTTGCATTGTTCCTTGGGAGTAACTATATTATATTATATCTAGAGAACCCATCCAAAAGTGATAGCATCTCATAGCTAGCTATTAGATCAATAAGTTGGTTCATACTTGGCAATGGGAAGTCATATTTTAGAAAAATGAGGTTTACTTCATGATAGTCAGTACAAATGTGAATTGCCCTGATCACTTTTGTGATAGGAATAATATTTCAAATCCATTACAGGTAGTCTATGGATTGGATAAAGTTAAGAAAAAGGAGGCATTAGAGATCTTCTTTGACATGGAGAGTAATATAAGGATGCATGTTGTGAAGCTTCTATTTAACAGGTTAAGTATCTCAATTGGTGATAGTGTTATGGGTGATGATCGAAGGATCAATACTAGGCATGTCATTATAAGACCAAGCAAAGGCTTTGCCATGGTTATTAAGAAATGTGGAATAATCAGCTTGCTCAAAGTAATCCAAAGATTAGCCAATCTTGAGTACATAGGGGTTATCATGAGAGGGAAAATTGATGTCAATGGTTGATTCGTTTAACATATCTTGTGTTTCAAATGGGAGTGATCATTAGATATAGGAATCATTTGCACCCATGTTTGTGAGAATATCATCATCATCTTGAAATTAGATAGTGTTAATAGTGGGAGAGTCATCATCAATTATTTTAAGATGAATGAGAGGAAGGGACCTTGTTTCATTACCCTAGTGATAGGTGAGAGGACCAAAATGGATGGCATTTATTGAAAAATAAATAAAAAATTGGGAGGTATAGATACCTCTGATTCGATAGGTGATGGTGGAGAAGAAGGTGGAGAAGGAGAGACTAGCTTTTCAATAATTGGTACATGGGAAGTTTTGGTGAGTTTATTTGGTTCATCATAACCCACTCCATGCCTCTCTTTGGCATTTTCAATGGTTTGTCTAGTGGGATATTCAATAGGCATATGAATACCCTGCTCATAATGACCTAAACCAAATCCTTTCTAAGCACACCTATAGAGATAGGTGTGAGCAAATCTAGGAGTTCTCAAGAAAGAGAAATCATAGGTAAATGGTTATGGTGAAGGGGATGGATTGGTGACAATGGGATCCTAATCAATTCCCGCATGAAATTATTTTTAAGGTTAGGGGGGCCATAAGGGATGGCCATCCCAATATGAGGATCATAATTTGGGTGCATATGAAGCTTTCCATAGTCTTGTGGAGTATAGAACATTTTGAGCATAAATAAATGATATTCTCCAAGTGAAAAATGTTTAAAATTTTCCTCCATGGGATCCATGTTAGGAATTTGTATTACCAGTATCTATGTAACAAGGGTAGTGGAACTTGTAAAAGCTTTAGAAATATCATTCAAAGAAGATGATGTCTTTAATGGAATGAGAACATCATTGGTAGTATAATTAATTTTTCATGTTTTAAATGGAGGTGGGTTAGTGGGTATAACATGCACTTGCCCATCATACTCAAACTTGACACAGTGGTACAAAGTTTAGGGTACACATGCCATAGTGTGTATCCAAGGTCATCCAAGAAGTATGTTATATTGGAACTCTCCTTCTACAACATATAAAATCTCAATAATTTTTAGGGACCTACATGGATATGTAAAATAATAGTGTCCACCATAGTAACTATGGTATCGTTAAACGAGTAGAGCACTGTGTCAGTTTGAGACATGTAATTTTCAGGAAGAGCTAGTTATTTGTAGGCATGGGTGGAAATAATGTTAATACTAGGTCCCCCATTTATCATGACTCTTTTGACATGAGTTTGAGAAATATATGTGGTAATAAAAAGGGTAGAATCTTGATCTTTAGGGTGTTAAAGTGGAATTTTTGAATTACTAAACTAAATTAAGGAGATTGAATTAAGAGAGATGACCAAAGCTATAAGAGGTTGGGGATCATCATGTTGTACTTTAACTACTTACAAGGCACTAATAAAATCTTGACAGTGTTTGGGTGAGTTTTGGATTAACTCATATAAGGACATTTTCATAAGAGTTTGGTAAAGTTGTTTTGACATCAAGATTTGAATAACATCTGAAGATGTTAGTTTTGGGACACCCAAAATGGAAATTATGGGATTTAGAGGAAGAGTGTCTTTGGAAAAGGGATGAGCCCAAGGAGTAATTACTTTTTCCTTACCTTTATAATTTTGGTTTTGTCATTGTGTGGCCACATTAACTATGTTGATCTGAAATATAGGTGAAGGAAGTGGCAAAGGATGTACAACATCTTTGGGTTTGAATCTAGGTAGAATAGTAGGAGGCATTATGGATGCCAGAGGTGGAATAATAGGAAGGTTAATAGGAGTATCAACAAAGAAAACATCAACATCAAAGTGTTGTTGAATGACTACTATGATGGATTTATAACTCTTAGTATCATGTCCAAGTGAATGATGATATAGACACACTTGTGTATCATTACACCAAGATGGCTTGGCTCCAAGAGGAATATAAGGATTAATTTGAGGAAGAGTTATTATAAAATATTATAATAAATCATGTAGGAAAAAGCTCTGAGAGCCTACAGGTGGGATTACACTTATTGTGGTAATAAGAGTGAACACCTTCTTTTGTTTAGGAGTTTTATGGGTGATTTTATGGGGTGTTTTGTTTGGTGGAAATGGAGTTACATGTTTCTTTGACACTTTCTTAGTGTTAGGTATCATGGTGTCAGATGTGAAAGTCCTACAAAGTGGAAAAGGTAGTAGTGGAGGTAACTTAGCCTTTTTTTTCTTAGATCAGTTATACTCTAACTAAAGTAGAGGGGTGTGGTCCCAAAATTGATGGTAAATATAAGGGTTGAAGAGGGAAGGATCAATGAGATCTGGGAAGCTTAACATTTTTTTATAGTTTAGGCTTCAAAACTCTAACTTGTGGTTGGAGAGTTAGATCTAATTTCACCTATGGAATAATTATATTAGAGATAGGGTGTACACCTAAAGGCCTAATTTGCTTCAATGTGGCAAATGCCTATAAAGGTGAGGGTTCTAACATAGATGGATGAACTTCTAATGATTTTGGTGAAGAATCTTTAGCTTTGTCAAATACCTTGGGGTAAAGGTGGTGAGAGGGCTGGTGGTAAAGGTTGATGATCATTTTGTTAGTTAAGGAGTTTTAAGTTGGTCCCAAAATGTTACATGATCTATTTTCATGGAGTCAAGAAACTCTAGACTTTTTACCAACCATGAGAAGGGTTTAAATGAAGTTGACATATGCCTTATGGTTGCATCTTTAGAAGGATGAGGTGTCTTATAAAGAGGGAAATTGTTGGTCTCTGCTACTTTAGGCTAAAAATGAGAAAGAGCTACAACAAGGTCATCTTCGATAGAGATAGGAGAAGAGGCATGATCTTCCATGGGTGGAGGAGAGGTAGGCAAAGAAAGTTCCTCAAGGGGTAAATCATAGGTATTATTGTTCCCTCAACATGTGGGTGAGGAATAGGTAAAGTATGATCCTCCATAGTTAAAATAAGTGGTAAGATTGGTATAATTAGAGTAGGCACAATAGGTCTTTCATCTAATGTAGGAGTGGATAACACTAGCTCTTCAAGGTGTAAAGGTGGAGTGGATGGGGTATTAATCTCTATTAGTGAAGGAGAGGTAGGAGAAGAGAGTTCTTCAAGAGGGTGTAACATAGGAATGATGTTCCCTTCAACATGTGGTTGCAGAATGAGTAAGGCATGGTCTTCATGTGGTAAAAGGATAGCTAATAAAGGAACTAGAAATATTGGCTCCTCTGGTGGTAATAGGAGTGGTAAAGGAGGCTCTTCCTCACATTAGAGTGAAACGAGTGAAATAGGCTCTTTGACCTAGGGAGGAAGAATGGGAAAAATAAATGCCACTGACTGTGGGGGAGAAGTCAATAAAATGGGTGCCTCTTGTTGAGGGAGAGGTTAAACTAGAGGTAAAAGAAAAACAATATTAACCGTATGGATATTATGACCACCTAAGTTAGTCATGGTTTGAAAAATATTTTGATTGGGTGAATGGTTAGGAAAATGTTGTTTGAAAACATCCATATTTTTATTATCAGGTTCATTAGGATTATCTAAGATGAGATCACCACTATCAAGCATGTCTTGAACAATGTTCTTGATTGTCTTATAGTTATTAGAATTTTGGCCTTTAACTCGATGGTAACTGTAAAACTCATCCTCCTTATACCAAGTTGAAATAGGATGGGAAGGGTCAAACTATATAGAAGGTTTGATTTTTGGAATGGTTATGACACCTTATTACAATAGTTTTTTGAAAATGGATGTATATGACTTCCCAATGGAAGTGTATTATCTTTGTTCATACCATTGTTGGAATTTCTTGGTCAAATTTTGCGAAGTCAAGGAATTAGATTGGTTTGTGGTTGTAGAAGAAGTTTACTTAATGACCACCACATTTATGGAGCCTTTATATTTTTGGTTAGAAGGAGAAGTTTTAGAAGAGGAGTCATTTTATTTTGAATTGGCATTCTTACTGCACAACTTTAATCTGCCTTCATCTATAGCCTGAATCTTAAGTTTTCATGCCATTGTAAAGGCCTCATCAAATGTGTGAAAAGTTTGTACTTAGAGTGTGTATGAAATGTGCTTAGAACATGCCCTTAATAAGAGCTTAATAAGCTCAAATTGGGGTAATGATAAGGAGAGTTAACTGATCAAGCCTCTCCAATGAGCAACAAAATCTAAAATAGACTCATCATCAAATTGTCTAATAGAATAAAGGTCTGTAATAGAAAACTTTTTAGAAATGTTAATAGAGAAATGGTCTAGGAATATTTGTGTGAGTTGGGTAAATGAGAAAAGGGAGTACTGAGGTATAGAGCTACACCAATCTAGGGCAGCATCCATAAGATATATGGGAAAGTGCGAAGTAGTAATACATCATCATGCCTTATTAAATAACAACCATGTCTAAATGTGCATAAATGCTATTTTGGGTCCTCTTTACTCTAGAAATGAGTAAATTTGGGGAGTTCTCATTAGCTTGGATAAGTGAAAATAGGAATAGAAGGATGGATGGGTTCATTTCATATTTTATCATAAGATAACACATTCTTTGATCCAGAAATGGATGTCTCTAGATTAGACATCTTGTCCATCAGCATCTTAATGAGGTCTGGAGGGACATTAGTCTAGGATATACCCCCTAGGTTATAAGGAACCTGATAGAAAGTAGAGGTAGCATATGACATAGCTTGTTGAGGTTATGTTAGGGCAACATAAGGATAATGAGTCATAGACTGGGGGGCAAAAAGAAAAGGGGCTTATCAAGTTAGGTTAGAGACTATGCTTTGGTTGGATGTTATTATTATAAGTTGGGTTATTTTCATGGTTATACTAGATGAAGGGTGATTCATAACTTAGGTAATTATAGGTGTGAGAGTAGATGAAGTAGGCACCACCAAATTCTAAAATGGGGTGAGACATGATAGAATTACTTATGATTATAAAAGTAGGGAAGTCACGCCATGGTTTAGGTAGGATTGGGCAGTTGGTGATGTTAAACTTTAGACATTGATTATGGTTGGGTTACTTGTCAAGGTGGTATTTTGAGTAACCATAGGTAAAATAGTGGAGATAGTTGAAATTGATGTTGTCTCCATTAGATAAGTTGGAATACCATAGATTGGGTCACCCAAAGAATGAAGGGTTTGGCTCATGCCAAGGTAATGTTGAAGGGTTGCCACATTACGATCAATAAATTTAGAAAAATATTGATCCCCTTCAGGCACAATGGGAATTTGGTTCGGGCTTAGAGTATTATTTGTATCTAAAGTATGTTCCATGATAGAATCAATAACAAGAGGGGAAGGCGTAAGTGGTTGTTGGCGTACATAATTGGTAAGAATTTTGGCTTGATCTCGCATCAATACTATGCAAGAACAAGTAAGAATAGTCTTAATACTCTATACTAGTGATAGAAAAAGGAAAAACTAGGTTTGGGTGTAGGTAAGTAGGTTGTTTTAGCTTTATATTTTGAGAAAAATAAAATTACAGAGTCACTGATGTTGATTGCTTGACCAATGTCGGTAGTAAAAGGTTATTGATGTTGGAGGGATTAACCGATGTTAGTAGCTAAATCCTATTGAGGTCGATGTGGTTAAATGATGTCAATCACTGTGATACCTTAAGAAATGGAAAATCCATTGTTTTAAAAACCTAGATGTAGAATTTAGGTAAAATAGAGGATGGAAGAGGTATGTGTAAGAAGGAAGAAAACTCATAAAACTTGATATAATAGTTTATATAAACTAAGTATTACAAATAGTGTTGTTTTTGTGAATCAATGGGAAAACATCCTTACCTACTCCAAAATATAGAATGCAACAGAAAGGAAAAAAAGAACATACAACCACTAATTACTAACTCCTAGAGATTAATTTTAGTCTCATGTTAGCTTATGCCTTAATCAGATAGTGAGTGGAGAATTTGGTTAGCAAAGGTAATAAAAAGCAATCTAGAGTTAGTTTTAGGTTAGTTTTAGTGGTCAAGAGGAAACTTATGTTAGAGTAGGTATGTGGCTTGTTATGGAAGATTTTCACCTACAATTCATGGACCTAAATCCAATCCAAGCCACTTAGCCAAAATATACCTTCTGCCTAGAGTTTATACTCCACCAAATAATAGAGTGGGTTCTCCCCTTGGTAGTGAAATCCAAATAGGATAGCTAGGTAGGTAAGGTGATCCACCATGTGATGAAATACCAATGGGCCTTCTCTTAGGTGAGGTTATATGTTTGTTTTTTTTAGTGTGATCTGGTTGTGTAACATAGGTGCACTAAAATTCATTCATAATGCTTGTAATTAACTAGGTGAGTTAATATGTAGCAAGTAAATAATGAAGTGCAGTACATTTTAAACCCAAATATAAAATATTTAGATTCAAATGAAATCAAAAGATGAAATAGGAGTTTAGAATGAAATTCACTATCCTAATGTGCATTCAATAAAGAATTGAAGAAAATATTCTTTTAACTTGTAATAAAAATGATAAATTGCTTTTAGAGGCAAAGAGAAAAGAAGAGTGGCAAGGAAGAAGAATTTCACCTTATTGCCCTTAACTAGAAAATAAAATGTTGAATTTTTTATTTTGAGGGAGAAAAGAAGGAAAAAGTGTAAGAAATGAAATTTTCACTATAATGCACCAATATGAATGCTTAAAATAAGCAATGAACCCAAGGAAAACTCTAGGGTCCCACCAGGCATGCTAGAAATGTTTTGATAAAATTTGTCTATTTCAAGTCTTAAGAAAAATAGACAAGAAGGATAGGGATAAGTGATTACAATGAACTTGAATTGGTTTGCACACCATATTCAGATGTTGTGAGAACTCCTCTTTGGCTGGGGAGAACTACTTACAAGTAAGAAATCACTACCACAAAATGTTTGTTAGTAGATATATGAGTGGGTTGCCAAGCTATCCACTTGTTTTAGGAAGTGTCAAACTTTCTTAGATATGATAGTCCACTTTTGAGAGACAAAAGAGTAATAAATAACCAAGAAAGAGGAAAAGAGAGTAAAAAAAGAGGTAATGTTACCATTATTTGCAACCTGAGTATAGTACAAACTAACAGAGTGCATGTGGTATACTTAGTTTATATTTTAGAAGTTATTTAGTCAGGTTTTAGAAGGGTTACTAGAAATCCATAGTTACCAATGTTAGTTAGGCTACCGATGTTGGTTAGAAAGTGTGACTGATATCGATTAGGATGTTGAGGTTGGTGAGGAAATATGATCGATATCAGTTAGGTTGCTGATGTTGGTAGGGTCAATAATTGCCTAAGAGCTTGCAGAAGGCTTTTTTGGGTCTAGGAAATTGTTTTGGTCAGGTTTGGAAAGTCGAGGAGAGTTTTGAGGGAGAGAGTATTGTTTGGATGGATCCAGTTAGAGTTTTGGTGTGTTAGAACAAGGAGAAACAAGTGGGGAAGCTTTATAACTCCTTCACAGGGGTTCGGTCAGGGATGTCTAAAGTAATAAATAATAGATGTAAAATGAGTGCACAGTAACTATTTAAACACCTACAAAATAAGTGATATATATAGCTATAGAGGTGATTGAATGATAAGTTTTGAATGGATGGATCCTATCAGGCTTGCCAAATTGATGCCTCAAATAGAGAAAACAAGCAAATGCTATTGGTTATCAAGAGCTAGGTTCTTGATCTAGGTTAAATTATGTAAGGTAATAGTAAGCCAAGATGTCAAAAGTTGAATGCCAAAATCCTGTATGCAAATAAGAATGATTTTTCTTGATTTTTTCTAACCTAAACATAAGTTTGGATTTTGGCTTATATAACTGACATCGGTGATCCCACCAACATTAGTCATGGGTTAACTAACATCAATGGCATTACAATAAGTAAAAGTACTATCTTTATCCTATTTTCTATTATATCTCATGCCATGTGTGGTATCCATTACACAATGGTATAAATAAGAGGTTAAGAAGGACGTAGTTGGTTGGGAATTTATTTTTGAGGTGATAACAAGTCATAGGTAGTTAGGATAAGGGGATTAAGTATTAAGGTGACTCGTCAGGTGAGAATTAGTCTTAGGACAAGGTGGTTGATAAGGTGGCAAAAGGGTTTTTAATTAACTTAATTAAATATTTTAAATTAATTAAATGTGTGAGGGGTAAAAGCATGGGTTAGGGAGGCTAATCATTATTATTGAAAAATGGCTCAAGGGGGGTTTTGACATAGGGAGTTACTCATGTGTGTGATGTAAATTTAGTGTCTATAGATACATCAATCAATCACCAATATCTCTAACACCTTTAAAATATATCAAACAACAAAGGATGTATTAGATATCCATGTCATTCATAATCAAAATACATTGTTAAAAATTTCATAAAACTCAACTAGTTTGATTTAGTTTATTTATTTTCTATTGAATTGACCTATTACAAAATAAATTGGCCCTATACTACATTAGGGATACAAGATCAGCCCAATAAAATTTCTATTAGAATATCTCTAAAGTACTAAGTTGGCCACCATTTGGCCTAATAGTACTAAGTTAGCCCCATTCATACCTTATAGTACTAAGTTATCCACTTCAAGAAAAACTAAGTCAGCCTATTATTACTAAGTTTGCTCCCTTAAGTAACTAATTCAGCCAATTACTACTAAGTCAGCATATTGGTTTTATTGTCTTATGCAAACTAAGTTTACCATGTCAACTCTATTCATCCATAATGATGATTTTTTGACTAATTACCATAAACACCTTATTTATTTATTGATTTTAATCCTTCATGACCCCTAGTATCCCTAAAAATTTCATGGGATTTATTCTAGTGTCTAGATTTTGCCTAACAATCAATTTTCTATAATTCACTCAAATTTCAAATATAAAAACTTAGAAAAAATTGAAATTTTTAGTTGCTTACCTATGTTGCACTCACTATGGCTGTTATGCATCCTCCCCATCTTACTCAACATCTCCTCACTACCCTATCTCTCTGGTTACTCACTAGGTCTATTAAATCTCTATTTTCTTAGAATAGTATAAATACCAAATGAATTAGTTTTCACCCTATTTATATTTACTATTCCAAATTATTTACCCTTCAAATATTTACCATCAAAATTCTTATTTTGATCATATCTTTATCTCTACTAGCTCTTTTTACAAATCATAAAATGTTATATAATCTTGACATCATAGAGAATCATTTCAACTATTATATATTTATACTGAAGAAACATTTTTTCTCTTTTTTGCTAATCTCAATAGGTTCACCTAGTGATCCCTACATTGGACACCTTAACATTAATTACATCTCCTTATTTATCTACAACACTAAGGTAAGTTAAGGTATGTGCTTTTAAATTCTATCATTTTATTTATCCTATTTTCTCCTTACTGCAATTTATTTAGCTTCATCATTATGTGTCATTATGTTCTTTTCCAAAAGTACCATCCCATGTTGCACCTACTAACATGTGATGAGCTTCGAGTGGAGAATATGTATACACATAATACTTTAAAATTTTATCAATTAATAATGCTATATATATTATAGGAACTTATCACGTCTCAATCTCTCTGAGTGTATGCCCTAAAAGGTGCACCATGAAAGGGCTGGGTAGACCATTGGTGCTTCATAAGATTGTTGTCCCTTATTTCCACTTACTATCTACACATTTTTCTCTTAAAACTATTTCCCAAATATTTTCCTCCTATTTTTTACCCTCATATAGTCATTTACCACCTTTATTATCCCTTCCCTAACCTAAACCCCTTTCTAATGGTTTACATTACATAGTCAGCCCCATCAACCTTGTACTCTTATTGATAAAACTTATTAGGGTCTAGGTCATTCCCTAGCTGACATAGTCCATGTGCTATTTTTTTTTGTCAATAACAATACTAAGTTGACCTTTTTGGCCTAAACTTTTGGAAAGGATTAGGGTTAGATCTACCTATATAAACACATTCATTTTATCATTTCTAAGAGAAGAAAAGAATAATTAATATATATTATGCATATGTTTATCCACCATTATACTTCAAGAGCAATCTTAGGGGTTTCATACTTTATTTGGAGATACAAATCTTATATTTTGGAGAACTCTTCTGGATGAATTGATAGGTTGTGTATCATAGATTTGATTTATCCTTTTCATTCTTACATACCATAATAAACTCTTTTGAATCACCTTGTCCAAAGGAGAGTTTGAGGCTTGATGGGTTCATCTTCAAAGGTAAGTATTCCTAACTTTGTTCCTCCTTTGTAAGAGTAGATAGATATGAATTTGCACTTATCTTCCATGCATTAGGATTATGTATACATTGATGTGAGTACATGTCTTCTATGCATGTTTAATTTTCATATTTATTACCTCCACTTTATGTCACAAGCTTTTGTGAACATTGGATTATATTTTGATTTACTTATTATTAGTTTAGTGCATATGAAAACATAGGGCCTAGTTAAGGGTTATTGTATACTTTTACTTAAATGGAGGCTTTGGAACCTTAGTGATATTATTGTGCTAATATATCCCTTTATTAGGTTTACCAGATCCATCTTGGTCATGACCTCAATTATCTAATATATCCCCAATCAAAAGTGTAAGTAAGATCTATCTTCTCTGAGATAGGATTGATTAGTAGATCTACTACATTTCCCGTTGCATACACAATACACTTTATAAATTTCACATGATGTGTGTGGATCATTTTAGTGGTATTTGGTATGGTTTATGTATTATTAAGGGAAATCATTTTGACTTATAATTTTGACATAACAGTGGTAAAAATTAGATGTCTATATTTTGACCTTGTTTGAAATGGCATGGCAAGAGATTTAGATGAAGTAACAACTTATAAAAGAATAAAAAGGTTACTTGGAATGATCATAATCATAATAAGTGATTTCATTCCTAATTTAGTTGAATTTATTTAGTTTATGAACAAATGAGCTCACAAAAATACCCCAAACAAAATTTGGGAGGGCCATGATACCCCATTAAGGGTAGGTCAAAAAATAATTTTGATAAACATGCCCTTGAACAAAATAAAACATGTGTTTTAGCATAAGAATCTAAAAAATGGAGTAATTAGAAAAAATGGGATGATAAATAGATAAAGGAAATAAACATAAGCCTCTTAGAAAGAATAATAGAGCACAAATAGGGCCAAGGGAAAAAATCATAATGTTGGCTATAAAATTACCCCTAGGGGTGAAACCTATTCATTTTCCCCTCATCCTATAGAAGTATAGACCTCTAGTTTTTTACACGAGAATAATGGAGAAGTGGCCCACATTTCACACCATAGGCATCATGGAGAGAACATCCAAGATTACCAATTACCAGTGAGAGTGGGGCATTAGTAAGTACATTTTTGTATAGTCATTTTTTTCATTAATAATATTTATTATGGATTGTAAAATTGTGAATTGGTGAACTCATTGTTTTTGAAAAATAGAAAATGATGATATTTCTCTAATAAATGGTGGTATCACTAGCCAAATGGTGAGGCTACATCCATTTCAATGATATCACCAAAATATTAAAACTTTGATAAAATATCAAGCTAGATTTATCAAATGATAAATTCTCATAAAGGTGTAAATTTAAATAAATTAGTAAAATCTCCCTTTCGAGAGTAATTTAGAAAATAATAGAATTACTAGGAATAACAAGGCTTCCTATCAATTAGAAGGAATGATCTGAAAAATAGCAAACTCATCAAGAAAATAAGAAGGATGTGGAAGAGTATAGATAAAATGGTAGGAGCACCTTACCAAATGGTGGGAATTCCCTAATATTATCCAAACTTAAGCAAAATTAGAATGAAATCCAAGTAGATTTAGAAGAATCAAATACTAAGTAGAAATGTAGAAGAAAGTACAAATGTGGTTTAGATAAAATTAAAATAAATAGATGAATGAATTGATTTTTGCCATACCTTTATGATATACAAAACTAAGTGAATATTATCATGATGCATGAGTGATGATCTTGAGTGCTCTATCATCATGGGATAATGACAAAGTACTTGGTGGCATTCTTGGAGGCAGTGCAGATTTTGCACATGACATAAATGCCTATGATTCAAGCTAATATGGATTAATTTTTAGTGAAGGTTAAGCACTAGCATTTTGATGACTCTAAATTTTATTTACTAAATTGTGAGGCTACAATGACTTTGGAGGATGTATGGAGGATTTTTAGCTACCAATTTGGGGATGTAAGATGCAATGGATGTGGCATGGTAGGCTAGTCATTTTATAATATTTAATAGGGTTAGTAATATTACGATAGAGGGTGGGCCATCTACATTGATATCTTAGAGGTCCTAGCATTTGCACTATATGTCATCATTGATAGGGTTGGCAATGGAGAAATAGAAAGACAAGGATAGGATTTGGCACTTCCACCACCAGCATAGGCATTAGTGCCTAGTAAGGTGGTGTTATTGATGGCTATTATCAACATCTTACTTCAAGCAAAAATCAGGTGTCATTTTTAGATCAGCTTGATAGGATTGATTTAGGATATGTGTAACTCAACCACATGCTTTGTTTGGGGCCTAGTATTATTAGCTTAGGTATACCAAAAGTTATATATGATTGCTTATCAAAGTGGCTAAAGAATTGGTCATAACACATTACTATAGGTATGAGTCTAGGATCACATTATGATTAAGTAGATAGTTGACCAAAGGATGTAGTGTGGAGCCCAAAAACCTTTATAATTTGGATGGTATCGAAAAGGGTCTAACCTTTGAAGCCATAAAGTTTATTTATATTACTATTAGTGGGCTTTGTATGGGATGATGGATGGAGACTTCGTCAAGTTTCCCTATATGGTTATATAGTTTCATTGGTATGAGGATGTTTATGTCACCCAATATATATTGATGTCATGCTATATCCTAGGCCTTGATGATTTTATTATGGATTAATATAGACTAGATTGGGTTTAGTGGTAGTTTGGCTTCCAGTAGGATGTTCCTAAGTCACATTTATTTGGCCACATGACCTAAGATATGAGATAGTGGGGGACACCTTTTTTGAGATTAGAGGTGATTGGGAGTTACTTAGTGGTGTAATCTATATTTTAGGCCTACATAGGTGGCAAAGTAGATGATTGTTTTTAAAATTATTATGTAGCATGGTGGGTAGGCATTGGGTCCTCATGATTGACTCAACCCTAGCCTTATTATCTAAGGTAACATCTGAGGAGGGTGAGAAAAAGGTAGGGTTTGGTACATGGATT
Source organism: Torreya grandis (assembly GCA_037957365.1). Taxonomy (NCBI): domain Eukaryota; kingdom Viridiplantae; phylum Streptophyta; class Pinopsida; order Cupressales; family Taxaceae; genus Torreya; species Torreya grandis. The sequence continues at coordinate 1,105,496 of JARHVA010005393.1, read as the reverse complement.
ACCATATGGTTAGATAATAAGACAAGGATAGGCAGATAAATAGGGATAAAGATAAGTTATGCCAAAGGGATAGGCATAGGCATAGGCATAGGCATAGAGCATCTATAGGGATAGGTTATACCATAGGTCACCCTGCAGTAAGTATTACATGTTTTAAAGTAGTAGATTTCATATTAGGTAATTTTAATCCTTGTGTATTATGTTTTACACCAAAAATTTTAGGACTTAGGTGCATAATTTATACTATTAGTTATATATCTAAGCTTAAATATGAAGAATAGTTAGGATGGTGGTGAAGTGGAGGATATGGCCCTCCTCTAGATATCAAGATGACCAAATTAGTAGGTGGTTGTTTCCAAGATAATAAAAATGAGGTAGGGACCTCAAGGATGACTATATCATTATAGGAATAGGGCCTTATAGATAGACTATAGAGAGATATTGTTGTAAGGGTAGTAGATATTTATAGTCTTGAGAAGGATGTGGTAGGGCTACAAGATGAGTTAACCACCACTCAGTGAGAGATTATGAGGCTATATATAATTAACTTAGCTTGTGATATAGAGATTATAACACTAAGAAGGTAGGTTTCCCAGATGACTAGCATCTAGGGACAACTTATGTTTTTGGATGCATAGCTCACTATAACTATTAATGAGTGGTACAAGGATGGTACAAAGCAATATAAGGTCAAAGATGATCTTTAGAGGCTCTATGGGGAGAGAAATGAGTCATAAAATATTATGTTAGACTAGGGTATGACAAGATCATGAGATGATGTGATGCAGGCCCAAGATTAATCCCTATGGGTGAAGGATGACACCTTATAGGCAAATGATGAGATTATATACTATCAGAGTATATATGAGTTGATGGTGCTAGAAAAGGGTAGAGGTCCTCCATTTAGGGAGTATACATGTAGTTAGAGGACCATCCAAACCTTGATATCTCATTGTAGTATAGCATTAAAGATATCAATGGCCCAACTAATACCATAATAGAGACTGATGGGACCCCCATCACCACATCCACCAATATTAGGCATAGAGCATATTTTTTATCAAAGTCTTCTTAGGGATGGATAATTTATGAAATTAAAAATATTTTAGATATATAAATCAATCATATCTCAAATAAGATAGATCCTAATTACACTTCTGATTAGGGATACATTATATAATCATGAACATGACTAATATGGGGATTATTTTATTATTTATAGGAAATTAGTGTTTAGTTACTAAATAATAAGGGTTATAGAGTAATGAGAAAAATATAATTTAATATGGTAAAATATATATTTTTATCAAATTAATTACATGAGGAAGAAAAATGAACTTATCTAAAAAGAGGTTGAAATGGGTAATTCAAGGGATAGAAATTGATATGCATGGCTGGGACATTATTCTAGACTTCATTTTTTGATTAGATAAGAGTGTCAAACTAGAAATAAGTGGCACTAGCACTATTTTATACCACTATTACTATTGCACTGAGGATCTACACTTTCTACGTTTTGTTCACCAGGTTAATGTGAGCCTGTGTACCAAATTTTAGAGGCTAGAAGTCAATAGAGCTCATTATAGGTCCATTTTAATCTCCAAACCCTATATTTATCTACACACATAGAAACAACAAATGCATCAAAATAAAAATGGGGAAAATTGGGTTAGGGGAAGAATGATAGCATGATATAGAACCCCTGCTATTTTGATCACTGCCTACATTAACCCTCAAGCTAGGGTCTCATATCCAATGTAGTTATCCCTTAGGGAGTGTGTATAATCAATATGCATGAAAGATGCAAGAATGACTTTCACCTAGGCCCTTACTTGATCAATAATGCAAGTATATGTGTGATAAAAAATGTTGAGCTATATTATTGATTGATATTTATTATGTCTAATGTACCAAAGTAGTAAGTGATAGATATAAAATGCCTTGTGTAGTCCTCTATATAGGAGACTCTTTATTTAGAATTTAGGAGATTTATTTGCATTTAGATAAAATTTTAAAACTTAGGGATGAAGTAAATAAAGGGGATATGACCCATATAGAAGAATAAACTAATTTTTAAGGCTCAAATTGGCTTTGGATAGGAGCACTATAAATTGGACACCCTAGGTTTCAATGTTATAGTCCAATCCCAGCACTTCTATCCTACAAGATCAGGATCAGGGGGGATGGAAAAAACATATAAAATATGACTTGGTTGAGGTGGAATGATTATTTGAAAGGTTTGAGATGACTAGGAATAGGTAAAAAGGTATCTAGGGCATGTAACAAAATTGAGATGACTAAAACAAAAGACTTGGCTAAATGTGAACAAAGCTCATATTCTCCAGTAAGAGTCTCTTATGAAAGGACTATGAAAATATATGATATGTGTGGTTACTTGACCAATTTAAGCTGTATAAATATTCCCCCTGATTAATCTAGTGATTCAATAAAATGAAGTACCAGAGTAAAAGAAAGAAAAGAGAATGCATACTGAACCTACCTACATGGAAATAAGTGTGTTGAAAAATAATCGACCTCACTTCCTACCTAGAGAATGGATGGAGATATTAATAGTGCCTAGAGAAGGAAAGAATCCATGAAATGGATGCCCCTTGTACTAAACCTATAAGTATAATCTGTATAATCATGGAGAAGGAGGACAATGCTTGCCCCATGTGCTAAATTTGACTAGAATGAGAAATACTAAAAGGTCTAAAACTAATATCTTCCCTCTATCCCACATAAACTCATGAAATTTGGAATGTGTACCTTATGATATGAACATTTAAGCCCATGAATTTACTATGATCTAAAAATATTGGAAAATATATTTGAATGTATGCTAGAAACTAGACGACTCTTGGCCACTCTGAAACTAGTGCACTAAGCTTATATGAAATCTACTCGAAAACTCAGGAACTTAAGAACTCAAAAAGTTAGGCTTGTATGAAATCCAACCCAAAATGATGAAAACCAATTTTATATGGAGTAAGGCATGCAAATATTGAGAATACCTAGGTAATACTGAACTCAGAATGAAAGAAAATAAATGTGTCACACACATTGCCCCTAATCACTGGTGTTTGAAACATGGATTATGATATAGAAGTTGTATCAAATACCCTATATAAAAATAGAATTGATATTCATAATTTCATGCATGATTCTCCCTATATTTGGATTTTTTTAAATGTGTAAGAAGAGAATAACATATCTCTACCATTCCAATCTGTATAATCCTGGATGATGTAGAACATGAACATCTATGCCATGCCCCTAAATCTAGTATATGATTGATGAATATATATAGTCTAGTAATATATATAACCACATGTGATATGACCTATTTTACCATGCCCTATTTTCAAATATGTAGATCAAAAAACTATGCTCTGCACTATGCCTATAATCTAATATTTGGTCTTGTAATTGTGTCATGTTATATGACACTGTATGTGTCAGATGTGCAGTAATATACATGCCCCCAAAGCTAGTATCTAAGTTTAAATATATATCAAAGTCACTATGAATCCATATAATATGAACCACTATATATTTCAACCAATTTGAGCTTAATTTGATAATTTGAATATTGGAGGTGTAAAAAACTATGTTAAGTGACCCATATAATCTGAATCACTACATATCTTGACTAATATAAGTTTAATCTAATAATAATAATAATATAATTGGGGGTGTAATAACCATGGTGTATCCACTTATGAGATTGGATGGGTATGTTGGTTAAGTTTAGGAATAAGAATAATAGGAATGATTCCCCCCTTTTGGGGATATGGATGAGATCTCATGAAATAGGAGTTTGAGACAAAAGTGATGACTAGTGGCATAATGATAGATTTGAGGTTAGTATAGTTTGAACTAATTGAGAAGTTTCTTGATTGATTAGAATGAGTTGTTTTATAAAATTAATGAGTTATTGATTGATTAGGCTAAATTATTTGATAGTTGAATGAGTCTTTAACTTGTAGGACCAAATTGTATATTTGGGTAAATATTAGTATAAAGATGTGTGTTCCATAATAGGTCGATGATGTAGTAAGAGAGAGAGAGAGAGGATCATGTGATGGTGAAGGTATTTTTGTTATTATTTCATAGAACAAAATAGTTCATAAATTAAATATATGAGGTTGAAGTTATAAGAAAAATGGTATTTTAATTTGAATGACAAAGTTGTTTGATATAGGAGAATTGGATTGATTCATAATTAATTTGTGCTTTGACTAGTTTAAGATTTTGAGCACTAGAGTAGGAGATATTCCAAGGAGATGAGCACCTAACATGACCCATATTGAGTAGTTGGAATCCTACGTGGAGAATGGTGGGGAGGTACCCTAGCAAGTAGTTGAAATGTGTGACTTTTGCCTATTTAAGAGTTTTTTTTATGTTTTTGAGGTGTTTTAAATAGCCTATGAAAATTTTAGCTAGTTCCAATGCTCTTGTCCCTCCTATATCATTGTTTTTTAGGTGCTATCACTAATATCTAGGTTTTAATGCTCCTTTCTAGCATTGTTGTCTTGTACTCAGTGTTATTGTCCCAAAGACTAGATTTTATAGGTGAATGCTTAGTTTAGTTGTTTCATTTTTTCTTAGATATTGATTTGGCATGGTTGACTAATATTTATCCTATTTTATAGTGTTTTTTATGTTTAGGTATGAATGCGGTAGTTTTATAGAGGCTAGGCTATGGAGATAATTTAATTGTTGCCTTTATTGGCTAATGAGAGTTGTAATGGATAGAGTAGGGTTGGGTCATGTGTGTGACCTAGGCCCTATGCAATGGGATAGGTATTTGATTACCACCTTATGTGAGAGTTGGAATGTAGATACATTTACTTTCTAGCTTCCTACTAGGGAGATTATGATTATTCTGCAAGATGTGTATCATATTCTACACTTGCCAGTTAGTGGACATCAAGTGACATTGTAGGATGGCATGGGTGTAGATGTTGTTGACCATGCATCCCTATATTTTTTTGGTTTGTACTTAAGAATACATAGGATATTTAGTGATAGTGATGTATTACTATTAGTTATTATTTAGATGAGTTTTTTGTACTTATAGAAGTGGTTGGCCATGTTGTTGGCCTCATTTGTCGTTGTGGATGGGAGTGGGGTGTCGATTTCATCAAGATGCATAAGATCATGTACAATATAGAGGTGTATGGTACTATGTTCTCATGGGGTAGGACTATTCTGTCCCACTTATATAGGGCCTATTTAGGTTTACTTAGGAGGCATTTAGTGGTGGTGTGAATGTGGCCATTTTATTTCATTGTTGGGCCTATGAGCATATAATAGTTGTGCAACTGATAGGATTGCTGAGGGAAAGGTGGGAACCTCCATAAATACATTGAGAGTGATGGATGAGTACATTATCTATTGAATCTCTTGGGATAGATAATTATAGACAAATTTTAGATAGGTTGGTGGCTTGAGATATCATATGAAGGCCTTATAGAGCATTCCTTGGGTGGCTTAAGGATGCGGTGTAGTTATGGGACATGAGGGTTAGTTTTTGGTTACATGACCATTGGGTTGGAGTGTATTAGAACTTTTAGTATGAGCATGTGACTAGATAACTTGGGTACCATAGGATGTGTCCTCAATAGTATGGGTGTGGTTGAGAAGTGCATAGGCATCAGTGAGGATGAAAGCTCATGGGAGGCCTACTGAGATTGATTTAGCACCATTACCTTTATATTAATGAGATGTGGATATAGATGTTCTTGATGTAGATGATGTCAGATACATAGAGGCATATACCACATGGTGGCCAAGGCATCAACGGGATTTATTATATCCTATTGGTTGAGGGGATGCCCCTAAGTATGAGGGCCCTACTCTGATCTAGAGGATGAGAGGTAAACATTGATTATATTTGAATTGTTGTTCAAGTTTGATCATTTTTTAGCTTGTTTTGAAAATGTATGTCTAACATTGTGTTGTAATTTTTCATGTAGGTGGACTGGAAGGTGCTCAAGATGAAGCACAAGTTGGGTTAGGAGGTGGAGATGATGGGTTTTGAGAGACCATCATTGAGTCTACAATTTGAGACCTCACATGACATGTTCCTGATGATGTTGTGGAGGAAGGTTTGATAGTGTGAACAATATTTATAATTTGAATTTATGCTCATTTATTTGATATGGATGTTATAGGTACAACTTCATATGTTAAGGCAGTTGGAGAGAGGGATGAGTTGAGCATTGAGTGAGATAGGCATAGGATATTTCCACCTAATTATAGATTGGTGTGTACATTGATTATGGATGAGTACACTAATTTGAAAATGTGGTATGTGGACTTGCATGAGGAGCATGGTTGGTATTGGAGTAAGATAGTTAGTATAAGAGGCATTTGTGAGCTTGAGGAGGTGTGGGGATATCAATTGTGTGATTGGACTATGGGACTAGTAATAGAGGAGAGAGTGAGACTGAGAGTGAGGGCATGATGCCCATTCATGATTGATCGTATCTTGATATGATTTATATGTATTTGAAAACTTGTTTATATATATATATATATATAGACACACACATGCATACACACACACACACACACACACACACACACACACACACACACACACACACACACACACACACACACACACACACACACACACACACACACACACACACACACACACACACACACACACACACACACACACACACACACACATCGATACTAGTTTGTTTTTGACTCAAGCATATTATGTTATGGATTTAGGAATAGATTAATGTGTTTATTTTAATTTTTTAATTAGAAGTAGTTGATATGGTATTGATGTTGAGATTACATATGTTTGGTAAAATGGTACTTGGGATATTTGGTTTGAATTTTGTTGATAAGTTTAGATGATATTGGGTTTTTATTTTGATAAGTAAATAATTTTATTTGGTTTGTAATTATATATGAGCAAACAAAATTTATTGATTTTGCAATTGGTGAACTGTTGGGATAAATTGAGCTATTTGAGATTGGTAAATTGGTTTTGGTAAGATATAGATTTTCATAGGTTGTTCTTGGCTATGGATAGTTATTGTAAATTAGTAATGTTAGTTTTTAGTATGTAGGGATGTAAGATAGTATGTTGTGCATATTACCTCCCTGACAGTGGCTCAAGAATATAAAGGCTTATTAGACCTTTGGCTCCATTGTTTCCCTATTAAGCGAAGCTATAAATTGATGATGGTATGAATGCCCATAATATCACTATATTCTCTATCACTATCTAAACCCTATTGTCCAATGGAACAAGTGCCCATACTACTCATGGTGTGTAGGAATATGCTCTGTATCTGATATTATCTGTTATGTACTAACTATAGCTAAAAGTAGAGATTTTTAAAAATGTAACTTTATTAGACATGTAATAGGAATTATGCATTGTGAAGAAAGATCATATATCCATAATTGTATACCCTATGGCCTCTACTGGGATATGTAGGACTAATCCATAGATCAAGCTGGAGTTGAAACCTATGATGAGGTCGCATGTAAGTTCAATCATAGTGGATTATTTCATGAGATAGGACCTAAAAAATTTGGTCGTAGTGTATATTTATCTTGAGTAGTACTTTGTGATGTGGGTTCATTTAATCTTAGTCATAGAAAATTTCTACATGAGATAAGACCCAAAAAATCTAGATATAGTGAATATTTCTCATGAATAGTACTCTATTGTGATGCCTATGGCTCTATTGGATGTGTATGGAATTGCATTATGTAGTCCTCAGACTATAGTTTTATATGTAGGTTATTCTCACTGTATTGGTTTTCAAACATTTTGAATAGTTGGAATAGGATATCTCTTGTGAGGCCCTATCCTAGAACTTATATTACTCTCACGATGAGTGGCCAATGATTCCTATGAAGGAATGTCTACGGATGACTCAGTCATGGATGAATGAGGTCTATGGTTCCATGGTGGAGGAGATCTTAGTTCCCCCTATGTAAATTCTTTGATACCATTATCGACACATCTATTAATACAATCCCTGACTCCATAACAATCATTATCTTTATGTCCATAGATATGATGATAGTGGAAAAAGGGATTATGTGGATATTTTTGTAGGAGATGCGGATCTCATCGATGAGTAGAAGGCAATATGATTAACCCCCTATCTAATAGTGCTGATAATATGACAGATGGGATATCATGATTTGAATCAAACTATAGTGGTGCCTTAATGTTATTCTCTATAATGCATATTGTAGGTTATACTCTAGAGACTATCTCTCTATTCTTAATTGGTTAATTTTTTGGTTATGGTCTCTTATCTTATTTAGGACATGGTAGATGTTATGTGATAGGAGATGTAGATGTAGAAACTATAATGAAATATAGATTAATCAAATCAATTGAATTTGCCTCAATCAATCCTAATTTCTTTCTCAAACATAGAATTGTATAGCATAAGTGCATGAAAGAAGACTCTATTTGATATAGTAAATGCTCGAGGAGAGGTTAGTGAAGCCCCTTAATAAATATATGATGAATCTATAAATATACTAGTTTATATATCAATCTTAACATGTGATTCTTGAATTTTAATACAATCACTAACTTGCTCTGAAGTATTCTGATGCAAGGCTGCAAGTTTCTCATATATAACCCAAGGGCCTATGTTCACTATGTAATGTCTGAGAAATGCCTCTTCTAAGTCATCATATGTGTGTAAGGAGATAATGGGAAGTAGATGAAAGAAACAATTATTTGTTTCCCCCACTAATGTCTATTAGAATAACTTGAGTAGAATCAAAGGACTCACATGAGATGGCAAAGCCTTTTAAAAGGCTTGAAGGTGTATAGATGGATCTTTAGTTCCATCAAAGTGAGGCAATGATGGTATTTAGAAATGCTTAGGAAATAAAGATTTTATGAATATCTTTAGAATTGGGTTACCGTGTAGATCATCGATATCTATCCAAGACTTATATGCCTTTCTTTCTAAGGTAAGGAGATGTACTTGGTGTTACAATTCACCAACTACATGTATCAAAGAGAGAATCTCCTAGGATGGTATATTAGCATATTGAAGTGATTCATTTAATCATTTAATTTGATTTTTAATTTAACCATGGGAATGATACATTTATAAATTGGATCATAAAGAGGGGGTGTGCTCACTTGAACCTTAGGAGTAATGGTAACTTGGACCTTATTAGAGGGATGTGGGCTACCATTCTCCTTAGGTGAAGAGTGAGAACTATGTTCTACTGTAGTGAGGAGTAGCTTAGCAGATTCATTAAAATCTTTATGTTTTAGTGTATCACATTATAATTGAGTATAAGATGTGTTATTTCCATGAAAATGTGTAGTATTTGAAATAGAATCATGTGTAGAGTAAAAGAAACATTTGAAAGTGCATTATGTTTGAGAGGAGTGAGAAAAGAGTTAGAAATATGAGATTAATATTTTTATTAACTATGTGCACAATAATCATAATTGTTCCATGTATTCTCATTATTGTAATAATGTTCATAATAACTCTCATTTTCATATTCATTTACATGTTCACTATCATACTCATTATCACTTTCAGTACAACTAGGGAGAGGTGTAAGAGAAGAATTTAATTCTTTTCTAGTATGCAATAAAGTATCATTTGAAATTGGAATATCATGTGTATCTATTTTATCCATGGATGGAGTGTATGCATGATTTTCATGTGTAATATGATAAATAAGAGTATTAGATTTTTCATTGAGACATTCTTTTGGTAAATTAGAGTTAGGAACATGAGATGTGTCATTTGAAATATGCATTAACAATTTTATTCTATTGTGTTTATATTATTGTAATTTGAACATGAGAGAGAGAGAGAGAGTAGGTTCATATGGAATCAAATTATCACCAATAATAGGTTCACTTGGAAGTGCATGGTTAGTTTTTTAATTTGGTGTATTGTGCATAGGAGAATGAGGTGAAAAATATTTTTCTCATTTATCAATACTATTTTCCTTAGAAGAGGGAATAAAAGAGATAGGTTTGAGAGAAGAAGATCCATCTATTTGTGATTCACTATCACTATCACATATATCATCATACTCCTCATTACAAAAATAGTAATTATCTTCATTTTAAATGAAATCATTTTTCACATTTTTAGCCAATGTGTAATTTTGCAAATTTTTCCATTCATTGTCATAATTATGATAAAATATTATAAATTGATCTATGGGATGAGGGAAGAAGTGCCTCAGTGGCCATTTTATTTATTTCACCAAAGAGAATATTAAAAAGTACTATTAAGTAAATAAACTCAAAATTAACTATGAACATAGATATTTTGAGACAACTTTTGATTATCCAAACCATTTTCAAAAATTCCAAAGTATTTTTAAAAAAATTGTGAGGAAAACTTGGGGTTTGAGGACCTAGTTTGTAAATCTAGGGTTTTGGGGTAGGGTTTTAGAATTTTTGAAAATATGTAATATTTTAAATTCTAAAAATAATTTTGAATAATAGAATAAATGCACAAAAAATTATAAAAAAATTAGAAATTTGAAATTTAATTTTTTGCACAAGAAAACTACTAATATTGAAATTATTTTTGATAAAGTAAATAATTTGTAAATATTCCAAAATGTTTTTCTAAAATATGTATGGAAGGCTTTAGGTTTGAGGACCTAGTTTGAAATTATAGGGTTTTAATCTAGGGTTTTATAATTTTTAAAAATTATGTTAATAACTTAAATTCTAAAAATAATTTTGAATAGAATAAATGCATAAAAATTAATTTAAAAAATCAAAAATTTGAATTTGAATTTGAATTTTTGCACAAAAATTTGAAGGAGAAACCCTAAGGGTGCCTAGGGTTTTAAATTTTTGTTTGAAGTAAGTCAGGTTCACAAAATGTTTTATTATTTTTGGGAAATTAGTGTTTAGTTCCTAAATAATAAGGGGTCTAGAGTAAGGGGAAAATTTTAATTTAACATGGTAAAATATAGATTTTTATCAAATTAATTACATGAGGAAGAGAAATTAAATTATATAAAAATAAGCTAAAATGGGTGATTCAAGTGTAGGAAATTGAGATGTAAGACTAGGACACTATCTAGAATCTAGATCTGGTCTTCATTTTCTAATTAGACAGGAGCACCAAAACTAGATAGTGTGGCACTAATATTTTTGTACACCTCTACCATTGTTTTCCTAAGGATCTAATCTTTTTGGGTTTTGTTTACTCGATTAGTGTGGGCCTATGTACCAAATTTAAGAGTCTAGAAGTTAATAGAGCTCATTGTAGGTCTATTTCAATCTCAAAACCCTATATCTATCTACACACATGGAAACAATAAATGCATCAAAAGCAAGAGGGATAAAAAATAGGTAAGGGGAAGAATGATCACATGATCCATAACCCTTGATGTCCTAATCATTTCTTATATTAACCCTCAATCTAGGGTATTAGATTTAATATAGTTCTCTTTTAAGGAACATGTATAATCAATGTACACAATAGATTCAAGAATGATTTTTGCCTAGGCCCCTCCTTGGTCAAGCATGCAAATTTATGTGTGATGTAGAATGCTAAGATATACTATTGACTTGTTTTTATTATGTCTAATGTGATAAAGTAGTAGGTGATAGATGTAAAATGCCCTATGTAGTCCTTTATATAGGAGAATCATTATTTCAAATCTATGATATTTATTTGCATTTGGTCGACATGGGAAAACTTAGAGATGAAGAAAAGAAAGGGGATAGGACCCATATTGTTGAAAAAACTAACCTTTAAGGCTCAAATTGACCTTGGATAGGAGTGCTATAAATTGGACACCTTGGGATTCAGTGATGTAGTCCAATCCCAATGCTCATATCCTATAGGCTAAGGATCAAGGGGGATGGAAAAAGCATAGAAAATATGACTTAGTTGAGGTGTAATGACTATTTTAAAGGTTTGATATGATTGGGAATAGGTAAAAACTTGTCTTGGGCATGTAACAAGATTGAGATGACTAAAAGAAAAGACCTAGATAAATGTAAACAAAGCTCATATTCTCCAATCTCAGTCTCCTATGAAAGGACTATGAAAATACATGATGTGTGTCATTGCTTTAATAATTTAGGGTGTATATAGGGATCCACTAGACCCAATTAGGGGATATCTTATCACAAAAATAATACTACAAAGGGTTCCAAAGACTATAGTCAAGTAAAATCATGCAATAACCCTAATTAAGCCCTATGTTTTCATATTCACTAAACTAATAACAAGTAAATAAAAATTATAATCTACTATTCACTGAATCTTGTGACACAAAGTGAGGTTAATAAATAACAAAAGTAAGCATACATAGAATACATGTACTCATGTAAATGTATATGAAATCCAAATGCATGGAAGATAAGTAAAAATTCATATCTATCTACTCATACAAAGGAATAACAAGGTTATGAATACTTACCTTTGAAGACAAACAAAATGAACCTCAATCTATCCCTTGGACAAGGTGATTCACAAGAGGTTGTTGTGGTATGTAAGAATGATAAGGATAAATCAGTTCTAAGCTACACAAAATATGAATGCATCCAAAAGACTTCTCCATAATATAATATCTATATATCCAAAGAAAGGATGAAACCCTAAGCTTTTTCCTCAAGTAGAATGATGGATAATCATATGTGTAATAGCTCTTACTTCTTATCTTCTCTAAATAATGGAAAATGATCTTATATATATAGGCATATTTAACCCTAAGCCCTTCCAAATGTTTCAACTGATAAGGTCAATCTAGTTGACCTAGTACTATTATTGAAAAAAACTCACTAAGTCATGATCTAGTTCAGCCAAGATTTTACCTAGACCCTACATGAGTTTCACTAATAAGAGTACAAGATTGACCTAGTCAATCAAGTACTATAAACTATCAAAATAGGTTTTAGGTTGGGAAAAGGGGTAAAAAAGGTCATAAATATTGGAGGAGTGTATAAGATAAAATAAAAAACATAGGGGAATGGTTTTTAGGATATAAATATGTAGATAACAAGTAGAAAAAGGGACAACAATCTTACAAAGCATCAATTATCTACCCACCCCTTTCTTAGTGCACCCCTTAATGCATTCATAGAGAGAGATTGAGACTCTATGGGTTCCTTTAAGATAGAGAGCGTCAGTGATTGATAAAATTTTGAAAATATTATTTGTATACATATGCCCCATTTGAAGTGCATCATGTGTCATATAAGTGTAACACGGTATGGTGCTTCGAGAATAGAACATGATGACACATAACATTGATGCTAAATAAAATTTAGTAAGGATAAAATAAGATAAATGAAAGGACATAATTAAAAAATGCATATCTTTACTTACCTTAGTGTCATATATAAAGAAGGATACTATGAGAGATGTGAAGGCATCTAATGTAAGGAACATTAGGTGAACCTATAGAGATTAGAGTGAAAAATTAAAAAAAAGGGAATATAGGCATATAATAGTCGAAAAGATTCTTTATGATGTCATGATTCTAGAACTTTTTACAGTTCAAAAAATGAGTTAGTCAAAAAAATATGATCAAAATAAGGAATCTAACTTTAAATATTTGAAAAGTAAATAATTGGGAATAATATCTTTAAATAGGGTGAAAAAAAAGTCATTTGATATTGTTTGACTTATTTTGAGAGAAAAATAGAGCTCTAAGAGATCTAATGAAAGATAAAAGAGACAATATGGTGAGGAGATGATAACTAAGATGTGGAGGACACTCAAAATTTATAGCAAGTACAACATAGGTAGGCAGCTAAGAATTTTTAAGTTTGTTTTGAGTATTTTATTGAAAATTAAGTATTGTATTGGAATTTTTAATTTAAACCATTTCCAAAAACTAAAATGTACCTTAGAGAGTTGCTAAGGGTACTAAAGGCCAAATAAGGAAATGGGTTGAAAGGAATTAGAGTAATAAATGTTGAAGGCATTTGTTACAAGCAAGTCAAAGAGTCGATAGTTTTAACTAACAAGGTCAACCCATTCAACCTAGTAGGTTAAGAATTCTAGTTTGACATTATCAGCATAGTAAGTATGGGTTAACATAGCTAATTTAGGTGGATTAATGACTTAGTACCCTAGTGTTGACTTAGTTAATCAAAACTATTGACTTAGTACTAAGGGGGAAATGAAAGGGTCAACTTATTTGATTAAGTCCACTGGTTGACCCAATACCATTTGGTCAACTTAGTATGTGACTAAGTGGATGGTATGATACTAAAATGCAAGAATTTGGCCAAAATAGTATGTTTAAGGCCCAGTTTGATCGATTGAGTATTGAAATAGATAACTAGGATAAGAATTGGTGAAATTACTTTAAAATGAATAAATTAAGGCAAATTAGGTTCATTTTTATTAAAATTTAAAAAGAATGTATTTGATTATAAGTGATAGAATTATAATACATCTTTTGTTGTTTTATGGTTGTAGGGGCATTGTAGATTATGGAAATTAGTGGATTCATCATGGCTATCAAATCTATTAGAGCATTTGATAGAGGTAGACTAAGATAGGTTAGTCATACTAGGCTAAGGAGGCATCATGGAGATGCACCAAGTTCTACTGAGTGTGGATCTAGTGTTCATGTGCTTAAGATCTTGGGAGTACTTGACCAATACATTTAGGTGGGTGGTGTATGGGGATACCATTAAGGTCGGTATCACATTGGAGGATGTCCATGTTTTACTTTGACATCCTATAAGAGGTATGTTGGTGATTATGAGGATACCAAATGGGCAAGAAGAGAGATAAACATTAGCCTAATGGGTGACTTAGTCAGATAGGATTTACTCAAGAGTGAGAGTGATTATATTTTCTATTTATATAGCATAAATTATAGATATATGGAAGGTGATGATAGGACTTATGATAGCATGGGTGTTGTTTCATAAATCAAATGGTAAGGTAATACTATATGTGATAGCCTTATACCAAATGATATTAGAATAGGGGGCACTCTATGACCTAGGTTTTATCATGTGGGTTTATCTCATGCATCATATGTATGGGATGTTATCTAGAGTGAATAAGACCATATGGATGGTAATATTATTGAGCACCCATATATATGATAGGTTCCCAATCTATTGAACAACTAGGTTACCCCATGTGGTTGATGAATGATTGCCTTAGGTACTAAGATGGAAACAAGATTAGGTGGCACATGTTGTGCCCCATGTTTTAGTGTCATACATGGTCATGTGAGTAGAGATTTAGTGGTATCCTTATACACACATTATGATAGTTTAGTTGAGTTAGAGGATGGTGAAACCAAATTTGGCACAAAATTGGATCATGGGCCACCACTTATGGTGGGTAGATCCTCATCTAGTGGCATGTATGATAGGACAAATCATATTCCCTCACTTGGAAAATCATACAGTGGTGCCCAAATTTTGGACTGGCATGTGAGATATTTTAAGGAGAGAGGATGAGAGGGACCACTAGTTGTGAGACTAGAGATTAGACCATGATGTGAAAGACCATGAACAGGTTGAGCATGATGGCCAATAACTAGAGAAGACATAGACACAAATGTAAGAATGATAAAGGTGCCATAGTTACAACCACATTAGGAGGAGTGGTGACCACCTCAATTTCACCACTGATAGTTAATCCATTAATGAGATAGAGCATAAAGGGTGGTCATTTAAGATGACCCATCAATTAGAACAAGGTAGAGATGGTTTATAGATGCACCATTGAGGCAAGGTTTTAGATGGGCATAGGGTGACCATAGGGTTTGTGTTAATTGGGAGGCATCCCATGAATGAGGTACTTAGAAGATGATCCAATGTATATGCCATGATCGATGGTCAATCAGATGAAGAGATAATGCTTAGTGACATTGAGACATGTAATAAGTGGTTAAATTTTGTTGAAGCTTTGAAAATAGAATACTAGTTATATAAGATTTATTTGATATATTTTAGATAGATAGATTTTGAGATATATCTATGATCTAAAATATATCTAGTTTGAATTTTTTAGATCTTACAGAGGGGAGGAGACTACATGGGGATCCCTGATGAGGGGAACACTTCATGATATCTTGGATGGGGCATTAATGCCATACAACCCTACCATATTAGATGATCCCATGATACCATCTGCCCCAGATCAAGTAAGTTAGTTTAGACTAGAAAGATAGGTTATAAGGTGGTTACAAGAATGAAAATATGGGCTACAACCACCAATAAGGGTAGACAAGCCATAGGCATGAAATTCTTTGGCTTAGGAGAGAGTCACACATTTGGCTACCATGAATCAGCTAGGATAGGTACAAGCCTAGGTGGCCAATCTACAAGGATAGGTAACACACTTGAGATATCAAACATATTATTTATAGTGTACTAATCAGAGGGGTTTGTCCAAGGCATATATGGGTAGCATGGTTAGGCCATGAATGTATTTTTGTATTTTTATAGAAAACACACACACACACACACACACACACACACACACACACACACACACACACACACACACACACACACACACACACACACACACGTGTGTGTGTGTGTGTGTGTGTGTGTGTGTGTGTGTGTGTGTGCGCGCGCGCACGCATGTATGTATGTATGTATATATCTTATATTAATATTTGGATGTTGATATAATGTATTTTGTATTATGGTTGTGGTTATGGATGCATGGATACATTTCTTTTTGGCACATGTATTTTTATTTTAGTGTATATGTTATACGAAATATATGTGTTGTGTTTTTTTTCCTATCATTATATAGTACACATGCATGGTTAAAAGGAAATAGATGAAAAGACTTGGTAAAGTATAATTAATCAAAAATAAAGGTAATACACATTATTTCACAATGGGAAATGTGTAATATCAAGAAATGACTAATTATATGAAAACCAAAGAATGGTAAACAAGGGTGTAAAAAAAATTGTTTTTAAACCATGAAAAATAGTGACACCAAATTAAAAAAAGTAAAATCACACTAAATCACATTGGGAAGTATGAAAATAATGTAATAAAATGGAAAGAACATTAAAGAAAAATGGTATAAAAACAAATCAATTAAGTCAATCAATCATACTAAATCATGTTGGGAAATATAAAAGATATAAAAAAAAATTGTAAAAATGATCTTAAATTAATCACACTAATTCAAGTTGGGAAGTATGAAAAACTTCAAGAAAATTGGTTGGATTATTACATGCAATCAAAAAATAAGATGATAAAAGTGAAATATTAATGAAGTAATCATAAAACATAATAAATCAAGATGGGAAGCATGTCAATGATGTGTAACCCATAATAAATAGCATCTTATCTCATATTTGACACATGTAATTTTGTTGTGACTTGGATATTAGATAATTTAGTGAGGAAGGCCATGTCCTATTTATGGTCTAACACTACCACTCATAAAGGAAACACAAATGAGGTGTAATTAATGTGAAAATATGGTTGAAAGAGATGTTTGGAAAGGTAATATTAAAATTTGGTAATTTATGAGGAAGGCCAGGTCCTATCCATGGTCTTACAATGCAACTCATAAATGGAATCCCTAAGGGAGTGGTCAGTGAACAATTCAATATTTCTCAAGGGGAAATATTAGGGTTATAGGGAGTGAAAAAGGGAATTTAAAAATCATAATGTAGGAATATTATGAGAACACATTAGAAGATAGGAATCATACTAAGGA
Organism: Torreya grandis; assembly: GCA_037957365.1. Taxonomy (NCBI): domain Eukaryota; kingdom Viridiplantae; phylum Streptophyta; class Pinopsida; order Cupressales; family Taxaceae; genus Torreya; species Torreya grandis. The sequence goes on along the minus strand of JARHVA010005393.1, from coordinate 1,087,800 downwards.
CGTGAGAAGACACTAAGTGACTAATGACCATCAATATATTGAGAACACCTATTCTCTATAAACACAAAGATGTGTAGTCAAATAAGTGTTCTAATAAGATCAACTCATGAAGGTATTTTTGTATAAGAAAATTAAAATGGACATACCTTCCCAAAATGTATACCCCATTCCTCAGGACCCCTTATAGAGACATTAATCTACAATGAAGATTGGGTACTGGTGTGAGAAAGAAGGTAGCAATAAAATATTTTTTTGTTCTCCTTTTATAATCTACTAGCCTACCACACCCCAATAGAATTTGGCTCTCTTTTGAGGCCAAATATAGATTTTGAGATATGATTAGAAAAAGGAGATGTGCCTAGAATCACATCTTTTAGTGTGATTTGACTTTTGAGAATTTTGAATATTGCCTTTTAGATCATTGCCTTTTGTTAAATGATTTAGCTTTAAAATAGTTTTTATGGATTTTAATATTCCTCCTCCACATGGAATTGGAATGAATAATAATGAGAGATATAGTGATACACATGAATGAGCTTTAGGATTTGGCTAAAGAAAGCTAAGTATACAAAGACAAGACTAACTAGAAAACTTAAGCTTAACTATGAAATAGCATGTTATCTCAAGTATCACTCATGTATATGTTTAGTTTATGAAGGGGAATAAAGCAGAATAAAACTATATCTAAAGTGGACTAGTAAAATCACATTATAATGAGATTAATTGTTTTCTAACTGATTACATGGTATAGAAGGAATGACTAAAAGGAGCAAGGTTTATATAGCCAAGTCACAATAGCTATTATCTATGTTTATAGAGATAATATAGTAAACAATCCTAAAAAAGAATAATGTAGTCATAATAAATGAACTTGAAAATAAAAAGAGTGAAATTATGAAAAATGAAAGCCATAAGAGAACATAATGAAATCATAATAAATATAAAGTGTGAAACTAAAGTCACCATGTAAGATAGATAAAAATTTGACATAATGTCAAATGATATAAAATAGATAAATATAAAGCTGGAGCACATATCCGATCCAAATGAAAATTTAAAAACACCATACATGTGTTCATAAGTACTAATATATTTATCCACACACATTATCCATAACATCTAATAATTCTCTATGACGTTGAATGTGAATTGTAGCTAATGTCTCATTGATCTTTAGTGAAAGTTGAGAGAATACTTCTCGTTGAATCTCATCGATAGAAAATGTAATAATTATTGAAGGATCATGATGATAAGAACAATCATGCAAGGGATGCTTAAGAGAATGCATGGGAGTGTTTTTTATAGGATATGAAGGGGTCATTAGTGGGGAAGGTGCCATGGGTGAGGGACTCATGGGTGGATAAAGATCCACGGGTGAGGGAAGGACCATAAGTGATGGACTCATCAGTGGTGGAATAGTAGGTGAATAAGGGACCATAAGAGGAGATAGAACCATAGGAGGTGGAACCATTAGAGAAGAAGGGGAGATTTCTTGTGAGAATGACCTATTGGAAGAATAATAGAAGGTACAAGCATGGTTAAGAGGTGATCCTATAGATGTTGTTGAAGCATGTAAAAATGATCAGTGTGATGTGTGCCACATTGGTGATAGAGACAATATACCTCCCAATACTTAAAAAGATACTTAGGTAAGAATTTTGGGGGAGGTATATCATTTTTTGAGGGATGAGGAATAGTAGGATACAAAGTGTTGATATATTATTGTATCTTGCAATAATGCATTGATGAATGGTTATTTGTGTCTTAGAAGCAATAGATACGCATGTGAGTAGTCTTGGTATGTGTACAAATAGTAGGAGGTGTAATAGAAGCTAAAAGAGCTTGGTATAAGGAGAAATATATAATATAGTGATAGATAACCTTATGAATTTGAAAATAAGGCTAATTGGCCTAGTTGGTGGATGAAAAATCTAGTTGTGGTAAAGGGAGCAAACCATCACCAAGAGAAGGTGGGTCTAGTGGAGAGATTGGATGAGGATTGACTAAAGGACAAATAGGATCAAAATTAGAAAGAGACTCAAAAAAATTGGTAATGGGAATGGGATCCAAACTAGGCTCTACTAAGGGAGGGGTAGGGTTCACATAAGGCTAAAAGAGAGTCACATGCATATAATGGATAGGTAGGTTATATGGGTTACGGTATCTAAAAAAGTAATAGGGACCAATCATAAAATGATCCATAAGCATACTCCTATGAGGTTATTCAAAGATTGGAGATGTCTATACCATCTCTACCATATGATAAAAATGAAAAATACTAAAATTATGAATGATATAAGATGAAACATGGGAAGATGTACTAAAAGCCAGAAGTAAAGAGGAATGATAAAAAATAATTTTAGCATCTCGAGCCTATACTAGGCCTCCTAATAATGGATCATTTAAGGTATAACCATCATCATAATTAGGTGTATGAAGATCAATTTTGTAATTATGGATGACTTTGTCATCTGATGTGGTGTGATGAATGGAATGATGAGTATTATTTAAGACAATAGGGATGTCATCACAAGGTAGTTGGCAAGAATGATTTTTAAAATAAGTGGGAAGTTGATACATGAGATGAGGTGAGAGATTGGAAGTTTTAATATTAAGATTGATCTCACCAGGCTCATCATCATCAAAATCTAAGAGGTTAGGAGGAATATTCCCAATGAGTTCAGGATGAATGTTGTAACCTCAGGTGGAATTGATAGGAAAATTAAATCATTGAGATTCATAAAATGATATGCTTGTTAAGGGTTCAAAGGTATCAATATTGAATACACCATAGTCTTTGAATTCTTTGAAATTCCAAGGGTTAGTTTCACCTTGAATCCTATATATGGCTCTACTTTGAGTAAGTTTGATGCATTGGCAAATGGAAGAGGCAATGACTCTCATACAATGTGTCTATGGCCTACCAAGGAAAAATGTTATAAGATAGAGGAAATTGAATATTATTACCTTTAAGTGAATAGTGATAGGTGGTATGGTAATGGGGAGCCACACATAACCTAAAGGAGGCATTTACCTTCAATCATAGCCTTGACATGTGTTGTGTATGGACTTAAGATTACATTCAAAATATCCAAGGATTTTGGTAAAATCGAGAGAGTGAACATAAGTACCATAGACCTCATTAATCAATGGATGATTTCTTTGGATATTGCCAATTTTGACACTAATGAATAGAGGAGGATCATCTACATGAAGTAAAATCTCATCAAGAATCATAGAAGCAATGGGTAATTTGAGGGAAAGAGAAGTGTCCATTTTTTCATCCATATGTATGGACATCTCTTCACACTATTGTAAAATTTTATCTTCTAATCCGAATAAGGTGGTTTCACGTCTTGCTAAGGGAGGACAATGAATCTTCATTTTGAAAAAAAACTACATAATATGATTATGATGATGTAGATAGGTCCTCATAAGTTCATGAAATGGGATTTGAGATGGGATATTATTGAGTTTTGTGATAGGATCCCACTCATCATAACCCATAAGAAGATTGTTGTAAAGAGGTGCATAGTGTTGAAGGAGGTCCTTGGAAGGAGGAACTAAAGTAAATGTGAATCTATGTTGATAAGAGGCAAAATGTTTAATTAGAGAAAAAGTTTTTATATTATGTTGAGAAGATGGAGAAGTTGATACAAGTTGGGTTTCGAAAGTATTAGAAGTGTTGATAAAAGCTTGATTATCTTTTGTGATAGGTAAAGAAGATGGAGGGATGGTATAAATAGCATGGGAAGTGCTATCAAAAGGAGGTTCTAGAATTGGTTCATCAAAATATATAAGTTCATCTTTCCCTAACTCATTTAAGTGAGTTGGAGAAGAATATTGGATAACACAAAATATGTGTCACAATAGAATAGTGTAGATGGGTTGAGGATCAATGAAAGTAACCACCCTTCACATATTAGTAATATTGACCACATTCTCTTCAAGATTTGGGTCAAGAAGACTATCAACATTATTGATATAATGGGTGGACTTATCTTAGGTATCTTGGTGATTTATAAGAGGATATTTATAGATGGCTAAATGAGCATTAGCTTGATTAAAAGCTTGAGATTTAGTTTGTGTGTCATAGGCTTTGAAAGTAATGTCATAGGCTTGTTTTAATTGATGAATTATATAATCATGGTCAGAATTGGGACCCAAAAATATATATATATCCAAATTATGAATCTACCTAAAGTCATGAGAATAACCCCAACTAGAGTTAAACTAAGAAAATTTATTGGGATCATACCAAGATTTCATAGGATGGGTGGGATCAAATTATTATGGGAGAGGCCTTGGTAGATGTTTTATAAATTATACTAAGGATAAAGGTTTTTGAATATTTATTTTATTAATTTCAGAGAAATGAGGATTGGTGATGTGGTCAGTTGGTGAAACTTATTTCAAAGATTGGTTAAGAATAATAGATTGAATAGTGTGAATGGTATCATAAGAGTATGTGATACCATCATTTTTAGCATGATGATTTTTTTTCTTAAGTAACATACAAGTACCCATAGAACGTTGGGATAGCTATAATTGACGCATAAGGAAATCTTGATGTTTAGTTTGGTCAATAGCCTCCTCCAAAGCACATGGAGAGAGAGTCTAGACTTGATATTGTAACATAGGAAAAAGAGCATTGGTAAATAGATGGAAAAGGTTATCATCTTCCATATTATGTTCTCATTTGTTAGACAAGGTCCTCTTTCATTTAACAAAAAAAAATTTAGGTTTGGTTTCAAGTTACGTACAATTTATAAAATAGGCTAAGGTGTTCTCAAGAAGATCACTAGTCTAGAACTCTTGGACTAGAGCATTTACTAAATATTCCAAATAAGTAATAGAATGAGTTTTAAGTTGGTTGTACCAATCTAAAGCATCACCCATGATAGTTTTTTCTAATATCTTGGTAGTATTAAAGGTATTTAATTTAACCCAGTCTTTATATAGATTTTTGAATGTTTTTAAATGAAGGGTAGGATCAGTTGACCCATTGTAAGAAAGAGTAGGGTTGATACCTCATATATTAATATTATAAATTTGAGATGTAAGAGGCTCATTTTGAAGATGAATGAATTTATTATTGACAAGAGGAGGTTGAGGGATGAGATTACCATGGGAATCCTAAAGAGGAGGTGGGGGAAATTTTTGATTATGCATACCCCATGACATCTATTAAGGGTGGGTTTAAGGATGGATAAAGTGATTTTACATTTACATCAATTGATTTGCATTTTTATCTTGAAAATCATTCATTTGATTAAGATTTTTAAATCATATTTTATGGTTTTGAGTTGAATTTTTGGCATTATTTGAAGCATTAAAATTGGTGGTAGTGGCTTGGGTACCACTATGAGCATTGATAGGAGATTAAGAAGAGTTGTTAATAAGTGAGGAAATAGTGGCATACTTTTCTTGTGTGGTAAAATATGGACTATTATAGGGATGATAAATAATAGCACTAAAGGCATGATCACCATGGGTAGCAACCGATGCACTAGTGGAATAACTGAGAAGAGTAGGTCTTGGAAGAGGCCCACTAGATGTAGAACCTACCATGTTAGTAGAGATACTAAGCATGGAGGTAGAGGAAGTTAAATAAGAAGAAGTCATGGTATAATAAGGGTTAAAAATAGAGGGAAGAGGCTGAGAAGCAAATAATCTAGTATCCCAAAATCCATGTGAGAACATGAGAGAAGGTGAATGAGGTTCCTCAACATGACCACTTATCATGAGTAGGTAGATAGTAGAAGGATCTATTTCTTGATGTTGAGGAAACTATGAGATAAATAAGATAATTTTTGGTGTATACTCTAATTTAGGTTGATCTTTAGGTGAGAATAGAGGGTTATGAACAAAGAGGAATAAGGAGTGGTCCCATAGTTTATTGTATGAGTGGCTATATGAACATCGCTTTCATATAGGATAGTAGCCACAAGATTCTTATGGGAGAACCTATTAGGGTTGGTAAGACTTATCATATCCATTGAATTCAACTTAGTATTATCTTCAAATAGGAAGTTTATGATGAAGGAGGGATATTAGATAAGGCAAAATGATGCAAAATCAAGGAAATACAAAGGGGAAGATAAGAGTACAGAGTTGATGGGAGAACCTAATACTAGAAATAAGGTCTAAAAATTGAGTGAATAATGATACAATTTGATAGGGTCAACTTATTACTATAATCTAAAATAGAAAATAGTCAGATAAAAATACAAATTCAATAAGGTTGGCATAGTACTATAATCTTAGAGATGGAAATGAATACTATGTCAACTAGGTCAACTTAGTACTTTAGGTGGGGGAAATAAGTAATCTATAAGAGACTATGTCAAATAAAAAGATAATGTACTAAAAATAGGGAATTTTTTTTAAATGTACTTGAAATTAAGAAAGGGAATGAAACACATAATGAATTAGGTCAATGAGAATGATCTAATTGAGGCACATAGCACAAACATTTGTACCAACACTGGCCAATAAATTTTTTTGAAATACAACATATAATGAACAAAGAGTAAGTAGTCAACTGGAAATTAAATACTAAATGGTTGTCCTAAGTTTTATTAGATTATAAATTATTATTGTAAGTGTGACAAGGAAGTTGGTTGAAATTAGGGAACTATAAAATAATATATAGATGGTTTTAGGATGTTTAAGTTGAAATGGATCTATGTTAGGAATGGTATTGGCTTGGTATTAGGGCCTACCCCCTCACTTCAAAATATAATAGCGATAAGGGTGTGGGGTGTTTTTCTAATATCTAAAATTAACCATGTGTTTATGCTTGGCTAGAAAACCAAGTTGGTTTCCCCTTTGGTGATGAAATCCAAGTAGGTAGTCCTTTGGTAGAGAAATGTTTAAATGCATTTTGAAATTATGTGATTTGGTAATAAGTAAAAGAAATATAAAAATATTATAAATAAATATTAAATTTCAAAACCACCTAATTAAAATAAGTGACCTGTTTTAAGCATGCAAACAACTGAAAGTGAAAGTGTGAAGTAATTACTAGCACATAGTCATTAATTTCTAATTTGAAACATAGTAAAGTGTCAATTCAAATGATAGTGTATGCAAAAATTACATAATAGAGTCAATAGTGTCACGATTGTACTATACAATCAAGGGTCTTTAAGAACTATGTCAACAGGGTCTACCTAGTCTTTCAGATAGAAGATAGAATATAGAACTAAGTCGACTAGGTCAACCTAATTTATTGTATGATGGTTGTTTTAAAGACCAAAAACTATGAAAAATAGAACTGTAAGGAAGAAATAAAATGAAAGATAAAGAGAGAAAGGAACCTTGGTGGGTTGAAAGATGCTAAGGAATGTGAGATTTCTATTGAAGCACCTTGAATGTTACTTGTAAATTCTTCCAACTATGTTGACTAGGTTGACCTAGTTCTATAATTCCCTATTTACTGAAACCTGTGAAGATGACTCTACCAATCTAGTCAACCTAATATGTTTTTTGGAAGCTATCTGAAATAATATACTAGCCTCATCAACCAAGTATGTTTTTTATAAGTAAATAAGAGTACTATGTCAACCTATTCGACCCAGTAACCTATATCTAATGAAGACCTACATAAAAATAATACTTAATTTTGATGTGATTGTGTGTTAAACCTATGCACAAAAGTTATAAATTATATCGACCATGTCGACCTAGTATCATAATTATATAAAAATAAAAAATAAAATTATATAAAATGAAAAATGTGTAAGAAAACTTGTAAGGGATAGATTCACGTCAGGTTAATTAGAATATATGTAATCAGAAATGCATCAGATCTAGAAATCAATCTTAGATTAGAGAAGATAGATCTTACTTACATTTCTAATTGGGGATACATTATATAATTAATAACATGACCAATATGGTGATCCAATAGACCCAATTATGGGATTTCTTATCATAACAATAATACTAGGGAGTGTTTTAAAGCCTCCAATCAATCAAAATCATACAATAACCCTAACTAATCCCTATGTTTTCATATTCACTAAACTAATTACAAGTAAATCAAAATTATAATCTAGTGATCACCAAAACTTTTGGTACAAATTATGGGTAATAAATAATAATAAGTAAACATTCATAGAAGACATATACTCACATCAATGTATACAAAATCCTAATGCATGGAAGAGAAGTACAAATGCATATCTATCTAATATTATAAAGAAGGAACAAAGTTAGGAATACTTACGTTTGAATACTAACCCATCGAGCATCAATCTCTCCCTTAGCTAAGGTGCTTTGAAAGAGGCTATTTTGGTATGTAAATATGAAAAGGATAAATCAGCTCTAGGCTACACAACTAATCAATGCATCCAAAAGACTTTTTTGTAAGATAAGATCCATATCTCCAAAGAAAGTATGAAACCCTAATCTTACTCCTCAAGTAGAATGGTGGATAATAATATTCACAATAGCTCTTAATTATTCTTATCTTCTCTAAATAATGGAAAAACTATATTGTGTATATAGGTGAATTTAACCCTAATCCCTTTCAAAAGTTTTGGCCAACAGGGTCAACCTAGTCGACCTAGTACTATTATTGACAATAACTCACTAGGTCATGGGTTAGGTCAGCCAAGGGTTGACCTAGACCCTAAATGAGTTTCACCAATAAGAGTACAAGGTCGACCTAGTTGACCTATTACTATTAACTATCAAAAGGGGTTTTGGGTTAGGCAAAGGGGTACGAAAGGTGGTAAAAGATTGGATGAGCATACAAAAGATAGGAACAAACTTGGGGGAATGGTTTTCATATTATAAGTGTGTAGATAACAAGTGGTAAAAGGTAGAATAATCATGTGAAGCACCAATGGTTTTCCCACCCCTATCCTAGTGTACCCCTTAAGGCATGCACTCAGGGGAAATTGAGACTCGATGGGTTCCTACAAGATAGAGAATGTTAGTGATTGATAAAAGTTTTAAAATATTAAGTGTATATAGATAGAGTTAGAATTAAATTTTTTGTTTATATCTCCTTATTTATTCTATTTATCAGATGCATAAATTCTTACAATATCTAAAACTATGATTTTGAGACATATATGACATTCATTCATTTATTATTTACATGAACTCTGATATTATTTTTTTATACATGATGTTTTTTTTCACTTATAAGGTGTTATATGTAAATTTTTTAGTATAATATGGATGTTGATGTTTATTTATTGACCATGATTTTTTATCTTCTTACTAGTTGATTTTTCACTTTGTATTTATCTCATGGATATAACATGCAGTATGACTAGATGAAAGTTGCTTACTTAAGATATGGAAATCGTTAATTAGCATAGATATATCCATGTTTGTTTCAAAAAAAATCATGTGGTGTGTTTATGAGAAATTGAGTGGCATCTTGATCATGTGTTTAGTTAACTAGATCATGCTTGGAGAAATGTTTTCAGTGCAACATTTGTATAAAAGACTTGAGCACTTGGTTTTTAATTTTTAAAATGATAATATGCATCATAAGTATAAATAAACCATTATAAAATTATACATAAATTATGTAGGGACTAATTTGGAAGTAAATAATTATAATTTAAAATCATTATATAGAACATCAAGATCTAAGTGTAAAACATAATGCATGTGAATAAAAGATAGAATGCAAAAATAATTTAAATACAAGTGTAAAAAAATTAAAATTAAAATGTGAAAGATCAATAATTAAATTTGAAAATAGTTTCATTTAGAGAAAAATAAAAAATAAAACAAGCAATGATTAAACAAACAAACAAGAAATCAAATAAATAAAACACACAAAAACACAATGCAAGAAGATAAAACTCAACTAAGTAATCAAAAATTTGTGCATGTCTAATTAATAAGGTGTTACACTGAGGCATTTTACCCAAAATTCAAGATAATTATGGATATTCCAAAAAAATTATTAGGCTCAAAAAAGGAGGAATAGAAGAATAAGGAAGGGGTGGCTGAGTTGCCCCAAAATGCCCCATGCACATGGACACTACTTACATAGTCCATATGGACCTCAAGACAAATGTAGTTCTCCTAGTTTTTTGGGTAGAATAACAAGTGATGATAATTAGAGAGATAAAGTTTTTGTATAGGAATAATATGAAGGGATCACAAAATTATGAGAGTGTAGGATAATAGTTTCTAACAAAATGGAGAGAGCATAAAGTAATGGTTTCTCATAAAATGATGAGAGCATAAGAAAATGGTAAATAAATATGGGAATGGAAGTGGAAATTAATATTTTTTGAGGTAACTTGAGATTCCCCATGCATCTAAGCACTACCTACATAGTTTGTGTGTACCTTAGGCTGATGTAGTTCTTCCAAAAAAGGGAGGATATAATGAAGGAATGGTAATGATAAGTATAAATGATTAGGATTAGAGAAAGGGTTCCCACCTAAAAAGGGACTAAGGTTCATTCATAAATATGATAACACAAAAAAATATTGTTTCTTTTTATCTCTTATGGATATTTTAATCTCTTTTTTCTCTAATTTCTTTATTTTTATGGTTTTTCTAGGTCTTTCAATGTTTTTGGGTTTTTGGAATAAGGAAAGTAATGGAATATGCATAAATGTACAAGGAACCACCCAATAAAGTAAAATAACCTTGGGCAAGGGATTAAATAACAACTAAATTAGTTACACTGGTAGAGACCCTCAACCAATATTAGAACTTGAGGCAAAGGGAAATACCGCATAATAACATAATAGGAATAGGAAGGCATACAATGAGGTAGTTAATATTGCGAGAATTATTTATTGCACATCTCAAAAAACTATAAATTAAGTACCATAATGTTTATATACCCTAGTACACCTATCTAAAAATAAGTTATTAATTTTAATAAATCTAGAGTGCCTTTAGAAATGTTCTCTAAATCTACATGTAACACATGTTGGTCATAATCAATATCTTGATGGTAATACGAAGTGGGAGGATAATAATGGTACAAATAATGGTAAAATGAGGTAAATGGGTGAATTTGAAAAAAATACCCCCAATAAAATTTTCTCATACATAATGGTTCAAATTAGTGAAGCATATAATCCCTTGAGATGAAATATGTTCATAGGTTTCTCGATCTCTTATTCATCTAGTTCAGCTAGCCTATATGCCCTAAAACCATAATTTGAAGTAATGGAATATGAAACTAGCCAATTGGTCTCAAGCTTTTCTTTTATTTATTCAAAATTATTATTCTTTTGATTTTATTTTAGCACCAAATCACCAACTTCAAAATCTCTAAGAAGGATATGTTTTTTATAGTTTTAGCATAGCTAATTTTGATGGGCTCTAAAATGGTTTAATGTAGCTAACCTTTTCTCATCCAATATCTCTAGCTCCTGTAATTTGATATCTCTATATTTTTCATCATCAATGATATTATAAAAATAAATGCACAGAAAAGGAAAATCAATCTCTATTGGGATAATAGCCTAATAACTAAAAACAAAGGATTATGGTTTCTCTCTTATAGGTGTGTGGGTATTAGTATGGTAATCCCACAAGATTGGGAATAATTTAAAGTGCCAATCTTGAACAATGTCATTAACAATATTAATAATGGTTTTATTTAATTCCTTAACTTGGTCATTACCTAAAGTAAAATAGGGTGTGGACCTTCTATGTTCAATGCAGAAATAAGAATAGAGAGCCTTGACATCTTTATTTTTTAATGATCCACCATTATCAAATATAATAGTGGAGGGAATGCCATAGTAGCAGATGAGGTGAAAATAATTGAATTTATAGATCTATTTAGAAATTATGTAATTGAGGGGAATGGCTTGTATCCACTTAGTAAAATATTTTATAGTAATTAGGATTGTTTATTGCCACTAGAGGAAGTGGGATTGAATTTCCTTACAATATTGAGTCCCCATGTTGAAAACAACCAAGGTGTAGTGATCAGTTGGAGTGGTAAGGAAGGAACATAGATTAAATCAACATGCCTTTGACAAGATGTTCATTTTTTGACATATGTATAAGTTTCTATCTCCATTTTTTTATCAATAATACCTTGTCTAGAGGAGTTTCTTAGCAAGGACTATACCAATGTTGTGATCCCCAAAAATTCTTTTGTGTACATTTTTAAGTGTTAATTTTGATTCTCCTAAAGTCAAAAAATGAATTAGTGTTCCATCATACCCTTTATTATAGATTGTATTAATAAATAAGGTATAATAGGAAGCATTACGGATTAAGTCTTTAATTTCATTTCATGATAATTTAGTAGGAAGAATCTATCCTTGGAGATAGTTTTATATGTCTTGGTACCAAGGGAGATCAAGACCAAAAATATCACATACCATCTTAAAATTTGGTTACATATAATTGGGTTAAAGAAGGTTCTCAATGATAAATTGACATTCTTTGGCACTACTGGCTACTACTATCATCAACTCAATGGTTTCCATTGCATCTCAATTGTTTACATGTGGAATCTACTCAAACTTAATAGTTTTAAAATCTTGTTTGAGGTTATCAACCATACTCTTGTAAGGTAAAATATTTCATCTATAGTTTGGTATTTTTATGTATCCTAATTAATTATTAATCAATAATCCCCTTATGCCATTAACTATTGGATGTCCCATTGGATGGAAAGATAGAGTCCTATAATGAGTGCCTCATACTTAGCCATATTTTTAGTGTAGTGAAATTCAATGTGAAATACCTTGGGGATAAAATTCCATTACAGTGTGATGAGAAAAATACTAACACTGAATCCATGAGATGTCAATAATCCTTAAAAGTATAATTTCCATTTTTAAGATTCAATAGGCATTTCTTCCAAGGTCAAAATTGACTCTTCTGGGAAATCAAAACTGAGGTGATTCATATCGAGCAAAGGAGATTCAATAATTTGATTTGCAAGGACTTTGTCCTTAAGGGATTTCTTATTCTAACAATCAACATAAAACCACTTAGAAAAATTGCCCACTTGTCCTTGCAACCTGTATATTTTATTTTGGATAATAGATATTTGAGGGAATAAATCTTGGCTATAACAATTATTTTGTTATTTAACATGTAGTGATGCAACTTTTGGGAAGTGAATACCATTGTTAAAAAATCTTTTTCAATTGGTGAATAATTATATTAATAATTCATAAGTGTCTGCCTCAAATATAAAAGTGTGTGCTCCTTGACATGTACATCATGTTGAGCAAAAAGTGCCCCTATTACATGTTTTGTTACTGATATGTAAAGGACCAATGGACTACCTAGTGTATATGGTGTCAATATTTTTGACAACCTCTAACCCATTAAAATTTGACACCTTTCTTCAAAAGGTGAGTAAAAATATGACATATATATCCAGTTATGCCAAAAGGATAGACATAGGCACAAGGACATGTATAAGGATAGGTTGTGCTTTATGTCAACCCTCAGTAAGTATTACAAGTTACTATATAGTTGACTACATAATAGTTAGTGGGGATCCCTATGCAACATGTACACTATCTTTTATAGTCCTTATCTATAGGCTACATATTGAAATTAATTATAGGGTAGTAGATATTTCCAATCTTGAGAAGATGTGGCAGGGATACGAGAGTAATTATCCACTGCTTAAGGGGAGATTACGAGGCTAAAATGTATTATTGTAGCCCATGATTCATAGATATAACACTAAGAGGTAAATTTTCTGAAATGAATGACCTCTAGTGAAATCTTATGTTGTGGGATGTAGAGCTTTCTGAAACTATTAATGATATGGATAGGGCACATACAAAGCAAGATAGGGCCTAGGTTGATGTTTTAAGGCTCCACATGGAATGAGATGAGGCACAATAGATTATGTCATTCTCAAGTATGGTAAGATCGCTAGATGATGTGATCTAAGCCAAGTATGATTCTATATGATTGAATTATAACACCCTATAGGAAAAAGATGAGCCTGCATATTATCTTATTCTATATGAGTTGGTAGTGCTATAAAAGGGTAGGGCTCCTTCATTTAGGGAGTATACACATACTCATAGGACTAATTAAAACTTGAGATCAGACCATACTACACCATCAAATATATCATTTTCCCAACTCATACCCAACAAAGAGTGATGGGACCCCCACCACCACATCCACTAGTTCTAGGCATAGGGTAAAAATTTTATCAGAGTCGCTCCTAGGGACAGATAGAGTCAAAACTAATTATTTTTATAGCTCTACATTTTTGCTATGTATGAGATGTATATATTCTTGTGATGTATAAAAATATTATATATATTAGATATATATATATATATATATATATATATGTGTGTGTGTGTGTGTGTGTCTGTGTGTGTGTGTGTGTGTGTGTGTGTGTGTGTGTGTGTGTGTGTGTGTGTGTGTGTGTGTGTGTGTGTCATTCATTTCTTTGTGTATATGGACCTTTTATATTTGTTTGTTATACATGATGCTCGTTATTTTCACTTATGATATGTTAGATGTAAATTTTTGAGTATAATATAGATGTTAATGTTTATTTATTTGCCATGATTATGTTATCTTCTTGCTAGTTGATTTTTCACTATGTGTTTATCTCATGGATATAACATGTGGTATGACTAGATGATAAATGTTTACTTAGGATATCCACATCCCTAATTAGCATAGACATATCTATGTTTGTTTCAAATTTGTTCATGTGATGTGTTTATTGGAAATGAAATGACATCCTACTCATGTGTTTAGATAACTATATCATGATTGCATAAATGTTTTCAATGTAACATTGGTATATAATACTTGAGTACTTGGTTTTTAATTTTTAAAATGATAATATGCACCATAAGTATAAAGATCCTATGATAACATAGTACATCATGTTGATTTTGGATCCCTTTGGGATTATCACATGACCTTAGGAGTATATTTTTGGGGCCTAGAGAGCTCTTTGCCTACTCCACTTTTTTGGAGCCTTACTCCACATGTGAGTGGAATATTCTTTGTATTTCTAATTTATATGTTTCTGTATTTTATGGAGTTAGTTGTTAGATGCCTTTTTTCCATGTTGACTTCCTTGATCTTAGGGAGCTAGTTTTTTATTGGAAAAGAGGATGCCTTCCTTATTTCAAGGAATTGGTTGTGATCACATGTTATTGAAAAATGTGCCTTTAAAGGTAGAGAGATCAACTTTGAATGTTGCTCCTTGGATGGGCTTTTAGATCAACTTGATGAGGTGGAATTAAGGTGTATTTTAGAGGATGATGCTTATATTGGATAAGAATGGTGAGTTTCTCCTCTTTTTATGGATTTTCCCTCATTTGATATATATATATATATAGGTGTGTTGTGGCCTTTAGAGGTTGATGGTTTATTTTTAGGATATGGTTTTGAGGATCAGAGTCAAAGTGTAGATGTTTTTACAAAGTGCAGGGGTTTCTTATAGGCTGTGGTATTGTAGATTATGAGATACAATATTGTGTAGGTGTAGGTGAAAGTGCAGCATTTATTTGTACAACACTTTCTATAGGAGATTTTCTATCTCTATGACAGTTCAATATAATCTTGTTTTTAGATTACAATTTTATTTAAGGACTTTTTTGGTGGATGTAGCCCACATTGGGTAAACCACGATATATCTATGTTATGTGTGATTGATTCTTGTTCTCTCCATTTATACTTTCATAATATCTATGATTTAAGGAATGTTTCCATGATGAATTCTATTACATAATTTATATTTGATTCATGGTCATATTAAGGCTATTAGCTTGAGTGGGAGCTATGGGAGAAGAGATCAAATTTAGGGTGGAGAAGTTTGATGGTAAGCATTTTGGCTGGTGGAAAATGTAGATGGAATATTACCTATATTAAAAGGAGCTACATCTCCCCTTAGAGGGGAAGGTAGAAAAACCTATAAGTATGAGTGATGTGGATTGGTCTTTGTTTGAAAGGAAGGCATTGGGAGCCATATGGTTATGCCTTGCATTTTATTTTTCATTTAATATTTCTGATGAGAAAACCATAAAATATCTCATAGATAAACTTGTAAAGTTATATGAGAAACCCTCTACTTCTAATAAAAATTTTCTTATGAAAAGATTGTTTAACATGAAAATGTCTAAGAATGGTTCTATTACTAATTATCTAAATTATTTTAATATGATTGTAAGTATGCTCACTTTAGTTGACATTAATTTTGATGAATAAATTAGAGTTTTGCTAATTTTATTTTCTTTGCTTGATAGTTGGGATAGTTTGGTTATGGCTATGAGTAATGTAGTCTCTACCAAGGGAAGCTTGAATTTTGAGGATGTTGTAGGTGTGATTCTTAGCGAGGAAATGTGAATGAAAATCACTAGTTAATCATATTTAGGTAATGATTTGTCTATTGATACTAGAGGGAGGTAAAAAGACAAGAGAAAAGGTAACCATGGAAATCCAAAGGGTAGATCTAAGTCTAGATCTAGATCCAAGATGATATATTGGCATTGTGGTAAGAGTGGACACTCAAAGAAGGATTGTTTGTAACTTTAGGATAAGAATGCCAACAAGGATGAAATCAATGAGGTAAATGTGACATCAGGTAAATCATGTCAAGATGCCTTAATTCTTTCCATGGATAGTTTTTATGTGTCTTGGGTATTAGATTCATGGGTTTCTTTTCATACCACCCCACATAGACATTATTTTATTGATTATGTTCAAGAGAATCTAGGACATGTTTATCTTGGTGATGATGAACCATGTGAGATGGTAGGGAAAGTTTATTTTGAGGTTAAGATGTAGAATGGGAATACATGGCTACTTAAGGATGTGAGACACATGCCTATGTTGAGATAAATTTTCATTTTATTGGGGAAATTGGGCAATGAGGGATGTTTGCTTATGTTTACTATAGATTATTTGAAAGTTACCAAAGTTTCTCTTATGGTTTTGAGGGGTAAAAATTTGGTACTTTATATTTGACTAGTAGTGTTGATTCTTGTGATTTAGTTGTTGCAAATGAAAATGCAACTATGTGGCACTACAATCTCAATCATATGAGCAATAAGGGCAAGAATATATTAAAAGATAAGTTGCCTAGATTAAAAGACATAGATCTAGACTTCTATGAGAATTGTGCGTATGGGAAATAGAAGTGGGTTAAGTTCCTAAAGGTTGGAACCATAAATAAAGAGCACAAGTTAGACATGGTACACTTATATGTATGGGGACTAGCTTAGGTATCTTCTATTAGTGGATCTAATTATTATGTTACCTTTATTGATGATACAACTATGAAATTTTGGGTTTATTTCCTTAAAAATAAATATGATGTATTTGACGCTTGTAATAACTGGAAAGCCTTGGTTAAGAATGAATTAGGTCTTAAATTGAAATGTCTCAGATTAGATAATGGAGGTGAGTATTATAGTAATGCTTTCTTTGATTATTGTTCTAACAATGGAATCCTTAGGCAAAGGATAGTTCTAAGAACTCCATAGTAGAATGGGTTATCTAAAAGGATGAACAAAACAAGAATGGAATGTGTTAGGAGCACGAGGTTACATGTAGGGTTACCTTTATAGTTTTTGGAAAATGCAGTGAACATAGTAGTATATCTGATTAACAGAGAACCATATATGCCTTTGGATGGAGGCATTCCTAAACAAGCTTGGTCTAGTAAGAATGTTGATTATTCTTTTCTTAGAGTCTTTGGAATTGAGGCTTTTTCTCTCATTAAGAAAGAGGATAGGACCAAGTTAGAGGAAAAAATAGATAAATGCACATTTGTTGGTAATGATGAGGATGACTTTGGTTTTTGTTTATGGAGTATTAATGATAAGAAAATATTTTAGTCTATAGATGTAGTCTTTGAGAAAAAAGTCATGTATAAGCATCAATTGCAAGAATAGGAATAGGAATAGAAATAGTACATAGTATTGGATGACATTGTGGATGGTAAAGTATCCAATGATTCAGTTTAGGAACCTTATATACAAGGACCCTAAACTCCTATGGTAAGATATTTTAGGTTAATAAGAGCACCTGAACATTTTTCCCCTTTAAATTATTTGTTACTCACTGATAATGGAGAACTAGTGTGTTATGAGTAAGCAATGTAGGTAGATACCAGGATGAACTAGTAACAAGCCATAAATGAGGAGCATAGATCTCTTATAGAGAACCAAACATGGGATTTGGTAAGGCTACCCAAGGGCAAGATTGAATTAACAAACAAGTGGATCTTTAGACTAAAATAAGAGGATGAAGGGGGGAAAATGTATAATGCTAGGATGGTGGTCAAGGGGTTTGCACAAAAATTAGGTATTGATTTTGATGATATTTTCTCTCTTGTTGTAAAAATGACTTATATTAGGATTATTCTTGGTTTAGTTACAGTTGAGGATTTATACTTAGAATAGTTAGATGTGAAAACTTCCATTTTTCATGATGATTTGGATGAATAGTTGTATATGAAGTAGCCACAGGGATATGAGATCAAGGGGAAGGAGAACTACGTGTGTAGATTAAAAAAGAGCTTGTATGGCCTAAAATAAGCTCCACAATAATGGTATAATAAATTAGATTATTTTATGTTAGAATAAGGACATTAAAGGTGTAATTCTGACCATTGCATGTACATCAAACATTTTCATGATGGTTTTTCTATTATATTATGCTTGTGTGTCTATGACAGGTAAGTTACATGAAAGAACATAAAATATATTCATATGCTAAATAAATAGCTTAGTGACTAATTTTATATTAAGGATTTGGCTGTAGCAAAGCAAAAACTTAGTATGAGGATTACTCATGAAAAGAAGGAGAGGAAGCTGATCTTATCCCAATCAGAGTATGTGAATAAAGTCTTGGAAAGATTTATCATGTTGGATGTTATATCTATTGGTAATCCTTTGGTAGGCCAATTTAGATTATCAAAGGAGTAGTGTCCCAAGATGGAAGATAAAAATCTAAAGATGTCCAAGGTACCTTACTCATCGACAGTTGGTAGCTTGATGTATGCCATGGTTTTTACTAGGCTAGATATTGCCCAAGTAGTGGGAGTTAAAGGTATGTATATTAGTGATCCAAGTTATGAGCATTGGTAGCTAGTGAAAAGGATTCTTCATTATTTGAGAGGAACCATGGATTTTGCATTATGTTATGGTGGATACTTTGCATGGTTATGTGTACTTGAATATTTTAGGGGGTATTTATAGTAGGAGAAGTATGATATGATATATATTTACTATTGGAAATACAATAATTAGTTAGATTTCTAGAATACAAAATGTTGTAGATTTGTCAACCACAAAGTCAAAATATGTTGCTACCACAGAGGCAAGTAAGGAGATGATTTGGTTATAGGATTTGTTTCGAGATTTTGGGCATGAGTAGGAAATTGGGAAACTACAGTGATAGTCAGAGTTTTATTCATTTGGAAAAGAACTCCACTTTTAACTCAAGGACGAAAACATTCAGTTAAATTATCACGTCATAAAGATAGCTTTGCAGGATAATTTGGTGAAGTTGGAGAAGATTTATACTAGCCAGAATCTTGTGGATATGATGACCAAGATGGTCGCATTAGACAAGTTGAGACTATGTTTAGATTTGGTTGGCCTTAGTGGTCATGGAGCAGTGATAGATTATGTTCAAGAAAAATGGTCTCCAAGTGGGAGATTATTGAGTGTGGATCCCTTTGCGGATATCACATGACCCTAAGAGTATATTTTTGGGGCCTAGAGAGCTCCACAAATGTGGGGAGCACAATTTTCCCTACTCCATCTTTTGTGGAACGTTGCTCCACATGTGATTTGAATATTCCTTGTATTTCTAATTTATATGTTTCCATATTTTATGGAGTTAGTTGTTAGATGCCTTTTTCCCATGTTGACTTCCTTTATTAGAGGGATCTATTTGTTTATTGGAAAATGGGATGCCTTCCTTGTTTTGAGTATTTGGTTGTGATCACATGTTGTTGGAAAATTTGCCTTTAAAGGTGGAGAGATAAACTTAGCATTTTCCTCTTTAGATTGGCTTTTGTATGAGCTTGATGATGTGGAATTGAGGTGTCTTTTAGTGGATGATGCTCATCTTGGATAATCATGGAAATTTTCTCCTCTTTTTATGCATTTTCCCTTATTTTCTATATATATAGGTGTGGTGTGGCCTTTAGAGGTTGATGGTTTATTTACAGGTTGTGGCTATAAGGATCATAGTTAAAGTGTAGATGTTTTTTCATAGTACAAGTGTTTATTATAGGGTGTGGTATAACAACATGTGAGATACATTATTGTGTAGGTGCAGAGGAAAGTACAATATTTATCTGTACAACATTTTCTACAGGATATTTTCTATCTCTGTAAGAGTTTATTGTAATCTTATTTTTAGATTACAATTTTATTTGAGGAATTTATTGGTGGATGTATCCCACATTGGGTGAACCACAATAGATCTATGTTATGTGTGATTGATTCTTGTTCTCTCCATTTATGCTTTCATAATATTTGTGATTTGAGGAATGTATTTGTGATTGCATAATTTAGATCTGATTTATGGTTTTATTTAATCTAGTTTAAAGTGTTTTTAATTCCTAACACATCAATTATATAAGGACTAATTCAAATGAAAATATTTATAACTTAAAATCAGGATATATATCATTGAGATCTAAGTTGTAAAACATAATGCATGTGAACAAAAGATATAACACAAAAATAATTAAAATGCAAGTATAAACATATTAAGATCAAGATATGAAATATTATACTTAAAGTGTAAAACAAGTTATATTTTAAAAAAAACCAATAATAGAACAAGAAATGCCTAAACAAACAATCAATCAATCAAATAAATAAACTACAAAAAATCACAATGAAAGAAGATAAAGCTCAACTAAGTAATCACCAATTTGTGTATGTACGATTAATAAGGTATGACACTGGGACACTTTTCCCCAAAGTCAAGAGAATGATGGATAGACCAAATATATTATTAGGCTCAATAAAGGGGGAATAGAATAATAAAGAAGGCATGGCCAAGCTTCCCCAAAATACCCCATGTAAATAGATGTTCCTTACATTGTCCATATGGACCTGAGGATACATTTAGTTCTTCCAAGATTTGGGAAAGAATAAAAAGTGATGACAAGTAGAGAGATAAGGGGTTTTTAGAGCAAAAATAAGAAGGGATCATAAAATGATGAGACCTTAAGATAATGGTTGCTCGTAAAATGGTGAGAGCATATAAATATGGTTTCTTAAAAAATGACAAGATCATAATATAATGGTAAATAAATATGGGAATGCAAGTGTAAATGAAGAGTGTTGAGATAACCCCAGATGCCCTGTGTATCCAAGTGTTACCTACATAGTATGTGTGGACATTGGGCTATTGTAGTTCTCATAGAAATAGGAGGATATTTTTGTCCCCAAAAAATATCACTCATTTTTGGGACAACATTTGAACTATTTTGGTCTTACAGACTAAAATTGTCTCTTCCCTTTTCAAAATTTGTCCTGAGCATTCAAATTCCTCATTTTGCAAGCTTCTCAAAAATATATGGACTCTGTAGGCTTGAATCTATGGACTCTAAAATCTTGAATCTATGGACTCAATAGGAAGAGAAATCTACAGACCTAGCAGGAAGATAAAATCTATGAACTCTGTAGGCCAAGTTCAACGGGCTTCATAGGTTGATTTCTACAGACTTTGTAGGAAAGAAGAAAGCTTTCAACACTTAGGTGATCTCAAAGCTGGTTTAATGACCAGGTTCAACCAAAAGAGTTCATCAAAAAGCCTCTAAGCAAGGATTGAATAGTTGAACCTTGAACCATTTTGGTTTAATAAGATCAGCAAGTTCAAAGGTTCAACATCAGTAGCAAGAGTTTAATTGCTTCTAGGTTCAAAGGCTTCTACAGTCAGGTTCAAAGGCTTCTATAGTCAGGTTCAAAGGCTTCTACAAGCAGGTTTAATCAAAAGAACAAGTTTCTGAGGCTTAAACCATTGAACTGTTAAACCATTGAACCACTTAGGTTCAAGGTTTAATAGGTTCAATGCATTTGGTTCAACAAGGATCAAAAGGACTTAGCCAAATCAAAGAGAATGAACCGATGAACCATTGAACCAAAGTTGGTTCAAAGGATTGGTTCAATGCTTTGGTTCACTCAATTTGTTCATCAAATGGTTCAATGCCTTTTGGTTCAATCAAAGGGTTCATTAGTTTGAACCATTTTGGTTCAAAGCTTGGTTCAACAGTTGGTTCAAAGGAACGGTTCAATGCAAAAGTTCAAGACAGCCTCCTGAAGGACAAGTGCCCTTGCGGAGGGCACTTGGTTGACAAAAGCACCCTTTGGAAGGCTCATTTTCAAGGAAGCCACAAAGGTAAATTCTTTTAAAATTTTGTTTAAGGTAGTCAAAAGACAAAGGCATAATTCTTTTAGTTATCTGAAGGAATTCCTTCAAACAAAAATTCTGAAAGAATTCTGAAAGGCTGTGGGAAGAAAGCCCAAAGGAGTTTCTCGAAGCCAAAGAACAAAGCAATAATTATTGTAGACTTTTTGTCCACGACAAATTGTATATGGAATTTTTGTCCACAGGAAATTATCTACAGACTTTTTGTCTGTGGTAAAATGTCCACAAAAAAAGTCTGTGGGAAAAGGGTCCACAAAAAAAGTCTGTGGGAAAGCTCCAAAGGATGTCAAAGACAAAAGGCCACTGAAGGACCCCAAAGGGCAAGTGCCCTTGTGGGGGAAACTCAGCTGCCAAATTAAAGGACACTTCCCAAAGATGAAGGGTTACCTTCCCTTTGGGAGGATGTAAAACAAGAACGCTGAAGAAAGCCAAAGGGGTGACACACCTAAAGACGTCAAAGTTAAGAACGGTGAAATAGGCATTAGAAATTCAAACATGGTGATAGGTGCATGAACGTCAATTTAAAGATTCATAAAATAGCTATTGATTTTGAAAAACTTTAAAGAAGAGCCAAATAACTTATTGACCTGATAGAAGAAAGAAGCCTGAAGGCCATTTGAAGACTGCCCAAAGGACTGATACTCTTACGGGGGGCTCTTCCTGACCCAAAGTGGATCATTTCTCAAGGCTTGAAAGGCAAGTCCCCTCTGGGAAAGCTCAAATGACAAAGCTGAAGGAATTACTAAGGAAAGTGACGTGCCTGTGGATGTCCAAGTTGTGATGATGAAATAGCCATTGATCCTTGTAATTTTAAATCTACGGACCTAAATGCAATCAAAGACTTTAAGGCCAAGATCAGCAGGAAGCGACTAAGGAATAGAGCATCAAATTGAATCAAGGACTCAATTCAATTAACCAAAAAAGGAGGAATGATGAAGAAGGATCAGATTTCTAGGTAGACATTAACAAAGGCAAACTTTCAATAGCGTGACTTATTTCTTTGCATTGAGAAAAGCAAATGGGTAGATGCCCCTAAATTCCAGCCTATCTTTTTAACAAAGTTCAATGCAATATGATGTGTTACTATTCCTAAGTCTATCTTGAAGAGGCTATATAAGGGACTCTCTTGTTAGTTTAAAAAGGATCTCTCTCTGACAATTAGAAACAAAACTCTGCCCAAATTGAAAGGCATTATTGAGATTTTGAGATCAGATTGTTGATCATATTTTTTTATTGGAATAAGAAAGCAAGTGACTTTTCAGACTTTATACTGTGATATCTTTGTTGTTGGGGAAACTATTCTTATGTCTTTTTCTATTATATAATTTTAGTTGCTTTAATTCAACAATAAGAATTAGTGAAAGTTGTCAAGAAGGTGTCCTAAAGTCAACTATGGAGAGACTTTGTGCCCCCATAATTGTCTTTAGTGTGTTTTCTTTTTATTTCTATGTAAAGGACCTTGGGATGACTTGGTGCCCTCATTATCCTTCATATGTCACTCTTGGGTAATTCAAGTGGAGACTTTGTGCTACATTTCAATTTGTTGGTTACTACGTCCTTGGTTACATTTTGCAATTACTACTGGGAGTATTCTTATGGTTTGTTGAATAGTACTTCTGAAAGAAGAGTGTTTTCTAGCATTTCCTTGGAGATTTATCCTTTGATCCACATACATCATCTCTGAAGAAAGAGAGATGGATGGTTTATCTTACCCTTGAGTATTATTTTCTGTTTACATGTGTGTGTGTGTGTGTGTGTGTGTGTGTGTGTGTGTGTGTGTGTGTGTGTGTGTGTGTGTGTGTGTGTGTGTGTGTGTGTGTGTGTGTTTGTGTGTGTGTGTATAGCTTATCTATAGGGAACCTCCCCTTGATGAGAGGAGAGATTAGTCCCCTTTTGATGTGGTGAATCTATACATTTGGATGACCAATCTTCCTACTTTCGCTGATCAGACCTATTTTGTTTATCAATACGCTAATCGACAAAATAATCAACCAATAGTTTTTGGTGACTCTGCTGGGGATATACATAATTTTGTGCAATTTAGAACCTCAAGTTTTAGATTGAAACATCACCTGTGTCTTACCCATTATCATTGTAACCCTTAGCCATTACAAACTCTAGTGACTCCATTTCATGTCTTACCCATTATTCATTATAGCCTTACCATCTTCCTCCACCTCCATTATTTTATCTGGTCTACAAAACTAGAGCTATTGGGAAAGAGTTCAAAGTTTGAAGCCTCAAGTCTCAAGCTGAAGCTAAGCTAGTCCTTTTCCATTTTTCCTACAATCTGGCCACTCCGTCTAGATTTGTTATCTCTAGTTTTCTTAATTAAATCATGGCAATTCAAGGCCCCTAAGGTAACTCTTTTGGCCCACTCAACTTGACTCCACCTCTACATGAACTCCCACATAGTTCAAGAAAGATTTTCCCCAATATTTTTTGGTGATGGGATAGTTCACCTTGATGAATGCATTACATCGTTCAGCATAGCCTGTGGTGTTATAGGGGTGGAATTTGAAAACGTGGTAGTTAGGATTTTTATAGAGACACTACAAGGTGCTGCTAAAGAATGGTTCTACCATCTACAAGCTAGATCAGTGACTGACTGGGATACACTCAAAGCCAAGTTTGAAGAAAGTTTCAAGCTTGTAGAAGATGCTCATGTCTTCCTGGCCCAGCTCACTCAAATGAAGAAAGAGCCTCATGAGCCTATGAGGGATTTTATAGCCAAGTTTGACAAACTGAGAAATAGAATCCTATAATTGCTCGACCTACAGCTGAGAATCTCAAATGCTTCTTCATTAATTCTCAGTTACCTGAAGTGAGTTTTCTTTTGAGATGTGCTAGTCAAATAGCTCTTGCTACAGCTCAACTTTTGGCCACTGAGGTAGAAGATTACCTTATCTTGGCAGGAAAGATGAGGAGAGACCCAAATAGAGGCAAACCCTCTTCATCTTCTGAATACTCACCCATAGTCACCACTGACCCAATGGTACAAAAGCTAGCAAATGAATTGCTAGCCTTAAAAAGGCAAATGGCACAAGGTATGTCTTTTTCTCCTCTATATAAAGATATACCAAGAAGGACATTCCCTAATTAGCCATGTCAAGGCAATGCAGACAGAAGTCAAGGGCAACCAAATCATCTTCCTCCCCAACAAGGGAACCTTGCCCTTAAAGCACCTCCAACCAACTCAGTAGTTGGATATCTAGAAATAGAACATGTTTCCTATTTCCAACCTAAGTTAGAGCAAGAAAATGGCATTGATCTCTTCATGGAAGATCTAGAATAATCAGCTGGTGACTCCCACATTGGTTTCCTAAATTTCCAAGATGAACCCAGAAGTGAAGGTGAAGCAGTTGAAGGATCATATGTAGTGTTTACCAAGTCCAAGAACTAATCATCCTAGTAGGCCAACAAAGAGAAGATAGAGGAGTGACCCCAACTAGAAATTTTAATTGATGAGTAGAGAACCCCTCTTCTTTTTTAGTCAAAGGACCCAATGAATACCAAAGAAGTAAGTACATCAAACATCTCTACATCTTCTACTTCAAATTCATAGATCAGTCCTCCCCCTCCCAAAAACCAAAAGGATGAACTCCCATCCTCTCTTCCAAGTCCATCTCAGTCATTTTCCATGATTGATCATGTCAAAAAATCTAAAATTTAGATGACTAAGTTTGAATCCCTGCAAGCCAATCCTAAGCAATTAAACATTGGTGGAGAACCAAGTGTGGACCTATCTGAGGCAAAAATTGTGGTTACCAAAACATCAGCCCTTGCAGCTCAAATTTTATTGGAGCCTTCAAGCAAGGGTAATTACTTCCTAACCACAAGGGATGCTCATGTGTCAGCTGATGAAAGTCTCGTAGCTAGTAATCTAGGATTTCATCCAAACAAGGCATCAAAAAAATTATTAGGATGTAGTACAAATAAGGGAGGACCTTCCATCCCTAATGAAGAGAAATCTGATAGAAGATCAACTTCTAATGATGCTTGGATCTTGGAATTCGATGGCAGTGATTATTCCACCAATGATGGAGTCAAGACTGTGTTGATATCTCCTCAAGGAGATATTCTTCCTTCATGTAATTTACAATTTAGCAACACCAACAACACAGCTAGATGTGAATCTCTATTTCTAAGATTGAAGATTGCTCAAGATGAAGAGATCAAACTCCTTTGCATCAAAAGAGATGCTAAGCTGATAGTTTGTCAGGAGTCTGATGCTAATAATCAAAGCATGTGCTAGATTGGACCAGTAGAATAGTAAGCTATGGTGGTGGACCATACTGCTATATTTCAAATTCAGAAAAAGGAATTCTTCATAGAGAGAGCAAGAAGTTATGGTTTTTAGTTTGAAGACCACATCCTACCATGGATCAAGAAGAAGAAAAGGCCAAGAGGAAGACACAAAAAATTGGTTTCTTAGTGGAGAGCTCCATTCACCCGTCACCATTTCTGGGGGCAAAATGATTTCTTGTTGCTTTACCAAGATGGCACACTATTTTCACTGCCTCTCAAGAAGCAGCATCTGAAACACTTCAACTCTTGAAGTATCAAATCATTACATCTGTATATATGTATATTTGTATAGTTTTTAATTCTATTTTGTTTTGTTTGTTTCCATTTTTTATGCCTTTCATTTTTGGGTAACATGAATCCGTAGCCCAATGGTACACATGAAGACATTAGAGATTCTATATTCTACTCCCTTTGATTCTTTTTACAATTGATAGAAGTTCCCCAACTGGAGCCAGCTATTGTCCCCCAAAAATATCACTCATTTTTAGGACAACATTTGAACTATTTTGGTCCTACAGACTAAAATTGTCTCTTCCCTTTTCAAAATTTGTCCTAAGCATTCAAATTCCTCATTTTTCAAGCTTCTCAAAAATCTATGGACTCTGTAGGCTTGAATCTATAGACTCTGCATGCTTGAATCTATGGACTCAATAGGAAGAGAAATCTACGAACTCAGCAGGAAAAGAAAATCTATGTACTCTGCAGGCCAGGTTCAATGGGCTTCATAAGCTGATTTCTATGAACTCTACAAAAAAGAAGCAAGCTTGCAACACTTAGGTGATCTCAAAGTTGGTTCAATGACTAGGTTCAACCAAAAGAGTTCATTGGCAAGCCTCTAAGCAAGGATTGAACAGTTGAACCTTGAACCATTTTAGTTTAACAAGCTCAATAGGTTCAAAGGTTCGACATCAGCAGCAATATTTCAACTACTTCTAGGTTCAAAGGCTTCTACAGTCAGGTTCAAAGGCTTCTACAAGCAGGTTCAATCAAAAGAAAGAGTTTCTAAGGCTTGAACCATTGAACCACTCAAGTTCAAGATTCAACAGGTTCAACATGTTTAGTTCAACGAGGATCAAAAGGACTTAGCCAAATCAAAGAGAATGAACCGATGAACCATTGAACCAAAGTTGGTTCAAAGGAGTGGTTCAATGCTTCAGTTCACTCAATTAGTTCATCAAATGGTTTAATGCCTTTTGGTTCAATCGAAGGGTTCATCGATTTGAACCATTTTGGTTCAAAGCTTGGTTTGATGGTTGGTTCAAGGGAGTGGCTCAATGCAAAATTTCAAGAGAGCCTCTCAAAGGACAAGTGCCCTTGTGGAGGGCACTTGGTCGACAAAAGCACCCTTTGAAAGGGTCATTTTCAAGGAAGCCACAAAGGTAAATTCTTTCAAAATTTTGTTTAAGGCAGTCGAAAGACAAAGGCATAATTCTTTTGGACTTTTGTTCGAAGGAATTTCTTCAGACAAAAAGTTTGAAAGAATTTAGAAAGGCTATGGGAAGAAAGCCCAAAGGATTTTCTCAAAGCCAAAGAATAAAGCAATAATTCTTGCAGACTTTTTGTCTATGGGAAATTGTCCGTGGACTTTTTGTCTACGAGAAATTGTCTACAGACTTTTTGTCTATGGGAAAATGTCTGCGGAAAAATACCACGGGAAAAGGGTCTACAAAAAAATTTCGCGAGAAAGCTCCAAAAGATGTCGAAGACAAAACGCCACCGAAGGATCCCGAAGGGCAAGTGCCCTTGTGAGGGAATCTTAGCTGCCAAATTAAAGGACATTTCCCAAAGATGAAGGGTCACCTTCCCTTCGGGAGGATGTAAAATAAGAAAGCTAAAGAAAGCCCAAGGGGTGATGCACCTGAAGATGTCAAAGTTAAGAACAGTGAACTAGCCATTGGAAATTCAAATGTGGTGATGGGTGCACGAACGTCAATTTCAAGGTTCATAAAATAGCCATTGATTTTAAAAAGCCTTAAATAAGAGCCAAAGAACTTAGCGAACCACTAGAAGAAAGAAGCCTAAAGGCCATCTGAAGACCATTCAATTGGCAGATACTCTTGTGGGGGGTTCTTCCAGACCCAAGTGGATCATTTCTCAAGGCTCAAAAGGCAGGTCCCCTCTAAGAAAGCTCAAATGACAAAGCTAAAGGAATTATTGAGGAAAGTGATGTGCCTATTGATGTCAAAATTGTGATGATAAAATATCCATTGATCCTTCTAATTTTAAATCTACGGACCCGAATGCAATCAAAGACTTTAAGGCCAAGATCGGCAGGAAGCGACTAAGGAATAGAGCATCAAATTGAATCAAGGACCCAATTTAATTAACTAGAAAAGGAGGAACAATGAAGAAGTATCAGATTTCTAGGTGGATATTGAAAAAGGCAAACTTTCAATAGCGTGACTTGTTTCTCTGCATTGAGAAAAGTAAATGGGTAGATGCCCCTAAATTCCAACCTGTCTTCTTAACAAAGTTCAATGCAATATGATGTGTTACTATTCCCAAGTCTGTCTTGAAGGGGCTATATAAGGGACTCTCTTGTTAATGTAAAAAGGATCTCTCTCTAACAATTAGAAACAAAACTTTGCCCAAATTGAAAGGCATTACTGAGACTATGAGCTCAAATTGTTGATCATATTTTGTTATTGGAATAAGAAAGCAAGTGACTTTTCAGACTTTGTGCTATGATATCTTTGTGGTTGGGGAAACTGTTCTTATGTCTTTTTCCTTAAAATATTTTATGTTTCTTTAATTCAACAAGTAGAATTAGTGAAAGTTATCAGGAAGGTGTCCTAAAGTCAACTGTGAAGAGACTTTGTGCCCCCATAATTGCCTTTAGTGTGTTTTCTTTTTAGTTATATGTAAAGGACCTTGGGATGACTTTGTACCCTCATTGTCCTTTGTATCTCACTCTTGGGCAATTCAGGAGGAGACTTTGTGCTACATTTCAATTTGTTGGTTACTACGTCCTTGGTTACATTTTGCAATTACTACCTGGAGTATTCTTGTGGTTTGTTGAATAGTACTTCTGAAAGAAGAGGAGTGCTTTCTATCATTTCCTTGGAGATTTATCCTTTGATCTACATGCATCATCTCTGAAGAAAGAGAGATGGATGGTTTATCTTACCCTTGAGTATTATTTTCTATATATATATATATATATATATATATATATATATATATATATATATCTTATCTATAGGGAACCTCCCCTTCATGAGAGGAGAGATTAGTCCCCTTTTGATGTGGTGAATCTATACATTTGGATGACCAATCTTCCTACTTTGGCTGATCAGACCCATTTTGTTTATCAATACGCTGATCGATAAAATAATCAACCAATAATTTTTGGTGACTCTACTGGGGACATACATAATTTTGTGCAATTTAGAACCTCAAGTTTCATACTGAAACATCACCTGTGTCTTACCCATTATCATTATAACCCTTATCCATTATAAACTCTGGTGACTTTGTTTCATGTCTTACCCATTATTTTATCTGGTCTACAAAACTAGAGCTGATGGGAAAGAGTGCAAAGTTTGAAGCCTCAAGTCTCAAGCTGAAGCTAAGACAGTCCTTTTTCATTTTTTCTACAATCTAGCCACTCTGTCTAGATTTTTTATCTCTATTTCTCTTAATTAAATCATGGCAATTCAAGGCCCCTGGGGTAACTCTTTTGGCCCACTCAACTTGACTCCACCTCTGCATGAACTCCCACATAGTTTGAGAAAGAATTTCCCCAAATTTTTTGGTGATGGGATAGTTCACCCTGATGAACACATTATAGCCTTCAGCATAGCCTATGTTGTTATAGGGGTGGAATTTAAAGACGTGGTAGTTAGGGTTTTTATGGAGACACTACAAGGTGCTACTGCAAACTGGTTCTACCATCTAGAAGTTAGATCAGTTACTGATTGGGATACACTCAAAGCCATGTTTGAAGCAAGGTTCAAGCCTACGGAAGATGCTCATGCCTTGCTAGCCTAGTTCACTCAGATGAAGAAAGAGCCTCATGAGCCTATGAGGGATTTTATATCCAAGTTTGATAAACTAAGAAACAGAATTCCTGTAATTGCTCGACCTACAACTGAGAATCTCAAATGCTTCTTCATTAATTCTTTGTTACCTCAAGTGAGTTTTCTTTTGAGATGTGTTGGTCAAATAGATCTTGCTGCAGCTTAACTTTTGGCCACTGAGGTAGAAGATGACCTTATTTTGGAAGGAAAGATAAGGAGAAACCCAAACAGAGGCAAACCCTCTTCATCTTCTGAATACTCACCCACAGTCACCACTGACCCAATGGTACAAAAGCTGGCAAATGAATTGCTAGCCTTAAAAAGGCAAATAGCATAATGTATGTCTTCTACTCCTCTATATAAAGATATACTAAGGAGGACATTCCCTAATTAGCCATATCAAGGCAATGCTACTAGAAGTCAAGGACAACCAAATCTTCTTCCTCCCCAATAGGGGAACCTTACCCTTGTAACACCTCCAACCAACTCAATAGTTGGATATCTAGAAATAGAACATGTTTCCTATTTCCAACCTGAGTTAGAGCAAGAAAATGGTGTTGATCTCTTTAGGGAGGATCTAGAAGAATCAGTTGGTGACTCCCACATTGGTTTCCTAAATTTCCAAGATGAACCCAAAAGTGAAGGTAAAGTAGTCAAATGATCATATGCAGTGTTTACCAAGTCCAAGAACTAATCAGCCTAGCAGCCTGATAGAGAGAAGACAGAGGAGTGACCCCAACTATTAATTTTAATTGATGAGCAGAGAACCCCTCTTCCTTTTTAGTCAAAGGACCCAATGATTGCCAAAGAAGTAAGTACATCAAACATCTCTACATCTTCTACTTTAAATTTGTAGATCAATCCTCCCCCTCCCAAAAACCAAAAGGATGAACTCCCATCCTCTCTTCCAAGTCCATCTCAGTAATTTGCCATGATTGATCATGTCAAGAAATCCTAAATTTAGATGACTAAGTTTGAATCCCTACAAGCCAATCCTGAGCAATTAAACATTGGTGGAGAACCAAGTGTGGACCTATCTGAGGCAAAAATTATGGTAACCCAAATGTCAACCCTTGCAACTCAAATTTTGTTTGAGCCTTTAGGTAGGGGTAATTACTTCTTGACCATAGAGGATTCTCATGTCTCAGTTGATGAAAGTCCTGTAGCTGGCAATCCAGGATTTCATCCAAACAAGGCATCAAAAAAATTGGTAGGATGTAGTACAAATAGGGAAGGACCTTCCATTCCTAATGAAGATAAATCTCATAGGAGATCAACTTCTAATGATGCTTGGATCTTGGAATCTAATGGCAGCAATTATTCCACCAACGATGAAATCGGGACTGTGTTGATATCTCCTCAAGGAGATATTCTTCCTTCATGCAATTTACAATTCAGTAACACCAACAACACAGCTAGATGCAAATCTCTATTTCTTGGATTGAAGATTGCTCAAGATGAAGAGATCAAACTCCTTCACATCAAAAGAGATGTTAAGCTGATAGTTTGTCAAGAGTTTTATGCTGACAATCAAAGCATGTGCTAGACTAGAATAGTAGAATAGTAAGTTATGGTGGTGGACCATACTGCTATATTTCAAAGCCAGCAAAAGGAATTCTTCATAGAGAGAGTAAGAAGTTATGGTTTTCAGTTTGAAGACCACATCCTGCCATGGAGCAAGAAGAAGAAAAGGCCAAGAGGAAGACGTAAAAAATTGGTTTCCTGGTGGAGAGCTCCATTTGCCTGTCACCATTTCTAGGGGCAAAATGGTTTCTTGCTGCTTTACCAAGATGGCACACTATTTTCACTACCTCTCAAGAAGTAGCATCTGAAACACTTCAAGTCTTGAAGTATCAGATCGTTGCATCTGTATATATGTATATTTGTATAGTTTTTAATTTTATTTTATTTTCTTTATTTCCATTTTTTATGCCTTTCAATTCTGGGTAACATGAATCCGTAGCCCAATGGTACACATGAAGACACTAGAGATTCTAGATTCTACTCCCTTTGATTCTTTTTACAATTGATAGAAGTTCCCCAACTAGAGCTAGTCGTTGTCCCCCAAAAATATCACTCATTTTTGGGACAACATTTGAACTATTTTGGTCCTACAGACTAAAATTGTCTCTTCCCTTTTCAAAATTTGTCTTGAGCATTCAAATTCCTCATTTTTCAAGCTTCTCAAAAATCTATGGACTCTACAGGCTTAAATCTATAAACTCTGCAGGCTTGAATCTATAGACTCAATAGGAAGAGAAATCTACAGACTCAGTAGGAAAAGAAAATCTATGGACTCTATAGGCAAGGTTTAATGGGCTTCATGGGTTGATTTCTATGGACTCTACAGGAAAGAAGCAAGCTTTCAACACTTAGGTGATCTCAAAGTTGGTTCCATGACCAGGTTCAACCAAAAGAGTTCATTAGCAAGCCTCTAAGCAAGGATTGAACAGTTGAACCTTGAACCATTTTAGTTCAATAGGCTCAACAGGTTCAAAGGTTCAACATCAGCAGTAATATTTCAACTACTTCTAGGTTTAAAGGCTTTTACAGTCAGGTTTAAAAGCTTCTACAAGTAGGTTCAATCAAAAGAACAAGTTTTTGAGGCTTGGACCATTGAACCGTTGAACCATTGAACCACTCAGGTTCAAGGTTCAATAGGCTCAACATGTTTGGTTCAACGAGGATCAAAAGGACTTAGCCAAATCAAAGAGAATGAACTGATGAACCATTGAACCAAAGTTGGTTTAAAGTAGTGGTTCAATGCTTTAGTTCACTCAATCAGTTCATCAAATGGTTCAATGGCTTTTGGTTCAATCAAAAGGTTCATCAGTTTGAACCATTTTGGTTCAAAGCTTGGTTCAACAGTTG
The DNA here is from genome assembly GCA_037957365.1 of Torreya grandis. NCBI lineage: Eukaryota > Viridiplantae > Streptophyta > Pinopsida > Cupressales > Taxaceae > Torreya > Torreya grandis. The sequence continues at coordinate 1,054,237 of JARHVA010005393.1, read as the reverse complement.
GTTCAAAGGAGTGGTTCAATGCAAAAGTTCAAGAGAGCCTCTCAAAGGACAAGTTCCCTTATGGAGGGCAATTGGTCGACAAAAACACCCTTTGAAAGGGTCATTTTCAAGGAAGCCGCAAAGGTAAATTCTTTCAAAATTTTGTTTAAGGCAGTTGAAAGACAAAGGCATAATTCTTTTGGACTTTCATCTAAAGGAATTCCTTCAAAAAAAAAGTCTAAAAGAATTTAGAAAGGCTGCAGGAAGAAATCCCAAAGGAGTTTCTCAAAGCCAAAGAACAAAGCAATAATTTTTGTAGACTTTTTATCCACAGGAAATTGTCTGTGGACTTTTTGTCTGCGAGAAATTGTCTATAGACTTTTTGTCTGTAGGAAAATGTCAGCAGAAAAATTCCATGGGAAAAGGATCTACAAAAAAAGTCTGTGGGAAAGCTCCGAAGGATGCCGAAGACAAAAGGCCACCGAAGGACCCCGAAGGGCAAGTGCCCTTGTGGGGGAAACTCAGCTATCAAATTAAAGGACATTTCTCAAAGATGAAGGGTCACCTTCCCTTTGGGAGGATGTAAAACAAGAAAGCTGAAGAAATCCCAAGGGGTGATGCGCCTGAAGATGTCAAAGTTAAGAACGGTGAACTAGCTATTGGAAATTCAAACGTGGTGACGGGTGCATGAACATCAATTTCAAGGTTCATAAAATAGCCATTGATTTTGAAAAGCCTTAAAGAAGAGCCAAAGAACATAGCAACCTACTGGAAGAAAGAAGCTTGAAGGCCATCTGAAGATCGTTCGAAGGGCAGATACTCTTGTGGGGGGCTCTTCCTGACCTAAGGTGGATCATTTCTCAAGGCCCAAAAGGCAGGTCCCCTCTGGGAAAGCTCAAATGACAAAGTTAAAGGAATTGTTGAGTAATGTGAAGTGCCTGTGGATGTCAAAGTTACACTAATAAAATAGCCATTGATCCTTATAATTTTGAATAGATGGACCTAAATGCAATCAATGACTTTAAGGCCAAGATCAGTAAGAAGTGACTAAGGAATAGAGCATCAAATTGAATCAAGGACCCAATTCAAATAACCAAGGATCAGATCACCAGGTGGATATTAAAAATGGCAAACTTTCAATAGCGTGACTTGTTTCTCTGCATTGAGAAAAGTAAATGGGTAGATGCCCCTAAATTCCAGCCTATCTTCTTAACAAAGTTTAATGCAATATGATGTGTTACTATTCCCAAGTCTATCTTGAAGAGGCTATATAAGGGACTCTCTTGTTAGTGTAAAAAGGATCTCTCTCTAACAATCAGAAATAAAACTCTGCCTAAATTGAAAGGCATTACTGAGACTTTGAGCTCAAATTGTTGATCATATTTTGTTATCAGAATAAGAAAGCAAGTGAATTTTCAAACTTTGTGCTGTGATATCTTTGTGGTTGGGGAAACTGTTCTTATGTCTTTTTCCTTAATATTTTTTCTGTTCCTTTAATTCAACAAGTAGAATTTGTGAAAGTTGTCAGGAAGGTGTCTTGAAATCAACTGTGGAGAGACTTTGTGCCCCCGTAATTGCCTTTAGAGTGTTTTCTTTTTATTTCTATGTAAAGGACCTTGGGACAACTTTGTGCCCTCATTGTCCTTTGTATCTCACTCTTGGGTAATTCAGGTGGAGACTTTGTGCTACATTTCAATTTGTTGGTTACTACATCCTTCGTTACATTTTGCAATTACTACCTGGAGTAGTCTTGTGGTTTGCTAAATAGTACTTTTGAAAAAAGAGGAGTGCTTTCTGTCATTTTTCTAGAGATTTCTCCTTTGATCCGCATGCATCATCTCTGAAGAAAGAGAGATGGATGGTTTATCTTACCCTTGAGTATTATTTTTGTCAGGAATCTAGAACAACAAACATGCTCTGATCCCACTTGTCAGGATGCGAAACCGGAAGCATACAATTGATTACCAAACTTCAAGCAACTTAAATATGCAGAAATAACCAGAATCAACAAGTAACTAGAATTCAGAATAACACAGCATATGAGAGACAATACACAACTTGTATTAACACTTTATACAGAAAAGAATACAATAAAGAAGATGCCACTTCTTCTCCACCACCTTACAGAGGTTTCCCACACCTCAAGTGAACAGTACTTCTTCTCCCCAAAGCTCTCCCTCTCACAGGTCCCAACACCCAACTCAAATACAGAGTTGGTGTTCACCTCCCGTGCTCCACGCACACCACAAGTGCTCCACGCACTCCACAAGCACTCCACATGCTCCACAAGTACTCAAAGTACTTCAAGTAGATCTCCCATGAATCTGCAACAACCTGCAATTCAACAGACCATACTTATGGAAGGAACTCCCTTGCCTTCCTCTCTTGCTCTATCCGAGTACACACCTGTACTCCAAGTAGATCCTGCCTGATATTGCTCCCTATTGTGTTGCTGTCTATATGACCTTGCACACCTGCAAATCAAACAACGGTTCTGCTCCCCTGTGAACCTCGACCTTGCACACACATACACCTACAGATCAATGATCTTACTTACCATGTAGATCTCCTATATAGGCCATGCAACTGTGACCAAGATCCTACACTCCTGAAGAACCCAGCTGGCTCTCCAATCCAGCACCAACACACCTGGTACTGAGGCACTAGGAGGAACGCACCATTGCTCTACCTCACACACAGAAGGAGCTTATAATTATGCTCTCTTACTCCCTAGCACACTTTTCCAATACAACCATGAGTCTATTATATAGATCTCATCCAAACAATAATTAGACATCTAATTACAATAATTAGATCCATAGCTCTCAGTCTAAAAATAGATCTCTTCATGCAAACACTTGGTTCGTTAGCTAACTGCCCGTAACAAGCACAGTCCGAACCACACAGGCGACTGACGTCGGTCCCTGTCTACCTGGGGGTCGCCGACGCCGGCCGATCTCTGACCGACGTCGGTTGCCTTCCTACCCTATTCTGCCGACGTCGGTTGGCCTGACCGACACCGGTATCTCTGACACTCAGCAACTCTCCTGCAACCTCCTCTCCTGTTTGCATCAGTGAAGCTTTTAGCTCCACAATCCTAACAATCTCCCACTTGGAGATAAATAGCTGCACTGTACCTATACCTGTACCCCATCTAATCTATTTCCTAGTTTGTATCCCTCTTCAAGCTCCCACCTGAAGACAACCCACCACACAACCTATGATGTACCACCTGTCATCCGAGTACCCTGCCACATCCGAACCTACAACACCATGTAGTGAAGTCTTGACCCTGCATAGCAACACCTGCTGCCGGTCCCTCTCAGAAAACCTGAGAACCCACTTCCCCGAATTGGCTCCTAACTCTGACAGCTCCCACTGCATGGGAATACTCAAGTCTATACCAGACCTCATGTGATTTCAGACACTGTACCTGTCCAGCCCTTAGTGTGCTCTGGTTCTGCATCCCAAACCTCACCAACACCTGATTCACATCAGCTCCCACTTGAGACAAAATCAACCTGTGATCTCCATGCCTCCCATGTCAAAGAATTTCGCTGCTCCAAACTCCTCATGACATGCCACTGAACTAATCTTACCCTTAGCTCAGCAAAACCCTGTATGTACTAACCCTGCTATAGCAAAACATACCGTCCACATACAGTAACAGAATGCTGTCATGACCATCATCCTCCTGGTAAGTCAAACCACAGTAGTTACCCTGACATCGACTGAAGCCATGCTTCGTCTTCCACCTATCAAAACCTGTACCACTGTCCTACAGCTTCCTCAAGACCATATGCCTGGTCTTCCGTCTCACGTATCTGTTCTCTCTATTCTTCTACTAAGGCATCCATTCATCTATGTGCTTTCATCCAGCTGGCAAACCTACCAAAACACCCGTCTGGTTCTGCTCCAAGGGATCACATCCTCATCCATGCCAAGCTCACACCTGTTTCCTGGATCCTTCCTGCTATACAATCAACAACAAGTATGAAGAAGAAGAACACGAATTTGAGGGCCTACTTACGCCTTTAGTCCTCCGTATGGGTGTTTGAGACTCCTTGACAACATGCTGTCCACCCAAAAATTCGTTACAGTGACCGACCTCGGTCACCCCACAGTCTGCATCTGACCGACGTCGGTTCCATGCGTCTGTACCTGACTACCAACCTGCCAGCGCTGGTGTCCCTTCTACCGACGTCGGTCCTCTTGACCGACATCGGTCTTACATACTGCCGACGTCGGTCCGATGACCGACGTCGGTCTTACTCTGCCCGACACTGTCGGCTTCGGTCTGCACATGACCGACATCGGCACCTGTCTGTTCGATGCTGGTTCCTCCTGACTGACATCGGTGTCTGTGTTCGCCTGTGAGTGATGACTTTTTACCCGTGAGCTCCTTTGGATCAATCTCCATGTCCAAACTACCCTGCTCAGATGTATCCAGCCTCATCCACTGAACTCTATCCACCATCTCCTCCAAGAACACCAAGGCTTTCCAGTTCTTAAGCCTGTCAAATATATCTATCTTCCACTTAAGAACATGCATCTCCTTCCTACTCATGTGACCAAGCCTACGAAGCCACGTCTCCGTAATAGAAGAAGAATCAGTAATATAAACAAGTAGATAAAGTGTACCTGTTTTCTTACCACCAGCTAATTCAAGTGCTACCGCTGTGAGAGTTCTTGTGCATCTCTCATCACCCAATCTTTCTGAAGAAATTAGCCATATCTCCAGACCTGGGACCTGCATGACCTTCATCAACACCTGTGTGTTGGCCGCCTACAATTTCAGCTTCACTTCCCCTTTGCCAATTCTTTGGCAAGGCTTACCAGCTCCTCTACCTAGGGCTGCATGGAAAGAGGCAACTGAATCTTTTATCCAAGATTCAACTTTATCCAAGAAACCTGCAAACACATCCTGTGCAACAACACCTGCAACATCTGTATCTTCAGTTTCTTCATGTTGATCTGTTACCAACCAACAATGTTCTTTTACCTGCTCTTTCTTTCCATCGGACCGTGAGTAACCATCTGTGCTTTTCAACTCCTCCATTCTTAGCTTAATTTGATCTGCCGTTGCTCTACTCCCACTCAATCAAAAACCCCTAAGAGTGCCCTGTAACCAAAACACAACCTGCTTCCTGCAACCTTAGCTCTGATACCACTTGTCAGGAATCTAGAACAATAAACATGCTCTGATCCCACTTGTCAGGATGCAAAACCGGAAGCATACAATTGATTACCAAACTTCAAGCAACTTAAATATGTGGAAATAACCAGAATCAACAGGTAACTAGAATTCAGAATAACACAGCATATGAGAGACAATACACAACTTGTATTAACACTTTATACAGAAAAGAATACAATAAAGAAGATGCCACTTCTTCTCCACCACCTTACAGAGGTTTCCCACACCTCAAGTGAACAGTACTTCTTCTCCCCAAAGCTCTCCCTCTCACAGGTCCCAACACCCAACTCAAATACAGAGTTGGTGTTCACCTCTCGTGCTCCACGCACACCACAAGTGCTCCACGCACTCCACAAGCACTCCACATGCTCCACAAGTACTCAAAGTACTTCAAGTAGATCTCCCATGAATCTGAAACAACCTGCAATTCAACAGACCATACTTATGGAAGGAACTCCCTTGCCTTCCTCTCTTGCTCTATCCGAGTACACACCTGTACTCCAAGTAGATCCTGCCTGATACTGCTCCCTATTGTGTTGCTGTCTATATGACCTTGCACACCTGCAAATCAAACAACAGTTTTGCTCCCCTGTGAACCTCGACCTTGCACACACATACACCTGTAGATCAATGATCTTATTTACCATGTAGATCTCCTATATAGGCCATGCAACTGTGACCAAGATCCTACACTCCTGAAGAACCCAGCTGGCTCTCCAATCCAGCACCAACACACCTGGTACTGAGGCACTAGGAGGAACGCACCATTGCTCTACCTCACACACAGAAGGAGCTTATAATTATGCTCTCTTACTCCCTAGCACACTTTTCCAATACAACCATGAGTCTATTATATAGATCTCATCCAAATAATAATTAGACATCTAATTACAATAATTAGATCCGCAGCTCTCAGTCTAAAAATAGATCTCTTCATGCAAACACTTGGTTCGTTAGCTAACTGCCCGTAACAAGCGCAGTTCGAACCACACAGGCAACCGACGTCGGTCCCTGTCTGCCTGGGGGTCACCGACGCCGGCCGATCTCTGACTGACGTCGGTTGCCTTCCTGCCCTATTCTGCCGATGTCGATTGGCCTGACCGACGCCGGTGTCTCTGACACTCAGCAACTCTCCTGCAACCTCCTCTCCTGTTTGCATCAGTGAAGCTTTTAGCTCCACAATCCTAACAATTTTCTATATATATATATATAGCTTATCTATAGGGAACCTCCCCTTGATGAGAGGAGACATTAGTCCCCTTTTGATGTGGTGAATCTATACATTTAGACGACCAATCTTCCTACTTTGGCTGATCAGACCTATTTTGTTTATCAGTACGTTGATCAACAAAATAATCAACCAACAGATATAATGAAGGAATGATAACAATAAGTATAAATGATTGGGATTAGAGAAAGGGTTCCCACCTATAATAGGACCAAGGGTCATCAATAAATAGGATGACACAATAATCAAATATTTTTGTGGATTTATATATCTCTCATGGAGATTTTAATCAATTTTTTCTCTATTTTTTATTTTAAGTGTTTTCTAAGTATTTTCAATATTTTTATATTTTTGGAATAAGAAAAGCAAGTGAATAGACATAGATGTACAAGGAACTTCCAAAAAAATAAAAGAAAACTTAGGCAAGGGATCAAACAATAGCTAAACTAATTGTACTGGTATGGACTTTGAATCAATATCAGAACTCGAGGCAAAGGGAAATATCAGATAATAGTAGAATAGGAACAAGAATGCACATTATGGGGGAAATAATATGGAGAAAATTCTTTAAAGGACATCTAAAAGGATTATTAAGTATGTAGCACAATGTTTATATACATTGGTATACCTATCTAAAAATAAGATATTGATGTTGATCAATTTGGAGTGCCTTTAGAAATGTTCTCTAAAATTATGTGTAACACCTATTGGTTGTAATCAAGAACATGATGGTAATAAGATGTAAGAGGATAAGAATGGTCTCAGGAATACTAAAATGATGCAAATGGGTGAACAAAAATAAATTACCTCAAGCAAAGGTTCTCATAGACAATGGTTTAAATTAGTTAAGCAAAGAAGCACTTGATATGCAAGATGTTCATAGGCTCCTTGAGTTCTTGTCCATCTGGTGTATCCAACTTGTATACCCTAAAACCATAATTTAAATTAAAAACATATGGACCTATCTAATTGGCCTTAAAATTGTCCTTATTTTTTATTTTAGCGTTGATATTCTTTTGATTTTCTTTTAGCACTAAATCACTAACTTCAAACTCTCTAGGAAGGATATGTTTGTTATAGCTATAATGTAGCCGATTTTAATAGGATCTCAAATGGTATAATGTAGCTAAATTTTTCTCATCCAATAGATTTATCTATTATAATCTAGAAACTCTATATTTTCATCATCAATGATATTTTACAAATAAATGCACAAAGAGGGAAACTAGACCTCTATATGGATAATGGCATCATAACTAAAAATGGAGTACGGTGTAGCTCTTGTAGGCATGTGGGTAATGGTATGATAATCCCATAACGCTTGGAATAATTTAAATTATCAATCATGTCTAGCATCATTGATAATATTCTTAAGAATATTAACAATGGTTTATTTAACACCTCAGCTTGGTTGTAATCTTGAGGAAAATAGGGCAAGGACATTTTATACTCAATGCAAGAAGGCCTTAACATCTTTGTTTTTAAATGATCCACCCTTATTATATATAATGGTGGATGGAATTCCATAAATATAGATGAGGTGAAAATAAATGAATGTATAGATCTATTTATCAATTATGTAATTGAGGTAAATGGCCTATATCCACTTAGTAAAATATTATGTAGCAATCAGGATATGATTATGGCCATCAAAGGAAGTGGGATTGATTTTCACTGTGAGATTGAGCCCCCACATTGAAAATGGATAAGGTGTAGTGATTGGTTAGAGTGGTATGGAAGGAGCATAGATCAAATCACCATGATTTTGACAAGCCATGCACTTTTTGACATTTGCCAAGCATCTATTCCATTTTTGGCTAATAATACCTTGTCTAGATGAGTTTTTTGGCAAGGACCATACCACTACTGTGGGAGCCATAAATTATCTTAATTACATATTTAAGAAATAATTTGGATTCTCCTAAAAAATCAATTAATGTTTCATCCTATCCTCTATGATGATCCATAAATCAGATAAACAATTTATGTACCGGATACTGAAATTCTCAATTTCCATTTCAATGAAATTGGTTGCAAATTATTCTAGGAATTATTTTAAAAATACTCATAAAAATGTATAGTTCATACCCACCTTGAATTTTCTTGATTAGTGTCACTTGATAATTCCCTATAATTAATCCTAGTATTCTTTTAATCCATTTATAACTAAATTATGTTGAAACTAGAAATCAATGAAAAGAGAATCAACACCAATCTGATAATGGAGATCACCCATCACTTGGGATACATCTCAAGGATTAATTAACTTTAATTTTATCCATTATAAAATATGTCAACATAAAATGAAAAACTTACATCAAAATGGATTTTAGAAACCTATAATGTAATGCTAAAATCTGACAGTGAAGGCTCTGAGGCTTTGAAGCAATCATCCTTCGTCAGTAGCATTTATATTTCCTCTCTTTGAATATGAACAATTTTCCATTTGAGTGTCTATGTAAAATTCTTGAATGCATAACGATAAATAGGATTGTTTTGCCTCCTAACACACCTATAAATCTAATAGTAACCCTACAATTATATACATCCTTCCAGGAGCACTAGACTTAAAACCAATAGAGGTAATAAAAATAATATAATCACGGTCTCTTTGTGTATCCATACACAGTTTCACCATACATATCTTCCTTGTATACTACATATAATAGAATAAGTGAATTGACCCTGGACTCAGGTCTCTATATCTATCAAAATAATATTCACACATATATGTTTTTCTTTTAAAACCATGATGTAATGATTAAATGCATACCTTTTACAAAGAAGTTCATGGGTTCAAACATTTCATAGATTCACTTTGCATTTATCCCATCTTGAATCTTCTAACAAATCTATAATGTAAAAAGATAACATACCTCATGGTCAGAGACCTTACCTAATAGAGGCATTATCAACCTATAGTAATATATATCTTTCATTTGGTGTACTTTCATCACAGATTTAGTTTGTGTTTTCCTTCATCTAGCATATTATAAAATGGAGACCATATTCAGAATATAGACCTAGATCAAAGTGATGTATAAGCATCTCAATGACCTAGTTCTACATTGTCATGGCTTAAAAAAATATTTAAGATACCTCATATGTATATGATATTGGCTATCTATATTTCCTTTGAGATATATATATCTTCTCATAACCTAAAGGATTCACACAACTGATGAAGATCTCTACCATCAAGATCTTGATAAATATATTTGGGAGTATCATCCAATAATAGTCATCTATATATTTTCATTGTAGTCTAAGGTCATTTAATATAGACTAAACACCTTCTAAATAGGTAATTTCCATGGGTGAAGGGTCTTCAACATAGAAGCAAACATTTCCCTATGGTTTTATCTATAATGATAACATATATAAACATCTATGGTCTTGCTTACATGACCTACCAAAACACATGAATCCATGACTACAATAGGATGTCTACCTTATCACATTTTGGATCTTATATTATTTGCTCCACTTCTCACTTTTAAAACTAAGGAATATACATATATCCTCTCCATATTTGGCTCATCCTTCACAAACAAACACCCTTGGTATTTTTGGCCTCACCAGACTTCCATATTAGACACGTATTCACCATGGCTAATAGGCCTCAACTAATGAATGAACACCATATAGCTTAGGTTTTCCAAATAGGATAATAAGATAGATTCTATTTTCATTTTTCCAATTACAAGCTCCTCTCGACAAGATTATGTTATCAACAAAACATCACCTCCACACCCCTTCAAGGTTGTATATTTTTGCCTTTTCTATCTTCCCAAAGTCTTTAAAATAGACCAATAATGGCTTGACCTAACAATTTACTCATTCCATAATGATTTCACTCCAATAAGTCCTTATCCTATTTTTCCATTGGTTGGTTGTCTCTCTTATTTTTTGATGCCTCAAACTAATAATCACAAATTCCTTGGGTATAATAAATCGAAGGCTAAAAATAGCCTTGTCAACCATTTTAAACTCATAGCTTAGGCCACATATCTTGAGTCTTTTGTTATGCCAAACTTAGAATGAAAACCACTCATTGTTGGTTTATTAAGTTGGTTTCATGACATATCTTGAACTTAGTTGGAAAAGATCTCAGCCTAGCCAAACTTAGATAAGGGCATTAGGAATGATTTAGAACTCATTAAGAATGAGCTAAAACTTAGGTTGGTTATTGATTTGTTTAATTTTGAATTTGAGTTGGCTATCGAGTTGGTTCTCAAGTTAAGTTAATAAATGAGTTGATACTCAAGTTGTATTGTTATTGATTTGATAACTTATGTTAGATTTGAGTTGGGTTACTATGTTGAGTTGCTACTTAGTTATGAGTTGATTGTAACTTGGAAATAGATAAGATGTTGTTGTAGGCCATGTGGTGGCCTGAAGACCCACCACATGGGCCTTTCCCAAACATTCCTCATCCATACATGTTTCACAATCCAAAATCACTAAAATAATATATGGATCATTATAGTTTAATAGTGAAATTAAAAACATTGCTACCATATAGGGTGGTAGAGTCCCCCTCCATTATAAAATTAGACTCCATCAGCTATGGTCTCTATAGCCAACCTTTTGTAAATTAATGAGAGATAATGATGATGATCTATGAATAAAAATCTGTTGGGTCAAACCTCTACACAAAGATGGTTTTTTCTCCAAAAGTCCAAATACTCCCTTCACCTGCTAAATGGTTCTCTACACCACATCCACATACATCAACATATAGAAACCTATAAGAAGTCAATTATCTAACTACAATTATAACCTATATATGGAGAGTAAAATAAACTCTGTATCTATTCTACCAAATGACCTATTTACCTGAAATAGTCATAATGTCTAGTATCTTCTCTCAACCATACACTACATGAAGGTTAAGGTATTCTCCTTGTTATCAACATACACAATAGAATAAATTGTGATATATACACCTATAGGTTTTACAAACAACTGCACATATGTATACTTTTACTACAAACATTACCTATTTATGGATCTTAGATAGTACTCCTACATGACATATATGGCAAATATACATGTGAGTACAAATAGTGTGAAATACAAATATTCCCATAATGATGTGGGACTGAAATGTATATGTAGAGTGTAAAAATGTATAATACATTTGTCTATCCTAGGGTGAGTAATGCATAATACACATAATAGCTAAGGATAATCAAGGAAACTATAAACAACAAAATTAACTAATATTTTCCTCAAACTGATTATCAAATCCTTCCCTATACCTGTCAAACTCTAATGTCAACTTAGAGAATTTCCATAATAAGATTTTATTTATAAACTCACAATTTGTAACTATAAGCAAATATCATTTAAAAGTGAGGGAAAACCAAGTATTTTAAACATGTCTCAAGATTTCCTTCACCATCTGACTACTCCTTGATTCATACATCCACAACTCATCCAACTGTGTTAGTTTCCAAAATCTTATCACAATGGAAAACTCAAATAGGAGATACAAATAAGATCCCTCTACAACACTAGGATTATCAATTTCCTTTATAAATCAATGAAGTTAGGAATTATCTAAAATAGTGTTTGAAGAGTAACTGAACATACTATTCTATTCTATAGTTATGCTTTATAAACTATTCAAATAAACCATTTAACCAATAAGGGTTGTTCCCTTTTCATGGTTTTCACAAATGAATAGTAGTGGTTTCATCTTTTAAATTCTATCTCAAAGAGTTAGATGTTCCATGTTATAGTTTCAAAATGATTTTAATACATAAAGATATATTTTATATCCATAGTAACCCACACAAAGTTTATCCTGATGTTAAGAATTCAAACCACAAATTATGCAAATATAGTTACACTAAAAATAACTCATACGTCTTTGGGAACTGTGGAATGCACCTATTGAGTGTTATCTAGTATACTATTGGTATCTTAAATATATTCTTGTTTGAATCCTAAAACTCTTAACAAATTTGTGAGACATCCAATCTATGAACTAGTTAAAAACTCAAAACTCAAAGTATAATATCTTGTTTAATACTAAATCAATGCCTTATTTGTCATTTCCATATCTTATCATGGAACTGATCTTTTCACTTGTTCCTATCATGAAGAACATAGGCATCCATAATATGATTAGTACTCAAAAATATAAAGGCTAAACAAATCATTATCAAAGACCAAAAATATTGTGTTAATACCAATATGAGATCAGATTGCAACCATATTTCAATCTACCATCTATGTAAGACTCGTAATCGAACTACAATTATTTCCTCTTAGATTTGCATCTCTAAACATGCCTTTCACTTTATCTAAATTCTTCCCAAGGAAGAAATGTTTTTATTTTCACAATACCATCTCACACCTCAAGTGACAATGGGATATTCTTCATGTGTGTTGATCCTATAGGGTTAGTGGTTCCAGAACCTTGGTTGTTAGAAACTTGTCTTGTTTCAGTGAATTGGAACACCTTCCAATTTCCCTTTACACTAGCTTCCTGCATGGTCAACTCAAATAGAATAATCATAAATTAATAATATAATAAAAACTCCAAACTAAAGTATATCACAACTAAAGCAAGGTCTTATAATCACTTGCTTTGATACCAAATTTAATCTGTAAACTACATAAATAGTTTATGTAATGGATACTAAAATTATCAATTTCCATTTAAATGAAATTGGTTGTGGAATATTCTAAGAATGATTTTAAAAATACTCATAAAACTCTATAGTTTATGTCACTTGATAATTTCCTATAATCAATCCTAGTGATCTTTTAATTCATTTACAACTGGATTAAACTTAAACTATAAATCAATGAAAAGAAAATCAACACCAATTTGATAACAAAGTTTACCCATCATTTGGGCTATGTCTCTGGGATTGCTTAACTACAATCTGATCCATTATAAAAGACGTAAATCTACAGTTAATAACTTACATCAAAATGGATTTTAGAAACCTATAATTTAATGCTAAAATTTGATAGTGAAGGCTTTGACGCTCTAAAGCAATCATCCTTCATCAACAACATTTATATTTCTTCTTTTTTTTTGAGTGTATCTATAAAATTCTTAAAGGGTATAATGATAAATGTAAGTGTTTTACCTTCTGACACACCTATAACTCCAATAGTAACCCCACAACTCTATACATCCCTCCAGGAACACTATCCTTAAAAAAAATAGAGGAAATAAAAATAATACAATCATTCTCTCTTTGTGTATCCATGCATAGTTTCACCATACATATCTTCCTTATCTACTACCATAAAATAGAAGTGAATTGACCCCAGACTTAAGTCTCTATGTTTATCAAAATAATATTCACACAGATATGTCTATCTTTTAAAACTATGATGTAATGGTTAAATACATATCTTTTACAAAGAAGATCATGGGTTCAATTTGCATTTATCCCATATTAAATCTTCTAACAGATCTATAATGTAAAAAGATAGCATCCCTCATAGTCAGATACCTTACCTAATAGAGGCATTATCAACTTGCAGTAATATTTCCTTTGTCCAGTATACTTCCATCATAGGCTCGGTCTATGTTTTCCTTCATCTAGTATGTTTTAAAATGGAGACCATATTCAAAATATATACCCAAATCAAAGTGATGCATAACCATCTCAATGACTCAATTTTGCATTGTCATGGCCCAAAGAAAATCTTTAAGATGCCTCACCTATATATGTTGTGGGATATTTGTATTTATTTTGAGATATACATATGCACTCATAACCTAAAGGATTCACACAAGTGATGAAGATCTATACCATCAAGATCTTGATAAAGATATTTGGGACTATCATCCAACAATAGTCATCAAATAAAAATTCATCCATACATTTTCATCATAGTCAAAGGTCATGTAATATAGACTAAACACATTATAAATAGGCAATTTCCATGGATGAAGGGTCTTCAACATAGAAGCAAACATTTCCTCATAGTTCTATCTATAATGGTAACATATATAACCTTTTATGTCTTGGCTTGCATTACCTACCAAAACACATGCATTCATAAATACAATAGGACATATACCTTATCACATTCAAGATCCTATATTATTTTCTCTACTCATCACATTCAAAAGCAATGAATTTACATATATCCTCTCCATGTTTAGTTCATCCTACATAAACAAATACCCTTGATCTTTCTAACCTACCTATACCTACATATTAGACACATATTCACCATGGCCAATAGGCCTCAACTAATGATCAAATACCATATGTCTCAAGATTTCCAAATAGGAGAATAAGATAGGTTATATTTTTTTTATCGATGATGATCTCCTCTTCATGATTTATCATTATAAAATAAAACCCCACCTTCACATGCCTTTAAGGTTGTATCTTTTTTCCTTTTTTATCTTCCCAAAGTCTTCAAAATAGATGAATAATGGCTCAACCTAACAACAAGATCATTCCAACCATGAGCTCATTCCACAAGGAGCTCATTATAATAGGTCATTCTCCTCTTTTTTAATCCATTTGTCTCTCTTATTTTTTGATGCCTCAGATTAATAATCCAACATTCTATGGGTAGAATAAATTAAAGGCTAAAAATAGCCTTGTTAACCATTTTAAACTCATGGCTTAGGCTATGTATCTTGAGTATTTTGTTACACCAAAATTAAAATGAAAACCACTCATTATTAGTTTTTTAAGTTGTCTTTGTGGCATATCTTAAAATTGATTGGATAAGATCTCAGCCTAGCTAAACTTAGACAATGGAATTAGGAATGAGTTATAACTCATTAGGAATGATCTAGAACTCATGTTGGTTATCGATTTGCTCAGTTTAGAAATTAAGTTGGCTATCGATTTGGTACTAAATTTGAGTTAATAAATGAATCTATACTCAATTTGGATTATTTTTGATTTGATAACTTGTGTTGGATTCGATTTGGGTTGCTATGATAAGTTGGTGCCCAGTTGTGAGTTGATTATAACTAGGAAATAGATAAGATGTTGTCGCAGACCATGTGGTGACCTAAAGACCCACCATGTGCATCTTTCCTAAACATTCCTCATCCATACACATGTCACAATCCAGAAACACCAAAATAATATGTTGTTAATTATAGTGTAATCATGAAATTAAAAACATTGTTATCATATACAGTGCTAGAGTCCCCCTCTATTATAGAAGTGGACTCCACCAGCTATGGTCTTCATAATCAAACTTTTTCAAATTGAAGAGATTTGATGATGAGGATCGATGAATAAAAATCCTCTAGATAATATGATAAAGTGTATTACCAAGTAAGGTATAATAAGAATCATTATGGATGAAGGCTTTAATTTGGTTTCATGATAAATTAGTAGGAAGAATATAGTCTTAGAGATAGTTATATGGATATTGGTACCAAGGGAGATCAGGATCAATAATATCGCATACCATCTCAAAATATTGTGGTATATGAGCAAGCTAAATAAGGTTACCAATGATAAATTGATACTCTTTAGCACTACTAGATATTGTTATCATGGATCCAATGGTTTCCATTATGTCAATCGATCGATTGTTGACATGAGATATCTATTGAAAGTGAATACTTTAAAAAATATTTAAGGTTATTGACCATATTCTTATAAGTTACAAGCTTCTCATCTCTATTTTGGTATTGGTATATATCCTAATTAATCATTAAATTAGAATCCCCATATACCATTAACTATTAGATGTCCCATTGGATGACAAGATGGAGTCCTAAAATGAGTGCCTCATACTTGGACATATTATTGGTGTAGTGAAAGTTGATGTGAAAGGCCTTGTGGATCTTACAATGTAATGATAAAAATACTAACACCTAATACATGATATGTGAATGAACGAACCATCAAAGAATAATTTCCATTATTTGGATTTAATAGGCACTTCTTCCATTGTCAAAATTGACTCTTCTGGGAAATCAAAGATGAGGGACTTGATATCAAGCAAAGGAACTTCAATAATTTGATCCATAAGGACTTTCCCCTTAATTACCTTATTACTCTAATATGAAACATCAAATTCACTTATTAACATTACCACTTAGCCATGCAACCTATAAATGTTATTTTGGATAATAAATATTTGAGGGAATCAATCTTGGATATAACAATGGTATTGTTATTTAACATGTAGTGATGCAAATTTTAGGAAGCAAACACCATTGATAAATAATATTTTTCATTTGATGAATAATTATGTTCATAACTCACAAGTGTTAGGCTCAAATAGTAGACTATGTTCTCCTTGCCTTGTTGATCATGTTGAGCCAAAAGTGCCCAATACATGTTATATTACAGATATGTAAAGGATCAATAAACTACCTTGTATAGGTGGAATCAATATTGGTGGATTTGAAAAAATAGGTATTCAACTCTTCAATTTTTTGTTGATAACCTATACCCCATTGAAATGTGATATTGTATTTTAAAAGGTGAGTGAAAGGATGGCATCTATCTACTAGTTATGAAATGAACCAGTGAATGGATTAGATTTTACACTATAGGATGTGAATCTACTTAAAATTAGAGGGAGGAGTCATTTCCATAATATATTTAACATTATCATTATCAAATTTGATTCCTTTACATGATATAATAAACCCTAGTAATTTTCTAGATGTGACCCCAAATATACACTTCTTAGGATTAAAGCATACCTTATTTACACACAATCACTTAAAGATTCTTCATAGAACTTTATGATATCCTACACATATCTTTTAATTGGATGGTATGTCATAAAAATGGTCCTAAACAATATTGTGTATCATGTAATAGAAGATGATAGTCATGACACATTCGTAAATTGCACCAGCGTTTATCAATACAAATGGCATGACTGTATAAAGAAACATCCCCCATGGAGTGGTGAACACATTTTTGTGATGGTATTTAGGTGAATTATTTATCTGATTATATCCTAAGAATCTATCCATGAGAGATAACATCTCATATCCTATAGTTGAGTTGAATATCATGTCTATATTCAATAAAGGGAAGTCATCCTTTGGGCATGATTTGTTCATATCTCCAAAATCAGTACATAAGTGAATGTCATGTGGATTCTTGATAAATGGAGAAACATTTCAAATCCAATTTTATTAATCAAGTTGTATAATGAAACCTTCTCCCAATAGTTTTTCTAACTCTTTTTTAACTATGATAGAAATATGTTGATGCATTTTCCATAGCTTCTATTTGATTGTTTTGGCATCTAGATACACCTAAAGTTAATATACCATTAAATATGGATCTAAACCCAGCATGCCTATATAATATGTCAATGAATTAATTTAAGATAAAAATAATTAATTTGCATTCCTTAGTAGTTAGAGACATGTCTAATTGAATTATTTTTGGTTCATCATAGGTGTCAATGTTTACTTTTGTGGTGTCTTCCACCACAAGTGTATAACCATATTCAAAAATAGTGGGTAATGAATAGAATTGATCTTATTCAACTTCTTTTGATCTATAGGGATCACCCATGTAATATGAATCAAAATCATCCATGTCTAGAAATGGCTTATTAACAAACTATTCTGGGAAGTCTTAACCAATTGCTCAAATACTTTATGTTCCCCTGAACTAATATCATAACCAACTATAATATTGGGACTTAGTGGACACTAAGCTTCCTAACGAGGTGAAATAACTTCCCCATCAAAGGGAACCTAAAATAGGATTTCACCCATGGACTCATATTTCTCTTTACTTTTTCCTTGATCACATGGTGCCTCAAATAGGTTTTCACCAAAGGATATCGACGTTTACTTATTTCATGACCAAGGAAGTTCCCATAATCTTTAAGTTAGGTAGTAGGGTCCAATGTGAATTCAAATCCCTATGTATGATCACCAATTTACAACCCATCTCTAAAATTGATGAACTCAAAAATTAACTCTTCATTCTAAAATTCAACTAATGGTATGACAGAATCTTATTGTTCCTAATTGATTAGGTTGGGATAATGGATTGAAATGGGAGAATGGGATGTCATATTAATAAAGGCATTGGTATCAAATAAATAGGTGCTAACCAAGTCATCATAAGTTCTATAATGGAATGTTGTGTCATTTTTAGGAGTTTCTTCATTAGTCGATAAAGTAGTATCACTCTCAAAATCTATGGGGTCACCCCCAAGCTATGTGAATCCAAGACATCATCCTTTATGTGTTATCATGGGGATGATTTCAATAATACCTCATTCCATTTACCTTAAACCTTTTTCTTTATAGTCTAGATTTTCCATGATTCTATTAGGAATGGGTTATTTATCACTTTGAAAACATGTAACAAAACCATCACCATATAACCAAGATCTTTCAAAACTAGTAGGTTGATCATGCTTTGGTGATGTATTTAATACAAATACAAGTCATTTATTTTTATGAGAATTAGTCTTATTTTGTCATATCATGTTGGGCCTACTAGGGATAGGTTTAGGTATTCCATAAGATTTAGGGGTCTTGGGTAGTTTACCAATGTGGAAAGCATCATGAATGCGACAAGTGGGAATGTCAAATTCTTCAATGGTAAAGTGGGAGTAAATTGATAGAGGAGGTGGATTAGAAGATGTGGATGTGAAGTCATTAGGGTTAATGTAATTATATTTTATATACTTGAGAACTATTTGCTTATTATTCTTACCTAAAAACTTAGTATTAGGGTTATAATTATAGTTTCCATGCTTGGATTTTAGGTTCTTACAATATGTGTATCATTGTAGATCACTGGGAATAGTGACTTCTAACCCAAATGGAGGGAATTTAATGCATTAATGTAATTTGGAAGGGATTTATCATACTTCAGAGATCCAAGGATGATTAAGAAGTAGATTAAGGGTAGATCTATATTAATGACATGGCAAAGGGTGTCATGGGTAATAGGGCCTCAATGATAGGTAGATAAATGATACCTAAAGATTCCATTTATACATTATCATAGGCCTTGATCATGATGGTATATGGCTACATATTTGTTGTTGTATATCCTAGATTATGAATAAACTTCAATGAATCTATATTCAACCATGAACCATTATCTATGAGAAGCTACTTGACTTTGTGGTGGGAAATGATGGCTTTGATATATATAATTTTTTTATTTAGGGGACTAAGAAAAGACATATCACATTGATCAAATGTAAGATATTTCCCTAGGGATAAATGCCCCACAAGCACTTGAAACTAGGTAGGATCAATGTCATTGGTTACCTTGGATTATTAGAGAAGGTCACTCAATATTCTTAGGTGAACTTCTGAAGTATGCAAGAGATTTGTGATAGAAATATGTGCAAGGTTTTTGCTTAATTATTCAACAATATTATACTATTTATCTATAATAGGGTGAGATGTCTTGGTTTTAGAAGGTGAAAATTCTTTGATATGATTGGTATTAGGAGTAAAAGGGCTCAGAGGCTAACTCTAGGTCATCTAGTTACAACTACATAATTTTGATATGGAATAGAGTTACTCGAATTAGAATAATTAGGATGAGGTCTAATAATAGTAATTCATGAAGGTTGAGGTGAAATTATGTTTCCTTGACTTGGTATAGAATTACTTATAAATAATGATGGAGATCCCAAAATGTAAGGTGTAATATTTAGATAAGTGTTAGATGGTGTATGATAAATGACCTTACTAATAGAAATTTAGTTATTTTTATCACACCATACAATAATACTATAATCATATGGAACGTTATGGTAACCAATTTGGTTGGATTGGGTATCATGGTCTTGATTAAAATTGGTTTGGATATGATTTGTCTTGATTTTGATGATGACCCTAACCTTGATTCTTATTATTCCCTTGTGGATTATTGTGATTTATGAAGGGTTTATTTTGTATGCATGTATCCTAATTAGTATTGGGATCTCCTTTATCCAACTCAATTTATCCATTTTAGAGAAAATATTGGATAATGTGTCATAATTGCACACACCTATAGATTGTGATTGAAAACATAATGTTAGTCTTAATTCTCATTCTTTCAATACCATGTTGGCTTGGGTTGGCCCTCTAGAATTGGGTTTTAGAGCTATCCAAATAATAATATTAACCAAAACTAATTTTTGGAACATTACTTCAATGAGCTTGCTTAGATTACTAAAAACTCTATCTTTGATGTGTCCCTATCTTGGGGGAGCTATTTGTAGGGTGATCAATGTATTAGGTGGGGTATTTTGGATGGGTATGGGCTACATAATTTGCACATGTCTTACTTCTAAAACCCCATTTCTAACCATATTTTTGTTTTTTATCGAAGACCATAGGATTTCAATAACCCCTACAAATCAATGGTTTAATCTAAGCTGATGGTTGGGATTGAGATTATATATTAACTAAAAACTTTTCAATAATTTTCTTTTCAATATACACCCACATGTTAATTATTTCTTCGATTGTGTTTGCACAATGAAGTCTCAAATTATAGGTAACCTCAAAATTTAGATTTTATACAAAAAGTCAAAATAGTTATTTATCTAGTAGATTATGTGTAAAGTGACTTTCTAGGGCTCTCCACCTTTGTATGACACATTTCTTAGCATTACATAAATCAACCATTATCAACTCATGTTATCTCTTATAGGATAAGTGATTGGAATACTTCTCTGATAGGTCATTAAAATTTGTTATTGAGCCTTTTGGTAGTTTAATGAGCCATTATAAGGTTTGTCTACCCAAGCTATGTAAAAACAAGTGAATTAAATAGATACTATTGTAAGCTACCTCTTAGCACGAGACAAACAATGTCTATAAGTGTTATCTTGGATCACCCTTCTCTTTATATTTTTCAAATTTCAATATTTCAAAATGAGGTGGAAAAGGAACTTTGAGAATGTTAAGATAAAAAGGGTAGGGTCATATCTCATAAAAATTTTACTTTTTTATTTGGTTACCTTCTTGAAGTCTTGAAATAATATCCTTCATCATATTCCTATTGGATATTGAGCTCATTTTGGGATAAAAGGAAGACATTTTATTAGGTAATCATGGACTAATGGTTTTGGTTGGAATTGGAGTAAATAGGTATGGACCCTCTTTGCATGGTTATATTACGTATATGCACCATATAACTTAATTTTGAGATTTATAAGGAACTTTATATTGGTTTTGATTTAAATGTGAATAGGTAAGACATTTTTGATTTAGAAGAAGTAGTTGTTGATTTGAGGAAACTACTGTTACAAATTTAATGGGATGTGTTATTAGTTTTGAGGAATTTGTTATTGGTTTACAAGAAACTACTATTGTTAAAAATTATAAGTAGTTAATTTGTGTTTTGTGTCACCAAATACTTGTTATGGTGGTGGATTGTTTTTAACTTATTTTTGCAAATTTTCAATACTTGTTGCATATTAAAAATGGTCTTTTGATTGTTAAAAAAGGTATGTTACATATCAAGTGGGACTTATTGCAAAGCATTTATTGGAATTACATTTTCAAAATAATTTAATGGATCTATATTAGATGTAGAATTGGCCAAGGCTTATTGTGGTTGTTCTAGCAACTGGTTTTCGTCTACAAATGCAACATTATTGAACAAAGTCACAGCTAGAGAATTTATCAAAATAGTTACAATCTTATTTATGTATCATTGACTAATCTACAATATTCTAGAAGTAATGATTTTACCATGTTGGGATGGGTAAACGAGTTATCCCTTCCCTCTGCTAAATGATGTTATATTGGGTCTATAAATTTGGGTAATAGGCTAATTATGGTTAACAGTGACCACTTGAAGTGTCTCCTCTATCTGAACAAGGCTATGTAATTACTCTATGCAGAATTTAGGTAGGAGCTTGGATCTAGATTCTAACAATCTTAAGAGTGCCTCACCTTTCTCTTCCATGATTTGATGTTTAAATTGATCTTCACTAGGTCTTAAAATTATATGGATATATTCAAACATTGTTGGGTGGTCTTTACCATCCTCACTATTTTTGAAATCCTAAGGTATCTCGAAAGCATAGAAGTTATCTTCTTAAAAACTAATTTTGTAAGAGGCCCTGTTATAAGTTTAACTAGGCATGATTGAAATGGTACTTTAATTTAATAAGGATTGGACCTTGGTTGGTATTTGACTTGATTTTTGAAACTTGAAATTGGAATAAGATTTAATAGATTTGGACTTGAACTTGTAACTAGATTTATAGATTCACATTTTGACATAAGAAAATGTAATTTTGAAACCAATATTGGAATGGGAAGCATAATGGTGCCAAATGAGATAAGAGTTTATTTAAATTGTAAAATGTAACACTAAAAAAAGTAAAAAAGATGGTTCAAAAAGTGGGAATTATAAAACCTTAGTGTATGAATACGTGAAAACATGTTTTGAGACTTTTATTTCTATAGCTTGACATATTTTCTTGAATGTAATTGTGAACACAAAATTGGTTTTGATAAGATACTCAATAAATAATGAACACAACTTAGAAAATGACATGGTTTTATGACATAATCATTAATCCTTTTAATATAATCACCTTTGAGAGTTTTAAAAGTTTAATGGTTCATTAAGAAATTAAAGCAATTTCAATGGCATTTTAATAAATGAATATTCTTAGAGGATTTTATCCATAATAAATTTTCACAATAAATATTATAATTGGTCTATGGTGGCCCTTATATTGATAGGTTTGGAAAAGTGATAAAGACTATCCATCTCAAGATGAGAATCAGTGGCCTAAGATGAGCCAAATTTGGTGGACCAAAGGCATTAAATTTTGGAGATAATATTACAATTAATAAGAATGGATTTATAAATTGAAATATTTTTTTCATTTATGTTGATATTTTTGGATTCATAAATTTTGTGATTGATGATGTCATGTTTATGTCAATTTTAGATATTTTGTTAAATTTATCAATTTCTAAAATTATATATTCATCTAATTTTCATAGATTTTTCAATTAGAATTTTAATTACATTTTTTTAGTTAAGTAATCCTGATTGGCCTTTTTACAATTCTCAAAATATGATAAGTTATCATGCACAAATGGTCAAAAATATGAATTTGTTAGGTGACAATTTGACTAGATCTCTCTTAGAGAAAGGAGATGATTATGTATTATGCATTGCCCAATTAGGGATACATAAATACACTTTCATCCAATTGCCATTGATTTTTCACGTAATAGTTTAATTAAAAATTTTACTTAAGTAATCCTAATTAGCCTTTTTTTATTTCTTGGAATTTAATAAAATATCATGCATAAATGGTTTAGAATGTCAATTTACTAGGTTATAATTTGACTAGAGATGAATCGGATAAATGTGATGATTGTGTATTTTGAATTTCCCCAATTAGGGATGCATCAATACACTTTAGAAATTACACGTGATGTGTGTGAATGAATTACATCAATTCAGTGGTATTTGGTCTAGTTTATACATTATTGTGGGAATTCATTTTTTATTACAATTTTGACATGCCAATGGTGAAAATTGGATGTCTACACCACCAAAAAGGTTATTATGGTATTTTGAAATATTTACCTAGCACTCATTAGTATACAATGAAGATTGATACATTTTTACTTCTTAACCTATGGTTTTAATAGTAGCATCTCTTTGGGGCATAATCACCCCATGGGATTCTCTAAATGAGCTCAATAGATGGTATATTAGTTTATGTATGCATATCTGTATTCAGTCCCTCAATTTTCAAATTTAAATATTTCACTAATCTATATTATTTTAGATTTTGTATCATGAGTAGACATTTATTGCTTTATGTTTCCTTGTAGGTTTTACATGAAGCAAGATATATATTTGAGGCATATTTTGTAACATCAAGTATGATTAAAATCAATCACAAAAATTTTCTATTTATTCTTTTAATCTACCAGTATCAATACTAGACAAAAATGGAAGCATTTTCAAACATCTAAATTTTATATTAGACACTTATAAATAATATTTTTGACTTATCTTTAACATACATTACTTGTGTGTATACACTTGACTGATAATTATATTTTGTCCTATCCATTCACCTATCTATGGACATGGATAATACAATTTGTTGCCATTCATATTTAACATCTCCTTAGTCTATGATATAATGTTCTATAATTCTTAGCAAAGTTTTTTCATGTTATAGATATTTTCCCCCTTACGATATATTGTAGGCAATAGTTAGATGTTGGTGATAATCGATAATGTCTAACTACACTGATAGTGTCCTAGGATCCTCAAAAATTAATTTTAAAATTCAAATTTCTCCCTTGGATATACTTATTCATGTTTCATATATCAGTTATGAGATAATTTCAAAGAGCCATCTATAAATACAAGAGAATCCTAAGGTCTTATTCACTTGGTCACTATGTGAAAATTACATTGATAGCCATATGCACATTAAGAGATATATTTGCACATCCTTCAAACATTAAACAAAATCATTAAATTTTGAAAACCCCTCAAAGTAACAATCCTAAAATCCAAGTTTTAACACTAACACAAGTTCAAAATTGTATGTTTTTATATGTTGAAATACAAAGGGTTTCATTACATTCTAGTGAAACACTATTGAACACACAAAAATAGGTAGGAAAACTATATGTCATTTGAGCCCTCTTCATGTTGAGTATGATTCCAATATTAGCACTTGATTTTTAATTTTTAATTTTTTTTATTATTATTTTAGTAAATTTATTTGATTCAATTATGTCCTATATCAATTGTTTGATCAATTTTAAACACTTTTCAGGAACTTCTTAAGAAATATCTAGAAGTGTCAGTTAGATTCCAGTTCACTGAATTTGTACTTAACTAAAATAAAATATTTTTCCATCCATATTCAAGAGGTGGGGCATAATTTTAAGATTAAATTTAATTAAACTTAATATTTTTTAATTAATTTCTTACTTTATATGGATTTGGGGTGTCTAGTTTGTCTAATGTGCATATGTGTTCATACTTGTTAATAAAAGCATATTGAATGATGATCATATCTTATCAATGATTAAAAATTATTAAATTAAGTATATTTTTAGTTATGTTAGAATTTAGTTTTTATTTAATTTAGTTTTTATTTAAATTTATAAGTTAACATTAATTTATCATGGAAGTTTATTGTAATTGGCTAGCTTACCCTTTTTTATTAATAAAATATTATACAAAGTGTGGTTCAATAGTTCTTCTTAGAAATTATTTTTTCATGTGATTAAATATATTTTTTATTATAGGTGTTCATAAATAAAAACCAGTAAGAATATGTATTCTAAGTTGAATTTATTTATTTTAATTTGTTTCAAAAATCATAGTTTTTAGCCAATTTTTGGCTACCACTATAGAGGTTCACAAAAAAACTTGGCTAATCAAACCTAAATATTGATTGAAAACCTTAAAAATATTTTTTAAGTCATGATTAGCAAACTTTAGTGTAGTTTTGACAAAATTAAGGTAATGATCCTTCTTAGTCTTGTGCTAGTCTAGTTATACCATGATATGAAAAAGTTGATTCAAAACTTTAAGAATCACATTGCATGAACATTCCATACATGATTGGAGAATTTAAGGTTGTTTTTTAAATTTTAATGTAAATTCCATGCAAAATAAAGGTACATGTGTCCAAGTCTAATGCATGTTTAGGCTTGTCAGGTTAATTTCAAAGATAACAAAGATTAAATATACATACAAACACACTTTTAAAATCATATGAAGTCGATTTACAATGTGATAAATGTCAAAATTTGATTATAAAAGGTCATAATGATGATTTATTGCAATTTTAACATAGAAAATAGAATAATCAACTCAAGAAGGTAGTTTTGGTCACTTGTACAAGTATGAGGAGCTCATATTCAGATGGATATGAATGTATAGGTTTCACTCCACCTACCTCAAATCAATTCCATAGAAACCAATATTTTATAGATCTAGGAAATGGAATGAATGCATCAGAATCTCCATTGTGCTCTTTAGTAGGCTTTTGAGGGCAGTTTTAGTTTACTAATTCTGTATAGAGGAGAGAGAGTTGGGACTTGATTATTTTACAAGAGGAGTGGGTTATAATGGCCTTAAAATAAATGTCCATATTTATCATATTGGTGTGCCTTCCTTTATGAAAAATCACCTAAACCATGAGGTAGTCTAAAACCCTACATAAACCCCATATACTCAATTTTCTCAATGAAATGGAAGTTTGAAACATGTTTGAGACATGACATAAATAACATAGGTTTTATGGGGTATTATAAATAATAATTAATGATTCTCCAAGATTAACTTATCACATGTGATCTCAAGAAGATAGGAAACCTCCATTATTGCATAATGTGCAAGTTAAAGATCATTATCTCTTAATGTTTTCAAGTTTTTAATAGAATGGAGGTATGTTAATAAGGATCCCACATCATATTTTCACTCCATATAAAACTCTACATGTCCATTAAATATTTATCTATGCCTATTACTCACAAAAAGCTTCCCAACAGGCTGGTGACTAGAAACTTCT
Source organism: Torreya grandis (assembly GCA_037957365.1). Taxonomy (NCBI): domain Eukaryota; kingdom Viridiplantae; phylum Streptophyta; class Pinopsida; order Cupressales; family Taxaceae; genus Torreya; species Torreya grandis. The sequence goes on along the minus strand of JARHVA010005393.1, from coordinate 1,027,340 downwards.
CAAACTATCCATCATTGATGAGGGTAGCAGGTAGAACCCTAGTAGAATGGGAATTTTAAATTGTGTGAAAATATTGATAAGTAGTTAAGGTCACATATTTTTTCTCTTAAAAAAAAATTATCTATTCAATGAATTACCAACTCATCAAGGCAAGCCTATTGTCATCTCAGGTTTGAGATTGTGTTTAAAGCTTGCCTACATAAAAGTGCATTAAAAGATGATAAATATTACATTGATAGTGTATTATGAGTGTAATAACCTCATTAGGTAGGTTATGATACAATTTAAGGTTGTATTTAGTGTTGGTATGTTCTAAAATTCATGATAAAGGGGCTTAAAATGATAAAAAGTAGACTTAGATGTATGCAGACCTATACGTCTCTTTTTCATATGAAGTGCAATCAATGTTGATTAGGAGGTGAGGTTTATAGGGCCTAAAATAGTGTATTAATATGTTTAAAATTCCTTAATTTTATAATAAAACATAACACAACAACTACCTTGATTGGAAAGCATTTTAGGGCTATTGAAGACTTATAAGGGTCATAGTTCTCTTGGGCTAACCATAGAGAAACCAATATGAGATTGGTTTCTCATTTATCTAAATGGATTAAAAATTTCTATTTAACCAAGATTAAACTCACACATTCATTAATTTTTGTGTTTTAATTATTAAATATAATAGGTCACATGTAATCATCCAAGTGAGAGATAAACTCCTTACTAATGGATTGTGTGACTTCAAGAAACATGATTGTGTTGTGTTCAAGTGAATATTCAAGGTAGTTTGAGTCATTAGAGACATAGAACAAGTCATAAAATATGATAATAATTTTTCCAAAATTTCACCACTAACCGAGTAAACTTATATATGGGAAAGCACAAACCAAGTGAATCTTAGGCCTAATAGTAATCTATAGGTTTGTCATAGTCCTAAATAAAGAAAAGACAAATAGGGTAATGTTAGAGGGTTTTAAAAATGATAGATAATATTAAAAGAGTATGAATACACTTTAAATATTTTTAAATATCATAAAATTTCTAGGTATTATATTGAAAAGGTTTCCATTCCAAAAAATGTAGTCTAGATACCTAATACACACCTACATATAAGAGAGTTCTGGTATAAACATGAGAGAAAGGATGCAAGTTTGTATTTAAATTAATGATTTTTATAGGAAATTAGGGTGTTTTATGTGATTATAATATATTTAAATTATCTTCAAATAATTTTTTTTCTTTTAAATGAAAAGAAAGTCATCATAACATTTCATTATGGTCTATTTTGTAAAGTTGATCACAAACCCTCACAAGGAACTAAATCAAATTATAAGGGGTTAGAGAGTTTATATTATTAAAGAGAAAAATTTAATAGGTAAATATATGTGATATAAACCTCACTGAAGTGATCATAATCCACAAAAAACCAAAATACCTCTTTTATTGCTCTAAAACTCTCTCAAATGGAGACCTATAGGTTGCAAGCTCGAGAGGCTATTTTTAAAACCTTAGAGTTATATAAAGAAAATACATGGGAGGTAATGGATATTTAAGGAGTTAAAGAGACTCTTACACTAAAATTATATTCCATTAATTCATAAATCAATGTCCTATTTAGTATGAACAATCATTAAGATGACAAACATCTCAAAACCCTGTTTTAGCCTCAAGAGGAGCTTGAAGTGGCATAGTATTTTGCTTGGAACATGAAATAGGTTATGAATAATACTAGGTGATATTAAATGATTTTAATATTGTCCCCATACTCCAAAAATGAATCATTATTTCATAATTTTAGTCCTTCAACTTTATGAACCATTGCTAAGAAACTAGATCCTCTAAACCCTACCTAAACCCTTCTAAGAGCCCGATGAGATAGATAGTGTCTCCAAACACTCAAAACTAGTTGGATGACCATTTAAATTATATTATAAACCTTAATACCTATCCTTATCACCACCTAAAACAATTTGTTGGAATTTTTAGGGTACAAAGTGTATGGTAAAGGGATCAAAATGATTGTTGTAGGTTACTTGGAAGCATGGAAAGTTATGCCAAAATATCAAATTAAACTTAGAGAATGATTAGGAGGTAATTAAAGTGTATCAAATGTTATATTAACTTTTAACATGTGTGATAATTAATTAGATCCAAATCTCCATTTCTTAGTCTTAGAGACCTAATTAAGGGCTAATGTAGAGATAAACATGTGGAATAATTACACGTGTACTTAGTGTTTGATCATGAAACTTGGTACCAAGTAGGAAGAGAATAGTGGGTAATAAAATATATTCTTGGGTTTTTATGATAATATATATAATGTTATATACAAGTATTTTTTTTGTTTTGAGGAATACAAGGAAATAGAGACAAATATGGGCTTTAGGAGTGAAATGAAGTCTAGGTGAGTGTATAAGGCATCCAAGAGTATTGATACAAGTTTTTTAATGTAAAGAGATGTCATTAATAGATAAATATTGTACTCATAAATATAGAATCAAGATTTGATTAATTTGAACAAGAGAGGAGTAGTGAGACTAATGGGTTTAAAGACACCTAATGAGTCATGATAAACATTACAACATCAATAGTGGAGAGATCCTAAGCAGATTCAAAGTGTCAAGGAAGAGGGTAGAGATTAGTTCAATATAAATTGATGATAAATAAGTCCACTTTTCACTTTTAGTCAATAAGGAAGGTAGTTTCTAAGAAGGTGCCAAGTCATCTAATGAGATGAAGAACAGTTCTTATGCCAATGCTCTAGAAGATCATGATCACAAAAATCAACACATGTTGAAGGATTTTATAATACTACTCTCTAAAAAATTTATTGATTGTAATTTTTTTCTTATGGAGTGACACTTTTCAATAAGGTCTTTTATAACTCTCTCTCTCTCTCTCTCTCTCTCTCTATATATATATATATATATATATACAACCTTGTTAGGATTTATAAGGATCATTTTGTTGAGTATAGTAAATCTTTAATCAATTAAAAACTTGTACTTTGCCTTTGAATGATGAATAAAGTTAATACTTACCTTCTTACATGATTACAAATAGTGTACTTATGTGATTGTTGATGAATGTCAATCATAGTGATTATACTGTCTCTCATTTATCTTCTCCTACCTATTTAAAAATGTATTATCTTCTTATATGTCACATTATGAGTTTGCTGTAGTTTTGTATGGTTTTAAAGTGGATTTTCAATCATTGTTTCCTTTCTTAGACCTCTTGACCAACCCTCTCATTAAATGCATTGTCTATAGCCTTCATGTTGAAACACTCATGATTGAAGGTCTTTATTGAGTAGGTCCTTATTGAGTAGTGGGATTGAAAAACTCATGTATTGGAGTTGCCATTGGTGATTGAGATGTTTCCTCCAAAGGCTGATGTATTTAAGGATAACACCAAAGTGATGATACATATTGATTTTCTATTTTTGAGGCACTTAGACTGCCTATACTAGTTGAGATTCACTTGGAGTTTCCATTGGTGATTGAGTTGTTACCTCCAAAGGCTGATGTATTGAAGGATAACACCAAATATTAGGTCCTTATTAAGTAGTGGGATTGAAAAACTCATGTATTAGAGTTGCCATTGGTGATTGAGTTGTTTCCTCCAAAGGCTGATGTATTTAAGGATAACACCAAAGTGATGATTGATACATACTTATTTTCTATTTTTGAGGCACTTAGACTGCCTATACTAGTTGAGATTCACTTGGAGTTTCCATTGGTGATTGAGTTGTTACCTCCAAAGGCTGATGTATTGAAGGATAACGCCAAATATTTGGTGTTATCCTTTAATACATCAGCCTTTGGAGGTAACAACTCAATCACCAATGGCAACTCCAAGTGAATCTCAACTAGTATAGGAAATCTAAGTGCCTCAAAAATAGAAAATAAGTATGTATCATCACTCATATGATCAAAATTATTCTTTTGTACCTTTATATTAGTCTTTTTAAGTTAATTTTATTCATTGTTTCTCCTCAAGTAGTCCTCAAAAAGATACATACCAAGTTTACCAACCTACCTATCCCTCTAATCAACCTTGTCAAAGCTATGTTGTTCCTTCTTTATTATTATCTAGATTTAAATAAACCATACTAAACTAATAACTCCTTGAACAAATAGTTTGAACCTTGTCCCCGCTTAGTGCAAGTGAACAAGTATTTTATTAATTTTCAAAAAATAAGTACATAAGGGTTCCTTTACTCCGTTAACCCTTTTACATTGCAAACATTTATTATATAGATTTCACCAATGACTGGTAAAATCAACTAATCCTATAACCAACTATTTATAGGAAATCAACGTATGAGGTAGTTCTAATTAATAAATACAAAACATGAAAACTACCTAAAATTCAAACTAGCTTTATTTTATGGGGGTGTCTTTACTAAAAGATGTATGCCCCATTAGCAATAATTATTTATTAATATACCAAAAATTCTAGCCTAATGTTAAGACTTTGAAACAAGTCCTAACAAACCCCCCTATGATCCAAAGTCAGGTCTTTAGACACATACCAAGTATTTTTCTAAATTTTTCAAATTTGATTCTATTAAGGGGTTTTGTGAAGATATCAGTTTTCTAATTGGTAGTTGGCCAATATATTAGATCAAGAGTTTTCTTTGCCACTAGAATTCATAGATAATGGTATTTAACATCCATATGTTTTGTTTTGGCATGAAACATAGGATTATCTAACATTTTGATTGCACTTTGATTATGGATTTATAACTATGTAGGAGCAAACTGAGAAACTTGAAGATCTTTAAGAATATGATGAAGGTAAACAATTTCTCTGGAAGTATCCCATGCTGAAATATACTCTGATTCTATTGATGAATTTTCCACTATATCCTACTTCTTACAACACCAAGCAATGGTAGCTAAACCCATATGTATAGTATATCCTGTGGTTGACACTCTATCATCCACAAATCTACCAAAATCTGCATCACAATATCCAACAAGTTTGAAGTTCTTGTTGCAGTGGTATTCAAGGCCATATGTTTTCATTACCTGAAGGTAATGAAGTACTCATTTTGCTACATGCCAATGAATTTCTCTAGGCTCATGCATAAACCTAGATAAAATTCCAACTAAAAATGAAATATTAGGCCTGGTAGTCATCAAGTATATCAAACCTCCCACCAATTGTCTATATGTGGTGCTATCAAAAAAGGCACTGATATCATCCTTAGATAATTTCAAATTACTTTCCATGGGAGTGAGGGTAGGTTTGAAATCACTCATGCCAAACCTATCTAATAACTTAGAAATATACTTAGTTTGTGAAATGAAAATACTATGTGCTTTCTGAGTTACCTCTATGCATAGATAGTAGTGAAGAAGTCCAAGATCTATCATCTCAAACCCATCTTTTAATTCCTTCTTCACATACTTTTTATGGTTTTCATCATCACTTATGATAAATAAGTCATCGACATAGAGAATAAGTATCACCATTTTCTTACCCTGTACTCAAAAATAGAGAGTATCATCAGACTCACTGGAATGAAAACTAATGGATTTCAAGTATGAATCCATTTTCTCATACCAAGCCCTGGGTGCCTATTTGAGCCCATACAAAGCTTTTATAAATTTACACACTTTGTGTTTAGCACCCACCTGTTCAAAACCCTGAGGTTGTTTCATAGATACTTCTTATAAATCACCATTTAAAAAAGCACTTTTAACATCTAATTGATCTACTTTCCAACCATTTTGTGCTGCTAAGGCAAGTACCATGTGAATAGTGTGTCATTTGGTAATTGGTGCAAATGTTTCCAAATAGTCAATACCTTCTTGTTACACATATCCTTTTGCAACAAGTCATGCCTTATGTTTATCAATGGAGCCATCTGATTTACACTTAGTCCTATAAACCCATTTACATCTGATGGGTTTAACATGTGGAGGAGGATCAACTAAAACCCATGTATTATTGCTAAGTATGGCATCATATTCATTTTTCATTGCCTATTACCAAACATGTTTAGTAGATGCCTCCTCAAAAGTGGATGGCTCAGAGGAAGAAGTTGTAACAACCATAGCATAGTTTACTTATGTTCAAGAATTCTTGGGCCCTATTAAGCCAACTTCATCTAATTTCAAGTTATAAAAATTACTTTGAGCCCATTTTGGATACTTATTCAAATTATTCAAATTAGGGACTCTAGAATTCTCATCATATGCATCATTCGAAGGGGGATTTAGAGAATTTTTAACAATTTCTAAGTCATCAACCTGTGAACTTGTAGATAAAGGAGAGGAAAGTGAAGGAATTTGAGTTTCATACCATAAATTCAAAGATTTATCCCCATTATTCAAACCCTTATCTATTTTTGTATTTTTCCTCTCTAATTTATCAAGTTGAGAATCAATTTCTGTAGTGTTCATAGTCCCAAACTCATCGAATATAAGATCTCGACTCACTATGAATTTGCCTATATCCTATGCAAGCAAATGAAACCCCTTTTTATCTTTAGAATAACCAAGAAAGATGCATTTTAGACTTCATGGTTCCAACTTAGTTCTATGTTTAATAAGAACCAAATCAAAACAAAGACATCCAAAAACTTTCAAGTGTTTAAATTTTGGTTTAAACCCATATCATGCCTCATATGGAGTTTGTCCCAAAAGTGAAACTATGGGGGACCTGTTCCTCAACTACACTGTAGTACCAATGGCTTCTACCCAAAACTTATCATCAAGCTATTTATAGTGCAACATGGCACATGTTGTGCCCTCTAAAGTTATGTTCATCCTTCAGATACTCCATTTTGTTGTGGAGTATAAGCATTACTATATTTTTGATGAATGCCATGTTCTCGACAATAATCTAAAAATTCATTTGAGGTATACTCACCTCTATTATCTAAATGAAGAGTGGCCAAATGTGAACTTGTTTCTTTTTCAACTAAGTGTAACCAATCAATAAACTTAACAAAAACTTTAGATTTGTTTTTCATAAATAATACCCAAGTCATCTAAGAAAATTCATCAATACACAAGACAAAGTATCTACACCCACCAATGGATGACTTTTTCATGTCACATACATAACTATGAACTAACTGTAGACATCTGTTAGCTCTCCAAAATGACTGTTTAGGAAATTTTTCCTGATTTTGTTTGCCCAAAACACATGACTCATAAAGAATACTATCTTTGTGAAAAGTGGGCAACCCACTCACCATACCATATCTCTACAAATCCACTAAAGAGTGCATATATTCAAATGTCCATAGCAGAGATGCCATAACCAATGTGTAGACATAATACATGTACCTGTGTCAACAACTACCACAAGTTCTATAGTGGGAGGAAGCACTTTACAATGCAATCTAACCAAGTTTTCATCTTCATATCCTGTATACATTTTTTTATAATCATCTTTCACTGAATTGATGTAAATGAGCCCATTTTCAAGCACTATTTGATATCCTTTATTTCAAATATTTACGAAAGAAAGTAAGTGTTTCTTCAATGTGGGAACATACCTAACATCCTCTAAGTATTTTATAGACCCATTAGGAAGAAGGATCTGAATAGATCCAAGTCCTAGTGGTGTATGCATAGACTTATCTGCTAAGGCAACTAGAGAGAAAAGCTTCCTTAAAATACCAAAAGAAATCTCTCCTAAATGTCATGTGTTCAGTTGCTCTTGTGTCTAAAACCCATACATTTTTTAGCTCATCTCTAGCCTCATATTCAATATAATCAATGTGCCCCAAAGTAGTGAATGCAGATTCATGAGCAACATTACTGGACTCATCATAGTCATGATCAGCATACTAAGTAGAGTTAGACTTAGTCAATTTTTATGGCCTATAAATTTTATCAAAAGGAATCTTACATTGTGAGGTGATATGACCAAATTTTCCACATCTATGACACTAAATGTCTGATCTACCTCAACCTCTACCCCTATATGAGTTGTGACCATGTCCTCGATCACTTATTTCATGTGAATGTGATTGGTTAGATTGTTGGTTATTTGAATGACCCATACCTCTATTTTGATATCTGCCTCCTCTATAACCTTGACCCCCTCTATAACTATTTCCTCTATTGTTTTTATGCCCACATGAAGATGAACTAGGCTTTAACTCTAAAACATGGGCTTCTTTAATTTTCTTGGATTTCTTGGGTAGAGAGAGGTCATGTTGGATGAGAAACTCAGCCAAATTATCAAAGGTGATGCATGTGATCTTGTCAGAGACATGCAACATTTCAACAAAATTCTTATAAGACCCAAGTAGTCCTTTCAAAGCAGTAGTGACTATGAGGTCATCATCTAGTTCTCCAAACCTAGGCTTAGTGTACTCAGTAGTGATATTTTATAACTTAGACATATATTCTCCCATATCCCCATCTTCATCTAATGACAAAGTAAATAACTTCATATGAATATCTATCTTCTTATGCTTGGGTTTCTTATCATACAAATCTGACAATGTTTTCCATGCAGTGTAACTATGAGGTGAGGAGAATTTTCAATATGAACATAAGTATCATGAGTACAACATCATTTAATGAGAGCTAAGGCCTTAGAATCATGTAAATTGAATACATCTAATTTAGCCTATCCTATTGGCAATGTGGGATTTTCATTCTTGACAATATCTCATAACTCATTAAAAACTAGTGAAGCCTCCATCAATCATTTCCAATCAGAATAATTGGAAATTGTTAATCTATCACCATCTAAAAACAAATTTTGAATTTTTTGCATCTCAAAATAAAAGCAAGTGCAATAGATAAAAGTGTGACAAAATTCAAAAGAGATGAAACAAATATCACACTCACTGCACAAGACACTGCTTCTATGGGGTTTTTCACTTAACCTCCGTGTAGAGCAAAAAAGAAAAATAAGAATTTTTGATGGGTTTTGCACTTAACCTCACCAAAAATCAATGATTACACCCTTATTTTTCCAAATTACAACATTATTCCACCAATTACACCCTTATATCACCATAATAATGTAAAAGAAATAGAATTTTAATTTCCCTTTTTTTATTTTTAAAACAACACAATACAATAAGTATGCATTTCATAACTTTCAAGGCATACAAAAAGTAGATTTAAAAAGGAATGTTCCTTTTATAAAAAGTATATTCTAAAGCAAAAAAAAAATTCTTCCAAAAAGAAGGGATTTGAACCCTTGACCTCCTCCTTGCAAGCTTCTTTACAAAATAAGCTTAACCAATTTCTCTAAGAGCATTTTCAAAATATAGCACTCAAAAACTTGTACTTATGCTAGATTTTGTTTATGAAGGAAAATAAAAAAAATTACATGTATGTAAATAAATCCAAGATTTTTCCCTTTTCAGTCTTCTCAACCAAGCTTCCTCACGTGGGACCCATCCAAGGCAAATATTTAATATCCAAACTTTAGAAATATATATATATATATATATATATATATATATATATATATATATATATATATATATATATATATATATATATATATATATATATATATATATATATATATATATATTTGCCAGTTTATACCTATGCCATTTTTGCCTAGGATGTCATGGCTACTCTTGGAAATTTCTCTACACCTACTCTCACTACTAGAGGCCATACAAATCTATACAAGCAGTGTAAAATGGATTTTGGCTGAGTTTTGGCAAATTTTCAAGGTATTTATTGCTGGAAATGGATTCAAAGTGCAGCCAGAGCATTGGAAAGTCATATCATAGGCCATACAACTCAAAAAAAAATCTATATTTTCCTTTGAGGATGTAAAATAGAGGTTTTAACAAGATTTGTAGGTGTTTTTGGATTTAAGAGGGCTGAGAATGAATGCAAATAACAATGGCAGCCATGAATGAAAAATTATAGAGGTTTTCAATAGGTAAACAGGTCGTACAAGTTTGATTTTGCAAAAAAATAATAAATTTAATAACATTTAAATTCTAATAAATTCATTTTAATCCTAGATGAGGAGTTTGAACACAATAAAATGGAGTGTGAATGGCCAAAAATGACCAAATGGTGGTATATGAGAAATACACAGATTTAAATGTAAAAAAATATTTAAAAAATTAAAATAATTTAATATTTTTTCAAACATTTAAACCAAAAAAATGTTTTTCATTAAATGGCATACCTTATTTCATTCCATTTGATTTCATGTGAATTTGACTTTTCACCTTGCCTTCCTTTCAAATTCACCAATGCTCCCAAAATTCATCGTGCTAGAAAAAACCATGCTCTAATACCACTGATAACTCCTTAAACAAATAGTTTGAACCTTTTCCCCGCTTAGTGTGAGTGCACAAGTATTTTATTAATTTTCAAAAGATAAGTACATAAGGGTGACTTTACTCCATTAACCCTTTTACATTGCAAACATTTATTATATAGATTTTACCAATGACCGGTAAAACCAACTAATCCTATAACCAACTATTTACGAGAAATCAACCCATAAGGTAGTTCTAATTAATAAATACAAAACATGAAAACTACCTAAAATTAAAACTAAGTAAATTAATTTTATTGGGGTTTCTTTACTAAAAGATGCATGTTCCATTAACAATAATTATTTATTAACCTACCAAAAATTCTAGCCTAATGTTAAGACTTTGGAACAAGCCCTAACATAAACCTAGTAAGAGTGATGACCAAGACTAATAGAGAGGAATATCATGATGTATCTTTTCCTTTATATCATATACAAGAGGTGAAATATATCTTGAAAGACTTTTGTAGAGTTTGGGTAAGTGTTGAGAAGGAAGATCATCCAACTAATGAAAAACTAGAGGTTAAGAAGCTGATACACTTAGTGGATGATAGGCTAATGAGATGGGAGAAAGTGAAAACCCAATTTAGTTAGTTCTATGTACTTTATCCTACCCCAAGTCAACCTTCCTTTTCTCCAAATATCTTCTAAACTTTAATACAACATCAAAATAAGCTCAATGAATCTCTTAATGAGTCCAATATCCCCAATATTCTAAGTTCTATTCCTCAAGAGAAACCTATGTCTATTATAAATCCATTCAACCTTTTTTAAGATCCTAATACCATTCCATATTAAAGGCATTTTTGGACCATGACCCCCAATTATACCATCCAAATCCATGAAAATGAATCTTCTCCTATGCCCATCTAAAGCTAAGAGAGAGAAGAGATTGTAGAAGTCACACCAAAAGGCTTTCTATGTTAGAATGGGATTCTTCATATGCAATCTTAAAAACAAGATAGAGGAATAATATTTGAGGTCAAGCAAAGAAAGCCTAAAAACCTCTTAATCCCTTCATCTACCATTCAAGCTATAACTATCCAAGAATCATCCAATCATCCTAGTTCTCCTAAAATAACAAGTTGTAAGGACACTCTATCAAGATTAAATCAACCTAATGAAGTCTCTTTCCCTCCCACCCTCTCTTTTTATGAATTAAAATCAAGTACATTGAGGTAAGATGTACATTCAATTGAAAATGAGAACTTATCAAAAAAATAATGTTGAGGTGGTTGTCTTTAAGAGGCAAGATGTTGTAGTTCAAGGTGAGTCTCAAGAAGGTATTGAAGAGAGTGATTCCAGTAAACATGAGGAAGAGATCATCATTAGCAGTCCCCTTATTATAGATGAAAACAAATTAGATTTCAAGGATGAGAAAAAGACTCTAGTTTTTATCCAATAGTTGGACAACTTTTTGAATGTCATAAATGATCAAGTGGATCAGCTTGGTTGTTATGGATTTGAGGTTGATGAATAAGAAAAAAAATCAGGTTTGATAGAACAATAAAAACATGAGGTGCTATATCTCAAGTGGGAAGATGATCTTCCATTCTACATGGATAATAAGGAAGAAGCTTCCTTTTAGGAATAATTAGAAAAAAAAAATCTCTAGTCTAGATGGTAAACCTATATCCCATGAGGAGATTTCTAATTATGTGGCCATGACTAATGAGAATGATGAAGAGATGCATGATAAAAATCTTGAAGATAATATCATGATTGATGATCTTGTTAAAACTCATGTACAAGTACAAGTAGGCCCTAAATACATGTGGTAAGTTGTACTTGGACATGTTCAAATAGTTTGAATGGTTTATTAGGTTAGTACCTCAAGAAAACCATTTATTGATGAAGAGTACAAAGCTATTAACAAGCCAACGAATTTTACTATTCATCACCAAGAGGTTTAATTTAATGATGTAGTAATATATGATGAGTGTGACACTCTTCAATATGAACAAGAGATAGATTTAAAATAATCAATATAATATAATGTTGTTGTTTTATTCATGGACCAATATGATACTTCAAGCACTCTCTCAAAATGGAAACTCTCTTAGTGAAGGTCTTTAAGAGATCAATAAGGTAGTAGCTGAGAGGCATGAAGAAATCATAAATAATTAGGAGAATCATATTGATGAGGTAAGAATGGTATTTTTTAGGCTAATAATCCAAGCTTGGGATAAGTATAAATTTGTCCTTAACTCACATAGTTAACCCATGGACAAGGTCGTGAAGCAAGAAGGTCTGATGACTAGCCATGGAAATCATGAGTATGTCAACATATTAGAATATGGGTGTAATTTATCATTCCATAAATAGTATATGATTATACTTCACTCAACATATGAAATTTTGATATCAATTTTCCATGGTGATCTCAAGAGATTCCCATTTGACCCTAGAGGATGAATATATGCACGTTAGTTATGCATACTAGTTGTTTGACTTGTGTTACCTAAGTACTTGTTAGCAAAAGTGTGTGTGTTGTCTTGTCTTGATTTGGTTTTTTGTGTGTTGTATTTTATGTGTTATGTGTTGGGATGTGTATACACCCCATTCTAGCCACAATTGGCTTCCAACAAGACTTCAGATTGATTTCTACCAAGCAGTGCAAATTTAGCCTAGGAATCATTGAATGTCCCAATTTCATTTGCACATCAAACATTAGTGATCAGAATCATGTTGAGGCATACCTATTTGGTATATTATTGTTTACACAATATTAATCTCTCATGGATTCATCTTTAATAAACTTATGACCTAGAAATCTGATAGTTTGGCCTTTCAACCCATTAAGTATGGCACTTGAACAATTCCTAAAGTGCTAAAATGCTAAGTAAAATAAATTAACTAATCAAACCAAATTAAATGCTTAAGTAGAATTTCCATGTGTAATTATTAAAATTGAATTTTTTTAAAAGTAAATTTCAATAAAATGAGGTCACTATTATATCATCATCCTCATAGTCAAGGAATTGAAAATATCTCCCTAAATGCCTTAAATTTAAAAATGGAGAGTCATGCCTAATAAATGGGATCTCTATCCCAAATATTAATTACATGTCCTCTCCTTAACTCAACTAGGATTAGTTTGAAATCAATCACAATTAATGCTAAACTAACTACACTTGGATTAGAATTAGTTTTGGAAGCTATAAATACAAGACCTCACCTATTGAACCATAAGCTTTCTAGTTTAATGTTATCATGCAGGAATTCTCACAAAACTTTCTGTGTAAATTTATGATGCTAAAATGCCTTCAATGAGCCCAATATTATAGTGTTGTCATGCCCATTTTCTAAGCCAATCCAAGCTAAATCCCAACTCAACATTACTAAGGTGACAAGGAGAGATGGTGACAAAGAGAGATGGTGCAAGGAGATTCATTACAAAATAATTATTTATCACACAAATGAGCACAAGAATTTATTTCCAACATACAACACTTTCTCTAATGGAAGGTAAAATTGATTATTTTTATTTAATTTGTTAGCTACCTATATGTTCACTAGATCTTTGAGTGTCTAGGCTAGAGGTGTAAGTCTTTACTATTGTACCCAATATTCCCCTTTTATTCTTGAAGAAATGAGGACCCACTTTATTCATATTTTGGCCATCTTTGTTTAGTCTTCCTTATATGTAGTTTTTCAATTTATATGTAATTTATCTTTAGTATTTACACTTGGAAGTATAAAAGCATTGATATTATACATGTTTACACTAACTTACTAATGCCTTTTAAGAGTTTTTGAACTATGTAGATTTTTTTAGAGAAATTATTTGAGTCTTAATCATCAAAATTTATGTTTAAAAGTTATGTTTGGAATTTTTTTGTAAATTTTTTTTTGGAATTTATGTTTGGACTTTGTGTTCAAAAGACTTGTTCAACATTTTTCTCATCAGATTTCTATATTAAACTTTTTTTTAAATAATGCTTTGAAAGTCTTAGTTTTTTTTATATTTCTTTATTCAAAAATTTTGTTCAAGATTTTTGATCAAACAAATTATATGAAACATTCATCATTGGCATTTTGTGATTCAGATATTTTTCTAAGAGATTTTGTTTAGACATTTTGTTTGATCATTTTGTTCTAATGAATTTTTGTTCTTTTCGATATTTTTGTTCAAAAGACTTATTTATACATTTTTTGGGATTTATACCAACATAAAACCTTACTCCCAATTCTTGACTACAAAAATCACACTAGACTTAGCCAATAAATCGAAAAAAATACTTCCTAGTATTTGTCAAGGCTACTTGCCAGCTAAACTAATGAGATTTGAATTGTGTAGGAAAAACAACATATGAACATTGGACATTTATAAATCACAAACTAGAATTGAATGCTAAGAATATATATACAATGTGTAGCTATCAATGTATTCATTTCTCACAAATGACTTCAAAATTAATTTTTATCATGTGAATGAAAGCCCTATCTACCTGTAAATCAATTACAAGCAAACAAGAGATTAGTGGAGAGGAATATTGTTCATAGATCATGTAAAAAAACTTTGATAACTACACATAATTACAATGGCATCATATTTAAGGAGATTCAATGGAACACTTCCACCATCCCCATTCTCTATCAAGGATTTAATGGAGTTCATAGACATAGTATATGATACAACTATATTTTACAATAGGTATGGAAACTATATGATACAACTATATTTTACAATAGGTATGGAAACTACCTAGAATTATGGGATGTTGTGGATATTGTTGATTTTTTTTCAATTGAAATAAATTTATCCACCATAAAATGTAAATTTATTATAGACTTTCTCTCCCTCAAGAGACAAGCACTACACTCGATGGTGGCCAAGCCTGAGGTCATGCCCTATATTGACCTTCTAAAGGATTTATTCTTTACTAGGAAAATTACATAGGATGCATTTCTACACCACATAGATAACTAAAAAGTCATTGTCTACATCACTCGGGATGAATTTCAAAGTTATCCATCACTACCAGCTCCAAATGTATTTTTTGAGCTCATGGCTTCTCCCTAGAGAGACAATGACCTTGAAAGGAAATAATCCCATCCCCATTAACAAATTAATAATGGGATATAGATTAGAATTACATTATTAAACAAGATGTATGGCATATCTAGCATTCATTTTTCTCAATTTGGATTAGGTGCCATTACTGCATATGATGATGACTGGCGTTGCAACTTTTGCCCTAGGAGAAATCATCATCTTCTAATTGAGAGAATAAATTATGCATAAGATCAAGGGGCCCACTCTAATAGGCTATTTATATATGATTTCCTATCTTATAGATGTTATAATGGGCATGATATATACGGACCTCGGTGATTTTTGGAGCCTAGCCATAGATTTTGTTAAGAATTGAATTTATGACTATTATTAGTTCATGCATATTTATACATACACAAATAACATGGTTTGAATTGATAAGGACATATATCCTCAAATATGGTAGGCAATTCATGGGACTCTCCTACTCAGAATTGGAGAAGGCATAGAAAAAACACTAACTGGTAGGGGTGGCTACTGGTTGTATCTTGATTATATGATAATCATGATTGTTGGTCATAAGGTCTACCCCCTATGCCTCCCTAAATATATATTAGACAATCTATAAGAGTAAGAAATTACTTATCAACTCTAGTGGAGTGTCAAGCATGACATGATAAAAAAAAATAACACATTTTATGGGTTACACATGATCATTGGAAGAATGTGTTACACATAGAGGAAGCATTTTAGAGAGGTGGGCAATAAGATAAAGATTTATCACTTGTCCATCGTACCACATAGGGATTAGGATCCCCATGGTTATATAGAAAGGCATATTTTGGGCTTTGGTATCCCATACCAACATTTCATTTATGACCATGATTTTCCATTTTTGAATACAAAGGATGATGCGTAGGTATTATAAAGAATAAAAACTTTAGGCCTAAAGGAAGATCATTTGAGGATAATTTGTCAAGAGCCTTCAATTTTAAGAAAAGAAATGAATACAAGGCTGCCACCTCCCAAAGGGTGGATCACTTTAGATTTTTGGAATAGCCATCCACCATAGTAAATAGAGGTACAAGGGGAGCCTTCACAAGAACTTCCCTTTTTGTTAAACATTGTTAAGAAGGAGCCTAGGTTGACTAAGCATGATCCTAACATAGCTCTAGGGGATCTAATTAACTTGAATTCCTCTAATGTGGAAGACATAAAGAACCCAACTCTATCTACACTATAAATTCCTACATCTACACCCTAATTATAGGAATCTATAGTGCCAACTTTGGATCCCAACCATGGATTCTATTAAGAATTGCATTTATGACTATTATTAGTTCATGCATATTTATGCATACACAAAGCACATGGTTAAAATTGTTAAGGACATCTATCCTTAATTATGGCAAGCAATTCTTGAGACTTTCATACTCAAAATTGGAGAAAGTATAACAAAAACACTAGTTGGTAGGGGTGACTACTAGTTGTATCCTAATTATATGGTAATCACAATTGCCAGTCATAAGGTCTACCTCCTGTGCCTCCCCAAATATTTACTAGACAAACTATTAAAGCAAGAAATTGTTTATCAAATCTAGTGGAGTGTCAAGGAGGATTTGATCAAAAATAATAAGAGCACATTCTGTGGGTTACACATGATCATTGGAAGAATGTGTTACACACAAAGGAAGAATTTTGGAAAGGTAGGTAATAAGATAAAAAGATGTCACTTACCCACCATGCCACATATTAATTAGGATACCCATGGTCATATACAAAGGCATATTTAGGGATTTGGTATCCCATATGAACACGTCCCTTATAAAAATTATTTTTTATTTTTGAATGCAAAGGATGATGCTCAAGTATTAGAAAGAACAAAATTTTTAGGCTTGAAGGAAGATCATTTGAGGATAATTCATCAAGAGCCTTCAATTTCAGTAAAAGAAATGAATATAAGGCTATCAACTCCTAAAGGATTGAGTACTTTAGATTTTTGGAATATCCATCCCCTATAATAAATATAGGTTAAATGGGAGCCTTCATAGGAACTTCCCTTTTTGTTAAAAGTTGTTAAGAAAGAGCCTGATCCTAGAAGAGCTCCAGGGGATCCAATTAAATTAAATTATTCTAATGAAGAAGACATAGAGCACCCAGCTCTAACTACACTATAAATGACTATAAATACACCCCAATTATATAAATCTATAGTTCTAGGGTAGATATACTAGAATCTATTATCTCAATTCAACAAGGCTCCTCCTTTGAAGCAAAGACCACTACTTTTCATAAGAGGAAACCGAGGGCTCCCCTACTAGAGAGTCTAATAATAAATCAATAATAAAACCTACCCTTATTTCCTCAATAATAGGTACAGGAAGAATAATAAATTGATGAATAAAAAGATATGGAAAGAGCCAATGCATTAAGCCTTATGACTAATAAAGGGAATACACCAATCATAGATGAATCAATAGGTAAGAAGGCTCAACCTTCAGACCCCACTTCCCTAGTTTCTTCAAATATTCCTATTTTCAAATCATTTCCAATTTCCTATATTTTGAAAAATCCCAAGGTCTAAGATGTCACTTCTACCCATCATGTTTCATTTTCCTCTTCTTCTCTCTTTCATATACCTTTGCTTACTCCTAAAATAGAGAAGGATTATGCTACTTTCATTGTTTCATCTTCTGCCATAGTACTATCCACATCCATATTTTCCATTATTTCTAGTATTCCCTCTAGAACTACAATTTTTAGGTCCATGAATAAGAAAAGGGCCACCAAAACAGATGAAATAGTCATGATAACTTCCCAACTTCAAGTTTCATCTATAAAAACCACTTTGCAAATGTCATCCCCTAGTTTATCCCAAGAGACCATTGTCAAGACCTCAGGTAAGGGAAATAGGGCTAACCAAGTCATCAATGTCCATCCACTCCCACAATATGGAGGTGTTGATTGGTCCAAGATCATTTATCTCTCCCTTCCTAACATAGTCCTCACGGGAGATAAAGAGCAATAGTCATGAATAAAATCTTGAGGAGGTTACAACTAAATATTTGCAATAAATAGACTTTGACCAGCTAGTGATTCCTCCATGGGAAATTGATTTAAGATCTAAAGCTTCCCAAACTCCCAATTTCAAGATTACAAAGCTCCCATCAATAAAAACCCAATTTGATAATCCCTCTGAGAGCATTCAAAGGGTGAAAAAGAGGTATTTGGAGGATGAATATGGTAAGGAGATCATTCTAGAAGAAAGGCAAGAAGTCTATGCCTTTTCTAAAAGAAAAAATGGGTAGTCAACCTATAATGAATATTTTAGGTCCTTGGATGGAACCCACAAAGATGCCATGATAACATTGAATGAAGGGGGGAAAATGGCAAGATAAGAACTAGAGCATATCAAGGAACAACAACAGATAATTCACATTTTAGTAGGGATTGAGGTGAAATTATAGGAGGCTACTTCAAAATGCTATAATTCTTTAGAGGCACTAGAAGTAATGCAAGCTAAATTAGCCCTTCATATATACCAAACACATAAATAATTTAATTCTTTATAAGGGGATGAAAATAAACTAAAATTATTAATTTTGTACATGACTAATAAGACCTATAACCATTTGAACTTGATGACACCATTAGAGGCATATAATGCATTCAATCTAGTGGTCATTAGAACACAAGAAGCTAGATAATGGGTGATAGCATCAAGGGCATTGATTCCAAAATACTAAGAGCACAAAGCACTCATCTCGCATATTTTGAACGATTTAAAGTTATCAAAGGCAAAATATGTTATAGGTAATTTAATAAGTATAATTAACTTTTATTAGCTTATTTAAGAAGCTTCTAACAATTTCAAATAGAGTTTACAAGGGCTATCATAAGAAGACATTGAAGTAGAATTGAGTTTTACAAGTCAAAAGGTAACTGAAGTTGAAACTTTCAAAATACAAAGGTAGAACATGCAAAGCTATTAGGCCAAGTTAACATGGTACATATACCATCTCTATTAAACTTGGATATTGTGCAATATCAGCATAATGTAACATTAAAATAATTTCTTGAGTTAAAGGCAAAGAAAAAATATTGAGGTTGTTACCTCTAGTTCAACACTAACATCTACAATTATGATTCCTACCAAAGTTAATACATTCATGCACAAGTCTACTCAGCCTTAAGGACCATTTTTATGTATGTAAATTCAAATAGTGACGTCATTTTTGTATTTATATTTCTCTTAAGATTTAAAATTATTATAAAATTTACCTATTTATTTTATAAAGATGCATATGTTGCATGATTTTTTAAAGGCAAAGTTTAACTATTGACAAATGTATGATAACTCTATATGGTTTTATAACTGTAGTTAGAACTAAGGTTCTAACTACTCCATGTAACCAAATTTTTCATGTATGTGGAGGATGAGGTGAACCCTCCCCAAGTCTATTTAAACATATGTAACCCACATTTTTAAAGGGTCAGAGAATTTCAATATATAGGAGCATAATCAATTTTGATTGTTAGCTCATGTGTTTGTGTATTTTATTTCCAATCTTTATGTAATTAGGCTTATCTTATTTTGGTTATATAATTAAATAATTTTTAGTGCGTAAAATATATGAGGAATAATTTTTTACATAATTGATATGCTATTTTTAGATGTGCAATGTATATTGAGTGATTAATAATTAAATTGATTATTGGCAAGTAAGTTGATTGATGAATATTTCTAAGTGTGTATAGGCACTTTCATTTATGTAGTTTTTTGTGTATATGTAACAACTATATTAGAAACCTCATTGGTCCAAGTCATATTACTTTGAGCAAGAGTGTGAAGCAACTACTCAAAAAGAAGCAACCTTTGACTAAGGTCTTTGAGTTTCTTATATCAAAATTATCCTAGAATACTTGACTATGTTTGATTATGTGTGTATAATATATGTTATCAACCAACATTGGTTGTCAAAGCACTTGTCCACTTAGAAACTATCCTGAGAGGTGATTACTAAAGCCATAAAATCCTTATATTATACCTTATCTTTCCCTCCTTTTTGAGTTTATTTTGAGATCTACCCACTCTATATTAGCAACCATCTAGCCATCAACTCATTTAGATTTGACTTTCTTTTATAGAGACCATCCCTCCATTCATAATCCTTCTTAACAACTTGTATGCTCTTCCTGCTATTCCATCACCTGGTTGTTAAAATTACATACCTATAATTTGTGCCCTAAAGTGGAGTTCACCTCCATTGAGATCCTAAAATGTTATATGCTACCTAATTATGATCTGGTGTACATAAAAAATGCATCAACACTCTTTTGGGCACTAGAAGGAGGGCCCTATCACCTCCAATAAAAGAGGTTAGTTTATACATAGAGTTACACTAGATTAACCTAGGATAGTAATCAAATCTAGTTCTTAGGTTGGTCTTCTAGTCTCACCCTTGTCAAATCATAGGAGACCTAGATTTGTACTAACTACCCCTATCCATAATAGAGCCAGGACACCTTCCCCAATAAGGAATACTTCCCCTATTAATCATCCTATGGATAAACCACCTTGGTTGGTTGGATCTACTATTTCCATCTTATGGGATGTGTATGACCTACCCAAAAATCCTAAAAAGTATCTACCATCATTATCTCCTTTAGGAGGAAATATGGTAGAAGAGCACATCAAGTATTTTAAAGTTACTTTAATATTAATTAATGTTATTAAATAATATGTTGCATGAAATATTTTCCCTTTTAAACTAATGGATGTTGCCTATGATTAGTATCTTAATCTGACAGAGAATTCCATCATTTTTTAGAATGCATGTCAAGATGTTTTTCTTACACAATTTGGGTAGGTCACTAGCCCCAATTTGATATATCATCACTTTAATATCATGAAGAGGGATCCTAAGGATCCAATCCACACTTTCAATTCTATATTTTAGAAGATGTATACCTAGTTGAGCCTGAGGTATAAACCATAAGAAGCATTGGCATTAGAAATGTATAAGATTGCTTTAGATCCAATTATTGTAGTTTTCTTGAGAAGAGTTGTTGATTTCACCACCTTGATACTAGATTATGAAGAGGCCATCAAAATTCAAAGGAAATTTAATCCCTAGGTGCTTGACAAACCTAAATTCAACAATGGTCTCTTGATGTTGAATCTAGTTCTACATGTGAATAAGAACATTCCTACATTTAATTAGAATCAGTTATACATGTTGCATCCTATAACATAGATAACACATCTAAATTATAGTTTATTAAACAACCATGCACAAGGAAATGGTTACCAACAGAATCCACCATTGATTACATCTTATACTACATTTCTTTAGGGCACTAACTCTACAAAAGTGGAGATGGATGTTATTCAAAATATGGTTTAGAAATTAAGTAATGACTTCCTCAACATGAAAATAAAGATAGTCAATGCTAATGGTCCAAATGGTAATAGAAATTTAGGGTTTTATAGGTATAATAAAACATTAAATAGACCTATAAATAATATAGAGTGGTTTAATAAGCCTTCAAAAATCAACATGGTAGAGACAGCTCTACCCAATTGGTGTAGAATCCATAATATTTCTCAGTATGGTGAGCTTGATTATGTTGAATTTTGTGAAAATTTTAAAATATTTCAAAGATAATTAGTAAGGTAAGATCATATGCATAATCCAATAGAATCCCACTAGGACCCTAACCCATCAAGTACTTCCATGTTCTTCAAGACTCATGAGTTTCCTTTCTTAAGTGAAGATGAAAACATATCAGAAGATAACACCAATGAGATTTATACTTTCCAACAATTCTAGAAAGATGGTAATAATATGAGGAACATGCATCCCTTCACAAATTTTATTCCTCCAAATAACACATCCATTCCACCAAATCCAAAATTTGATAACAATCCACCTCCCCTAAAAGGAAATGATCGATCTCAAAATAAGGAGGAATAGAGCAAAGGAGGATGCAACATCATTAAGGACATGAAGAAAATTAAAGAAAATATTACCCTTCATTAATTAGTTTAGATCACTGAATGGAAGGAGCTACTATGGAATCCTATCATAAAAAAGGCCCCTATGGAAAGGACAAAAGCATCTACAAAGAAAACAAAGGTTGTTAACCCCAATGTCATCTATAAGAACAATCTATAGATTCCACCTTTTTTGATAACTATCAGGGCATTTGGTAAGAATATTCATAATTTTTTAATTGATTTTAAAGCTTAAAAAACTATGGTGCCTACTTCTATATGTCAAAATATTATCCTAACTCCAAGCCCTTCAAAGAGAATAGCTTCACAGTGATTAGAGAACTGAATAATGTATGTATTCAAGTAGCGTCTAAGCCATGAGTCCATATGACTTTTGACATCCTTGTAGTAGACATACCTAAGGTTTAGGGACTATTTCTAAGAAGGGACTAGTCTAAAATGCTCAATGGATATCTCTCAACATATTTCTCTCACATCTATCTACCTTGGAGAGGTATTGCAAATCAAATCTAGATTAATAGGGAACTAAGGATGAAGAATCCTATTAAAAAATACAATGTCAATGGTGAAGAGGTAAGCTATGAATCATCTATCCTTGGTATCTATAATTTCACTACACAAAATCAAATACAATAGCCAAAATCTAATGGCCCCAATTATTTATGGAATCTCCACTTTAACGACACTAGATCCAAACAAGGATCGAGCATGGGAATTAAACTCATTTACAGTTCCCTTACACCAATAATAGGGTTGAATATGAAGCTTTAATTCTAGAATTACATTTTACACTCAAGAATAATGCAAAATAGTTTTTATTATTTGGGGATTCAGAGCTGGTGGTCCATTAGGTTAAAAAACTATGAGTGCAAGCTATCTTATCTAAAAATATATAAACATAGAGCATTGGATTTGATTGAGAGCTTTGCATATTTCAACATAGTAGTGGTTCGTAGAGAGAAAAATCAAGCTACATATTCACTAGCTACTACTACCACCAATTTGGAGCCTCTCCAAGAATCCAAGGTAATGAGATTCTCCATTGAGCTACTACCTTTTCCTTCTATTCCTAATAACATATAAAATTTCCAATTCTTCAATGATGACTAGTATATTATTTAATTTTTAACCAAATCAAGATAATTTGAGTCCCAAATCATTAATGATAAGGAATTTAGTCATCTCCACCAAGAAGAGTCAGATGAGGAAGGTATCCTTCAGCTCAAAGAGAATCATTTCCCAACTGGGTTGGTGTCCCTAGAAAGGCCATTTGATATAGATCCCCAAGCTCAACAAGAAAGGTAACCCAAATTTAATTAGTTTGAATTCAAAAGGAAGAATTTAGGTGGTGAACATAACCCACACTATGTTAATATTGTCCTTAGTTGCACTCTATAATAAAGATAATCTTTGAAGGATTTAATCACCCAATATAGAGATGTGATTACATGAATGTATGAGGACTTTCAGTTTTATGACCCAAAGGTCATCACTCATACAATTCCACTGAAACTAGATCACAAGTCATTAAGATAAAGATAGAGACTAGTGAATCCCATCTTAAAGCCTCTCATTCAAAGAGAAGTGGAAAAGCTCTTAAGTGCAAGAATAGTCTTCCCAGTCAGACATTCTACATGGGTGACTAATTTGGTCCCAATCATAAATAATAATGGAGAGATTAGATTATGTGTTGATTTTAAAAACATGAACAAAGCCTCTGATAAGGATAACTATCCACTACCTTCCATGTATAAAGTGATATAAATAATTAGTGTCTCTAAAATGATGTCCTTCCTAGATGGATTTTCAAGCTATAATCAAATACTAGTATAATTATAGGATAGAATGAAGATTGAATTTACTACAAAGTGGAGTACTTATGCATAAAAGAGGATGCCTTTTTCCTAATAAACACAAGATCCACCTTTTAGCGAGAAATGAATCATACATTCAAAGGATTAAGAGGTAAAAGTATAATCATTTATATCGATGATCTTACTGTGTTCTCCAAAAATAGGAATGATCATGTAGGCCATCTGCATTCAATCTTCAAAAGATGTAGAAGGTTTGGAATCATGTTGAACCTAAAAAAGATCATATTTAGAGTAATTGAAGGCAAGATCTTAGTACACATCATTACCAAAGAAAGGATCATCATTGATCCAAACAGAATCTATGGTATTTCAATATTACATCACCAAACAATAAGGAGATCAAGTCATTCTTTGGGAAGATTAAATTTCATAAGGAAGTTTATTTTAGGATTTTAAAAAATTATAAGACCATTGAATGCAATGCTCAATAAGGATGCTAAAATAGAATAGACAACTGAGCCCTAAAAGTCTTTTCAAGACATTAAATATGCAATATCTCAAGACCCAATATTAATTAGTATAGATGTTACAAAGGATTTTTACTTGTACTTATTTTCTTCAGAGCAAAAAATTATCATTGTCATAACATAAAATAAATATGAGGATGAGTATTCAATTGCATTCATGAGCATGAATCTAAAGGATGTAGAACTCAAATACTCCATGGTTGATAAGTATATCTTTACTCTTGTCAAATTAGTGAATAAATTTTGACACTACACCTTGAGGAATAAGACTATTGTTATTGTACTTTATCCTATTGTCAAGCTCACCTTGTCATAGAATGAATTAGGAGAATGCAAAGGTAAATGGATGGCAAAGCTACAAGAGTTCTACATAGAAATCAAGATTGAAGGCCTTATAAGGCATTGTCCAACTCATGACTAAATCTAATCCATGTATTACTATTAAATATGTATGTGAAGTCTAGGTATCTATAATGTAATGGTATACTAACATAATCTAATATTTGCTTATAGGTACTTATTCCCCATAACTCAAAAAAGAAGGAAGATTAGATTTGAGGCTCAAAAATGCTCACTACATGATCAATAAAGGAGTTATCTATAGGATAAACTATGAAGGCATCTATCTTAAATTTGTATCTACATAAGAGGCTCAAGATATTCTAGAGAACCTACACCAGAAGATAGGTAGTGGTCATCCATCTAGGAATAGCACAACTCACAAGATCTTAAGAATGGGATACTACTAGATAATATTTTTTAAGGATGCTCATGCTCATATAAGGACATGCCATAAATGACAACTTTAGTAAAGATATAAGTACATTTATCAATGCCCTTGTAACCTATTATTGATAGAAGGCCATTTTCCTAGTGGGATTTAGATTTCATTGGTCTCATTAACCCAAACTCCTTAGTAGGTCATAATTTTGTACTCACTACCACATATTACTACACCTAATGGACTGAGGTAGTGGCCATAAATAATTCTATAGCATAAGATTTGATTTGATTCTTAGAATAACACATCACAACTACATTGGGTACTCTCATTTCTCTAGTTTGTGATAATGGGCCAGCATTTATATTAGTTAAATTCACTAAATGGGCTCATGATAACCATATTAATATTGAGTTATATTCTAACCATTACCCTTAGGGAAATGGATTGGATAAATAAATGAATAATAACCTGATAGATGAAATTAAAAAAATCTCTAGGGATTGGCAAAATCTACTAAATTATGCCCTTTGGGTAGATCGAACAAGATATAATCAAGCCCTCAAAGCCTCACCCTATTTGTTGGTATATGGATGAAGGCCAATATTTTCAATCATGATAAAATTAATAACTTATAAATTCATTCAAGAATACATGGAACCAAATGAAAAATTATAATCTCAACTACTAGATATAATAGAAATGGAAGATTCAAGGACTGAGGTCCTATAGACTTTTAGCAAACACTATGTCTTAGTCAAGAGGTGGTTTGACAAAAGAGAAAAAGTCAAAGCATTTACAATATCTGATCTAGTGCTTCTTTGGAATAAAACCCATGAAAATAAAGGAAAATATGACAAATTTTGCCCACTATGGATTGGACCATATCAAATTTTAGAGATCCAGGGCAATAATGCATTCCATCTAAAAGACCTATAAGGTAATGAACTCATATATCCAATCAATGGTTAGTTTTTGGATCATTACTTCATGGTTGTACCATCTAAATCTACCCTCAATTTATAAATAAACATGGTAGAGATAGGATCAGGTTTGTTTCCATCTTTCTAGTTATGTTTACTACTTTCTAAGTTTAATTTTCTAGCTTTTTCGTGCAGTTTAGTTTACTATTTTTGGTGTAGTTTATTGTTGTCTAGGCTTAGTTTTTGTTGTTTCCTATGAAAATCTAAATTATTTGATTTTGATATGACCAAGCTAATATCTAACCAATTGGCACCCAATTTTATTCATAGATAGGTATATATCAAAAAGGGAAAATTGCAAAGAGATTCATAACTTGGGGTCTATTCACAAAATAGGTATATTTTTTTGTTTAGAGTATTTAAGATTTAAGTATGTAATCATAATCATTTTGGGTTGTGTAATAATTAAATATCTCTTCTAGGTATGTAAAATTTTCTCCCAAATAATTCATATTAATTTAGAAAGTTTTCTTAATCTATTGGACTAAATAGACTTTTCACATAAATACTTGTTTGAAGGTGATAATCACTGGTGTAAATGTGGTTGGTAGGGACATTTTGGTAAATCATTTGTTTTATAACCATACCAGCTAACAAGAGTTTCATATCCCCTCCTTCCATTCAAATAAAAAAGAAAGAAAATAAATAAAAATGACCAATGAGTTCAAAATAGAAAAAGGAAATCCAAAGAAGATAAAAATCTCACATGATGAAATAAGGTCACTGTACCACACATCATGATCAAAAAAATGAGGAAAGGGGAGAGAAGGAACCCAAGGTATATTTATCAATTCTATGGACATCGATATGTAATCATATCAATTCCTAAGCTTGCCTTTATTTAATAAGATTTAAATAATCCATAACAAAACCTACAACTTCACCAATCCTTTGAAAATATCCTTACAACAAGGGTTCTATGAACCTCACTTTAGCACACACATATCCATGGATAAGAAGTTAAGTATGTTTTTTTTATTGTAGTTGGGATTATATTAGAGGTATAATCATTAAGAGAGGGGTGAATCAATGAGCCAAAATAATCCAATTTCAATTCTAATCGTTACAAACACTTAGTCAGTTACCACAAACATTCATGAAGCATACATATCATTCATATCAATGAGCAAGAGAGATAATGCAAGATTAATCACATAACACATGAAATATGTGGGAACCCTCTTATGGAATAAAACCCACTAAAACCTAAAATTAGATTACTATCCTATAATAATAATATATAATTTAGACCATCTATAAATGATCAAGGAACTACAATCCCAATTTAGTGAGACTTTAATGCCACAAGGTACTCCCGCACCTGTCTAGCTGAGATACAATAAAAACCAAACCTTTTATCAAATTTCACCTTATAATGAGGGTATAACCACCTTATATGTTGTTAATCCACAACAAAACCTATGAATGCATCCAACTTTGTACTGATGTCTTCAACACTTGATGATGGACCTCTGATTATCACTCTTCACCTTCACTCATACTCAAATAACAAAAGCACTATTTTGAATATTGAATTATGACCAACAGGTCATAAAAATAGTTCTCAAACCTAAGTACTCATCAAATCATCCATAAGGTACTCTACCCCTCCTTCACTCCCAATTTCATGCACACAAGCCTCTGTCAAATCACTCCCAAGTCTGTCATTCAAGTCTCAAAATCAACATCTTTAATTTCACTATTTATAGAGAATTTATGATCAAAACCACCTTGGTAATCCATTAGGAAACCCTTAACCCTTATTACATCTATCTCATTGACACATAGATTAAAAAAATTCATAGGTTGGCCATAGCAACTATGGGTCACCCTTAAGCAACTACACCTTTTAATAAGGCCCTTATAGCTCTTATCGGTCTCATGGAGACAAATTCACCCATTTAGCACATCATTTATATAAAAATAACACAATACCACTTTAAAATACATGGTTCCAATCCTTATGTCCCCTTTGACATCCTCAAATGATCACAGCCCTCTTTACTCACCTCTATGTATGATTAAACTACTCAAATAAAGACCTTATATACAAGAATACCATTACCAAACACATAATCAACTTCTTAAGCATTGTTTATACTCAAGATAGATTGATCACACCTCCAAAATACTCACATATTACCCTCATGGAGTCTAAAACACTCCCCAATATCTAATTCACCATGAAACATCAAAAAAGTATACATATTATCATAATTACTCTTTATGGGTCACTTTCAAAATAAGAATGAACACACAGTCAACTTTGAACCTTAATATCTTTTTTATACACACTTTAAAATTCTTAAAATTAGGTTCATTAGATGTACCATGGAGTCCTCTTCATATTTTCTTTTTAAATCATGAACAAATTTTTCTTCTATCAAAAGATATGGATAAATTACTAAGCACTAGTTTTTCCCTTAGTAAATTCAAATATTCATAGGGCAATGGTCACAGTTAAACCTCAGACACTTTGCAATCATCTCATGTCCTCAATAATTTATATTGATCACACACCATATATATTATTTGATCTTTAACTCATAAGCACCAATTCCCAAATGTTAAAACTTAGTCACTTTGACATCATCTCGTTCAATCTTGTAATGTTGACTCCAAGTGCTCTATCAATCTTCATGGATCAACCAAGTATTTAATAATTAATACA
Source organism: Torreya grandis (assembly GCA_037957365.1). NCBI lineage: Eukaryota > Viridiplantae > Streptophyta > Pinopsida > Cupressales > Taxaceae > Torreya > Torreya grandis. Next base: position 998,326 of record JARHVA010005393.1, on the reverse strand, counting down.
CACCACTTGATCAACCTGTAAGAAAACCCACTCACCATTAATATTTTAAATAACCTCAATATTTAAATTTACTCATCATTAAATTTTAGACACTTACATCTTGGAACACACACGCTCCATTGATCTTATGTAAGATGCTCGATCTTTATCTTTGTTAAATATTCATCACATTAACCCATTTGACTCTATGTGCACCATTAGATATTAAATTATGAAATATTATGAACCTTTGGATCTCCACTAGGTCTAGATCTTTAACATCATGAAAATTAACTATGGGGACCAACTGTAATAATCCTTGAATGCCAACTTTACAAAAATATATATTTTTCCTTGATCAATCTCATGACCTCGCATTTTCACTATATGAATAAATTTTATAGGGGAATTCAACCAAATAAAAATCTAATCCTAAAACCTTTGTGCATGTGAGATAAAACACCATTAAAATTCCTTCTTAAAATCTTCTATCACAAAGCCAACTATGCTTAGAACTTGCTAATGAGGCCAACTTTTCTCTTGTATAACTTTTGACACATTTTTGTGCATGGTCTAAAATTTATCTCAAATAAACTAGGTAAAAAACTAACAAACCCATATGATCACCTTATCTTGACATTTCCACATGTGTATATATGCCACCATCAAAATGCCTACTCGACTATTTCTTTCCTTATGCAAATTTGGTAATGGGAAAACACTATCAAAATGCATGGGAGCCCAACTTTGCATATGCATATATTTTGACCCACTTAAGTTCATGTCCTAATAATTAGCACATATAAACTAGGAACAAAAAATAACAAACCCATATGATAATTTTGTTCTAACACTTTCACTCATGTGAATTTTGACCTCATCAACATGCTTATTTAGCTTTGCTTGTACCCTTTACAAATTTGGCCAAGTAAGGGAACTTAGTGAATTTTTTTGAGAAGACAACTTTTCACCCTTATATCTTTGATTGCACTTCAATGCATGACTTGAGATTTGGTGCATATAATCTAGGGACTAATGTGATCACAACCATATGACCAAGTCCCCTTGACTCATTCCCATGTGGTAATGGTGATGTCATCAAACCACGTACTTAGAATTTATGCCACTAGACTCAAAGTGTCTAGATTAAAACTAAGGACTAATAGATGAATTATAGTTATGCACACAAGCACTCAAAGCATATAAAACATCTTAGGGACATTTTTCACATGCTTAATACTCCATACTCATCCTTGAACATCTCTAACCATGCCAAAATAGAAGATTAACCAAGCCAACTATAAGCACATTACACACTTTTTCATTGTTAATTAGTCTATCAAATCACTTCAACCACTCACCAAGACACCTCCATGACATCATTAAAAAATATCCAATAAAATCCCCCTTTGTCATTAATGTCAACAACCATCATATATAGCAATATACATCTCACCTTCTCTCTCTTCAAGTACTCCCACAATAGGAACTTTCTCCCCCTTTGACATAATGACAAACTAGACACCAAATGATCTTAAGGACCTAAAAATACCATAAATAGGAAAGTATCATCTTAGAAAGATGACACAAACTCCCCCTTACCTTGAACCTACTTCTACTTACCTTGACAACTTCCTCTTGCTCCATGCTAACACTCTCTTCAACCAAGCATTGCAACCAATGGAGAAAGAACACAAAACTACTAGAATCTAAAGTAACTCATCAATAAAAATCTAAGAGGAACTCCCCTTAATATCTTTGAGCAATTTCACCTTTTGAGCATCTTCAGATGTCTACACACCATGAAGATCCAACATATAGGCTTACAAGCCTTCTCTATCAAACCACCTCAATGACCTTCAACAAAACTTCATGACATTCACCAAATAGGAAACATGATCTCAACCAACCTGAGAACTCTCCTTGAACCAAACATACTTTTCTCTTTTGGAGAAACTGAGCAAAAACCACTTTTCTTTAAACTAGGTCTGTTTAGCCTCCTTGTAACCATACTAGGAACTTGTAGAGCCCAAAATTTTAATTAAACACATATTTAAGACCTAAAATATCATATATAGAGAAATATCATAGGCCCCTTCAACCACACCAATTTACGTCACCAAGCCCATCCTTTGCAACATACTTCCTTCACAAACCAAATTGCCAATGAGGCCTCCATCTTGATAAAAACTTGAATAACTTGAAATTCAAATACCTTCAAATCTCTATGAAGATTTTTTTGACAACAAATTTGTCCCATTTATCCTATTAATAATCCTTAAACCTCAAATCATAAGGCAAATCACTTTTCTAGCATAGCCCAAAACCCTAGAATCTCAAAACAAACAAAGTCAACAAACATCCTTCTAGTCAACACACACCTCTAAAACTTATTGCACACCTAGACACACCTATCATACACTGTTGGGCAAAAAAATTAGTCTTTAAACCTTTAGGATGCCAAACTTCCTTTAACCCATTTTAGACCTACTTGCCCTTAAGCCAAAAATTGAGAAAACTAAGAGTACTCAAAAATATTCATTTGGCACAAACATACCTTCAAACCATAAAAACACCTAGAGTAAATCACAAAGAAATTTATAGACCTTTCTAAACATAAAACTCTTATTAACATTTATATCAATATCTTTAAGCCACTTAGAACCACCCATTCTGACTCTGTACTATAGATCCTTCACAAACCTCTAGATCAAGCTCATGAACTTATTGCTCCCCTTTAACTAAATACATTCTCTAATTAACATTATCATCTTGATCACACAAGATTTCGTATCTACTAAAATATGTCTCCCAAGAAGCATAGGTAGAGACACCCTATTTCATAATTTCCTAGAATAATGTGAAATTAGAAGTTTCCCATAACTCCTCATATTCCTTTTCCTCCTTGGTCATCTGATGCTTATAGTTTTTCTTCTTCTTCTTGAGATTAAGAGAAACAAAATGATCAACCACTATAGTATTCTTCTTTTCTTCTAGAATTGGATTAAAAATACATGGAGACAACATAGATTCATGACATACCTTTTCATCTAAACAATCTTCCTTATAGTTTAAAACCTCATCATTAGGCATAGATAATTAATGTTATTTGCATGATACATGCTCAACAATAGTAGGATGTTAACTTAGATCCATACATACCTCAAGACTAACTTCAACTATCACATTGGTTTTCTCTTTGATATTGGACTCTTCACTCATAATATGAGCAGACAATGAGACCTCTTGGCACTCTTCAAATTTTGTAGCAAACTCCACCATAGCAAACAAATTACTTTGACCTATAATATTATCATGACTCACACTTATCATCTTTGGATTCCATGTGTTAACATTCCTTATTTATTTTACTCTAGGAGCTTGATTTAACTCATTTTGACTTAATGGCCTTTGTTTATAAAATCTAGCAATGTGACCTCTCTATTCATAATTATAGCACACCATACTCCTTGATGGAAACATATTTTGTCTTACCGTGTTTGGACATAGATTTACCATATGTCCTTTTTCATGAAAAACAAAAAAAATCCCCTTTTTGAAGAGGACTCACCTTATATAACCTTATGTGTAAAATGGTTTGCAAAGTGTCCGACAACAAGATAGTTAAAGAACTTAACTTTGTTCATACCTTTTGATTGATGACCCCCATAATTTTTCCATGAAAACTCATTTCTAATAGATCTCTTAAATTCTCTATCCCTATGACCCAATTGATTACATGTGAAATAGTAACCATTAAAACTTTCATACCTCATGGAATTTGGTTGTTTGATCTAATTTATATTCAAAATGATTGTCCTAGTTCACATTAGTCTTTATCTTGTCTTGATTTACATTCTTTTATTCTTCCTCATATTCAAGACTAGTTCTATCACTAACATGATTTTGACCATTTATAATATTTTCTAGATCAAATGATGTATTTTCAAATCTAATAAATGTCTTCACCTTACTAGCATATTTCTCTAACTCATCTTTCAAGTACACAATCTTAGAAGAATACCTTGAGCATTCTTCTTCTTTGGCTCTTAAAATTTCAAATATAGATTTCAACATAGAATTGAGAAACATGATATCACCTTCATGCTCCCTAATTATTAAACAAATCTTTCCTCAAACACACTAAATTATTCCTCATAATCCTTGATCTTAGATTTCATCTTTTTATTTATCTTCTTCTCAATCTTTAGTTCTTTAAGAGTATTCATCAATATAGTCTCACAATCCACCTCATCTTCATCATCATCTGAATCACTCCAAGTAGACACCTTCTAATATGAGAAGCTTCCTTCCTCATCTATAAATAGAGATCCATCTTCCGTAGGACCATCATCTTCATGATCAAATTTTGAGTCACTATCTTCACTCTCATTTAATGAGCTACAAACTTCTTTGGTGTAGAGACTCTTATTATTTTTTAAGGACTTCTTGTTTTTAAATTTTTTGAATCCTTTCTTTCTATATGTCTTCTTTTTATCATATTATCATTCACCATGCTCTTCATCATGTTTTTTCTCATGACTATGAGGGCACTTATAGGCAAAATGTCCTATCTCTCCATAGTTGAAACATTTGAAGGGTACTTTACCCTTATACTTCCCTGAGCCAGTGTTCAATTTCTTAGTAATTAAATTAATTAGTTCATCTTCATCAATATTACATATGTTATCCTCTTTAAATTTCTTACCTTGAAACTTCATATTAGGCTTCATCTTTATACTGAATGAAGCTTCCTTCTTTGGTGGTATATCATCATTTACTCTGATCTCATATGCAGTAAGGGTTCCATGTAATTGATCCATCTTCAACTGAGTAAGATCATGACTCTCTTATATAGTAGATACTTTTATATTAAATTGGAGAGATAGAGACATTAATACCTTTTGTAATATATTATCCTCTTCAAGATTCTCTCCAAGATCTCTGATGATGTTCATAGTCTCATCAACTCTCTATAGAAAGTATGTTACAAAATATTCATCCTTCATCTTGAGACTTTCAAATTTCCTTCTATGAGTATATAAATTAGCAAGATTTACCTTTTAATCTCCTTCAAAAATGATCTACATTTTTTCCCATATCTCTTTATCATATTTATAATGGATTAACTTGGTGTATTCATTCTCTGAAAAACCACAAGTGATAGCATTCATTACCTTAGAATTGTTGTCAAATAACTTCTTATTTGTAGGACTAGATGGATGAGTAATAAGAATAACATAACCATCTAGAAAATATTTACATACATCAAACCCTAGGGATATAATGTATGTCTTCATCCTTACTCTCCAAAAATAATAATTGGATACATTGAATATCAGTGCTTTCTTAGTAGAGAAACCTCCTTGATGACTACCCATATTGTACCTTTGATCACCTTCAAGATGTTGAAACTTTACCAAAGGACTTGATCTAATACCAATTTTTAGAGGTACAATCATTGAAGGGGGTGAATTATTGAGCCCAAATAATCCAACTTCAATTCTAATCTTTACAAATGCTTAATCAATTACCACAAACATTCATGAAGCATACATAACATTCATAATAATGAGCAAGAGAGAAAATGTAAGATTAATCACATATCACATGACATACATGGAAAACCCTCTTGGGGAATAAAACCCACTAGAACCTATAATTGGAATATTATCCTATAATAACAAGATCCAATTTAGACCATCTACAAATGATCAAGGAACTACAATCCCTATTTAGTGAGACTACAATCCCACAAGGTGTTGTCATACCTGTCTAGCTAAGTTGTAATAATAATCAAACATTTTAGCAAGTTTAAACTTTAAATGAGGATAAATCCACATTATATGATTATTTTCCACAATAACACTCATAAAAACATCCACCTTTACACTAGTGTCTTCAACACCTGATGATGGACCTTTGATTATCACTTTTCACCTTCACTCATACTTAAATAGCAAGAGCATTATTCTACTAATAGAATTATGACTAACATGTCATATAAATAGTCCTCAAACTAATATGCTCATCAACTCATCCATAAAACACTCTAACCCTCCTTTTCTTCCCAATACACACACATAATCCTCTCTCAAATCTCTCCAAAGTCTCTCATTCAAGTCCCAAAATAACCATCTTTGATTTCACTATTTATAGAGCATTTATGATCAACACCATTTTGGTTGGCCATTAGGCATGCCTTAACCTTTAAAGAATCTATCTCATTTAGACACATCTCAAAACAATCTTCATAGTTCAGGCATAGCATCTATGGGTTACCCTTACGTACATACACCATTTAATAAGGCCCTTGTAGCTCTTATGGGTCTCATGGAGTCCTATTAACATTTTTAGCACTTAATAAATAAATAAAAAGAACACAAGACCACTTTAAAATACATGTTCCCACTCTTTATGTTCCTTTTTATATCCTTAAATGATCCTATTCATCTTTTCTTACATCTGCATATGATCAAACTGCTCAAACAAAGACCTTATACATAAGAACAACATTCTTGAACACATAGTCAACTTCCTAAGCATTATTCATACTAAATATAGATTGATCACACCTCTAAAATACTCACAAATGATCCTTATGGAGTCTACAACACTCCCCAATATCCAATTTACCATGAAACATTGAAATAACATCCAGATAAGCACAATTACTCTTCTCAAGTTACTTGCATAATAAGAATGAACACACAGTCAACTTTGAACCTTAATATATTTCATTATACATACCTCCAAATATTAAAATTAGGTTCATTATATTTATCATGGATTTCTCTTCATCTTTTCTTTTTATATCATGAGTAAATTTGTCTTCTATCAAAAGATAAGGACAAATTAGTGAGCACTAGTTTTTCTCTTAGTAAATTCAAATATTCAAATGGCAACAGTCATAGTTAAACCTCAGACACTTTACAATCATCTTGTGTCTTGACTACTTTAGATTTATCAGCCACCATTGATCTTGTTCAATCTTTAACACATAGGTGTTAATTCTCAAATGTTAAACCTTAGTCACTTTGACCTCATCTCATGTAATCTTGTAATGTTGACTCCACATGCTCCATCAATCTCCATAGATCAACCAAGTCTTTAATATGAAACATGCATCATTTGATCAACCTATATGAACACCCTCTCACTATTGATCTTCTAAAGAAGTTCTCATCATTAAACTTTAGACAATTTTCCTGATCATCCAGCATCCTAACATCTTAGAACACACATGCTTTGTTGATCTTTTATAAGATTCTCAATCTTTATCTTTGCTAAATCATTGTCACATTAACCCATTTGACTCTACACATGTAATTGGATATGAAAGTAAAAACTCAAACAAATTGTTGGATCTCCACTAGGTCTAGATATTTAACATCATGCAAATTGACTAAGTATGGGGACCAACTATAATAAGCCTAGAAAGCCAACTTGCATAGCTATATATTTTGCCTTAATCAATTTCATGACCTCACATTTGCACCATTTGAACACCTTTCATAGGGGAATTCAACCATGTAAAAAATACTCTTGAAACATTAGCACATGTAATTTATAACACCATTAAAATTCCTTCTCAAAATCTTCTGTCATAGAGCCAACTATGATTAGAACTTATCTTTGAGGCTAAATTTTCTCTTACATAAATTTTTGCACACTTCAGTGCATGATCTAAAAATTAGTGAGAATCAACTAGGTACAAAATTGAACAAAACCATATGATCACCATCTCCTAAAAATTTTGTGTATGTGTGTGATATTCCACCATAAAAATTTGTACTTGGTTCTTTCTTTTTGTATGCAAATTTAGCTATGGGAAAACACTATCAAAATGCTTAGGATCCCAATTTTACATATGCATATCTTTTGATGTGCTTCAGTGCATGACCTAAAAATTAATGCATAAAAACTAAGCACATAAATAAATAAACCCATATGATCATTTTATCTTGACACTTTCACTCATGTGAATGCTGACCTCATCAACATGCTTACTCAACTCTACTTGCACCCTTTGCAAATTTGGCTTAGTATGGGAACTTAGTGAATTCCAACTGAGAAGCTAACTTTACACCCCTCATATATTTTACCATGCTTTAATGCATGACTTGAGATCTAGTCCATAAAAACTAGGGACTAATTTGATCATAACTATATGACTAACTCCCCTTGACACATTCCTATATGCCAATGGTGACATCATCAAACTACCTACTCAAAATTTCTACCACTGGACTCAAAGTATCTAGATGAAAACTATGGACTACCAAATGAACTCTAATTATGAACACAAACACTCAAAACATATAAAATATATTGGAGACCTTTTACAAAATTTCAATACTCTATACTGATCCCTGAACATCTCTAACCATGCCAAAATAGAAGATCAACCAAGCCAACTACAAGCACACTAGGATAAGCACATTATACTATTTTTCCTTGTTACTTAGGCTATCAAATCACTTCATCCACTCACCAAGACACCTCCATGACATCACCATGACCTCAATGACAACTCTTTAGTAATCCCTTTCATATCTCTAATTCTAATATTTCTATGACATAGTTCATATCTGATTTAAAATTACTAACAAAAGTTCTAGGTTCTCAAATACTCAAAAGTATTCCCCTTGTAAGTCCCCTTTTATTATACCCAACATTCCCTTTTTCTTATTGAATTATTAATGGGGAACCACTTTCTTTATATTTTGGTCTTATTTTTGAATTCCTCCTTATATGTAGTTGTGTAAATTATATTGAATTTCTCTTTAGTCTTTACACTTGGAAGTACAAAAGCATTGATATTATACTTTTTTTCACTAACTTACTAATGCCTTTTAAGATTTTTTAAACTATTTTGGTTTTTTTAGAGAAATTATTTGGGTATTACTCATCAGACTTTGTGTTTAGAATTTTTGTTCATAAGTTATGTTTGGACTTTATTTTCAAAAGTTATGTTTGGACTTTGTGTTCAAAAGACTTGTTTAACAGGTTTTTTGTATTGAACTTTGTTTTCAAACAATGTTTTAAAAGACTTAGTTTTTTTGAGATTTTTTTATTTAAAACTTTTGTTCAAGATTTTTGATCAAAAAATTATCCAAAACAGTCATCATTGGATTTATGTAATCTGGATATTTACTCGAAGCTTTTGTTTTGACATTTTGTTCGATCATTTGTTCTGACAATTTTTTTGTTCAAACTTTTTATTTGGAATTTTTGTTTGAACTTTTTTTTGAGATTTATGATGAGAATATTTATTCAGGCATTTTTATGGATTGATACCAACAAAAAACCAAACTCCTAATTCCTAACTACCAAAATCCCTCTAGACTTAGCCAATAAAGAAAAAAATACTTCCCAATACTTATGAAGGCTACCCACCAACTAAACTAACAAGATTTGAACTATGTAGGAAAAATAAATATATGAATGTTGGACATTCATAATGCATTAAATAAAATTGAATGGTAAGGCTATATACCTAATATGTAGTTATCAATGTATTCATTTCTCATAAATGATTTGAACTCAATTGTTATCATTTCAATGAAAGCCCTAGCTACCTAGGAATCCATTGCAAGCAAATAAATGACTAGCATAGAGGAATTTTTTTCACATAGCATGTAAATAGACTTTGATTACTACACATAATTATAATGGTGTCATATTCTAAGAGCTTTAAGGGAATAATTCCACCATCCCCATTCTCTATCAAGGATTCAACATAGTTCACAGACATAGTATATGATGCAACTATGTTTGACAATAGGTATGGAAACTACTAGAATTATGGGATGTGGATATTACTGATGTTTTTTCACTTGAGGGAAATCTATCCACCACATAATGATAATTTATTATAGACTTTATTTCCCTCAAGAGATAAGCACTACACTTGGCAGTGGATAAGCATGAGGTCATACCTTGCATCGACCTTTTATAGGATTTATTCTTTATTGGTAAAATTACATAGAATGCATTTATACATAGTATGGATAATGAGACAGTCCTACCCTACATCACTGAGGATATCTTTCAAAGGTATTTATCATTACCAGCTATATTTGCATTTTTTGATAAACATAGATTGGTTAATGGAACTAACAGAATTCAATAGATAAAGTGCTAAGCTTATGGCTTCTCCCTAGAGAAACAATGACCTTAAAAGGAAAGAATCCCACCCTTATTAATAAATTTAACATGAGGGTACAGATTGGAATGGAATTATTAAACAAGATGTATGGCATGCCTAGCATCCATTTTCTCAATTTAAATTGGGTTACATTATTGCATATGATGATGACTAGTAATGTGACTTGCCCTAGGAGAAATCATCAGCTTCCAGATGAGAAAAAAAATTATGCATAAGATCAAGAGGCCCACTATAGTAGGCCACTTCTATATAATGTCTTATCTTCTAGATGTTGTAATGAGCATGATATATAATAACCTTTGTGAGATTTGGTTCCCAACCATAGATAATATTAAGATTCACATTTGAGACTATTATCAAATCATGTATATTTATGCATACACAAAGCACATGGTCTAAATTTTCAAAGACATCTATCCTCAAGTATGGCAGGTAATTCATGGGACTCCATTACCTAGAATTGGATAAAGCATAGCAAAAAAATTAGATGGTGGGATGACTATTAGTTATATCCTAATTATATGGCAATCATGACTTTTGGTCATAAGGTTTATCCCTTGTGCCTCCCTAAATATGTACTAGACAAGCTAGAAGAGTAATAAATTACTTATCAACTTTGGTAGAGTGTTAAGGAGGACTTGATAAAAAATAAGAACACATTATATGGGTCAGACATGATCATCAGAAGAATGTGTTACACACACAAGAAGTATTTTGGAGAGGTAGGAAACAAGATAAAGATCTATCACTTTACTGCCATGCCACATAGGGATTCAGATCCCCATGGTCATATACAAAGGCATATATTAGGGCTTTGGTATCCCATACTAACATGTCCCTTATAACTATAATTTTATATTTTTTAATGAAAAGGATGATGCTCATGTCTTAGAAATAATAAAATTTTTAAGCCTAAAGGAAGATCATTTGAGGATAATTTATAAAGATCCTTAAATTTTAGTAAAAGAAATGAATACATGGTTGTCACCTCCTGAAGGATGAAGATTTTCAAATTTTTGGAATATCCAGGTCCTACACTAAAACAAAGGTACAAGGGGAGCCTTCATAGGAACTTCCATTTTTGTTAAAATCTATTAAGAAAGAGCCTAGGTTGACTAAGCCTAATCCTATGGGATCTCTAGGGGATCCAATTAACTTGGATTCCTCTGATGAAGAAGATGTAGAGTACCCAACTCTAGATAAACTATAAATGATTATAGCTACACCCTAATCACAATAATATACAATGCTAAGGGTATCTACCAATGATGTTTCTATCTTAAGTTAATAAGGTTCCTCATTAGAGGTAAATACCACTATTTTCTATAAGAGGAAATTGAGAGCTCCCCTACCAAAGAGTCTAATGGTGGATTAACCACAAAACTTGCCCTTAGTTCCTCAACAATAGGTGGAGGAAGAGAAAGAACGTAATGAAGAATAAGATCTATAAATATCCAAGGCATTAATCCTTATTGTTGATAAAGAGAAGGCACCAACCATGGATGACTCAACATGTAAGAAGGCTCAGCCTTTAGACCCAATTTTCCTAGTTTTGACATATGTTCCTATTTTTGGTTTAGTTCCAATTTCCTCTATTTTTAAAAATTCCAAGGTAGAATATGTCAACTCTACCCCTGATGTTTCATTTTCCTCCTCTTCTCTCTTTCACATACATTTAATTACTCCCAAAATAGAGAAGCATTACACTAGTTCTATTGTTTCATCTTCTACCATAGTGCCAACCACATTCATTGTTCCCACTATTTCTATTATTCCCCCTATGACTACCAAAATCAAGTCCATGAAGAAGAAAAGGGACACCAAAAAAGTTGAAACAACCCTGGCCAATTCCCAGTTTCATGTTTCATCTACAAAAATAAATTTTCCAATTTTATCCCAAGAGAACACTATCATGACCTTAGGTAAGGGATAGAAAAATAATCAAGTCATTATAGTCTATCAACTCCCCTAATATGGAGGTGTGGATTGGTCCAAGATAATTTGGCCCTCCCTTCTTGACATAGTCCTCAAGGGAGATAAAGAGCAATAGTCAGTATAAAATCTTGAGGAGGAGGTTGTAACTAAAGATATGCAAAAAATAGACCCTAACCAACTAGTGATTCCTCCATGGGCAATTGATTTAAGAGCTAAGGATTCCAAAATTCCAAATTTCAATAATATATAGATCTCATCAATAACAACACTATTTGATAAGCCCTCTGAGAGCATTCAAAGGGTGAAAAAGAGGAAGTTAGAGGATGAATTTGGTAGGGAGATCATTTTGGAAGAAATCCATAAGGTCTATTTTTTATCTAAAAGGCAAAACAAATAATTAGGGAAGTCCTCCTACAATGAAAATTTTAGATGCCTAGATGAAGTTAACAAATATTCCATATTAGCATTGCATGAAGGGGAAGAAATGGCAAGACAAGAACTGGGTCAAAAACTAGAGCATATCAAGGAGAAACAACAAACATTTCACATTCCATCAGTGATTGAGGTTGAAGTGTAGGAGGTTGCTTCAAAATTCTATAATTTTTTTGAGGCACTAGAAGCAATGCAAGATAAATTAGCCCCTCATATAACGAAACATACTAGTTATCTAATTATTTGAAAGGAGATGAAAATAAACCAAAACTATTAATTTTGTACATGACTAATAAGGCCTATATCTATTTGGACTTGATGACACCATTAGAGGCATCTAATGCCCTCAATATGGTGGTCATTAAAACATAATAAGCTAGAGAGTGGGTGATAGCACCTGGGGCATTGATTCCCAAATACGAAGAGCATGAAGCACTCATCTTGTAGATTTTGAATGATTTGAAGTTATCAAAGGCAAAATATGTTACAAGGAAGTTAATAAGCATAATTAAATTTGATCAGCTTATTCAAGAAGATTTTGATAACTTCAAACAGAGTTTACAAGGACTAGCACTAGAAGACATTGAAGTAGAATTGAGTTTTATAAGGAAAAAGGTAACTAAAGTTGAAATTTTCAAAATCAACTTTTAAAATATAGAGGTAGAACATGCAAATCTATTAGGGATATTTAATAGGGTACATAGACCCTCCCTATTAAAATTAGATATTATACAGAAGCAACATGATTTAGCACACAAATGCTTTCTTGAGTTAAAGGTAAAGAAAAAAAGACTAAGGCTATTACCTCCAATTTGACACTAACATCTACAGTTATGACTCCCACCAAAGTTAATACATCCATGTGGGAAATTATTTGGCCTTAAGGCCTAGTTTTGTGCATGTAAATTTAAATAGAGACAACAATTTTGTACTTATAGTTATCTTATGATTTAAAATTACTATAAAAGTTGCATGTTTAATTTGCAAACATGAAAAAATTACATGATTTTATAAAGGATAACTTTAACTATTGAAAATGTAAGTAAACTCTATACGGTTTTGTAACTACAATTAGAACTAAGGCTCTATCTATGTCATGTAACAAAATTTTGCATATAATTGGAGGATGAGGTGACCCCTACCTAAGTCTATTTAAACATATGTAACCCATATTTTTAAAGGGTCAAAAAAATTAAATATACAAGAGAAGAATCAATTTTGATTATCATATTATGTGTTTGTGTATTTTCCTTCCAATATTTGTGTAATTAGGCTTATCTTCTTTTGGTTATATGATTCAATAATTCATAGTGTGTAAAAGCTATGAGTAATTCTTTTTATCATAATTGATATGCTAATTTTAGATGTGTAATGGATATTGAGTGATTATCAATTAAATTGATTATTGGTAAGTTGATTGATTCATATTTCTAAGTGTGTAGATGTGCTTTCATTGATGTAGTTTTAAGTGTATGTGTAATAGCTATCCCAAATACCTCACTATTCTGAGTCATAATCCCTTGAGTAAAAGTGTGTGGTCGCTACTCAAAAAGGAGTAACCTTTGAAGGCCTTTGATTTTCCTTTATCAAAATTATCTTAGACTAATTGATCATGTCTAACTATGTGTGTGCAATAGCTGCTAGTAATTGACATTGGTTTTGAAAGAACTTGTCCACTTAGAAACCAATCTGAGAGGTGGTTCTTGAATCCATATAATATTTTTGTTCTACCCTACCTTTCCCTCCTTTTTGAGTTTATTTTGAGACCTACCCGCACTAGATTAGCAACCATCCATCCATCAACTCATTTAGATTTGACTTTATTTTTTAGATACCATCCCTCCATTCATAATCTATGTTAACAACATGCATATAATGCTTGGTATTCCATCACCTAGTTGTTAAAATTGTATACCTACAACTTGTGCCCAAGAGTGGAGTTCACCTTCATTAAGATCCTAAAATGTTAGAGGTTACCTTATTATGAGTTAATGTGCATAAAAATCGTATCAACATTCATTAGTGTGTTTTGTTTGATTTTATTTCATATTAACACTATACTAATCTTCCCTCTTGGATTCCTATTGATAACATAATGACACTCCCAGTGGGACCCATACGCCAAAAATATCTTCATACGGTATTTTAAAACCTTTTGCTAACACTTTTCATGTTAATTTTTTTATTTTATGACCAAAACTTGAAAAAATGAAGTTCACAGCTAAGACACAGAGACATGTGGTTTTGAAACTATGAAAGGTGGTTTTGAACTATTGACATGTGATTTTGCACTATGGATATGTAGTATTTCAAATGTAGTTTTTCACAACTGACATGCAATTTTGCATTGCTAAGATTATTTTTTGCTTGCAATATGTGGTTTTATAATTGGTAATTGTGGTATTACATTCTCAATAATTGGTTTTACACTAAAAAGTGTAGTCTTACATTACTAAAGTCTAATTTGCTTGGTAAATATGGTATTACAAATGATAAGTGTAGATTTGTACTCAAAAAAGGTAGTATTATATTGGTAAAGTGTGGTTTTGCATTAACAGTCTATTTTGCTTGCTAAAGTGTAGTTTTGAATTGATAAGTGTGGTTTTTTAGATGGGTGGTTTTGCATTGTAATCAGCAGTATTGTACTATGTAAAAAAGAAATAAAACTTGAGAGCTCAAAGTCCAAATTTGCTTGATGATTAGTTCTTTGCCAAAAAAAACCCCTAATTAGTTTTTTAGGACCCAAGGACAAGAAAGGAGGTTTTTATAACTTCAAATTTTCATTCACATTTACATTTGGTACATAAAAAACATCTAACAACCTTTGTTTTTAGTTTTTTTAAAATTTACAAATGCAAACAAAGCCAAGCGGTTAAATTTCATTTCACACTTCACTTAGTGCTTTAAAATAAAAAAAAATCCTAAACTAAGAGCTATTATAAAATATATATATTAAATATATATATAATATTTTGTTATTTATTTTATTTTCTTAAAAAATGGACTTTACACATACGCTCTCCCCTACTCTCCTTTAGGAAACTCAAGTGACCAAAGGCACTTCCTTCATTTCCTTGTCTCTTATTCCAAGTCTACAAATAAAGCTATATATGCTCTCCCCAAGTTTGAATAACTTTGGTGATTCAAAAAATGACCCTTAATGTCCTTCTAGTTTTATTCATTCTTGTTATGCACTTGGCTTATGGGCATGATTTCATCACATTCTCATAAGTTCTTTATAGAAGCATTGACAAGAATTTCATCTCCCAGCATCATTTCAACCCCACTTGATGATGGGGTATATAAATTTAGGGTGACTCATTGGGACTAGTTTGAGTGGTTAAACTAACTTCGTTAGAGATATTTGCCTTGAAACAATGGCCTAATCTCAACACCACACTACATTTATCAATATAATAGATGTAATGGTTGTAGAAAGGAAAAGACCTTTTTATAATAATCTAATTATCTTGGATCCAAATGACATGTTTCTCTATAGTGTTAATCACACATATGGTACCATATTGAATGCATGAAACTTATAGTTTTTAGATAAACCCCACTTGCCATAAAAATATTTTCAATGCAATGTGAGTTTCCTAAAGTTTCATGTTACCATACAAATTATTGAGAGAAGTGGGCGCTCAAAAGACCCTAATTTTCATGTGAATCTAAATTTATTAGATTAAAAAAATATTTCCCCTCAATAAGGAGTATATAAACAAAATTTAATAAAATGAAGCAACCTTGTCAGTTTTTAGGGATATGATGATACACTTAGTTATTTTTATGTCTATTTATTTTAATTACATTATTTTTTAGTTTAAAACTATTTTATTTGTAAAAACCACATCAAAATAAGTAATGAATCAATCACATGTTTTTACACCCCTTTTAGCCTAAAGAGGTGTTATCCTACCTATTTGATACAACACTTTGCCTTAGAAATTTTCAAAACATTTATGTGTGTGTGTCACTTATTTGAAAGAGGAATCATTACGCTACCCATTTCATCTCAAGTTTTTGACTTGGATATTTCAAACAAGAACTATTGTCATATATTTTGAAGATAGTGTCATTACATTGCTCATATTATTTCAAAACCTATACATTGTGTCAAATCAAGTTCAAAACCATGTATGTTTGTTGATATATAATTGGCCTCATTATGCCATCCATTTGGGTTTATGATTTTGTATATTTGAGAACCCAATTATTCTAAACTAAGTTATAAATTAGTCTTGTGAAGTTCAAATTCAAACATTGAGTGGTTTATGCATATGCCTCACTTAATTTTGGCTTAGATGTTTGCCTCTTACTTTTGAATTGTACAATTTAGACTAATTTTGTGCTTGATTTAAAGACTCATTTTCTTATATTTATTAATTTTTCCCTTTTATATGTGCTTCATATTTATATTTTTTGCTTATAACTAAGGTTGAAACTCTATTTTCAAGTAAAAGCTTAAGTGTGACTAGTTTGCATTTAAGTCTTGATTATCACTTAGGATTGAATGTTTTAATCATCATGCTTATTTTCTCTTACTTGAGATTCATTTTCCCAATTAGTTTTATTCATATTCCCAAGTTCCAATGTCTTTTACCAATGGTCAAATTTTGTGTTTGAATCTATTTGCCTAGTTTGATACCAAGTGTTTCAAAATTTTAAATTAATTACCTTATAGTTTTTACCTCAACCAAAGTTTGTTTCAATTGTATATTTGTTCTTTGTTTCCAAAGACCAATCATTTTCACTTTCATTTCATACCTAGTTTTTTCCAATTCTATATTTTTGTCATGCTTCCAAATACGTAGCATTTACCTTATTTTTTAGATTTTTCTCATGCCATTTTGAATATAGATTTGTGCCTTGTTTCCAAATACCTATTAATGTTTTCTATTTTTTGACATAAATTATATTTGTTTGAAACACTTTGTTGAAATCAAGATTCAACTTACCATTTGTTTGACCATTTGTGTGTAAGACATTAGACATTAGACCTTGAAGACATTTTTTAGACCAAGTTTATTATTAACAATTTTGGAGAATAGCTACATTCCTAGGCCAATTTTAGACCAAGTTTTTAGACATACCAAGTTTGGACCATTTACTATTTAAACCACATTTTAAGAGTTTTGATAAATCTAGACATTTTCTTTATGAGATGTTAATCATGTATTTGGATATTCCTCATTACATAAATAGTGAAACCATGTATAATCTAGATTATGATAATGTGGTCACAAATGATACCTTTATTCAAGACCCATATGGTGATGATGTAGTTTGTGAGATGGATCCCTATCCTCCTTACACCACTCAATATGTGGAACAAAGCCAAGATCTATTAGCACAATACTTATTTAACACACCTCCTTATCTAGGGTAAGAGTAATAACAAATAACCCAATACCTTGTTAATGTGCCATATATCATTGAACAAGTTCAAAAACAACTATATTACATTACCATTCCATCGATATATGACCCATACTTATTTTATCATCAATTAATTGAAAACAAGGATGAGGTTTTAGTCAGATACATGGAGGTAGGGGCCAATTTTAAAGAAGACTTCCCCCATGAAAACCTAACTAGTCTTGTGAAAGTGCCAAGAAATGTACCTTATACCCAAACTATCAAGCATGCCTTTACTAGTTTCCCTCAAGTGCTCATGTTGATTTCATACCAAGATCTAAATATGCTTGCAAAAGGAAAAGGCCCCATGGAATAATAATTAACATAAATTAAACAAGTATATCAGACCTATCTTAACCTAACATACAATTTTAATGCCATATCTATATCAAATATTCCACTCATAAAACTAAATCCTTCAAGAGGTTAAAATAATTTGGGTGTAGACCTATTTTCCTAAAATACTTCAATAGGTGACATGTTCAATCTCCCATTCATTGAAGAAGTTTTTATGGCTTCCACTCAAGATAATGTGCCAAATATAGTGGATAACATGCATATGCCTTCCAATCAAGGCTAAGGTGAGCTAAATACACCAATAAATAATCCACAATAATAAGTGCCTTTAGTCAATACCATGAGTGGTTTACAATAGTAGGGAGAAGGAATGTCTACTTCCCAATAATAATAGATTACTCCCACTCCTCAAATACTTGCTTCTTCAATAATGCAACAATAAGGGATAAGTAATTAGGTACCAACCAATGTTTTACCTCAACAAGTGATGAATGTTGTCTCACCTTAACAGGTGATGATTAATATTCCATATTAATAGGTACAGACCAATTTACCACCACAACAAAGGCATAACATTATGCAACCTCAATCAGGGGAAATAAATGTTCTACCTCAATAGGTAGTGATAAATGTACCTCAATAGTTGTACACCAATGTACCTCTATAGTCACACATGTTATCTAATCAATAACATATTTATATTACTTAATGATAGATGCTAAACACTCAACAAGAACCTAGTTCACAATAGGTGTTTGTGTTATAAATAGGTGCTAATGTCTAACAAGTAGTTATTAGACAACTATTTCCATTTACTCAAAAAGTACCATAGATTCAAAGATAGGGCCTTGGTTAACAACAAGTTCCCTTTATTTAGTTGGGTTCAACCAGTTGACATCAAGTCCTTCAGCCTCAATAGGCACAATATATTCCACAAAGCCATATCTTTCCATTACAACCCCAACTCCCTTAAACTCAAATCCATATTATGAATCTGAACTAGAATATTTACCAAAAACATCTGCAATATAAATAGCCACATCACAATCTGTGGATGCATATTCCTAGTCAATACACCCATCAAACCAATATTTTATAACACTTCATACCTCTATTTTATCTCAGTAAAGGTAATCCACCTTTAAACACTCAACCACAACCACAACCAAGTGTTCCATAAATTTTCTTGGCCTAACAATTTTAATAGATGAAGGGTGCAATTATTTCCATTTAAAAAAGAAAGTAGACCTAGAAATTTAAATTGGATTATGGGTGTTCATACCCATTTAACATGGAGTATCTTTAGATATCATTTCCTCCAGGCTATGATCAAACAAAATTTGACAAGTATAAGGGTAAATGAGAACCATAGGCACATATAATAGAGTTCATTATCACCTACTAGTCAGTGGCTTATAGTGACATTTACATGCTCCTTTTTCTTTATAGTCAAATTAGATAGGCTTTAGAGTGGTTTCTCAAGTTGCCTAAAAATTTAGTATCTAATTTCGATGATCTATCATATAAATTTGTGCAAAATTTCTCCTAAAATCCCAAGCATGATATTTCAGTAGTATATTTGAGTAAATCTAAAAAAACTTTGGTGAGGGTTTTGTCAACTACTTACAGAGATGTAGATCATTTGCTAGTCACTTCACACACAACTTACCAAATAAATAATTAGTCGCTATATTTACCAAAAATTTACATAATAAAATATATTATCACTTAGAGCTTCAATATGTACACACCTTCAAGGATATTATTAATAAATGCTTATAGATTAAAAAGGCCCTTATCAACAAAGGGCTTATCAATTTGACTTCTTAAAACTAGAATCAAAGCCAAAACAAAAATATAGGCCCAAGTCATAACCCTAACCCAGTCTAAGTGCAAGCATCTTCACCAACTCAAGCTAAAAACTATGAAAAATACAAACCATATAACCACAACAATAATTTTAATAGTAATGGAGTAATTGAGTTACACCATGTCCAAATGTTACAAACAATGTTTGCTTAACCTATGTCACAAATGGATCTTATTCTATATCAAAAACCCATCCAACAAGACTATCTTACACTAAAACCTAAACCAACACCTCAAATGTCACAACCACCACATTTTCAAACCCCTCCTTCAAGAAGAAGACCTACTCCTAGAGTCTTCAATGACCTTGGAGATCCTATTGAAGAAATGTTTTGCAATCTAGCTGTAGTTAATAGGATTTTTTGGTCAATTCCCAAAAACTATCTTGAGGGTATACCATATCCAAACTAGTACAAAGAGCATGAATTCTATGAATACCATTATGTTTATGGACATTGTATATGTTGTTGTGTGAAGTTAAAGCAACTTATTTAGAATATGTTGGAAAATGAGGAAATCTAGTTGGATAATAGAGCATTTACTTATAATCAAAACCTAGGTATATACAAAAATTCTTTTCTATAACATAACAATGCTAATAAATAACATCAAAAACAAATACCATATCAATAAAAATAGTAATAATAGTATCATGAATAGCTGCAATAACAACAATAATATCAGTAAAAATAACATCAATCAAATGGTAGGAACCACCCAACAACCAATAGACTTACCATGCAATTGCACATGGCTAAAATAAAATTTTAGATCATATTGTGGAAGATCATGTATCCACCATTACCATCAATCCTAGATTAAATTCTAATAGACTAGGACTATTGCCTAATAATGCCAATTAACCTACCTATGTTGGTAATCCTTCCTTGATTTGTGACCATAACCAAGCACAACAACAATCATGGATTACCATTTTAGGACCTTATGCTAATAAATCTTCATTTCCCTATGACCACAACCAAGTACACTAAATAAAAAAAATTATCCTCTCTAGCCCATCTCTATCATTTTTAGTAGCAATGGTCCTATATCCAGTCTAGATTGTGAAATCACAACTTAGCGAGCTAAAATTACCATCCCATGACCACAACCTCCTTCCAATGACATTATCCAACTTACTATGTTGGCTAGGAACTTTAGACACCCCATTCTGGCCATAACTAGCTTTTACCTAGACTTTAGATTGATTTCTACCAAACATTGCAAATTAAACCTTGGAATCATTAAATGTCCCAATTTAATTTATGCATAATTAATAAATATTTAGAATCATTTTGAGGCATCCCTATTTAGGTTATTATACCATATGAAACAATAACCTCTTAAAAATTCATCTCTAGTCACCTTACGACTTAACAATTGATAGCTTGGCTTATGGACCCATTAAGCGGGGCACTTGAAAAATTCTTAAAAGAGATAAAATGCTAATCAAAATGAATCAAATAATTAAAATAGATTAAATTCTTATCTAAATTATCTATTTTTAATTATTGGATATCTAAAAATGGAAATTTAAAATATCAAAATATCAAGCTTCTTCATCATTACCTTTATGAGTTATCAAGCTCACCCAAAATATCTAAAAATAACTAATTTCAGAGCCATGCCTATTAATTGAAAATATTAATTACATGACTCCTTTTTAACTCAATTGATGTTATCCTCAACTCACCCAGGGTTAGTTTGAACTCATTCCATATTTAAGCTCAACCTTAACTTACCTTGGGTGAGAATTAACTTTGGAGGCTATAAATATAAGGCCCTACCTATTGATCAACAAGCTCTTTTGGTGTAAAGTTATTGTACTCAAATAGGTTCAAACTAATCTTACAGTAGTGGTACCATGCCATTTTCATAATCCAAGCTAAGCCAACTATCCAAACCAAGGTGCCAAGTAGAGGTGGAGCAAATAGAGCTTCATTGATAAAGATTTATTGATGCACAAAATCAAGAAACCCACATCAACAAGCCATTTTGGGGATACAAGGAAGGTAAACATATGATTTCTTTTGTTTTCTAGTTATGTTTTAATTATATGCTTCTTACCTATGCTCTCCCTAGTGTTTAGTGTGTTAGTTTTGATTTGGTTTTATTGACTAACACAATATGAACCTCCCCTCTATGGATTCTTTATTCACATGATGGCATGCCTGGTAAGACCTACACCCAATAAATTTCTTCTCATGGCATATTAGGACCTCTTCCTAACAATTTTCAAGTCAAAATCCTAACTTACTAGCCAAAAATATGGAAAGTGAAAGCTCATGGACATTCTATAGGAATTTGTATTTTCATATTCTATAGTTACAATTTTGCTTTCTGTAGTCATGATATTGCACTATGAAATCATGATATTGCATTCCAAAGTCACAATATTTTATTATTAATATTTCCCTATACACTTTAGATATTACCCTTCATGACTTGTGATATTACCTTCATGACTTGTGATATTACTTTACAGACTTGCAATATTGCCCTATAGACTGGAGAAATTACCTTGTGGACATGTGTTTTTGCTTTGTAAAATAATGATATTGCATTAACCCTTTATTTTGTAGTAGATAAAAATATTTCACTATAGAATTTTGGTTTTACATTGAATAATTGTGTTTTTGCTCTATAGAGTCACAATTTTTCCCTAACACTATGCTCTACAGGAAGTTGCATTTTTGTGCTAACTAGTTGTAGTTTTATAAGAAAAGTTTTAGTATTAATCTTTCTATGATTTTGCATTGTTTGAAAAACATTTGAAACCTAAGAGATAAATTCCAAAATCCATTTGTCTACTTACTTTTTGATTCTAAGAACAAGGACCCCCTAACATCTACCCAAAGACTAAGAAAAGACGTTTTTAGCACTCTAAGATTCAAATTCACATGTACATTTGGTGTTATAAAATATTTTAATTGAGTTGTTTTCATTTTTCAAATTTTTCACATAATACCAAAGGGATAAACTTCATGATATATTTCATTTGGTGATATAAATATGAACTCACACTCTAGTTAAATACTCATAAGAGTTTCAATTTATATGATTTTTATTGAGTGTTTATTTCGTAAACAAAGTGTAGCATGTATTCTCTCCCTCCATCCGTTTAAGTAAATTGGGTGATAAAAAAATGCTTCACTTATTACATTTTAGTTATTTTTCCAAAAGCATGGATGGAAAGTCCCTAACATTTTAGCTTATTGGTGGGAGTTAATCACCTCCCCATAGGTTCTCTATGGAGGTGTTGACCCAAGAATTCATCTCCTAGTATCACTTTGATCCCACTCTATAGTATGGGTATAAAAATTGAGTTTTAATTATTGTGATGTTTGTTTGAGTGGTTAAGCAAACTCAATTAGTAAGATACTACCTTAGAATGTATATTTAACTCAGACATTATACTACACTAAGTAATTGATAGATGTAGTAGTTGTGAAAAAGATAAGACATTTTCACAACAAAATAGTTAATGTGGATCCAAATGGCTCATTTTTCCCCACTGTTAACCACACATATGGGACCATTTAGAACATGTGAAAATTGATAGCATTTAGACAGACCTACTTACCATAGATATACTGTCAATTCAAGTTGAGTAGCCTAAATGTCCATGTCATCATATAAATTATTGAGAGAATAAGGGTCTTAAAACCCTAATTTTAATGTGCATTTTAATTTTTGTATTAACAACATAATTTCCTCTCAAGAGCAGTTACATATACAAAATTTGACAATACGAATCTACCTTGTTAGTTTATAGGATTAGGATGATACACTTAGGTGTTTTTATCACTTTTTATTTTTACTTTAATTTTCTTGAGTAAAACACTATTTTTGGTTACACCATCTTCAAAACAAGTCATGTTTTCACATCACTCTTTTGCTTAAAGGGGTGTTATGTTGTTTGTTTGACACAAATATTTTGCCTTCGTCATTTTCCAAAATTTTGTGTGTGTGTGTGTCACTTGTTTGAAAGGGATAGTAATTACACCTACCCATTTCATTACACATCCTTAAGAGTTTATAAGATATAATACAAACATGCTCCCCTATCTCCATGCATAAATTCTTAAAACAACTCACCTATTCCTAGAGATAATGAGCATGATTATACCCCCCTAATTACTTGAATTTTTCAATGATTTTAAGGGGTAGTAATTACACCTAATTCCTATCTTATATGTTCAAAACTTAACTTTGGAAGTGGTTTAGTCAAGATGTCTACAATCTAATCTTGTGTAGTGACATATTCAGGTTTAACACATTGTTCACTTACCTTCTCTCCTATAAAATGATACTTGATGGGAATGTGTTTGGTCCTTGAGCACATGATATGGTTTTTTGAGATTCTTATAGCACTTTCATTATCATAATATATAGGACTAGGACCATCATACTCCACCTTGTAGTCTTTTAGGGTTTATCTCATCCATAAGACCTGAGTACAACATGAAGATTATTTAATGTACTAAACCTCACAAGTGTAAAATTATACTAATGGTTACTTCTTTCTTATTAATGAAAATAGTCACCCACCTAAGAATAAGGATCCTCCACTGGTACTCTTCTTATCATCTATACTTATTGTCTAATATGCATCTGTGTAGGCTATCAAATTGAAATCCTTGCTTCTTGGATACCACAATCCATACTTCATAGTCACATTGAGATACCTAAGTATCATTTTGACTACTTATAGATGATTCTCTTTTATATCTACTTGAAATATTCCCATAATACTTACTACTTGCATGATGTCAAGTTTAAAGGTAATGGTATACAACAAACTTCCAATCATTGACCTATATGATGTATGATTGACCTTTGAAGACTCATCATCCTTACTCAACTTACATTATATGATTATGGGTGTACTAACTACCTTGAAATGTTCCTTCTTAAACTTATTCAACATCTCTCTTATGTACTTAGCTTGTGATATGAAAATACCTTTTTTAGATTGAGTGATTTGTAACCTAAGAAATAATGATAGTTATCCTATCATGGACACCTCAAAATATTTCTTCATCACCTTTGAAAAGGCCTTGGTCATGTTTTCATTATTTCCACCAAATATGATGTCATCCATATAAATAACTACTATCATTAAATGGTCATATTCTATCTTGATTTATATATTACTATCTATAACTCCTCTTTTGAATCCTTGATCCAATAGATGCTTGTCCAACCTTGCATACCAAGCTCTAGGAGCTTGATTTGGACCATAGAGATCATTTTTCAATCTAAAAACATAATATTTATCATCTAATAGTGATAACCCTTTAGGGTGCTCAATGTACACTTCCTCTTTTACTTCTTTTTAAAAAGGTACATTTGACATCCATCTAGTATACTTTGAATCCGACATATGCTATAAAAAATCTTATGGCCTCAAATATTGCTACTAGTGTAAAGGTCTCCTCAAAGTTTAACCCTTCAAATTTTTCATATCCCTTACATACAAATGTAGCCTTGTTCCTATTGACTTATCCATATTCATTAAACTTGTTTTTAAACACCCATTTTGTGCCAATGATAGTGTTGTCTTTAGACCTAGGAACTAGTTCCCGAGTCTCATTCTTTTCTATTTGGTCTAATTCATCATTCATATAACCTATCCAAAATTTGTATTTTCTTGATTTAATAAGACTCTTAGGTTCAATATTATATAATAGAGAAACATTATATTGCTTTAGATTACTTACCAATCTTTTCTTTGTTTACATACCTACATTCTTGTTGTCAATGATTTGAGATTCAAGGTCATCTCTTCAAATTTTTCTTGAGGGTCCTTTTGATTTTTATCTCTCTTCAACTTCTTATTCTTCCTCATCAACCTCTATATTATCTTATTCATTCTTTAATTCTATATTCTCTAAAGTGTTCTTTGATTATGAGTGAGATTTCCTTATCTCATCAATCTTTACATTGGTGCTTACAACTATATTTTGTAGTCTCTTATTATAAAATTTATATGTTGAGCTCATTAATGAGTATCCTAAGAATATGTCTTCATCAGATCTATAATAAAACTTTCCCAAGTCTTCATCATCTCTTTTGATGAAACATTTGCTCCCAAACACTCTAAAATGTTCCACATTGGTAAGTCTACCCTTCCATAGTTCATAAGGAGTCTTGTTTCCATTAGTCCTTATATGTCCTATATTTAAAATGTAGATAGTAGTGTTTACTTCCTCTCTCTAATATCCATCAGATAATATAGACTCATTTATCATAGTTATATCCATCTCTTGAATTTTCTTATGTTTCCTTTCCACTACCCCATTCTACTGAGGTATCCTAGTTGTTGAGATTTTCCTCCTTATTCCATGAACCTCATAGAATTCATCAAAATCATTGCACCAAAAATATCCTCCTCTATCATATCTTAGGCACTTGATCTTCCCATTCTTTTCATTCTCAATAAGAGCTTTGAATCCCTTAAACTTATAGAGATATTATAATTTTTTTTAATAATGCAACCCAAGTCATTCTTTTGAAACCATCAATGAGTATCAGGAAGTATCTATCTCCTTTAATGCTTTAAATTATTTTATTCCTATATAAATTAGTGTTTATTAACTCCAAGGGTCTTATAGTAGAGTACTCCTTAGACTTGAACCTTCTTCTAGTCTGCACATCATGTTGACATCCCTTGCAAAGTATGTATGTAGGTTTGATGATCTTAGGCATGTTATTCATAGAATTCTTAGTACTAATATTTACTAGGTTTTCAAATTTTAGGTGAACTAACCATATATTCCATAGCTAAATTTAATCTATCTTACTCATGAAGCATCTCTCCTTTTTGATCTGACTCAATACATATATGTTGTTCTCAATCCTCTTGGAATTATCAATTAGCCTTCCTAGTTTGGGTCTTCTTATCTCACACCCTCTAACATGAAAGGTTAGTGTTTGTCCTTGATTGAATATTTTAATTACACTAAGTAGGTTATGTTTCAAAACTTATACATATAACACGTTTTGTGTCTTGGTCTTTCCATTGTCTAAACTCAAAACACCCTTACCAACTATATTAGTAGTTGTGTTTTCTCCAAACCTCATTATTCCTACATCATTATTATTTAATGAGATGAAATTATTTATTTATCATGTCATGTGGATTGAGAAACCACTATCTATATAGTATTTCATTCCTTCATCTTGAATGTGAAAGGCAGTCTGAGCTAGCATAGAATCCTTTTTGGTCTTCTTTTCCTCCTTGGCAAATAGTCCATTTTTCCTATTGATCTCAATATTTTTTGTCCTAATTATCTTTGACTTCCATACCAATGCTTGATCATTATTATTCATTATATGAGATTCATTTGTCTTGTTGAATCTTGTGGGCCTTCTACCTCTATAAGAGCATAGTCTTGTAATGTGTCCTATATTTTGATAGATGTAGCAAAAAACATTTTTATACTTACCATGGTTCTATGATGACTTATCCTTTATTGTATTGGCCTACCTAATTGGTATTTTCATGTTACTACTCTTGAATATTTATGACTTCTCACACTCTTTCTTAAACTTGTTAATTTTATCTATGAGTTATTCATGTTCAACCTTCAAGGAATATGAATTTTTCTTCAACGAGTCATACTCAACTTCCTTTGACTTAAAACTTGTGTTGACCCCTTCTAACTAACTCTTGAGATTATTGATAGTCTTATTTTTATTTTTCATATCATCAAGGTAACTTATGAGCTTAGATTCAAGGTATATTTTAGCTTCTCCTTCTTCAATTTCATAATATACTTATTCATCATACATGTTATCTTCTTCCTATTGATCACAAGACATTCTTGTGCTTCTTAAAATTACCTTCAAGTTATTGAAATTGCCTCAAAGGAAAAAGATCTGATGCTAATTATTAGAATCACAATGACTAAGAGGGAGGGTGAATTAGTCTTCAAAAATTTTACAATTTTACTTTATCATTAATGAACTGTCAAAACTATTTATTTAACAAGAAACACATTAAGAGCCATGAACATGAGGCAAGAGAATAACATAGAACACTTATTTGAGTGGGAAATACTCAAGAGGAATAAAACCCAATAATATATACAAATAGAATACATTCATATAAAACAAACATCAATATTTAGTGAAGCACCAACTTCGCTTGGAGCACCAACCCCAACTATCCAAACACCCACTTGACTAGGATTTAGCAAGCACCTACTTACAAAGAGGCACCAACCCCCTAGATGACCTAGCACCAAATCAGCCACATAATTTCCTTGATCACCTTTAGGACATCTTATTTCTCAACCAACTGATTATGACAACCTCTTTATCTCTTCACACTCTTATCCCTCTCAAACTACTTTCTAGGCTCCTTCTCTCAACTAAGTTTCTTCAAGATAGATTAGGTTATTTGACCTTGATAGTCATATATAGTACACATATTAGATATTAATTATATTTTATATGCACCTTTATGATGTTATTTATTACCTAATTTATCTCTTTAAAGTGATATATCTTCCACTTCAACAAACACATTCACTAACAATCAAATTAGGCCTATTAGGCCTTGTTCTTATATTAGGCTCTTGCTCATACACATCTTGGTCATCCATATACACTTTACCACTTATATTTAAATAAAATATACCTTATTAAATTAAAAAAAGATTATAATAGGTCATTCATATCATATAGGACCAAAAACACCTTTTAGGCCTTAAGGAGACCTAATTCAATTAAGCCTTCATTAACACACATTACCCTTTAAACTCCTTTAAACACTCTCAAAATTATCTCATAGAAATAAAATATCATATTTCACTAAAATATAACCCTAATAATCTCATCTTAGGTCCAAGACACATTTTATCTCCAATCACCACTTGAAGCATGCCATTAGTATTGTTCATAATTAGGCATGTGCATACCTAGAAAGTTTATCTTAAACAACTGAAGCATAAACACAATTTTTACAAACAACCAAGGAAAAAAATCACATATAAAAAATATTCATGAACTTAGTTTCATAACCACATGATTTATACTTCACAACTTAGGGAAAAAGTACTCAAACCCTTCTCTACAAGTAGCCTACTCATAATTGCCAACTAGCCTCAAAATACAGTCATAAAATTTCAAATTATGAAACCTAAAAGAATAAAATAAAATAATTATAATCATTAAAAATATAATAAAATAAACTCAAATAAAAATATCATAATCTCTAATGATAATATTTGTCTTTCAGACTAATCTTATGACCTCATTGTACACAGACCTTACTGAGTTAGACAAGTCAATTTTTAGAGCAATTTTTTCCTATATACAATGATCTCCAAGAATTATATACAAAATTAACATGTCTTAAAAAAATTTAAAAATTTTCTCATACTTTTTAAAACATCCTTAATCCATGATAACACATCCCTAATCACCTTCTCACTTCTACGTAGGTTTCTCACTATTTACATCATTAGGCCTGTTAGCGACTGGTCAACTTGTATGACTAGTTTAGCACATATAAGGGATAAAACATAATAAAAAAACTTTATGTAAATAAAATAAAAGTTTTAATATTTTTCCACCATCCATTTAATAACTTTGACTTGGTCAACTCTAACTACTACAATAAATATCTGAGCAATAAGGCCTTTCTTATAGGGTCCACTCATTCACTTGAGAAACCAATCACTCTTTCACATTATTGGTAAAGTTTAATATAACCTAAAATCACATAAATATACATAAAAAAACATTATGATCACTTTAGAAAAAAAATCTTTCACATTGTGTAATTATTAGGGTTTTAGAGAGGGTTAACACTATTTTTGGTGTTAATGATTATTCATAAAGGACTACCCCTCATTCCAAAACTAATGCCTAGATATATTATCAAGTACCCTTCCCCAAATATTATCAATATACAAAGTTCCCGTGTAGAGGTTACACATGCCAATGAAGACCTGAAAGTCCTTCTCAGGTTGAGAACCCTCTATTTTGTGCACTCAAGAGACCTTAAAACCATTTTTCATGCCTTTTCTTATAAAATTTGATCTAAAACTTGGTCAAAACACCTATTAAAATATACCCCATCTAAAAATTCTCACATTCACTTTCTTATCTTGAAATTTGAATCTCATACCTCATTTATCCACCATTTATCTCTTTGTTTGCTTAGTCTTTGACCTATAAACTACATTAGGCCTTAAAACTAACCTTTAAGCCTCTTTTGATGAAATTTCCTCCTTAATTACATGATCACACAACATATCACATTCTCAAAAAAATTAAAAAATCTTTCATATTCCTTGAAAACATATCATGATGCCTCATTAGTCCAAGTAGGGTTTACAGGTGATCTAGTTGCATACTAGGTTTATAGATCCTACCCCTTTACGCTCACTCTAATACTGTCATGAGTGCTCAAATGGATCATAATCATGCTAAAAAATCCTCATACATACTCTTATTCTTTTATACATCCATCTCATTAGGCCACCAATCTCATACCTACTCACAAGTCCTCTTCATGTAATAACCAATGTCATGACTAGACTTCTCAAGCTCTTGAAACTTGAAAACTGACCTTAAAACACTTCTTGATGATATTATACCTTTCTCACATGTATTAAATGATCCTTATACAATTTCATACCTCTCAATTCTATCAAACAAGAACATTCTTTAATAACCTCATGAACACCTTTCTTAAGAAACTTTAACATCAATGATAATATCAATGCCAAACTTCAAAAATAAGAGCATTGCTCAACATCAAGTTCCACAAAGGTATTATGAATATGTTACCTTAAAATATGAACAAAAGAATTTTTGAGAAACCAATTAAATAAAATGTTGAGGTTGATGTCCCTATCAACCAAGATGTGACATGCTTATAAAACTCTTAAATTGCATAAGATAGACAGTAGTTTGAGGTGAAAATTAAAAATCAAGAAGAATATACATTCATAAGAGAGTGGTTTTCATCTATCACCTCACTAGAGAGCATGATGAGAAGAGTTTCATATAAGGAACGGATGAATATAATGAGATCAAAGTCCAAAAAGCTGCTTACTTCATATGATTTTTCACCCCATAGAGTGAAGGATCCAATAAACTTCCCCATTAACCTAGGAGGGAGAAGAAATGTTCAAGTCAGTTATACATAGTTAGTTGTTTTATTAATTAACTAGTTTCTAATATATGTTTTCAACACAATTCTAGTGTGTTAGTTGCCTTAGTTACTTTATTGTCCTATCTTGATGCTTTCTTAGGTGTTTAGGTGTTTTTTTCTTTTGGTTTCTTTATGTGTGGGAGGTGTTTGTAATCCTTGGAGGTTTTATAAGGTGTTAAATATGACTGATAGTCCAAGTAGAGTGGCCATCTAAGTCATGTTTCCAAGTGTGAGTATTATGCCTATCATGTATGAGATAGCTTATTCTTTTGACTAGTAGACTAGTCAACCCCTATGATTTACAAATAATGTTGATAATTTGGCCTCCTAAGCCAAATTTCAACACTTGTAGTTCAAAAATTTACTTTTTATGTCCCCTAACCTTAGATTTTGGTCATCATATTGCTTGAAGGGTCCTCAAAATAACCTTTACAAGCCTTGGTTAGTGTTTCACATAGCTTTTGCTTTTATTTCTAAGAAGAAAGATGTAAAACTTAAAATAAGGGTGAGGTTAGTAGAACCTAGATTTGGTTAGTATTCTATGATCTAGATGGTTGTAGATACTCCTCTTTAGCTTGAAAGGATGACCTACCGATGAAAGGACTCTAGAAAATGATTTTTTATTTAGATAGGTGGGTGGATTTCCTAGCATGCTAGATCTAAGAAGCAAAAGATTATTTAGAGGTTATTATTCCATGTTTTTAAATAATTAAGTTTTGAAAATGAAATATAAATTGCTTGCATAAATAATAGAAGCTAATAAAATCAAATATAAGAAGTGTTTGAAAAGAGATGAATTTAACTAATAATAGAAATAAAAAAATTAGATATTAATGCTAAATAAGTTATACATGGTTCAAAAAATAGGGTAATCCTCTGTGATAAGGTAGAAAGTTAGAAAGTGGGATTTGGTTAGGGTCTGATAGGTGGAACTAGCTTGATGTTAGAAATTGACTCATAGTGACCATCGATAGTTGGGTAAGACCATCAAAAGTTAGGTGACCATTAGTGGTTAGGTGACCATTAGTGGTTAGGTGACCATTTGTGGTTAGGTAACCATCAGTGGTTAGGGGTAAAACATTAGTGGTTAGGTGACCGTCGATAATTACTATCATATTTAGCTTAAGTAAAAAAGAAGTTTGGTTAGGAAGGCTAGAGAGAAGTTCTAGAGAGTGGGTTAGGGAGAGAAACAAAATAATTAATTACTAAAAATATATACTTATCTTTTTTGTTGGTCTAAAGAATGTTGAGGTGAGTAGTTGAAAACTTGTTGTATACCCTGGAATAATTTTGAGAGTGATGATAGCTTGGCTATTGATTGATGAATAGTAGCACTTTTAATCTCTATTGTGGTTGTTGGTTCACATGAAGCCTTCTTGGATTCACTAGGAGTAAGAAGAACACCTAAATAAAAAATTACGATGCACAAGGCTTTGATGATTATTGATTTTTGTTGATGATCCCTCCTCCTCTTTCACCACCTCCTCTCTTTATATTGAAGGAACAGAAAGGTGAAATAATAGGTTAAACAAGAAGTTTAACAAGTTGTATAATTTTATCCTTAACATTTATTAATTATACACACAAATAAAATAGCTAAAAATAAAAAAGAAAGCTAGAGTTTTAGTGGGAGTTAACCCTTGAGGTAGTTAAATGTCGACCATTGGTGATCAAGTCTAATCATAAAAATATAGGGAAACATCATCAATTAGGTGACCATTGATGGTTGTGGTCAAAACCCTCAGCGATCAAGAGGGCAAAGGTAAAATTCTTAGGGTTAGTCAATTTCATTAGGTTTGGTAATTGAAAGGTCATGAAGTGGTCCCAAGGGGGGAAAGGGGTGGTCTAAGGGTCAGTGTAATATCTAGAATAGTAATGTATAGTTTTTTAGTGTCTACATTTTTCCCCTTTTTGTTATGTACTTTGTATAAGCAAGTTGTAAAACAAAAAATAGAAGGTGAGTCAAAGGTTTTCCTGACTTGAGTATGGGAGGAGGTGTTCCCCCTCAAAATAAGAATTTATGAGGTAAAATCAATTCAATTACAGGTTTAACAAGTGGTTAAGTAGGTGATAATGTTGGTTGGATTGGGCATCGAGATGCAAATATGTGCACAAAATATGACCAAGTATGATAGCATAAATCACACATAGACTAGAATGTCATAGTTGAGTGAGTGGGGTAAAAATAAGGTCAGCACTAGAAGGACAAATGATAAGTAGACCAAGTTATTTCATTTAGGCATAGTGATTATTGTTATACTCATAAACACAAGTCTCTTAGGTAATGTCAGTGTATCCATAGGTATATCCAAGGTAGGAAGTGATCCCTAAAATACATAATTAGTTGGTGCACAAAAGGTACCATGAGTTCAAGTTATTCAATATGGTAATATAATCATAGAAACCAAAATGACCAAGGCAATATCATCACAAAACATACAAAAGTGGGGTCAAAATGACCAATGTCAAGGTTAGTGGTTGGTTGATCAGGTGGTGGAGAATGAGGTACTCTAACATTATGTTATATGTAAGGAGGTTGGTATAAGTTGGTTGTTATGAAAGAGTTTTAGTTTTGATGGAAAAAATGTTAGGGGGTCAACCATCAATGGTTAGGGTTAACCATTAGTGGTCACACAATGACTGTTGATGCTTAAATGTTAGTCCCTAAAAGGGAAAGCTTAAAATTCAAATGAAGATTACATTTCCTCATTTGAAAAGCCATGATGATTAAAGTTGATCTAAGTGAAAATAAATGATGATGGTTTGGGCTTGAGTAAGTGATTTGATTTAGGTGAGTGTGTGATTGTTGCATTGACTGAAGGTTGAGTTAGAGGTTTGACTAGATGAGGATGCAAAAAAGATAAGTGAGAGTGTAAGGCCAAGTGTTGACAGTTATTAGGGCACTTACATTATGGTGGTCATAAAATGAGGTAGGTTTTTGCAATTAAGTTTGTTTGAATGAAACTTGATTTTGATATTAAATTGGTTGTTTGTGTGACTTTGGGTACATTTGACCTAGGGGGGTTGAAAATTTGGAGGGGGAGTATAGGGAGGAAAGGGTAGAATTGATTAAGACAAGCTTGTAATTGATATAGTTAATGGTTTTGATAGATTAGGATGTTATGGTTAGGATTGATTCACTAGAAATCACCACACAGTGACCATTTATGATCATTATTGACCATCATTGATCATTAGGAAACCATTGAGTGATCAATGTGTGAAACATTGATGGTCAATAACCTAACCATTAGTAGTAGATGGTTGATTAGTGATGGCTTCAAAAGGAACCATCATCAGTCAACACTTGACCATTGATGATTGAGAAATGAGGTAAATTTTGGTTTAAAAATTAGGGTTTAGGTGAATTTAAAAATTTTGTGTATGTTATGGATAAAAAATAGTTTAAGGGTTTATTTAGAAAAGGGTTACGATTAGTAGTTATGTGGATGAGACAAGGTAAAATAGGTGAAGTTGAAGGTAAGTATTAAAGGTCATATTAGGCATATTTTTTATATTTGAAATGATTAGGTTAAGGTAGGGTATAGGGGTAATAGATAGAATTTATAGGCACAATTTAATGGACTAGGTAAAGTAATGTTCTAGTATATTTAACCTTGCAAGTGAGGGAACAATTGTAGATGCATAATTTAGTGCCCTAGATCCTCAATGAGGTATGCTAAGGGATGATTGAAATGGATTGGGATCATATGACCTATGTGGGCCTAAGAGGCATGAGGTACATCATCACATGCCTTGGGATGTGGCTATGTTAGTGGCACTCATCAAGAAATGGGATCTTACCACTAACACATTCTTGCTTCTAACTAGCGATATTACTATTCTACTAAAAGACATCCATTGGATAGTATAGCTACCTATATGGGGTGAGATGATAGACCATATTATCAATGATGAGTGGGATGAGCATATGAATCACCTATATAAAGATGACCTCATGCTTGAGAGGTGGCATTCAGGAGGACTTCACTACACACCTTTGTATCACCAAGATAGGGACACTAAGTAGCAATTCAAGATTATGATGATAGATGTTAAATATTAAGTACTACCAGATTAGAGTAGTGGGATATTTCCATACTTGTTGTTGGGGGTTCTTTTGGAGATATTTGGTTGGATCATATAGTATTTGAGCAGGAAACTATATTATTAGTTTAGATCTATAAAAATATGTGGGGATACCATGCCCATAGAAAATATGGGATCAGCGTTGGTTCCATGCTACATTATTGGGCCTACGAACACATTAGGGAGCTTTGACTAGCTGGAATACCATGACATGGTCTTTTTAAATGGTTTTTAGGGTTGTTTATATGTGATAGAGAGGTTATTATGTATTCATCAGACTAGGCGAGGTGCTTGAGACCTATATTGGTATAGATATTGATTAAAGGCACTTGTGGAGGGTGAGGTCATTTGGTGTCCATATGTGAGTTTCCAACATGGGAGAGTGATGCTAGATATACTCTATCATTACAATTTTATAGGTGGGTTTTGGGAGGTGAGACCATGAGGTGGTGTTTATCCCTTTTGATAGGGTGAAGAGATAGTTTAGGCTCATACAAGATATTCCAAGGAGTTTTTGAGATATAGGAGGGAAGATGTAGAGTTCCCATTACCTATTTCAGAGCTAGAGGACATGTTCATTAATCATAAGGAGCTACCAGTGAGGGATGATGTTGATTATGTAGGTGTCATTAATGACTACCCTACATGGTTTTAGGCACATTATGATGGAGTCATTTTTGGAGGTGATGATGGGTAGTAGGACATGAATGTGGACACAAAGGTGGAGGGTGGTGATCAGGGATATGAGGATGCCTTAGATAGATAATCACTAATTGTTGAGAGGTACAAGGCATAGGTAACAGTAGTCACAACATAGGCATCCTTAGTAGTAGTGACCCAAAAGAGGGATGCATCATAGGGCCAAGTGGCCACTCTTATTGGAGAGAGGAATTAGGCTAAAGTTTATCTAGTCATGGTTACATAAGAGAGAGATTCTCTTAGGTAGGTAAGAAGGTGAGTACCAACACTTTCAAAACCACTAGGGACTATCTCCATGGAAATATATGTAGCAAAAATGGATTTGAGGTATTATTAGGCCTTAGTTTTCATATGCCTTTCATATGAGCCCAGATGGGGTGAGTATAGAGTAGG
Source organism: Torreya grandis (assembly GCA_037957365.1). Taxonomy (NCBI): domain Eukaryota; kingdom Viridiplantae; phylum Streptophyta; class Pinopsida; order Cupressales; family Taxaceae; genus Torreya; species Torreya grandis. Next base: position 961,871 of record JARHVA010005393.1, on the reverse strand, counting down.
GATTACTAGAGGGGCTAGTAGTGTGACACCATGTTAGTGGGTTGCATCTAAAGGTAGATAAGTAAGAGCAAGAGGTGGACATGATCAAAGAGATAGTGGTGCTCTAAGGTCATAGACTCTCATGAGAACTTATATTTTGATGTATTATATGATTTTGATATTGGCCTATGAGCTGATATAGTCAGATGTATATACTCTTTAAGAGACACATACATTATTTTAGATATGATCATTATTTATGAGTTCATGATATATAGATGTTATCATGGCTTATGGTTTATGGTTATGGTTATAGATGTAGTGTTTCTTATGTGATGATGTGATGTTATGGTGATTATGTTGTTATACTTTATGTGTACTCACCTAGCGAGGCATGTGATAATGTGTCTATTTAATTTATGATCATGATGATATTTGATATTGATTAATGTTTTTTATGATATGATTATGATTATGATGTGGATATCATTATAAGTGACTATGTTTATGATGTATGCTCATGATGATGATAATATTTGATGGATGTTGTTTATGTGAAGATTATTAGTGTGTTATGTTTTGTTTTGACATGGCTATGATGTTTGTGATTATTATCATGGTTATGGATGATTATGTTCATGTTGTGGTTATTTTTATGATGTTATGCTGTTGATATGATTATGTTCATGATGATTATGCTCATGTTTTAAATTAATGATTCTACACTTCCTTATCTAGATTAGACATGTGGTGGATAACATGTGTGAATGACTAATAATTTTTGATGTATGATTAAATTGTGGTAGCTATGATAGATGGTTAGTTGATGTGATAGATCACTACATGATGTTTGATGTATGAGATGGTTAATTCATTAAAATGTTCTTATGATTAAAAACACTAAAAAAAATAAGGTGAGAAGGCCATCACTAAATAAATCACATGGTTTAGAGATATTTTTTTAAAGAATTACATTTTTTTAGATAAAGGTGAAGTAATATTAAAACACAAAGAGTAGGTTGGATAATGAAACTAAATGTGAGAAAAGATAATACAATCAAAAGACAAACATCTTAATAAATATATCAATAAGTAGGTATGAGAGAAATAAGAATTATGGCAAGGATTATGATAAACTTAATTTCAATCATATTATGAACATAAACCCTTCGAATGCTTTAAATTAACATTTTTTAATTGTTTAAAAAGGTTTTTGACCACCCAGTGTCAAGTAAACTCAAAAATCCCTTTATTATAGAGGGTATAAAGGGAAGATGAATGGTAATCAAACCTTTTTGTGAGACCATCATGCCTCTTCTATAAGTTACCAAAGATCCATTATAAACAAGTCCATGTCATATAAGGTGTAGACTAATCAATACAAGAAATTTAATTATGAAATTTGATTGTAGATTCTAAAATTATCTTTATTTTTTATGATTTTGATATCAGGTTTTTTATATTTTTCTAGTGTTTGGAGGGATTGGGAAAGCTTCCAAGTAATTGATATCCTTCAACAAATGTTTTACTTAGCCATCCTTCAAGGGAGTGTTATAAGTTAGTGAGATTTGATTAAGGCTTTTGATAGATATCCTTAAAGTGAGTAGTCTACCTTACATGAAGCAATTTTGATTGGTTTTGGTAGCTATCCTTCAAGGGAGCAGTCTTTGAATACTTGGGATGACCCACAAAATATATGAGTTTTTATTTTATTTTTATTTTTTGTTTGATTTTGTTTTTTCTATTAACATGTATTTATTTATATAGGCTCAAACATTCACCTTCATGAAGGCAAAACTAGAGCACAAGAAGGTTGATGATGGGTAAAAGAGGTTGAAGAGGTAATGGCCATGGGATTACATATTATAAATGGATGTAAAGCACCATGAGAATCATCTCATGGGTAGAGCTATGGTACCATGTTCAATATTAGGCAAAGGTTGTAATGGATAATCACATGATTTAGCTTTAATTAGTTGTCATTAAAATAAGGGGATAAAAGTGGTTGAAAATAAGAGATGAGCTTAAGTTAGATAAAATGTGAGTTCAATCATGTTTAACAAAAGAAAAGACATAGATGTAAAGCATTAAGAACCTGAGGTTCTTGTTCTCTTCAAGAGATTATAATTGATAAGATCCCAATCCATACTTATGCATTATGATATAATATCCAGGCCAATTGAAAGCAAACTTACCCCACTTACTTTTATCAATATTGGTGACATGTTGATTTTCCTTTCAGATGAGGTCTTTGATATTGAATTCTTACACTTTGAGGTGATTTTTATAAGCATGCTTGATGCATTATTGATCACCATGAAGATGGGTAAGCATGGCTAAATGAAATTCATCAAGAAGCTCAAGTTGGGATAAACATTCTTGATGATAATCACCCTCAAAAATTAGATCTTACAAGGATATGTGAAGAGACATAATTTGGACTTTGAGAGGCAAGATAGCCTCTTCCCCAAATAAAAGAGATAAAGTGGTAGCACCCAGAGGTGTTCAAATGCTCGTACGATATACCCATAAGGTGAAGGGGATGTGTATATGCCAATCTCAACTAGATATATTAACCATTTTAGCTAGCATGTTGTTAAGAGTTTTATTAGAAGCTTTGGTCTATCTATTATCTCCTAGACGATAAGGTAATGAGAAACTTAGGTTGATATTAGATGTGTCATAAAGACCTTTGACTTTTTTGTTCTTAAAATATTTACCATTGTTAGTGAAAATTTTATGAGGAACATTGAAATGATAGATAATGTGATGGTTCATAAAATTAACAATATTTTCATCTTTGGTTGAGATGAAAGGAATAACCTCTACCTATTTGGTGAAATATACTACTGTAGTGATGATAGAATGATGTCACTATGAAGAATGGGGATTAATTTCACTTATAAGATCTAGACCCCATTGCGATAAGGGTCAAATATCCTTGGATACTTGGAGATGATGGCTAAGTGTGTGATGTAAATTAGCATGTTATTGACAGTTAATAAATTTCTTCACATAATCACAATGATATTGGTTGAGAATAGGCCAGTAGTAGCCAAGGTAAAGGATACATTTAGGACAAGTAAACCACTAAAGTGTCCTCCACAAATCCCATCATGTGTTTTCATGATATCATGAGAGACTTTATGACTACATAGGCAATAGAAAAAGAGACCATCAAATTCATGTTTATAAATAATTCTCCCTAGTATGGTATAACATGAGGTGATCTAAAGAAATGCTCTTTGAGCATTCCTATAAAGGTTGGAAGGGATGATGGAAAAGTTGACATAGTCGAAGATCTACTAATACCAAAGGTTAGGTCGAGTCTCTTCCATATTGAATATGCTAGGAGAGTGTGATCTGATATAAAAATGATTGGTAAGCTAATGGATAATGGTAGATATCTTAGAGTTAGAGGGTGTAGATAGGATTAGGGAAGTGAGAGAAGCCATTGCATCAATAAATTTGTTTGTAGATCATAGAGTGGTTTGGATAAGGTAATGATCAAATGATGTCAATATCACATCCACTTATTATTTGTACTATTATAAGACATCATTCTTACACTTATAAGAGCCATTTATTTGATTGACCATGAGTTGGGAGTCACTTGACCATGAGTTGGGAGTCACCAAAGATGTTTATTATTTTGACCCCCAAGGCTAAAGTAGTCTAGAGACCTACGAGTAAGGATTCATATTCAACCATATTATTAGTACATTCAAAATATATATTGAAGGATAAAGGAAAAGGTTTACCATTAAGATGAATAAGGATGATACCAGATCCATTACCACATTGACACTTTGATCCATCTAAGAACATAGTCACTTGATAGGTGGAGTATATTTGAGAAAGGGTAGCGATGAACTCATTGAAAAACTTGAGAGGAGGAGGTTGGTTGTTTAATAAGGGTGCTTCAACCAATTATTCGGCAATGACTTGTACTTTAATTTAATTTTACTAGGGAAATCAAGGTCAAACTTAGATAAAATCATGAGCCACATTGGCATACATTGATTTTGCTATGGATTGGAGTGCATATACTTGAGTGGGTCAGTGTTAGTGATGGCAAAGGTCTTATGGTTGAGAAGTTAATGATAGATTTTGGTGGCCACAAATACTAAGGTGAGGTAAAATATCTTTGATATGGGTATACCAAGTCTTATACTCTATAAGTGTAAGGCTTATTTTGTAGATGCATTGCTCTTTATATTGCTCATCCCAATGAGCCAATATTGCCCCTAAGGAGTGGTCAATAGTGGAAATATAAAGTTAAAAAGGTTGATCTTCCTTGGGATGAATTAGGATGGGTGGAGATAAAATGTACTCTTTAAGTGAATCAAAGTCCTTTTGATAGTCTATGTTCCACTTAAAAGATACATCTTTCTTCAGAAGGTGGTAGAAAGGTTAGCATCGATCCAAGAAGTGAGATAAAGTGATGAATGGATTAGATCTTCCCCTGAAAACTATAGAGTTGCTTGAGGTGGGTGGGAAGAGTCATGTCAAGTATTTATTTGATTTTGGTGGGTTGACTTCAATTCCTCAAAGGGAGATGATAAAGATAAGGAGATTTCATGATAAGACCCTAAAAATACACTTCTTAGGATTAAGGCAAACATGGTAATGGATGAGGCATTTGAAGATAATATTAAGAATGGTCAAATGATCTTTATAAAATTTGGATTTCACAAAAATGTCATCAACATAGTCTTATACAATTTTGTGAATAAGGACATGGAAGATGTAGGTCATAGCATGTTGGTAGGTTATACTAGCATTATTTATACCATAAGGCATGATCATATAGTAGAAAGTTCCCCATGGGGTCATAAATGTGGTTTTGTGTTGATCTTTAGTGGAAATTAAGATCTAATTATAACCTGAGAACCCATCCATAAGAGATAACATCTCATGGTCAGTTGTATGATCAACAAGCTAGTCAATGCTTGGCAAAGGAAAGTCATCCTTTGGGAAAGCAAGTTTAAGGTCACAAAATTCTACACAAATTTCAAGTCCCCTTATGGATTTGGTCATAGGGATGATGTTTGAAACCCATTAGGGATAATCAATGGGTTGAATGAAATTTGATGGATAGGAGACATTGAAGTTCTTCTTTGACAAGAAGGGTTATGTGAGGGTGCATCTAAAAAAATTTTTGCCTAACTAGCTTGGCATTACATTTGGTGACTATATTATGCTAAGAAAATACTAAGAAAATATGATGCTACGGTCTTGTAGGAAGGAGGGGAAATCTTGAAGCTCCTCAGAATTTAGCAATTGGATGATTTTGATAATGCATGGGTTATCCAAAGTACCCAAGTTGATATTGATGGTGGATTCATTCAACTCAGTTAAAGTTTCAAGATGAAGGGACCTATGGATAGAATAATCTTTGTCACCAAGATAGGCAAGAATGGAATCAGCATCCTAACATTGAATGGTATTAATGGTAGGAGAGTCATATTTGAGCATATCTAGATGAGTCAAAGGAATGGTTACAGTCTCCCCCACCTTTTGATAGGTTAGGGTTCTGAGTTTAATCATGTTGATGATAAAAAATTAGGTGGGATGAAATCAAAATCCTCACATTCTAATGGAAAAGGTGCTAGTGAGGATGGGACATCTTCCTCAATAATGGTGATGGGAGGCAGGTTGGTTTACTTTTTAGGTGATGTGAAACTAAGGCCATGATTTTTATGAAGTTTTTGGGTCTTGATTGGAAGTAACTCATGTGGTTTGTGTTCATACTAACCTAGACCAAATCCCTTCTAAGCACACTTATAGAGGTATGTCTTGGCAAAATCTAGTTTATCTAAGTAGGAGAAACTAGAGGGGAATAGTTGAGGTGAAAAAGAGGTGGTGGAAGTGTCAAGGGGTTTATCAAGACCTCCATAGACAAAATAAGTTTGACAAGTTGAGGGATTGAATGGAACATTAGTTCCAATATTAGGGTCATAAATGGGTTATTAATCAATATTCCCATACTCTTGGGGAGTAGGGAAAATGTCTAATGTTAAAATCTGATACTCCCCGAAAAAAAGACATTGGAAGGTTGATTCTAAAGGGTCCATTATAGGAATTTGGGTGGAGGGGATAGATGAACTAGTGTATGCTTCATTGGTATAATAAGATAAGATTTTATTTATGAAGGATTTTTGGATAAAGTAATTATAACTTCATTGCATTAGTATGTCATGTTGCATGATGTAAAAAGAATTGGGTCAACTTATATGGTAACAACTTGACCTTTGTGTTCAAACTTGATGCATAAATTCAAGGTGGATGACACACATCTCATAGAATGAATCCAAGGGCATCCCAAAAAAAATTGCATTAAAACTCACCTTATACTACATAGAATAGCTCAAGAAGCATGTGGGGTCCTAGATCAAGGTGAACGATAATAATTTTTAAAATTGTGTTCATTGTGTCATTAAATTATCAGAGCACCACTGAGGTTTCTAACATAATGTTCTTTATTAATTTTAGTTGGTCATATGTATGAGAGGAGATAATGTTGATGATAACTCCCTCATCAATCATAACCCTCTTAATATGGGTTTGGTTGATGTACACATTAATGAAGAGGGGAAGATCTAGATCATTTGAATGGATGGAGGGTATTTATAAATCCTTAAAGGTAACATGATTAGAAAATTGAAGAGCTCTGACAAAGGTTACTAAAGGTTATGTGTTTTTTGTTTAAAACTCTATAGATTACAAAGCCTCTATCATCAATTGGTTGTGGTGGGGTGAGGTATTGATTAATTCATACAAACTTGTCTTCATCAGTGTTTGGTGAAGCTATTTTAGAAATACATGTTTGATTGATTCATAAGGGTTGGATTAAGAGGAACCCAAGATGGACACTTTGGGTTTGGTTGAAGTTGAAGGTGCTTGGTGTTGGTTGGGTGATTGGGTGGTGGAAGAGGGATATGTATATGGAATAGATACTTTTTTATTTTCCCTTATCCTTTTGTTGAGCCTATGATCATATGACCACATGGATGGTAATGGTTTGGGAAAGATTCAGGCTAGAGGATTGCTTCAGTTCCTCTTCACTTTGAGGTGAGAATGGGGGACTATTTAAGTGTTGGTTGATGGCTCTTGGTTCTTAGATCAGTGGTAGGTTCATAAGAGGCTCATCTAAGAATAATTCATGCTCATGATATAGACAATGAATTAATCTTTAGAGAGCCTTATAGTTATTTGTATCATGCACAGGTTTTTTATGGTATGAGTATACTAATTTTTCATTATACCAATATGGTTTAGGATGATGTGGATCAAATGGTTTGATAGGTGGAAAGTTTAAGAAATATGTTTGTAATAATTTTTTTAGGATGGTTGAGTAGGACTTAAGTAAAGGTGGAAAGGGTGTGGAAGTCTTAGGTTTGGTAGTTGAGGTGGAATCCCTTTTAGGAGTAGGTTTGATAGTAGGAGAATTGGGTGAAAGATTATTAATGGTAGATGGTTTTGGTATAGATTGCTTGTGGGTGGATTTATTAGAGGTAAAATGTGTTGGGGTAAATGTCTGAGAAGTAGGTGGTTTGGTTATATAAGGTTTGGTGAAAATAGGTGAGGATGAAAGTAGGATTGATGGTGTAACCAAAAGTTATAGTTAGATTTGAGTTTTGTCTGGGATGGTTGGTTTCCTTACTAACATAAAAGGGTGAGGTGCCAAAATAAAAGGAAAACTGAAGAGGGGAGGTAGAGTTTTGGTTTTTAGGATCTTGGTTTGTTTTACCCTCTTTGTTTTTTTAGTTTGGGATTTTTTTTGTGGGCTTCATGGGATTAAATCCAACTTTACTAATGGGTGAGTAAGGCTCTGAGTAAGGAGCATGCCTAGGTTTTTTATGGGTGGGGTTATGATGAGGAAATCTACTTGGGATATTTTATGTGGATTTGGTTTGGTTAGTTCAACTATGCTTAAGGGGTAGAGGTTTTTAAAGTTTTGGTTAGAGTGATGGTGGGTTAAATAGTGGAAGTGGAAGGTTGGGTTGAAAATGGCATGGTTGAGTTCTCTTGCTTGGTTGGGAAAGGAAGCCCAACATAATGACAAAATGTGGCATGATCTGTGTTGGGTTGGGATAAGTACTCAATGTTTTGAACCAGTCTAGAGAAGGGCTTATAGATGGGTTTGATCCCTTCAATATTGGCCTCAAAGGATAAACCCATGGGTGGAGAGAGAGGAGTGGTTACCTCATACCTTTCCTTAATCAAAGGCTCCAAGGTTTGAGAAGATGAGTCTCCTATAAGAGAGGTAAGTATAGTGATTTCTTCCTTAGAAATTATTTCTAAAAGAAGAGTGGATTGTTGTATGATATAAGAGGACATGGTGGTAATGGCTGCCTCTTTTGGTATGCCTTCCAAAAGAGAGTTGGGTAGCTCTACTACCTTGATAAGTGGAGAAAGGGGAATAGTTATTTCCTTTGTTTTAGTTTCCAAAGGAATAGAAGGTAACTCCACTACCTCAATAAGTGGAGGGGAAGGAAAGGTGGTTTGGGAAATTATTTCCTCAGTGATGAGTTCACTAAGAACTATGTCAATGGTATGGACCTCACAATTGTGAGAGGATTTTGCTATTTTGTTTTCATTGTTCATGGAAGGGGCATGGTTAGGGAATGGTTGTCTAAATATGTCAAGTGGTTGATTTGGGGGCATGTTATGGTTATCCAACACAAGTTCCCTCTTGCTAATTAGACTTTGGACAATGTTTTTGAAAGTATTGTACCTACTAACATCATGTCTAATGACATGGTGGAAGGCACACAAACTATTCTCCTTATAACAACGAGGTATAGGATGAGAAATAATTTTTTTGTTGAGGTTTTATCAGAGGACTTTATATGATATTCACTTCTAAAAACTTCTCCAAGACTGACATATTTAACTCCCCTAGTAGAATAAATTATTTTTGGTTATTGCAGTTTGGGTTTCTAGTGTTTTGATTAGAAGAACTGAAAGAGTTGGATTGGTTAACAATTGGTGGAGTGGTGTTAAGGATAACCACATTTGTGGTTCCCTTGTTTTTTGTGTTAGTGTTGGTTTAATTATTTGGTTTGAAGGATGGAGCCTCAGTTGATTTGAACATGTAATTCTTTTTTCTCAATTTCAACTTCCCCTCATCAATGGCTCTATTCTCTAACTTCCATTCCATGGTGAAACTTCATCAAAGGTTCTAAAAGTATAAACCTACAAAGTGGAAGAAATGTGTTTGACACAAGCCCAAGCAAAGAGTTCAATCATCTCAATTTGGGGAAAAGGGAAAGATATTTGATTTATTAAGCTTCTCCAATAGGATATAAAGTCAACTATGAACTTGTCTTCAAATTGCCAAATGGATTAGAGATCAGTGATGGAAACCTTCTTAGAGATGTTTATGAAAATGCGGTTTAAGAAAGTTTGAACTAGTTATGTAAAAGAAAAGAGGGAGTGATTTGTAATATCACTATCCCAATCTAGTGCTAAACCCTATAGAGACATGGGAAAGGTGTGAAGAAGAAGATCATCATTATAGGCAATCAAATAACAAGAATGTCTAAATATTCTTAGATGTTTTTTATGGTTTTCCTTATTCTAAAATTTTAAAAATTTTAGAATTTCCCATTGAGGAGGATAAGGTCAAATGGAGATGGATGGATGAATTGGTTTAGTGCAGATTTAATCATATGATAAGATGTTATGGGAACCAAAAATAAATGACTCTAAAGTAGTCATTTTGTCCATCAACATCTTTACTAGATCGGTCTACAGTTGTGCACCTCCAAATTTATAAGGTGCATTTTGTTGAGCTTGGGTATGTGTAATATATGGATAGCTATTGGGAGGTTCAGAGGCTACCACATATTGGTATGTGGACATGGGTGATTGGGATGATGCCACATATGAATACATGAAAATAGGTGGTTGAGTTCAAGGTAGAGGTATATATCCTTATGGGTTACGGAGATAGCTCAAGTTTGGTACAATGGGAACCTATTGAGGGATTAACATAAGTTGGTTTGGAGGTATGGTTGGGTTGGTAGGTAGAGGATAGGTGGTAACTTTGGTACTGATGGGTGGAAGGGTAGAAGGTATGGGAACCACCATGTTCTGGAATGGAGTGGAGGTAGGTGGGTTAGAAATAAGAGGAAGGGTGGTAAAACTAGTAGAGGGTACTCCCATGGTAAGTGGAGTACTGATGTCCAAATTATGGGTTGATCTTATAATATAAGGGTTATTGATTGGGGTAGAAGGTATTTGGGTGTTGGTTGGTTAGGCAGGTTGTTTTTAAATGGTGGTATTGGTAGGATTATTGGTAGAAGAAGATGCATGGGTAACTAGAGGTTGGGTATAAAGGGTGGTAATAGAGGTGTTTCCCATAATTTGAGATGACATACCATAGGGTGGGTAAATAGGTAGAAACAAATTAGGGGTATGGTGGGATATGGTGTTAAGGTAATTTTGGAGGGCTATGGGGTTGTTATCCAAAAATGCGGTGAAATATGTGTCAACTTGGGCAACCATCCAAGGGATATTAGTACTTTATAAGGATGGGGATAACTCTTTACATCTTGGACATACTCTGTGGATGAGATAAAAGAGGAAGATGGATGATTAGGAGGTGGATATTGATTGGCTTGGTTTCTTAGTTGTTGCTTATTAAAACCATGCAAATAAGGGAAAAGGAAGATATAAATAAACTCAAAACTCAAATAAAAAGAAGACAAGAAAAAGTCAAGGAAATGAAACAAACACAAAAGCACATTAAATCCTAAGGTTCTTTTTAGTCTCTCTTGTGGCTTATGCCTTAAGCTTTAATAATTATTAGATAAGAAGTTTATGGTTGGTTTCAAGTAGTTTTGGCTCTCAAAGGTATTTGTGTTGGAAATTAGTATGTGACTTGATATTGGGGCCTACCCCCTCACTTCACACACTGCAGCAATAAGGGTGTTAGGTGCTTCGCTAAGATATACCAATTACTAGAGATTATACTCAACCAGAGAATTGAGTTGGTTCTCTCCTTGATGATGAAATCCAAGTAGGATAGCTATGAAAGGTGACCTCTAGGTGATGAAATCCTAGTTGGGCTTTATGTCAATATTTTTATGCTTGAGTAGATGTAAGTGGTTTAGTCTATGTGTGCAAATAAGTGAGGCTATGCTTGATTACTTCATTAATTAAGCTATGTGAGCTAATTATGCAAAAAATTGTATAAAAGGTTAATTTTAAGCCCAAAATAAATTTTGATTTCATTTAAATGAGCATAAAACAAGAATAAAAATCACCTAGATGCAACTAGGTCCCACCGAGCATGCCAAAATATTTCACATAAATTTTTATTTTATTTATAAGAAGAAAGATGTAAAACTTGAAATAAGGGTGAGGTTAGTAGAACCTAGATTTGTTTTATGCTTTATGATCCAAATGGTAGCAGATACTCCTCTTTGGCTTGGGTAAAAATAAGTTTGGTGAGGAAGGCTGGAGAGAAGTTTTGGAGAGTGGGTAGGGGAGAGAAATAAAAGAGCTAATTACTAAAAATAGATACTTCACTTTATTGTTGGCCTGAGGAACATTGAGGTGAGTGGCTAAAAACTTGTTGTAGACCTTAGAACAATTATTATAGAGTGATGATAGCTTGGTTATTGATTGATGAGCAGTAGCACTTTTGATCTCTATCATGGTTATTGGTTCACTAGAAGCCTTATTAAATTCACTAGGAGTGAGAATAACACCTACATAAGAAGTTATAATGCACAAGACTCTAATGATAGTTTATTTTTAATGATGATCCCTCCTCTTTCACCACCTCTTCTCTTTATATATAAGGAAGGGAGTGTGAAACAATAGGTTAAACAAGAGGTTTAACAAGATGTATAATTTTAGCCTTAACATGAATTAATTATGAACATGGATCAAGTAGATTTAAAAAAAACAAGTTGGATTTTTAGTGGGAGTTAACCCTTGAGGTGATTAAAGGAAAAAAATTATCAATTGAGGCTAACCATCAGTGGTTAGGTAATCATCAGCAGTTGGGTGACCATTGATATTTGGGGTCAAAACCATTGATGGTCAAGAGGGTAAAGATAAAATGCTTAGGGTTAGTCATTTTGATTAAGTTTTATGGTTGAAAGGTTGTGAAGTGGTCCCAAGGGGGGAAAGGGGTGGTCTAAGGGTTGGCAGAAAATCTAAAATTGTAGTGTATGCTTTTATAGTGTCTACAGTTAGCATTGTTTAAGGTTATTTTGATGAAATTAAGGTAAATGTTGTTCTTAACCTTATGGTTATATAGTAATTTCTAGCATGGTCAAGTGGGTCCAAGGGTGTTTATTAATTTAGGGGATTATTTTGAGACTTTTCATGTGATTTCTAAGTCATATTACTCCTTTTTTAGTCCATGTAGGTGTCAAAAAAGGGTGGTAATATTCATTTCTAACATTACAACCATTTTTATAATGTTTTATTACCCATTTTATAATGTCTAAAGAAGGTTTTGTAATAAAAATACAATTTTATAGCATAAAAAATAAATGTACACATCACTAAATTTTTTTACAAGCATTTACAAACTTAATAGGCACATGGCATATCATCTCCATCAATTTTCAAGCAGAATGGACAGTTTTCATGGTAGAAAGTGGAGGTTTTAAGGTGGTCTATATATTTTTATTAGATAAAGATCATGTTAAAAAAATACATGGCTTCCTTTATCCCTCCCATCCTTATATACATTATTTGGAGGGATTTTAAGGCTAAAAAGGTCAAAAATTGATCCCTTTTTTCATCGAGCTCCTAGGCAACTCAAAAGAGCCAGTCAGATTTGTGAATGGTATAGATAGGAGAGAGAAAATGAAGACTTAAGAATTTGTTCATATGAGGATACCTTAGTTTTATTCCATTTTATGGCATTATTTCTCAAATTTAATTCCCCTTTTTTATGAACAATCACTAATAAGGTGAAGGACTCACTATGTTTTTCCCATCCAAGTAGGGTTTGAGTTTAATTCATCTTCTCCATTTATGAGCATGATGAAAGAGGAATGGAAATTTGGGTGACTTTTCAAGGTTCTTCATAACCCTTATACACCATCCTCAAGACTCACTTCACTTATGTGAGCCATTAGGAGAAAAAAACCTCCTTTTGAATCAATCTGTAGGTCGACAATAGTAGGGGTCTTAAAACTTCAGGGTCTCCAATAGTTGAAAAATGTTGGTGAGGTCTCAAAGCTCTTCCAAACCTCCCTAACGATCTGCATCAATATATTTTAATTGATTACATGGAAAAAAAACCCACAATATGGTGATCACCTATAGTTTCCACTCATAGTCAAGTAGTTTAACCAAATCAATAAGTCTATAAAGCTACCTGAAGGTTTCCAAAACAATGTTTCTAGGGTTTTACAAAGTATAGTGAGAAATTTCATGTATGTTGTAGGTAGGAATCAAGATAATCCAAGATATAATACATAATAGACTAGGTTTTAGTGGGGATTTTTATACCTTTTGAGTTGTTATGATAACCTAGATCCAATTAGTGAGTCTTCACCCTAGGCAAACTTACAAACATGTCTTCAAAGACCAAATAAAGTTGTAAAACTTATGGTAGTAAGTGACATGTAGTTATATATCCATAATGCATTATCAAAATTTCCTAAGGGATGGGTCTCTCAAGAGGAGGCCATAATCAAGTCTATCACTCTATCTCTCTTTCACCCCTCATATAAAATCTTAATAGCTAAATCATAGTGGTGGTGAATTTAAAACTTGATAAGGTTAAAGTGTAAATATTGACTAAATAGCCATTTGGACTAACTATAGGAATGAGACCTCACATTTTTAGGAAGAACCATGTCACTTATCAGCTTTATCATCATATAAGGTTCATTTATAGAGATAAAGGTTGTTGTGACATTCAAAATGGTCTTTGTAAAGAACATAAAAGCCTACATGAGTGTTACATCATGGTCATGTCATGAGATTTCATGTAAGGGGTGAAAATGGTATGTATACCCTATGATAATATTGAGATCATTGAGGTGTTATGGAAAACAAAAGAGGCATCAAGATAATTGAAAAGACCTATTTAAGATACCTAACTTCCTTATGCAGTCTAAAAGATATTCCTAGTGCCCTTGGGAGTTGTGATTTCCAAGAGATAAATGGATATTGATCCCTCATAACAATGGTTATTCATTATAAATTGAAGAGTGTTCCTCAATAGACTTTTCTAAAGACATTAGGAGCATCCTAAGAAGGCAAACATGTACTCAACCATACGCAGGCAACTTAGTAAGGCTTAAGGTAGTTTAGTAGTCAAATTTGGGGTTTAAATAGACAAGATGAGTTTAGATAAAAGAATACATACTGAAATCTTCATCCCAATAAAAAAATATGAAAGGGTATGGGTTATAATCCAAGTTTTGACCATATCATAGAAATGAGATTATGAAGCATTCAGTAGACTATAAACAAGGTGAAACTAAGTGGTTGATCAGGCCATTCTTGATAAACTAGAAGACATAGAGAATATTTTTTATAGGAAAGGATCACTATCTACAAGGGTATAATGGGTCAAATAGACTCCAATAAATTCATAACCACTTAATAAATAAGCCCACCTCTTACACATAGTCAAAGAACTCAATTATCACCTACATGACATAATAAGAAACCAAAGTACTATGTGGGGGATGATTCAGATAAGAGATTTAAAATGTCTTTTCCAATGAGATAACCCCTTTAATTATGTTTCCATTAAGCATTTGATTTAATGTACTAATAAAAGGGTTGTCTACACTTACAGCTCAAGCATACGTAATTTCCACCTATAAGTAGGGTCACATAAGAAATAAAAAGTACAAGGAACCCTACTAAGGGGTAAAGTTTTGGAGTGAAAATAGAGTCTTTGAATTGTTTTCTAAAGCATATCAATGTCTTCATTAGGTTGTTTAATCCTTTGAGACAACATAGATCCTAATGGCCTAATTAGACTATCAGGACTAAATAGGTAGTCATGGGCACGTACATGAATGTTGAAGAATTTTTCATGTTTGGGAAGTGTTTTAGGTTTGAAAAAATTAAAGGAGGGGGATATAAATGTGACAAGGTAATTATGGATGTTTTTGACTCAAAAAAGTTAGGGAAAAGCCAAGAACTGGACCCTAGTGTCAAACTAGCATAGTAACTCAAGAACCCTAAGCCTATGAATAAGAGATCTCTAAACATTTTGAGAGATAAAAAGGAGGAAAAACCATGGTAACAGGTTAGGTAGGTTGTCATATAAATTTATAAGGTGTTACAAGATAGAACCAAACACATTTTGCTCTCCATCGCCCTTGTCTTCTCTCAACCTCCAAGAATTCAAGGTTTTGAGCCTAAAATAAACTTTATTCACATTGGAACATTAGGGAATAGATGCATTAGGTCCTAAAATTCAAAGTAAGGTTAAAGGAGGTTGTATAATTGAAACTCTTTGTGTTGTTTTTATAATTCAATCCCTTAGGGCTATGAATAATTATTAAGAGATCATGCCACTCAAAACCTACCTAAGATAGTCCTAAAGAGTCTGATGGAGGAAAACTTGAGATAAATACATATATATGAACTTACTTGACTTAATATATAGTTGAAACACATTATTCACTCTAAAGAGGTCCTGCTCATGATAGTAATTTATATGAATAGTTGTACAGATCCACCAAAAACACTTTTTTTTTAAGATTTAGTGTAATTTCAAGGTAAAGAGATGTATGAAGAATTGAATATAATTAAATAAGGTGGTGTGAGGTTTATTCCAACTTCTTAGATCAAAAAATTCTCTCAACTTCTCTTGTAAATGCTTTTACAAGCCTAGACTAAAGAGGCAGTCTAGAAATGCTAGTGAAGGGTGACCTAGTCACCTAGGTAAATAAGAATTAAAAGTGTTCACTATTGGATAGACACATGTCATGATGTAATATGATTTTATAGGCATAAAACACTATCAATCATCCATCCTTTAAGGTCCTATGTAATCCTCATGATCATCCAAGTAGCTAACACTAAGTGACTAGGCATAGTTGCCTAGTAGGTTTATTTCGTCAATAAGAGAAGATGAATATTAGCATAGGGGGATGCTAAGGGAGTAAATTTAGGTCATGAACACCCTTTTAACTACCTCATGAAGTTTATTATGAACTTTTCATATCCATAATTAAATATGGGGCATTTTTCCAAGCCTTCTTGGCAAGCAAGAGAGGGGTAGGCTAAAATATCAAGATCTAGAATAATATAATAAAAAATAATAATTAGATCTAAACTATGCTTAAAAATAGTAAATTAAAATATGAATATATGATTGAACAAACAAGAATAATGGAAAGAGAGAAATAATGATAGAAAAAAATACATGAATTAGTATTAGGTTCTGGGAGTGATAGTTTTAGAACCCTAAGAATCAGATTACTTTTTGTTGTTGGGACAAAATCATCCAAGCACTAATTATGTCATGGTTAGAATTGACTGATAATTGATTGTGTCCCTATAGTCTTGATTTTTTCCTTTATGTTTTTTAGGTATGTAATTGTCTAATTAGGTGTGTAGGGTAATGATGAAAAGGGATGTACCTTCAATTTTTTGAATTGGTGGCCAAAATATTTTATTTGGTATCTCCTTCTCTTTGACCTAATTCACCACAATATTGAAAAATAAATAAAATATTTTATGTCAGTTGGTTCAGGTACCTCTTGAGGAGTTGAAACTACATACTCTATATACTTAGAATCAAAACTCAATGTAGTTCTAATGTGTGTGAATGTAATTTAAACCCAAATAAGACATAACTTTACCGTCTCACCCTAGATAATCAAGTGTAACTATGTGAACATTATAATGTTATTTTCTGGGAACAATGATGTGACTAAATGTTTAAAATCTCCTCAAAATCCTTGAAGAGCATAAAAATAGATTTAGTAGTGTTCCTTAGACTTGATTCCTCTTGATGATTTTTATTGAAATGCCTCTATGAGGCTTTATATATATAGACCTCTGTAATTAGAAATAAGGACATATTACCACATAAGCTAAAAAATGAAAAAATGGGAAATTTGAAAAAATAGACCCACACAAAGAAGAAAATAGGGAGAATGGGAAAGGGCCCCAAAAATTAAAGGGACATAATTAACCATCATTCGATTGCATCTAAGATAAAATTGATAAACCATTGATTATGTCTCAAATACTAAAACAATAGAAAATGAGGAGAGCTTGAGATTCCCAAGAACATAGAGGAAAGATAAAAGTGAAGAAAGAAGAGAGAATGTGATCACACAAAGAAGGAATCTAGAGAACACATGAAAAATAACTAATAAGTACCTAATTTGAATAAAAAATCCATAAAAACAAAAAGACACTAGAAACATTGCAATAATAAATATTATACCAAAACTAGGTGTCTATGTAATGCCCTACTTTTATGTGCATATGCATGATATATGAATACATCAAGGTAAAACTAGTGTCAAAGTAAACAAAAATTGAAGAACATACCCACACTTAAGTGAAATATAGAAAGGTGAAGAACATGGACGTTTAGGCTAGGCTTCACTCATGTCCTAATGAATCTAGATTGTACCTACAAACACTCATAAACACATGCAAGTAGTCAATGTCTTGATAAATTGATATGAATATAGTGTGATTAAATAGAAACTAAAAAATATGAGCATAGGAATGAATACATCTAATGATCCACGCACCTACTATCACTCATAGGTTCTAAAGTTGAAATTGGAATTTGGGCACTTGAGAGTTTAAAGGGAGCTTTTTGACCTTAAGGAATTTAGACTAAATCCTATAAACTTAAATTTAATTCTTTATTAGTAAAACATATATATTGAACTTATTAGAACTTCTTAACACGTCTTTTTTAATAAAAACCTAGGAAAAATATGAAGTGGGATGTATAATATCTAAATATATGGGTATGTGCACAGAGTTGGGGATAATTTCATGGACATTTCCCTCAATGCATACATTTTATGAACATAATTCATATGCATTATGTCCATAATGCATATACATTATTTTAATTTTAGGCTTGGGATACCAAGCCATAATGTGTATGCATTATAATGCATACACATTTTAACATATAAAACTTTTTTAAAAACCCGCCCCAACCCCATAAACATCTCATTCACATTTTTTACTTACTATTTTGTGCCATCACATGATTATGTTTTTCTTTGCTTGTTGTGATACCATGTGATCTTCATTGGAAAGCTGAAGACTTTGCCACATCGATGATGTCATCACAGAGAGGACGTAAGTGATAAAAAATTGAACCTAATAACCTTAATTTTTTTAATTTTTTTTATTATGTACATTGTTTGATTAGTAGATAATATTTTTTAAATAACCCACTCTGGTATAAGAGGTCACCCTACTCACTTTCCTCCTAATCCTCTACCTAACCCTCGTCCTAACCCTTTGCTTAACCCTATTATCTCTCTTACAGTTATATAATATCCCCTAAGGAGTCAGGAGGATCTAGCTTCTCATATAGTGGAAAAAAATTGAAATTGAGTAAATAATTAGGATAATGAGGGACCCTACTTCCACCAACACCCACCGCGCCTATTTAGCCAATACCCTAGAGTTGATATTAGGTCAAGTTGACTCGATAACAAGTCAAATTGATAGATAGGCATCATATAGGGATACATGTAGGGCTTAGTATGATTAAACATTGTCATCATAGGAGTTAAAGAACAAAGATATAATAAAAGATAAAAATTTTGCCTTATTCATCAACCTAGCCACCAATGCACCATTTTTACTTACTGTTAAATGTTTTGCTATCCATCGATGTCAACATAACTTGATTAAAGCCAATTTCTAGGAATGATGGTGGATGGTGTTTGATTATCCACCATGTAACAACCATGAGGTCCCATAATATTTTTTGAATAAACTCTATTGTTATTTTGTCCTCAATGAGATTCCAAACTATTTTAACTATGATGAGTTTTAGGGCTAAGGGAAAGGCTTTGTGTAGGATCAACTAGGTGCATGTCATGCACTTAATTAGCATGTAAGGATCCCTATCCAAAAATAAATTCATCTTGAGATTACTTATGTGTTGAAGGAGATTTTGGATATTAACACTCTTCATGTGCTTAGTGCACTTACTAATACACTCATCCAACATACGAGTAGGTTTTTAGAGACGAATGATAGAGATACTCCACTTAGTGTTTGTACCTGACCTCAACACCATAGATATTATGGTGATATATATACTCATATAGCTACATATTAACTTATAATTTTGAATTGTAAAAATAGAATTATTTTATTAAATTTACTACATGTACTTGGGAAAATATAACTTATGTGAATGTATTGTGTATGTAGGGTTTTCAGATGACATATGATAGTCTAATTCAAATGATTAATATGGCACTTCCTTGTATATATTCATCATTTCACATGCCTATTCATGTAACTTTACCTATCACTGACCCAGTTGAATGTCAAAAGTAGATTGAGTAGGACCACGAGCTTATATTAAGTGCATGTTTAAATTATTTTTTATTCTAGCTTAAAATTAATTTCTTAACTTGGTTTAATGTATAATATGTGAATTTTCTAATAATATTTATATTTGAATAGTTTTAGCTACAAGCAAGCTATCAGTATAGGATGCGTAGTTAAAACTTGGAGCAATCTAAAGCATTCAAGGGATCTCCATCTATAAGTAAGGCATTCTAGGGAAAGTCTTCTTCGAGAAAGACAAAGAGAGGGATATTATTTGAGGATTAATATGTCTTAGATCAATACTTTTTTATGCCTATATGGTAATGTATGCACTTTTAGAATTGTATGTGTATATGCCATTCACTGACATTAGATACTATGTTATTAGATGATGTAATTTTCTGTATGCCTCTATGGCAATATATGTATTATTTACATTGTATGTCTATATGGCATTCAACTGACATTAAATTGTGTTCTTATTTTATATGCCTTTATGATGTTTTTTATTATTGTATTGATATGGTTTTTATTATTATTTTGTATGACTTTATGGTTTTTATTATTATCAACAATGAAGTGTAATGATTGATCATTGATCCACATTTGAGAATGGAAAATTATTTATACTTATATTACCATAAAGTGAAATGTTTTTCCATTGATACATCATTTTTTTTAGCTCGATATCAGGGTTAAAAGGGTCCCATTCCCATATACCTAAAAGCAAAAAGAAATCCAAAAAGACTTGGCTTAATAGTAAAATTGTTAAGGCATTGACCATCAAAACCAATCTTATATACCATAAGTTTAAACTACATATATGAATTGATATATAGTTAAACTAAATAAAAACCTAAGATAGACAAACAAAAAAAGTTCATGTCCCCTTTCAAAAACTAGGACGATAAAAATTCTATCTATTACTCTCAAATGATTACTTCAATTACATTCCCATCACTATCAACCATCATACCTAAATTTGGGACCTTAGCTTTCTTCAAACGCTAATAATTTTAGTTCTTTTGACCCTGAACATTTCCCACTATAGCTAGATAAATTAATTCCAAACCTTTGTCTAACTTTGGAGCCACAAAAACTACCATCTTTAAAAACTTCAAACTTTTTTTATAGCTTCCCTGCACCGACTTCTCTTTCCTCTATCCTCTCCACCATGGGGTTTCCTTAAACAAACCTCTCACCACTCCTCACGTAAGCCACTTAATCACTTTCAATCTTCTTGATGATCTACATTGAGCCCTTCAAGCCTCCAATTATGGAATTGTAAGTAATATATCCTTTACTATAGGCATGGCTATACCCCTAAAACTTTCTTTCTCGTTCACCCCTAAGCAGACTTATTCAACCTCTTGGGAAAAATTACTTAGAGATAAATATCAGAGTTGTTGCCAGAATCCAGATAATGCAAGTGCAATGGAGATGTGATCACACAAGTTGAAGCAAGTGCCCACCACATAGATGCTAAAGTAATTTGAAAATAACACAATAAGAGAAATTGCAAAAGACAAAATAGAGAAAATCAAAATATGATTAGCATGAGATGGCCAAAGTGAGGAATACAAATAGGAGAGTACGTAAGTAACTCCTCCATAAAATGTGGACAAGGCACCCCAAAAATAGGATGTAACTCCTCCATGAAAGGTGGTGACAAGGTGCTAAGAATAGAGAACAAGGTGATAAGAATAGAGAAGTAACTCCCATCAAGGGAGTTACTTATGACACCTATGACACATCTATGACACACACCTCCACATAAGCTAGCCTATCCCACAAATGTAAGAAAACTCCATGTATGCACAAGAAATACAATTTCCCTAATTAATAAATAGGGAAAAATAAAAACCTACACTAATACACCCCCATAAGCACAGCTTAGGTGGGCAGTGTGGAAATAAAAAATGGGTCTCGGCAACTAGGCCTGATGAGGTACCCATGTACAAATGCAATCTCCCATAAGATAGAGAAAAAGAGAAAACCTGTAGGAAAAAAACTTCCCCCAAAAGAGAGACATACAAGAAAAGAAGAGGCTAAAGGCCCCCTAAAGATGATGATGTTGCAGATGTGGACCACACCCCAAGAAGAGATCATAGATGAATGAACTTACTCTCAGTGAAAGGTCTAGTGAAGATGTTTGCAACCTGCTCTGAAGACTGGCAAAATATCAAGTCAATGACCTAACTATGAATAAGCTCCTGAATGAAATGCATGTAAATCTCTATATGCTTGGTCTACTGGAGCTGAACTAGATTCCTAAAAATTTGAATGGTACTCTGGTTGTCACAATAAATGATGGTGGACTGCCTGATAGAAATGCCAAACTCAGAAAGAATCCCTTGAAGCCAAATAGCCTCAGTAGTTGCAGTAATAGCTCCCTTATACTCTACCTCTATGGATGATATAGCAATAGCATTCTACTTCTTGCTAGACCAACTGATAGGACCTGAACCTAGAGAGAAATTGTAACCAGAAGTGCACTTGTGAGCCTGTGAATCACCATCCCAGTTTGAATCTGTATATCCAACCAAGTCAACATCTATGCCAAATCTGTAATGAATCCCATATCTATGTGAACCCTGTATGTAATGCAAGATCCTCTTAGCTACTTTCAAATGTAGCTCATGGGGTTCTTGCATGAATTTGGAGACAATTCCCACTGTATATGAAATGACAGGCCTGGTGTGAGTCAAATAGATGAGACTACCAATAAGTTTTCGATACTGAGTGGCATCAATCAATGGTGAAGAACAATCAGCCTCAAGCTTGACTCCTGATAGAAAGGGAGTCAGAGATGGCTTACAATTAGCCATGTGAAACCGAGCCAATAAGTTAAGAGCATAATTAGGATGTGCAAGAGAAATCCCTGAATCTAACTGTGAGATCTTGATGCCTAGGAAGTAGTGTAACAAACCCAGGTCTATCATGTCAAATCTATCCTAAAGAGATGCCTTCACTGCTACAATAGCTGATGAAGAACTCTCGGTGATCAAAAGGTCATCAACATATAGAACCAAAATCAGGAGTGAATCATCTTACTGCAAGAAGTAGACATTAGGATCAGAATGACACCTAGTTAAACCCGTTGTGAGAAGGAAGGAATCCATCTTGGCATACCAAGCTCGAGGGGCATGTTTGAGGCCATAGATAGATTTTCTAAGTCTGCGTACTAAAGAAGAATCTTAAACAAATCTTGGCGATTGTTCCATGTAGATCTCCTCCTCTAGGTCTTCATGAAGAAAGTCACTCTTCACATCCATCTAATGTACATCCCAACCATCTGTTGTGGCATAAGCCAAGGTGAGTTAGATAGAAGTCATCTTTGCAATGGGTGCAAAGGTCTCTGAGTAGTCAATGCATGCCACTTGTGAGAAACCCTTGGCGACCAATTGCACTTTATACTTATCAACCGACCCATCTGCTACAAATTTGGTTTGATATATCCACCTACATCGAACCATCTTTCTTCCCTTAGGAAGCGAAGTCAAATCCCAAGTGTGATTTTTGATTAAGGAAGAATATTCTTCCTCCATAGCATTATCCCACTCAGGTACCCCCAATGCCTCTCGAAAGGTCTATGGATCTAAAACTAAAGCAAAGAAGGCATGTGGATCTCTCTAAAAATCCCCCCTAGTATGTCTGTCATCTATAGGATCTCCTACCCAAGTGCTAGCACTCTCAAGTGTCTGTCTGGCCCAAAGTGGCCTGGAAGTGGGCGAGTCAGGTGCTAACTCCTCATCCTCTAACTGACTAGAGGTGGATGACACTACATCACTATCCTCACTTTTTGAACTCGATTAAGAAGAAGATGACTCTGGCTCAAGAACCTATTGTGGTTGATCTAAATCTGATGAGGAATCATCATGAAGAAGTAGATCTGATGAGGGAGAAGAAGTGTCAAGTGTTGAGTCTCTAGGACTCTTCTAAAAATGGACACTTCTCTCGATGAACAACTCATGAGTGACTGGATCTAGAAGGTGATATCCCTTAATACCATCCAGATATCCTATAAAGATGCAAGGCTTAGATTGATGTTCCATAGCTTTGCATTTCTTTTTCAGAATGCGGACCATGGTTGGGGATCTGAAAACTCTAAGGTGCTCAACATCAAGTTTCCTTTTATGCCAAGCTTCAAAGGGTGTTATCCCTTTCAAAGCTTTGTGAGGAACCCTCTACTAAATGTAGCAAGCACAATTGATGGCTTTGGCCCAGTACTGTGGTGTTAAGGATTTGGAGTGAATCATACAGCTACCCATCTCTTTCAAGAACCTATTCTTGCATCCTATAACCCCATTCTGTGAAGGACTGTAAGTGACTATGCACTGCAAATCAATCCCCTCTGTGGTGCAAAACTACTCAAACCTGATGCTGACATACTCTCCTCCATTATCAGTTTGAAGAACCTTGATGGATTTCTCACTCTGTTTCTCAACAAGAGCCTTTCTAGAAAATTTTCAAACACTTTAGACTTTTGTTTGAGAAAATATATCTAAGTGTACCTAGAGAAATCATCAATGAAAGTGAGGATGTATTGGCCCTTATGAAAGATGGTTTGGGAAAGGGTCCCAATACATCACTATGGACTAACTCCAAAGGTTGTGAAGCCCTCCAAGCTTTTCCTTTGTCAAATTTTGCTTCGAGATACTTCCCAAGGGAGCACCTCTCGCAAAGTCCTTTTGAGAATTGGACATGAGGCAAGCAAATGACCATGTCATTTTTGCAAAGTTACTCAAGATAGCGGTAGTTAAGGTGGCCAAACCACTCATGCCATAATTTTCTAACTCCATCTAAATGAGTTAGTAATGATTTTGGAGAAGAATCTGATGCAAAATGTGAGAAGGTGTACAACCTGGCTTGGTGATCTGCCCTACCCATTGCCACTGTAGTATCACTATGCAACTCCCTGATGGACACTAAATCTGGTGAAAACTCAACTCTCATGCCCTGACCAATGTGAGTGATTTGGTACACTGATAAGAGATTGGTTGAAAGAGAAGGAACACTTAGAACATTGTTGAATGTTCCTCCTTCCATTTCAATTGACCCTCTCCCTGCAATGGAAATTGATGTGTCATCACCCAAACTAATTAAAGTCATGTTACAAGGTTCTAAAGATGAATACTCAACTAATGAAGAGCCCATGTGGTGAGAAGCACCCAAGTCTATGACCCATGAAGATGTAGAAGCTACAGTAGCTACAAGGGCCTTGCCCTTTTCTTTCTCTTTACCCTTGCCTTTTGCCTTAGTAGAATCTTGGGTAGATGAATTCTGCTTGATGGACTCAAGAACACATATGTTGTTCTTCTCTAGAAGATGAGTTAGGTGATCTATTTGTTTATTCATTCATTTGTGTTCATCATGCCCTATCTTTTTACAATATGCACACTTAACCTTCTCCTTCTTAGGTTTACCATTGGAAGAGGAAGTCTCATTGTTGTTTTTGGCAAGATTGGTGTTTTCTTTCTTCTTCTCCTGGTCCTTGTTCTTTTTCTTCTTCTCCTTTATTGAAGTCTTATCCTTACCATTTCTATCTATCAAGGCTTGGGGTTGAGTAGACTTCATTGTGCCCATTTGAATTAGCTTATCTTGCTCCCTAGTCAAGTCGGCAATGAATAATCCAAAGAAGGCATTTTCCATTTAGTGCCAAGAGCACTTTTTGTGGCATGGAAAGTGGAGACAAAGACTGAATAGCTTGGACCTAACTCTGCGAGAATAGAAAGTATAAGTTGATCATATTTCTTATCTATCCCGCATTCTTTCAATTGCAATCTAAGGGCCTTAAACTTAGTGAAGAAGTCCTGTAGGGTGTCAAAGTTACTAGGACTTAGAATTATGAGTTCATTTTCGAGCTCATGACCTCTCATCTCATCAAGCTTCCCAAACAACTTTTCTAAGGTGTCCCATATGTCATTAGGAGTTTTGGAGGATTCTAAGTGGAAGAGAAGTTCTAGAGACATAGATGAGCTCAGTAATCCAAAGGCTTCATCACTACAGTTGTACCACTTGACCTTTTCAGCATCTATGTTGGGTTCTACTTTTGTACCCATGGTGATCCTATACAACACTTTGCTTCTAAGAATGATTAACATTTTAACTTTCCATTCATGATATTTGAAGGGTGTTAGGGGTTTATGTTGAAAAGAATCCATTTTTTAGCTGAATTTAGGTGAAGTTGTGTTGATTGCAAGTTGTGAATGTATGCAGAAAGGAGAATAAAAGCAAGTTGTGAAAAGCAATCACACCCCCATGAAATAGTGAGCCCCCCCAAATATACAAGTGCATGCTCAAAAGACATCAGACTCAGCCAAAAATGTGTCTTAGAGCAATCACTACAAGACTAAAGCAAACAGGACGTCGGACTCAGCCGAAAATGTGTCCCGAGAGACCCAAATTTTTTGCACTTTATAAACTAGTGCATTTTTGAAAAATAACAAGTCTACACTATGGATAATTGAATTAAAATCACTTTTTCAAAAAATGGGACCCAAAACTAAGCTACCATTTACAAAATATTAAAGTTACAATTTTCTTGTAAATTAGTGTCTTTGCAGAAAAAAGCACTAAAACATTAAAAAAATGCCTACTATGGGGAGAGAAAGTGGCCTTCCAACCACTCATTGGATTTAGCACGGAATGAGGAATCCAAATGAGGTTTTTGTGAGTGGGAATTGGCATCTCGCCAACCCGGGCCTCACCCTTCGTCTTCGTAGGTCAAAGATACAAGTTTTAAATGAAAATCCCCAAAATACAACACTGTCTAAAAACTTTAATACTCAGTCAAATTGACTAATTTTTATTTTATCAAGTCAATTTTTCACTAAAAAAATAAAGCAAAGATAGTTTGAACAGAATGGCAAGTGTCCAAGGGTGCCAAGTAGGAAGGGGCATCCAAAAGCAAACAATCCAAAATTTTGACTCAAAAAAGACACAAAATTAAATGCAAACCTATTGAAACCATACGGCCTAATGTGTGGTAGAACTAAAGCTCAAAAGCTAGGTGTAAAAGCTAGAAGAATAATAGCAGACACAACAAGAAGTGGCATCCCAAAAAAGAGGGCACAAATCTAAATTTTTGGCAAAAAACAAAAAACAACAGACCTGTCATATGGCCTGAGATGCCTAGCTGGAAGGATGCAACTGTTGAAAGTTGGCATAGCTGGAGAAGACTGCTAGAACTTGGTGTGGCAGAAATGAAGTTGAAGGCGTTGCAAAACGGAAAACATTGCAAAAGGTGCCTTGCTGGAATAAAGCACTTTTGTGCCTTGCTGGAAGAAAGCACTGCTGTGCCTTGCTAGAACTAAAGGCAGAAACAAAGTGCCAACCTTCCTCCTTCTACTATTGAATATAGCACCTTTTTCAGATGTTGAATGCTACTCCCTAAAGTGAAGACAACCAAAGGCCAAGGATATCCAAGAAAACTAACCAGAAGTGATATTTTTTTTTAATTTTAGACCAAACTAGAATTTAAAAAATGAACTCCACTCCTCTTGATTTCAAAATAAGCTAAAAGCATAATCACACACAAGATTATCGAGAAAGCTCTGATACCATATTGGAGTTATTTCCAGAATCCGGATAATGCAAGTGCAATGGAGATGTGATCACACAAGTTGAAGCAAGTGCACACCACATAGATGCTAAAGCAATTTGAAAATAACACAATAAGAGAAATTGCACAAGACAAAATAGAGAAAACCAAAATCTGATTAGCATGAGATGGCCAAAGTGAGGAATACAAATAGGAGAGTACGTAAGTAACTCCTCCACAAAAGGTGGACAAGGCATCCCAAGAATAGAATGTAACTCCTCCATGAAATGTGGTGACAAGGTGCTAAGAATAGAGAAGTAACTCCCATCAAGGGAGTTACTTATGACATTCTTATGACACCTATGACACATCTATAACACACACCTCCACATAAGCTAGCCTATCCCACAAATGTAGGAAAACTCCATGTATGCACAAGAAATACAATTCTCTACTTAATAAATAGGGAAAAATAAAAACCTACACTAATAATAAAAACATAGGTTCCAAAATATGAAAAACTGACAAAGGCACATACCCCAAACCATCTTTACTTGAGAATGACATTACTAGATAAGGTCCTATAGGAAGTGAATCAATTACTGACATTAGACCTTCCTTGTGCTTAGGCTGTATGAATATTTCCACTATCTATTTAACCTGATCCCTATCCAAAACCAAAAGATATAGATTGCTAGTAAAGAAGGATGTCATATTCAAGTTGAATCATACTCTTCTACTTTCAGCTAGCACCTACAAACCCAACATGTCCTCCACCACCTCTGTAAATTCAACTATAGGAATCTAGAAAATGTTCAACAACCTTGTCATGTGAAACTACTTGAGAACCCCATATCCCTTACTTTAGCCCCATAAAATAGTAACAACCATCCCAATGATTCAATGAACTCTAGCCCATATTGAGAAATATAACCAAAATAGCTACCCAAACCTAAAAACTAAATGTATCTCCCTTAACAAATATATTCATTCCCCTAAGATCGTCACATAAAAATCCATCATGAATCCATCTATTTTTTAAGATTTTCATGAATACAAACATCAATGTCATTGGTGTCACCCTATCTCTAACTCAAGATATGCCAAAAAATAATCACACCAGCACCTCTTTTCATAATTTCAACAATTTTTAAAATTTAATCAAATTAAATTTAAAATTTAGAGCTCTATTAACTCAATCCCCATGTAGTCACTCCAACCTTCCTTAACATTATCAACCCTAGAAGTCATTGTTTGATCTATTCCCATGTTGGCAAGGAAATCAATAACTCGATTGCTTTGTTGAAATCAATGTGAACACCTTCACTCTAAAAATTGATTTATTTTAGGCCAAATGACTGTAATACCATTATCTAATTTATAGGATTTAGCCTTTTGACTTTTCAAATCTTGAATAACCACATGAGAATTCCCTTCAATTTACAAAAAATAAATACCATAATTTAAAGCTAGATTAATACTTATTACAAGTGCTTGAGATTTTGATTCATTATTAGTTCCATAAAGAAGTTTTAAGGATATAACTCTTATTAAGGAGCCACTATAAACTTTGATTACACATCTAGCCCCTAAAGCTCTTGGATTCCCTCTACAAGCCCCATCAAAGTTTAACTTAAACTAACTTGGTTGAGGAGACCAAACTCTTTCATTTCTTTTCCTCATATTCTAATTATATACTATTGACCCTTTAATGGGGGAACCATCGATACATAATATTATTTTATATAATTTCAAAGTAATTGTATTGATTTATTCAAAATATGTAAGTGATGCAAGAGCATCAACTAAAATATCCAAGTTTGTACATATTAGTTAAAAGGAGTCATGTAGGTCATATTGTAGTCAATAAGAAACCTTGTTATGGTTAAATATAGCATGTATTATTATTTTTCAATGATGTATGGTCTTTTAAGTCCCTTATATAGGTGATGTCACTTGATGGATCTTTCCTTCTTAACTCTCTTAAGGGAAACCTACAACTTTGGAGATAATCAATTTGAGTCTTGATATAAACTCTTTACAACTTGGAAATATATGTTTTTGAATTAATACCTATTGTATAATAATGAAATTCCTAGGATAATTTCAATTGACTCAGATAAGTCCTTTGTATGGGTTCAAAGATCCACTAAGACACTTGATAATCCAAAACCTAAACTTTGTCTCAAGATTGCTACAAGACATTTTTAGAATAATTAGGCCTTAAGAATGATGTTTTTGACTCTTTCACTCATTATATAGTCTTTTGAAAGTCCTTTAAATATATATATATATATATATATATATATATATCTATTGTTAATAAACCAATCTCCATTCATTGGTTTCTTAAAAAGATCAATTCTGGACCAATTCTACATTTTAGGTCTCTAGGCCTAATTGGCTATTATAGGTCAAATCACTTATTAAATTATTTATCCACCTCAATAAAACTTCCTAAATATTTTTAAATGATAAAAAAAAGTGTCTCAATTCTCAAAACAATATTATTGACTTCATCTACAAGAATTCTCATCCAAAACTGTTTTTGCCTATCTTGGCAAATTAACACCTATAGGAAACACTATCATAGTCCACATTTTCTTCTTTCATAGGGTCTGAATAATCAAAATAAATATTTAAATAGTTTATATACATGATCCTTAACCTTCTTATAAATTTTTGTTGAATTCCATGAGTTGAAAACAAATATATGAGTCCTTTAATGTCAATAAACCTTGTTTTAGGTTTTTTATGAGTTTTAGAAGTCAAGAACTTCTTATTGATTGTTCATATAATCTAAGACTTCTCAAATTGATCCAAAAATTTCAAAATAATCCTTAAAATAATCCAAGCTTCATTTACAATGCATGCATGAGTTTTCATGTGATATAAGTGACTGAGAAGACTATCCTCGTAGAAAAAACTAGGGGTATTATGAGTTTTAATGAGACAAATTTCAATCTGAGCTCAAACACATTCTAGAATTGAATTAATCACATCCATTTATGCATAATACATATGAATACACATGTTTCAAAAAAAATTATCGTTTATTGATAATAAATTTGCCAAAACACACATATAGAACCCTATTTAGTAGACTGTAAACTATCATTAGTCTCTCTAATGGTGTAATATGGCATTTTTATCCTTGTTAAGGGTCTTGTACACCTATAAAGTGATAGGATAAATTATTATTATGTTTTTATATCATTTTAAAAGTTTGGAGTGTGCATATAGTTGAGATTCTTTTTCAACTTCTCTAACTTAAGTTAGTAAATGGCTTTCTAAAATAATATTCTATTACATTTTACTTTATTTTATCCCATGAAGATGATTATGACTTATATAATCCCTCTAAGACATATAATTACATTCCTAGACTATTAAAACACCCTTGATAACTTGTTACAAGATTTTTATAATAACAAATATCCATATATTACTTAATAAACATTTGAAAATTTAAATTTATTTTTTTGCAGGGAAACCTCCCTAAGCTTCTAAATAACATTTAAACACACTTATAATGCCTCATAGAGTCTTATCATGACTTAACCACCTCCTTATTATTTTATTCAATGTAACTATATCCTAATATCTATTTGGGAACAAATACTACAAAGAGAGTTGAAGGACTATTTTAGATAATCTAGACTTATGCCCCCAAATTGGATAGGAGATAATGTTAGAAAAAGAATAATTTTCACATAATCCAAATAAAATAAACTGAGTATGGTAATAATTTTTGGATATATTTCTTATGTATTACATTATAGAGAATTTATAATGGAAATTTTTCAAATAATTTAGACTTGTTTTGAATAGTTTATATGGATTTGAACTAGTAATAAGTCCAAATTATTTAAAATGGTCCCTCTTATGTGAAAGAGAGAGATACACTTGTTTATTATACTATAATGTTGATAATGGTCATGAAATGGGCATGTTTGCCTTAAAATGGTAGTTACAAGTCTATTGATGACCCTACTTCATCCTCCTTGTAGCTTTTTACATCATTCTTAAACTTTGATTAGCCTCTTTGAGATGCATATCAATCATGAAAACCCACTCTCTCTCTTAAGTAATAATGAGAACACACACTTTCTCTCTCTTAAGGAATCAACCTTCTACATTCTAATAGACTCTTACAGATCAAGTATAGACCTACAGATAGGTGTAATGACTCATGAGAGCTTACACAAACCCATAACATTCATGCTTGAAGCTTAAAAATTGATTGAGAAGAATAAAATGATACTCAAAATTTGTATTAATACCTCAAAAAATGATAAAATACCTTAGGTGTGGATAACTAATGTTCAATAATGTGAAAACACTAACAATAAATATTGTCAAAATTGAAGTTATAGTTGGAAAACTCCATTTATAGTGTTTCTTGGCCAAAAAATGGAACTGGAAACATGTCTAGATGGGAAAATAATGTTCAATATCAAGTTTTTAACCTCTCATCATGCTCATTTGATAAACCCACCACCCATTTTGGGCTCAAGAATGCCCTTCCCAACATAAGAAAAATGCCAATTTTTAGCCTAACTTTGGACATGCATAGAACTAAAATAGTAAGTTATATGGATGGAATATAAGATCCATAATATGCATTTGAAATACCTATAATTTCAACCTATATAAAGTGAGTATACAATTATATATCAATGTGTGGCACAAGTTATAATAACAGGTCCTGAAATGCAAATTTTAGGTAGTGAAGAGAACTTCTTGAGCTACAATTGGATTTTCTACCTCTAGGACCCCCAAGTGAAAATAAATCCCTCCATGCACATATATATGGGAAAATTACATGTGATATAATTACCATGACATCCAATTCCACTCGTAAGCACATTTTCACTACTACTTAGGAGCATAGAAACATTAACAACAAATGTTGTCAAAATTGAAGCTAGAATTAGAGAACTCCATTTTCAATGATAACTGGATGAAAAATATAACTAAAAAAATGTTTGTATGGGTGTATAAAACCAAATAATATGTTCTTAACCTCCTATCATGCATGATCAACAAACCCACTACCCATTCTAGGCTCAAGAATGCCCTTCCCAACGTAAGAAAAATACTAGTTTTCAACCTAACTTCAAACACACATAAAAAAATAGTAATTCATATGGATGAACTATAATATCCATATTATACATGTGAAATCCCTCTAGTTTCACCCTAGATCAAGTGATTATAAACTTGGAGAGCAATGTGTGACACAAGTTACAGTAACAGGTCCTAAAATGCAACTTTTTGGTAGTGAAGAGATAAATTATTAATCTCCAACTTACTATTTAGGAGTCAAAAAAATTGGAAAATTACATATTATCCAATGACCATGACATATAAGTACACCCATAAGCACATTTTTAGTATTGTTCAAGAGCACAAAAACACTGACAATAAATGTTGTCAAAGTTGAAGCTACAACTAGAGAACTCCATTTTTAGTGATTCTTAGATAAAAAAATATCACTATCAACATATAGAAATGGGAAGATAAAATATAGTACCAAGTTTTTGTCCTCCCATAATGTCTGTTTAAGAAACCTACCACCCATTTTGGGCTCAAGAATACCCTTCCCAACATAAGAAAAAATGTCAATTTTTAGCCTAACTTTAGATATGCATAAAAAAAATGGTAAGCCATATGGATGAACTGTAAGATAACTATTATGCATGTGAAATAACTATAATTTTACCCTAGATAAATTGAGTATAAACCTAGAGATCAATGCATGACAAAGGTGTTGTAATGGGTCCTGAAATGTAACTTTTTGGTAGTGAAGAGATAACTTCTTGAACTCTAATTGGCATTTCTACCTCTGGGACCCCCAGGTGAAAATCCATTACTCCGAACACATATATATTGGAAAATTACATGTGATATAATGACCATGATGTCTAATTCCACCCATAAGCACATTTTTATTACTATTAAGGAGCCTGGAAATACTGAAAACAAATTTTGTGAAAGTTGAAGCTGCAAGTAGAAAATTCCATTTTGGGTCCTTATTGGCTAAAAAGGGACACTAAAAACACATCCATAGGGGTGAATAACATATAATACTAGTTTATTATCCTCCCATCATGCCTGATCAATAAACCCACCACCCATTCTGGGCTCAAGAATGGCCTTCTCAACACAAGAAAAATGTTGATTTTAAGCCTAACTTTATACATGCGTAAAATGAAAATGGTAAATTGTATGTAAAAAATGTAAGATCCATATTTTTCATGTTAAATACCTATAATTATAACCAAAATCAAGTGAGTATAAAACTAGATATCAATGCATGGCACAAGTTGTTGTAATGGGTCATGAAATGTAACTTTTTGGTAGTGAAAAGACAATTTCTTGAGCTCCAACTAACATTTATTCCCTTAGGACCCCCAGGTGAAAATACATCACTATGAACATATATATATTATAAAATTACATGTGCTCCAATGACCATGGCATCCAAGTCCACCTATAAGAACATTTTCATTAATGTTTAGGAGCATAGAAATACTCACAATAAATGTTATCAAAGTTGAAGTTGCATTTGGCAAACTCCATTTTTGGTGCTTCTTGGTTGAAACCAAACACTAAAAACACGTTTTAATGGATTTATAACATATATTACCAAGTTTTTTTCCTCCTTTCACACCCATTTGACAACCCTCCACCCATTCTAGGCTCAAGAATGCCCTTTTGAACACAAGAAAAATGCGAATTTTTAGCCTAACTTTATGTATAAAATGAAAATAGTAAGTCATATAGATGAATCATAAGATACCTATTGTGTATGTGAAATAAATATAATTTATACCTACATCAAGTGAGCATAAACTTATAGAGAAATGTGTGGCACAAGTTATAGTAACGGGTCTTAAAATGTAACTTTTTGGTAGTGAAGAGAACTTCTTGAGCTCCAACTGGCATTTCTGCCTTTGAGACCCCTAGGTCTAAATCCATCACTCCAAAAACATATATATTATAAAATTAAATTTTATATAATGACCATGATGTCTAAGTCTATCTATAAGCACATTTTGACTACTATTTAGGAGTGTGGAAACACTGATAATAAATGTTATCAAAGTTAAATTTGCAATTATATAACTCTATTTTTGGTGGTTCTTAGCTGAAAAATAACATTAATAATACATATAGAGGGGAAGATAACATACATGACCATGGTTTTGGCCTCCCATCATGATCTACAAACAAATATATCACCCATTCTAACCTAGTTCTTATTCTTAACCTTTAGACAAGATATTTTAATCACTAAAAGTGGTCTAAATTGAAAATGACCAATCCAAATGTGTTAAAATTTGGTAGATAACTCTTTCATAACCCCATATATTCATTATATTTATAATAATACTTTTAATACCTTTAAAAATCTATAAATATATGATTATATCATTTAGGTTTGTAAAAGTCAAGAAAATGAATGTTTTGGAATAAATAAAATTGTATATCTTCTAAAGTATTACATCAAACATGAATTGAAACCTTGTACACACCTATTAAATGATCATATTAATAATACATATGTAATTTTAAGCTTTGGAATATTATCTAAATAATCTTATAAGTGACCGTGTGTAATTAGGTATGTGTCTAAACAAGCAAAATAGGGGTTTAAGAGATTAAAATTATCATATCTCCCAAATGATTAAGAGATGGATCCAATAAATTTATAGGTAGCTTTACGTAGTTGTATATAACATTAATAAGGTGACTATAAAAATTTTTGATTTAGATATAAGTAGGAATGAACCAAAATAGACCTTAAACATAGGTGTTAGTAGACAAATTTTTGAGTTTTGTGAAAATTAACCATAAGAAAGAACATAAAATTGTTTAAACCATCTAATTAATGATTATATTAAAGTTAATATGGATTTGATATAAGTGGTGTCATGAGTTGAATTTGATTAGATAAAGAGATAAATTTGGATTGTAGATCTGTAGACATGAAGAATAAGGCTAAAAGATCAATGTTTTGAGAGTACAAGTTTAAATTAAGTCTTAGGTGAAGAGTGAAACCCTATGTGATAGGTTGGGAGTGTCAAGATTGATCCATAAACTACACTAAATCAACTCAAAGTGAAGTTTTAATTATGAATACTGAATTTCTCAAAACTTAATAAATTCTCGAAAAACTCAAAAGAACTTGCATCTCAATGTTTTGGCATAAAAACATCCTCGGTTATTGAACCGATTTTTGTTTTTTTTTTACATCAAATGTCGTAAATTGTCAAAATTTAATATTTGCATGATTTCATAATTAAAAAATCAAAAAGAACTAAATTAAAACATGCAAGAAAATGACAAATTACCTTTTTTTTTTTCACCAATAAAACCTCAACAAATGATGCCTACATCTCCGGGTTCTCCAAAGGAGTAGACCATTTCTATTAAGGGCACTTCAAACACTTGGAAACAATAAACAACTTTCCTACAAGTTGAGCTCTCAATGCAAAAATTCACCTTCACCGTGATTGATAATCAAGCCCAGCACCTTCGAATTCTGTGAGTCTTCACACCTGTAAAGTTGCTTCAAAAGTCCTAAAAATCTCCTCTATGGGCTTAATAATACTCTTCCAATATGCAAATTGGATAAAAGAGTATTAAGATAGTATTATGGCCAAAAAATGGATAAAAATACATTACTTAAGCTTTCCCAAAGCTTTTACAAAGTCTCGGCCTTTAAAAATAAAAACACAGTCTAGAATTCAATAAATTCAAGTAAAACGTAGTGCCTTATATAACACTTCAAGACTCGTGGCTGAAGTGGTCAAGGCCCATCCCTTTTACACGAAAGGTCAAGGGTTCAAAACCTCCTTCCTCCAGTCTAGGTGCTCAGGCTCTCCTTTCTAGGCACTTTGACTCCTTCTTGGGCACCAAGTTTGAATATTTCCTTGGGTGGCATGGAGGTTCCTCCTTTGGCACCTTTGAAAGGTTTGAAAATATCAAATGACATGTGAATAAAAAACACCTAAGCCAATTAGTTTGCAACTAATTTTTTTGTCACATGTCAAATGGCTATTGGCCCACTTGTAATTTAAATAGTGCCACGTGTCAACCTCTGATTGGTCCACTTGTCACTTGTAAATAATGCCACGTCACTTTACGACACCAAATTTTTACCTGTTGAACCAAAACTTCAGTGGCCTATAACTTTTGCATATGATGTCCATTTTACAAACCGCAAAAAGTGTCAAAAAGCTCTCAATGAGATATATAGTGTGCCACCACTAAAACTCTAACTTGAAACCTTTTTCAAAACCAAATTTCTGATCACACCTCCTTAATGGAAGGCTTTTGGTCTCCAAAAGTCCAATATCCCCTAAAATCTTATAACTGGTCTACTACATCAATAAAAATAGAACCCAATAATAGCAAGGATATTAAAATTATTCACAATCAAACTATAAAAATTCCTAATCCAAAGGCATGAGTAAGTGAATCTACAACTACAAAAGTGATTACAACATATCAAAACTGTCTGCCCAAATGTCACATCCTGTAAAGTGGTGAATTGCCAAAAATTGAAAAAACTCCCAATGTAACTGGAAGACATGTTTATAATGCCATCAACATACAATAAATGTTGTGGACATGTTTTAATACAATGCCCTAGTATGGGACTTATATTCTAAGCAAATGCAAACAACCTAAAGTGTATTCTGTCTAACATCTAAACATGCCCAAAGGGTCTTAAACATGCATCTATACATCCATGTGCCAAAGATACATTCAAAATAGCAGTCAAATAAGTATTGCAAGGAATCAACTCAACCTACAACATGCTTCTACTATTATCTACAACTGATCAAATGAGTTCAAGTCCTCTAGACAACTCACACAGCATAAATAGGAGATTCAAAAACTTAGAGTTATCAAAAAGTGAGAATTGAAAAACTTCATATGGTAAACCTGTCTTGAAGTGTTCCCACCAACTCCAATCTACATATTATCAAAGCTTGTTCATTCCTTTAGGTGAATTCTTAACCATGCTTTGCAAAAAGAATGTAGTGATAATCCACTTAACCATTTCTTTCTTCCTAGTGAAATTGATTTCCATAGTGGATTCCTTATCAATTGCATATTGTTGACTTAACCTCTTAAATGGATTTTCACTTGTAGGTTTTACCTTATCTTGGGTTGTATTGTCAACTGCATTATGGATTGAATTAGCTTCATTAACCTTAGTGAGAGGTTTGTAAATCATCTTAGTTCTAACATTACTTGAATGTGAAGATGCATGAATCTTAAAACATCTATCAATCTTATGTCCACTCACTTTACAATGAGTACAAACATCCTTCTTAAGTGAGGGTCCCCTTTTGCCAATTCCCAATTTAACATGAAAATGGTCTTTCAAACATGCAATCGGCTTAAACAAAGCTTTTCATTTCCAACAAATCTTAGCACTATGGTTATTCATCCCACAAAAAGTGCATGGAAATGATTGCATTATCTTCTGTCCATTATATCCAAACTTCTTAAAAGTATCAATTGAATCAAAAGATTTAGTGTAAGAATCAGGAGGTGGAATCTCAATACCTCTTTTACCTTTACACCTTTGAACTAGTGGCCTAGAACCTTCACTATTGGAATCTCATCTTCCTTTAGCCATGGAAGAAACTTCTCCATCATCCACCTGCACACTAGTATAACCCAAACCTACATGAAGAGGTCTATGCTCAACGTGAATTGGGTTAGATATACCTTGGATATCTCTACCAAGTCCTCCTCCATTATAACCCATTTTAAACAACAATTTAGATCCTATGCCCTTAGTGTATCTTTCAAAATCACCAAAAACAATATTACTAAAATCTAAATCTAAAATGGTAGAAGAAGATGAAGATTCCTATGGTGAAAAACTTACACTACACTCAATCATAGTGTTTGCATCTGAAGTTGAAGGTTTTGCCTTTTCACACTCACCACATTGCAATCTAATCAAGAGCTCATCCTTGGATTCAAGCTCTAATTTTAACTTTGCCACTTGCAATTCAAGTGCAAATTTTTGGCATCTCAAGATTGTGTTTTCATCTGTGATGACCTCAATCAGTGACAACTTGCCCATGGTTTCTTGAAAGCAACTGATTCCACACTGCACACTATAATACAATCAATCTGCAAACCAATAATCCAACTATTCTAGAAGAAATTATCAATACACAACTAGAAGCAATCCCTGTATTCTAACCACTCTGATACCAACTTGATCCGTAAACTACACTGAATCAACTCAAAGTGAAGTTTTAATTACGAATACTGAATTTCTCAAAACTCAACAAATTCTTGAAAAACTCAAAAGAACTTGCATCTCAATGTTTTGGCATAAAAACATTCTCAGTTATTGAACCAATTTTTTTTTTACATCAAATATCGTAAATTATTGAAATTTAGTCTTTGCATGATTTCATAATTAAAAAATTAGAAAAAACTAAATTAAAACATGCAAGCAAATGACAAATTACCTTTTTTTTTTCACCAATAAAACCTCAACAAATGATGCCTACATCTCTAGGTTCTCCAAAGGAGTGGACCATTTCCATTAAGGGCACTTCAAACACCTGGAAACAATAAACAACTTTCCTGCAAGTTGATCTCTCAATGCAAAAATTCACCTTCACCGTGACTGATAATCAAGTCCGGCACCTTCAAATTATGTGAGTCTTCACACCTACAAAGTTGCTTCAAAAGTCCTAAAAATCTCCTCTATGGGCTTAATAATACTCTTCCAATATGTAAATTGGATAAAAAGAGTATTCAGACTAAGTATTATGGCCGGAAAATGGATAAAAATCCATTGCATAAGCTTTCCCAAAGCTTTTACAAAGTCTCAACCTTTAAAAATAAAAACACAGTCTAGAATTTGATAAATTCAAGTAAAAATTAGTGCCTTATATAACACTTCAAGACCCATAGTTGAAGTGGTCAAGGCCTATCCCTTTTACATGGGAGGTCAAGGGTTCAAAACCTCCTTCCTCCATTCTAGGTGCTCAGGCTCTCCTTTCTAGGCACTTTGACTCTTTCTTGGGTGCCAAGTTTGAATATTTCCTTGGGTGGCGTGGAGGTTCCTCCTTTGGCACCTTTGAAAGGTTTGAAAATATCAAATGACATGTGAGTAAAAAACACCTAAGCCAATTTTTTTGCACCTAATTTTTTTGCCATGTGTCAAATGGCTATTGGTCCACTTGGCATTTCAATAGTGCCATGTGTCAACCTCTGATTGGTCCACTTGTCACTTGTAAATAATGTAATGTCACTTTACGACACCAAATTTTTACTTGTTGAACCAAAAATTTAGTAGCCTATAAATTTTGCATACGGTGTCCATTTTGTAAACCACGAAAAGCGTCGAAAAGCTCTCGATGAGATCTACAGTGTACCGCCACTAAAACTCTAACTTGAAACCTTTTTTAGAACCAAATTTTTGATCAAATATGGACACAAAAACATTGAAAGAGGAATTTGATAATTTGATTTTGTGAAAATATGTCATGCAAGTAGGTAATTTACATCAATAAGCTTCTCTTAGCTTCAATAATATAAATTTTTTTACTAACAGTGACAACTACGTAAAGGTGGACATTTATTTGGTGCCATTAACCTACAAAAAAATGTTAGTAAGTAATTAAAAATGAAATTTATGCATGTACTACCTAAAATATCAAAAACATTTTGTAGAATTCATTACATCTACATTTCACAAGTTAACTTATCAGCACATTTCAATCCAACGAACCATTAGGATTTTCTCTAATCTTGATAGCATCGAGAATAGATTCATGGTCTGACTTGTGAACTTTCCATAAATTCATATATAATGGCCTCCCATGATATTTTTATAATTTAATATTTGTTTAAAAAATCAAATTTGAATAGTTTAGTATCTTCTTGTGCATTTCAAATTATTCAAACAACCATACATTTAAATTTTTGATAGGATATCTTTGAAGCCAATTTACAGTGATTACCATAGAAATTATGGGATAGTCAATGTTTTCTCCATCTATGACTGGGGAAGTCATTTTTTTCATCCCATATACACACTAACATAAGTATTAATTTGTTCCTTATTTATTATCAACATCTAAAATAACTCCATAAACATGCCCTGTATCACAAAAAAACAATTTTTAATGACACTATCAAGATAGATAATGAGAATAGATAGTACACAATGATTAATTTTCTACATGGATACACTATATTAGAAATACAATCAAAGTCATGTTATGATGTCATATATGTAAGTTTTAATACTAGTTAGAACTTGATATGTGTTGATTGGAATTAGAGGTTTACAACTCTAGTCATCCACCTACTCTTATGACTCAAACTCATTCCAAATAGATTTCATGCATGCATAATATAAACATGCTACGTGTATCATATGGATAGTCCAATAACTTTCATTTGAGCTACAAAATGAATGGATCTCACTTGAACCCATTAGATTCATACAATCTTTATTGTTTGCCAAGTGTTCTTCCTCCATTAACAAAAAATATCTATGAATAATATAATTTTCTTGATCACCATGGCACATGTTCTCATTACACCATTGAACCATAGTTTTTACATCAGTCAAATTAGCAACCTCTTCAAATTTCAACTCCTCTATTGCAATGCATCTTTTTAAACATGCTCGAAAACCATCATGTTCCCCTTTTCCATGGCTAGCCTCAATAAAACTCTAAAGACGTTCTATGTCATTGGTAACGTGCATCTTGTTCAACCAATAAAATGTTCATGCATTCTTGAACTATGATGTGCAATTATTTGACCAAATTTAATGTTGATTTAAATTAATGTTCCTTTGATTCAACCAACCATAAAAATTCTCAAAAAAACCTTGCACATACTTTGTACAATTTGATCATTCATCACTAATATAAAAATAGTACTCCATTAATATTTTTTGATATTTCTCTATATTATTAGGTGCATGCATTAATGCTATATGCATGAATATGGTAACTCATGATGAGTTGTAATACTATAATTGAAATTACATTTATGGTTTTAATTTGTAATTTTTAGCAAAGTCAACTACTAAAAAAATAAAATCAAGTGAGAATTTATCCTTTCTTAGAATGTTCATCCAACCATTTATCCCTATGTGTGTACCTTGGATACTCATTAATAATTTTCTCCCTGATTTTGTCCATAAATTCTAAAATAGGTATCTATTTTGTAACAACCTCACACATTTTTGATTATTTGTCATTTTTTACTTGACAAGTCATAGATCTATATTTTCTCAAACCAACTAATTCTTGTCCAATTGCATTTTTATGCTACTCATGGATAAAATTATTTAATTTTGGTAATCCATCACAAATGATGTAATATCCATCGACACATGCTTTCTTATAAAAGAACTGTCCATCTGCTCTTTAAAACAAATGGAATAAATTCTCTAGTTGATTTTGGTGGAAATTATATGCCACACTACAACAAAATATTATTGGTATGCAAAATACAATGAATATGGTAAAAAACATCATAGTGCATTGAAAATTCAACATGTTGTCAACAACAACAAATGATGCGTGAATGATTTTTTTTTACATAAAAAGGTTTGGCCATAAAAATATTGACTAATATAAATTTGTGGATGTTTTTATAAACAAATAGAATATAATTGTGTTTGATTCATATCCAAGAAATGTTTTAGATGCAGTTCACGATTACAAGAACCAACTCTTCTTTTCACTACATCTCTTGCATTGGGTGAAAATCTTGTATTGTCTTTTCAAAATTATGTAACTCTTTGAGAGTATCAACTATAGCCTTATACTTTCATGGAAGTCTAGCAAAGAATGATCAGATCTCATTGGTACTAGGTTCATTAAGTCTTTTATGTCTTTCAATTGCCTTCATTAATATTTTTATATCTATATCAAGTGCTCAGCTTATTTTTGAAATCAATCATTTTTTTCATGTTTGACCACTTATTACACAAGTTGTAATTATACATCAAGCATCATTACAATATTTATGCATGATTTCAAACCTAAAATATGATATGAATAATTTATATTTTGAAAAAAAATATTATTTTCATCATCTATGTTATATGTTCTTAGTCCTAATGTATATATTGTAGGTCTAATCTCAATTAGTTTAATTAACAAAACAAATAATTGGCATTTTTGACCATCATAATCCAATCTATGAAAGAAACTATCCTAAATTTTTTGAGCCACTCTTATTGAATGGTAGTCAAACATTTTTGTACGCATTAGTTTCAAAATATTTTCATCAACTTAAATCAAGTACTTGTTTTTATATGAACAATTCTTGGAGGTGTTGTTAATGGTGGAATTTATTGAGAGGGTGTTTCAAAATCATTATTAATTGCATTTTTTAGTGGTGGGATCACATTTTATTCATTGTTTCTTTCTTCATTATATATTTCCATGAAATTTTCTTCATTGTTAATTTCATCATTATTTGTTTCCATAAAATTTTATTCATTGTTCGAGGTAAAGCATCATGCATAGAATCATCATCAACAAAATCAAAATTAATTTACTTTAAATTTGAACTTTCAACATTATCTAATCAATTATTGTCAATTTTAGCATTATTCAATTCATTATTACCAATTTCACAATTATTCAACTCATCAAGATTAGTGATTGTACTTTATCTAGAACAAATTACTTGCATTAGTACCTTTTATTTTTATCTCAACTCTTCTAATTGCTCTGGTGTTTTGTTCTTCAACTTATTCCTCTTCCTCAAACACAATCCATCACCCATTGAATTTTATAGCTTTTCAAAGGTGGGGTAAAAAAAGTACTTTAAAATCATTTAGAACATATGAAAAATGTATACAGAGAATGTCTATGGGGACATATTCTTGATTTGGGTTTAAAATAGTTATTAAAAACTAAGTTTTATCTATAGAGTAAATAGCACATATGTGTTATAATACGTACACATTATAATGCATATGCATTATTTATTATATAGATTCATCCTATATAAATATGCAATAATAATATCATATAATGCATTTTCCCCTTCAATTATCCCCTTAATTTGATTCATGTCCACATTAGGTTCAATTAGGCCAAAATTAGATTTAATCACTCCAACTTAGGTTCAATTTGCCCTTTGGTTGATGCCAATTAGTCTAAACTATATTTAATTAGTCTAAATTAGATTCAATTAGCCCAAATTAAATTTTAAATTAGTCCAAATTACATTCAATTCATGATAAAATTAGGGTTTGAGGCCAACACATGTCATGAAACATGGGCTAATTTAGCCCATTTAATCAAATCATAGACTTGTATTTAGGTTCAATAGGTTTAAATTTTCCATAATTTCCTTTGTGTTTGAATTTATGACAAAATTCACTATCCAAGTCATTGGTGCTTAATTTGAGGCAAGACCCTTTGAGGACATCAAAATAGGCCCGTATAGACCTAAGGAACATGGGTTACAATTGAATTTATTCTCTTTTGAGAAAATAATAATAAGATTGGTTTCTCATCATTATAGATGAACCATGATAGTTCCAAGAAGTATTTAGGAAACCATTGAGGTGAAATTAAGTGAATGAAATGTTTCTAACATTTAAAGGGACCTATCTACAACCATGTAGTAGTTTTTTGGGTTGAGTCAATATTGTTGGTCATTTGGTAACCTAATTGATAATTTTAACTTGTGCAAAGCTTTTAAAGGCTCTGTATAATTATTTTAAGTATTTCATCTATATTTTTTAAAGAAGAATGATTGAAGAATAGGGTTGAGAGTTAACTTGAACTAAATGCAAGTAACAATCCACCCTACCAGAAAGTATAGGCTTCCAGGTAGAACCATTTAAATATTGAATAAAGTAAATTCTTCTTAGCATCAATTTGTGGAATCCATAGGATCCATTGTAAGAGAT
Source organism: Torreya grandis (assembly GCA_037957365.1). NCBI lineage: Eukaryota > Viridiplantae > Streptophyta > Pinopsida > Cupressales > Taxaceae > Torreya > Torreya grandis. The sequence continues at coordinate 917,889 of JARHVA010005393.1, read as the reverse complement.
AAAATTGATGGATGTTATCATTCAAAGTGAGTTAAAACTAAGGTATTGGCCTTTTGATCTTGTATAAGGGTATTATAGGACCTAAACTTTGAATTGAGACATTATTTTATCATTTGCTAATAAAACACAAGAGACAAATATCAAAATAAGTTCATTGGTATTTCAAAACCAATATAATAGATATTATTTTGTTACAATCATTAAGATACCTATAAGTGGCTTATATTCTTTCAATTGGGGTTATATACAAAGTAAAGGCAGAATGCACATGATATATGGTTAGTTTTAATCCATGTGTTGCATAGATTATACAATTGATTGAGCCATAAATTTCATTCAGGGGCTCAATTTTACCCAAATCAAATCCCTAATTTCACCAATTGACTAATTAGATAAATAAATGGGAGAATAAAAACTATTTTTTCCTCAAACCATATATTTTATATTGTAGTTAGGTTAAAGGTGTTTAAATTGGCCTTAAATTCCTCCTCAATTGAATTAATCAACACTTTGCTTCATTATATATAATGACATTAGGGTTAATCTCACTCTAATCACATTCTATAAGTTTTGTGTGTATGTTCAATGGTTTTAGATTAGACTCAATTTCCTTCATGAACTTGTATTTGTGATAAAAATTAGGGTTTAGGGTTTATGATTGTAAAAAATGACTAATTAGCTCAATATATAAGGCAATATGAGCTAATTTAGCCCTAAATCACATCCTAGACTCATAAAAATAGGTTCAATAGATTCACATTGGCCCCAATTACCTTCATGAAAATGTATTTGTGATGAAATTAGGGAACTTAGGGGTTGTATTCAAGTCATAAAATTAGGGTTTAGCATATTTAGGGTTTAGTGTAATGGGTTTGTATACATGTGATGAAATTAGGGTTTAGAGGAAATGTATTTGTGATAAAATTATGGTTTAGGGTCAACATGTCATGAAACATGAGCTAATTTATATTCTTTAGTCACATTGTAGATCCCCATTTAGGTTCAATTAGGTAAAAATTAGCCATAATTGCCTTCATGTTTGCATTTATGATAAATCAAATATGCCATATGTTTTATAGACTATACAATTGATTAGGCCATGAATTGGTATATGCACTCAATTTTGCATAAATCACATCCATAATTGTACCAATTGACTAATTTTCTCAATTCATGACATAATAAAACTTAATTTAGCCACAAATCATATCACATGCTCTTGTAGTTACGTTGAAGGGGTTCAAATTGGCTGCAAATGCCTCAATTGAATGAATTAACTCTTCGGTTCATTATATATGATGACATTCTAGGGTTAATTTCAATCCAAATCACATCATGTATATAATTTAAAATGAGTTTATGTGGCTCATTTTGAACCTAATTATCTACATAATTTAACCAATCAACATTTGCATTCATTATATGATGATCCACTCAAGTTTATGGAGTTTAAAATGAATCCTATACATGTAAACCTTGTATTCAATGTTTATTTTCTATAATATCCAATGAAATTAGAGGTGTTAAACCCCCAAATCACATTTTATAGTCATGTAATTAGATTGAAGCTGCCCAAAATATACACAATTTTCTTTAGATTCAACCATGTTTGACTATTTTATTTATATGTTTTTATGACATTGGGGTTGATATGTTAGACTTGAATTGAGTCATGATGTCTCATGCTTAGCTTAGGTGCATGTTAAATATTCTCATTACATTATCACATCTAGACATTTTGATCATATCTTCACATAATCTATTAAATGAGGCCATAAAGTCTATCAAAATGTAATTTCATCCTTTTTGTGGTAGTGTATATAGGGGAAAGGTACTAATAGTAACCTACACCTACCAATAGCCGAACAAGATTTTTTTAAGGTGTGATCCATTGATGGAGCATGTATTAGTGTGTATGTATTAGTCTAATATGAAACCATAACATATTAATTCACTATCCAAAGTTAGGGACCTTGACCCTATCATTATACACTTCACTTTACAATTGAAAATATCATAACACACCACTATTAGCGAGCTCAATATCAAAAATATGTGCATCAATAAAAAAAATTTATGTTATGAACAAATAAAACATACTTGTTACATAAATTTGAATTCAAAAAACTGAGCGTTTTTAGCTCCAAAATGGCTTAGATTCCTAAGTGAAAATCTTGGACCTATCAATCTACAACTGAGTCTGAGAGTTTAAAAAAAAAACAACAAATTTCAACTTCCATCACCAAATACACAGAATTTAAATTAAAAAATTCAAAAAATTATTACCATGACAATGAGCATGCTTTTTCCTTTCCAAATATATGATTTTTATATTTTTGGACTATTTCAAGGGTCAAACTATGTTGATTTCCAACTATACCTTTTTTAGGCCACTACATGCCTATTCATGTTTATCTAATTTATTTTTCATTGATACAAGTGTAAAACAAATTATATGGACACAAACTAGGCCTAATTCTACACACATTAAAAAAATAACCCAATTTTGCTTTTTTTTTGAGGTACTTAGGAGGGGACACATGACCAACTATCCTTTTTTTGTCAGTTTTCAGGATCTATTTACTTGAAAAATTAATAAAAAAATATTCCTTGAAAAAATATTAAAAATATAGGTCACAAAATATAAAATATTATCTAAATATTCACAAAGGGTTTCAAATAATATTAAACAATGCTCAAAAAATGGTGGGTCACATAGATGTCTATCTACTTCATTTTCTTTAAAAATAGGAGTTTCACTTCAAATTTTAGATGTTTGACCTAATTATACTTAACCATTTTTTTTAAAATATAGTTTTTTAGAAACTAGACTCAAAATTATATAATTCATATTCTTATACCATCTTCAAATTTTGACTTTAGACATCAAATTATCTATAGTTTAAATTTATGAAATTTCAAGAAAATCTTGTCCACGGGTAGGCCCTATTTTGCCCCTGACTTTGTTCACTTACCTAGATCCCCCTTTATAAGGTGAGGTATTAGTAGTTATTCCTATGAATAACTCATTATAAAAGAAAGAGTCATGTACATCGATACATTTGAAATTAATTTTAAACACATGTATGTAACTATAGTAAGATATCATCATGTAAGGCTCACCGATACCCCTAATAATCATATGCTAATGTAATCTAAGTAAGGAATATGAAGGGAAGGGGAAAATGAAATGCCCTATAATATGTTATAAACTGGACAAGTAAAATGTCTAAATATAGATAATATATGGTAATAAATGTATCATATGTTATATCATTATGTGACTTTGTAATTAGAATATTGTAGTTGTTTTAACTTATTTTGAATTTAGGTGATCAAAATTTGTCAAAACTATTTAAATTCAGATTACATAAGATATAACAAAAACCATACAAATCTAAATTTCTAAATAGAAATTGATTGTATTTATTAAATATATAAATTACCAGGAAATTAGACCCTTAAATAATATTCTTTTCTAAATGGATCACTACATATCTACAATTTCCTAAAATGTTTTCAAATAGAGTTGTAATTTCTTGTATAAGGAAATAGACTTAAAAAATATGCTAAGACATTGTCAGTGAAGCCCAGATACTTTTGGTAGCCATATCCATCCATTGTCCTCTAGAACTATCCTTGCATAAAATTTTAGTCTATTATTCCACATATTATTTCACCTACCTATCAAGATGATTTTTATATGTTTTATGGTCCTAAATACTATGTGTAGATCTTGATTTTGTATTCCTTTACCTTAAAACCCTAGCCTCATTTTAATCACTAGCTTGACATAAAAAAAGGGGGTAACAAATGGGTCGAACAATTCTAACTACTCCCAATTCAGTGGTTAATAATTTATTACATTCCAGTATTTTAAAGTGAAGTTTTTTATGTATGGAGGGAGTGAAAATCATTTTTGATTTACTTTGAAATTGAATCTATATATCAACCAATCTACCCTAAAATTATTAGTTGTTAATTTAATAGTGTTGTAAATGTGATTGTTGACAAAAATTACATTGAATGATTTCAAATTATAATACGTATTATTGTTTTTTTTTTGAATACCTATAATAAAATCAAATCCAAACACACAAAAAAATAATTTCCAAGAAGAACTATCATGCCATACTTGTGTATAATATTTTATTAACATGAAAGGCTAAAACTATCCAATTACAAGAAACTTGCATGAAAAGTTAATGATATATTAAGACCTTAATTAAAAAATAAGTTAACTAAAAATATACTCCTTAAAATGGATTCTAATATAACTAAAAATAGACTCAATATAACAATTTTTACTTTTTGATAAGATATGGTTATCATGTAAGATGTATTTCTCAACAAGTAAACACAAACATGCACAATAGACAAGTTAGGTGCACTAATAACTATAAATTAAGAAATTAAATATAATGATATTAAATTCAATTAAATCAGATCTTTAAAAAATTAAACACAACTTAGGTATGAATGGATAAATATTTGAGTTCAATTAAGTACACATTCAGTGAATTGGACTCTAACTAGCACTTCTAGCTATTTTTAGGAAGTTCTAAAAAGTATTCAAAATTGACCAAATAATTAATTTAGGATATAAATGAATTAAATAACCTTTGTAAACTATTAAAATATAAATAAAATTAATTATAAAATATAAAATAAAAGTGTCAAAATTTATATCATATTCAACATTCACCCTTTGATGCAAATAAAAGAAATGTCTATCATCTTCTCAAGTCTTAATGAATATTTTTAATTAATCCCTTGGGGAAAATATCAGTAATTTGATCTTCAATTCTCAAATATATCCATTTTGTGAAATTTTATGTAAGAATTGTATATTTATATCCAATAGGGGATAATACAACTATAACTTATTTCTTTGATGACCATGAAACCAACCCACTTTCCAATGTAAATCAATAACCTGAAATTGACTTCCTATCATTAATATATCCTCTTAAATATAAATTTGTGTATCTAATTATACATAATATATTTTGTGCAAATGTTTGAGTGATAGATTGCCCATAAATCTAGAAACTAGTGAAACCCCATAACTGATATTAGGTATTGTCATAGTGAGATTCATCAAAAATCCCACCATGATCTTAAAATTATTATACTCACATCCTCTCTTATTATATTTTCTCATTTTCAAATAGAGTGTCCACAAACTTATAATCTTGAATATTGTACTTCTTTAACATGTCTCGGGCATAGTTGGCTTGAAAAATTAATAATTCTTATTTTTTTGATGTAATTCCATGATAATAATGTAAATAAATTCAATATCAATCATATTAAATTATAATTTCATATATTTCTTGAATTTATTCAACATCTCCATAGAGCTGCCTACAAATATATAGTCATCTACATACATATAAACATATAACACATTTGAACCAAATGCTTGTATGTAAAGAGTTAGTTCATATCAAAATCTTAAAAATCCTTGATATAATAACTTATTATAAATTATTTATTACCAATATCTTGGAGCTTTCTTAAAACCATTAAGATCCTTCTTAAATTTGCATACTCAAAACTTTTTACCCTTTACCTCAAAACCTTGTGGATGCCCCAAATATACTTCTTCAATCACTCCATTTAGGATTGCAATTTTGATATATATTTAATTTATTTTCCATCCGTATGAGTAGATACACCAATAATTAGTCTTATATTATCTTTAAACTTCACATGTGTATATGTTTACTCATATTTAACCCCATATGTTTGTGCAAACCCTTTTGCAACTAGTATAGCTTTTAACTTATCAAACATACCATCAATTTCAACTTTGGTATTATAGACCCACTTGGTTATAATGGAATATTTATTTTATGGAGGATGAAAAATATTATATTTATCATTCCTCTCAATTTAATCCATCTCAATTTTCATAAAATCAACCCATTATTTCTTTCGACTAGCTTATGCATAACTTTTAGAATCACTAGCCAAAGATGACAATGGAAACATAGTATTTTCATCATAATTATCATAAAAAAAATTGAATTTTTTATTTTTAAGACTTATGATCCTTTTATCCTAGTTATAATATAAAATTTTATTCAATAGATGTGAATTTTACAACTACTTGTTTTTTCTTGGAGTTGATTAAGATAGACGATTAGTCTCTTAAGAAGATCTATTATTGTTTCCTATTGAACTAGAATTTTGTGTATGACTTGTAAGCCATAAAAATAAGAGTAAATAGAATGATACCCTTCAATTATGACCTATTTATCTGCATGCTCAAAATCAACATACATCTCATTTAAAAAAAATATAATCTCTAAAAATAAGTGTGGATTTACTAGTAGGATTATAAAACTTGTATGCATTACTTTCATCACTATATCCCATTAAATTATGATCAATAATATTAGGATCTAAATTTTGAGAAAAATAATCATCATTATTTCAATCTTACTTTAAATTTTAGTTATTTTCATGCTACCCTTTTCTTTAAATTATATGGAATTTATATCTTCTAATCACACTTAGCTTTTGAAGGAGTCATCTAACTTGTTGAAACCATCATTATGACTTGTCATGTGATTTGAGAAACCTAAATCAATAAACCAAAAATTATTTCCATCCTATATTCACAGACTATATTTTAGATAATAATCTAAATGCTCTTTAACCTCAATTTTTCCATCTTAGAATGCCTTCTTTTCACCCTCTTGATTAGCTTGATTCTTGGTTGATAGTATCCTACAAACTTTTATAAAGTTTCCTAGTTTTTTGCAATAGTGACAAGTAAGGTTTATTTTGATTTTTATTGTGAATTTATTTTCAAAGTTATCCTTGGAATTTGAGTTTTTTTAACTCTTTTGATTCTAATTTTCATTTTTCTCTTTGAGATTTGAAATTATTGCATTGGTTTCAAGTGTCTGTTCTTGATCTCCTACATATAGTCTAAACTTATCCTCATGGGATAATAGAGAAAAAACTAACTCAAAAACTCCAATAGTGTTCATGTCTTTACACTTATCAAGAGTGATCACAATATGTAACCATATTTGAGTTAATATATCACAATTTTCTTTATTATAACACCATATTTTATAGTTTCTCTATAAACCCTCATTATATGAACTAAGTCATTTATCCTTATGAAATATTCCCTAAGTCCATTATATGACATTCTTAAATTTTAAAAATTTATTTTCAAAGTTTTGAGTTTTTATTATCTTACCTTAGTGGATCCTTGATGTAAAGTCTCCAAGGTATTCCATGAATCATGGAAAATTTTGCATCCAACAATTCTTGGCTAGATACTTGTGTCTATGGAAATCTAAAAATAGAAGAAAACTTGTGCATCTAATTTTTATTCATCCTTATTTTTTTAGTATAACATTGAGTCAAATTATTCCAATATATAGGTGGTATATACCCATGGATAACATTATCCAAAAATACATTTCATACAATAATTATCTTTAATTGATCTCTCCAATATTCAAAGTTATCACCTTTGAAGATGAGAATATTCATAGAAATGAAATTGACAGAAGACATGATATGCATGATAATTACTTAAAATACTTTATAACATTTGTTGAATGAGGATATGATACCAAATTAAAGTTTTGATGTATGGAGGGAATGAAAATAAACTTTGATTTACTCTAAAATTGAAGTTATATATCAACCAATCTATCTTAGAATTACTACATGTTAATCTAATAGTGTTGTAAGTATTATTATAGCTCGAAATTACACCCTTGAGAGGGTGGTTCAAGCCATATTACTTGAGATATATAATGGTATTAGTCCTAGGTTGTGGGTGACCTTTAAGTGGACTAAACCTCTAGATTATAAGGGCTATCTGCCCTTGATGTATCAGTTAAGCTCTCAGTTCTACACTACTAGTTTGTAAATAAAAAGGGAGAAAGATAACATAAAATAAAACTAATTAGGGAGGTGATACACTAAATCAAAAACCTATACTTAACTATCATGCACTAAGAACATGGATTAGGTCTGAATTTGATCACACTACTCAAGAAAGAACTTTAAGCATGAGTGTTTCAATATGGAGTTTATAAATAATGCATTAAATAAGAGGGTTGGTCAAGATGTCTAAGCAAGGCATTGATGACTGAATTTACACATTTAAATAATGAAAAATTACATCAAAATAAAAATTTGACTCGCAATAATATAATACATTTGTAAATATGTAGGAGAGGATAAATGAGAGAGAGTATAATCACTACTACTATCATTAATCAACAATCACACAAGTGCACTAGTTGCAAGCATGTGAGAAGGTAAAAATAAGCCTTATTCATCATTCAAAGGCATAGTAAAAGTGTTTAGTTGATCAATTATTCATTATACTTAGTGAAAGGATCCTTACAAATCCAAACAAGGTTGTATATATAGATAATGAGAGGAGAGGTAACAAGAGTTGTAGAGGATCCTATTGACAAATGTCACTCCATGAGAAAACAAGCTAAAATTAAGAAAACCATTAGAGATTAGGGTTATAAATTCCTTAAACATGTGTTTATTGGTGTAATCATGATATTATATATAGTTGGTGTAGGAAAGGTTCTTCAGCTCATTAGATGACTCATCACCTTCTTAGAAATTGCCTTCTTTCTTAAAAGTGAAAAGTGGCCTTATTTTTCATCAAGTCATCTTGAACTACTCTCTGCCCTCTTTCTTGAAAATTTGCATCTACTTAGGATATCTACATTAATTATGTTTTAATTATTATCATACCTCCTTAGGTGTCTTGAAACCCATTAGTCTAACTATGCCTCTCTTGCTCAATGCCTCAAATATTTGCTTCTATCTTTATGAGTGCAATATTTATCCATTAAGGACCTCTCCCTGCCTTAAAAAACCTATATCAACCCTCTTGGATGCCTTATACACTCTCTAAGTCTTAAACTAAATCCTAAAGCTCATACTTGTCTTCGTTTCATTATATCCTTCAAAAAAAAAAACTCCTTGTCTATAACATTATACAAATTTTCATGACCAAATACTAAGTGCAAGTGTACTTACTTTACCTATTTCTCTGTCTCCATTAACCCTCAATTGGGTCCCTAGGCCTAAGAAATGGATATTTTGATATAATTAAATATCACACGTGTGAAAATTTAATATAAAATTTTATCCAATTTAACGACCTCCTAATCATATTCTAGGTCTAATATGAGGTTCTGACACAACTTTCCATGCATCCAAATACCCTGCAATAGTCATTTTAAGCCCTTTTTATACACTTTGTACCCTGCACGTGGAAAACAATGGTTTAAATGGGTTTTTAGTATATTTATTAAGGTTTATAATATAATTTCAAGGGTCATCTAACCAATTTTGAGTGTTTTGAGACACTATCTCTCTCATCGAGATTTAATAAGGGTATAGGTAGGGTTTAGAGGAGCTAATTTTCTTAACAATGGTTCATAAAGTTGATGGACTCAAATCATGAACCAATGATAAATTTTGGATGTAGGGGTATCTTTTTATCATCCCTAAATATAACCTAGTACCATGCATAACTTCCTTCATGTTCCAATAAAAATATTATCCCACTTCTAGCTCCTACTAAGGCTAACATAGGGTTTTGAGATGTTTGTCATCTTAATGATTGTTCATACCACATAGGACTTTAATACCTAAAATAATGGAATATAGTTGGAGTATAAGAGTATATTTAACTCCTATAATATCAATTATCTCCAATGAATTTTATTGATATAGCTCCAAGCTTCCAAAAATAGCTTCTTGGGCATGCAACATATAGGTCTCCATTTAAGAGAGTTTTAGAGAAACAAAATAGATATTTTGGTGTTTGTTGTGGATTATGATCAGTTTTAGGTATATATAACCTATATTGACCTCTTCAAGTGCTATATTTAATAATATAAACTCTCTAACCCATTAAATTTTGATTTAGTTCCTTGTGAGGGTTTGTGATTCAACTTTGCAAAACAGACCCTAGTGAACTTTTATGATGACTTTCATTTCATTTAAAAGCAAAAAAATTATTTAAGGATACTTTACATGGATTATTAAAACCTTAAAAACCATAATTAATTATCCAAATCATCAATTTAAATATAATCTTTCATCCTTCCTATCATGTTTATACCAAATCTCCCTTGGATGTAAGTGTGCATTAGGTATCTAGACTGCATTTTTTAGAATGGAAACATTTTAAACATAACCCATTATACTTTTATGATATTGAAAACTATTTAAAATTAATTAATAATCCTTTTTTATTCTCCATTCATTATAAAACCCTCTAACATTACCCTATTAGTCTTTTCTTTACTCAGGCTTAGGACAGACCTATAAATTACTATTAGGCCCAAGATTCACTTGATCTATGCTTTGCCATATTGGAGTTTACTTTGTTAGTGGAAATTTTTTGGAAAAATTATTATCCTATTTTATGACATTTTCCATGTCTCCAATGACTCAAAATACATTGAATATTCACTTAAACACAAAATAATCATGTTTCTTGAAGTCACACAGTCCATTAGCAAGGAGTCTATCTCTCACCTAGTTGATTGCATGTGACCTCCTATATTTCCTTATTAAACAAAAAAAACTAATGAATGTGTGAGTTTAATCTTGGTAAAATATACATGTTTAATCCATTTGTAAAAATGAGAAACCAATCTCATGTTGGTTTCACTATGGTGATCCTAAGAGCACTATGACCCTTCTGAGTCTTCAATAGGCCTAAAATGCTTCCCAATCAAGGAAGTTTATGTGTTATATTTTCTTATAAAAGTAAGGAATTTTAAACCTATTCATAACCTATTAAATTCCATATAAACCTCACCTCCTAATCAACATTCATTGAATTTTATATGAAAAAGAGACCTACAGATCTACTTTGCAGACATGCAAATCTATTTTTTATCATTTTAATCCCATTTTCTATGCATTTTGGACTATACCAACACTAAATACGACCTTCCAATGTATCATAAACTACATCATGAGGTTATTACCCTCATACTACACTATCAATGCACTATTTATCACCTTTTAGTGCACTTTAGTGTAGGCATGCTTTTAACACAGTCTGAAACCTAAGATGACAATAGGCTTACCTTGATGAGTTGGTAATGCATTAAAAAGAAAAAATTAGGTTTCAAGAGACCAAATATGTGGCCTCAACCACTATTCATTATTTTCACACAATTTAAAACTCCCATGTTGCTAGGGTTTTGCCTACTACCCTAATTAGTGATGAACACTTTGAGAAGTTGCTAGTCATCAGCTTGTTGGGAGGTTTTTGGTGAGTATTAGGCATAGATAGATATTTAATAGACCTGTATAGTTTTATATGGATTTAAAATATGATGTGGTATCTCATCAACATACCTCCATTTTTTTTAAAACCCTAAAGCATCAAGAGACCATGATCTTAAACATATAAACTATGTAAAAGTGGAGGTTCCCTATCTTCTTGAGCTCACATGTGTCAAGTGAGGCCTAAAAAATCATTGATGAATATTTTTAAAACCCAATATAACATCTCTTATTTCTCTCATGTCTTAAAAATGCTTCAAACTTCCATTTGAAAGAGAAAACTAAGCATATGGGGTTTATCTAGGGTTTTAGACCACCTCATGGTCTTAGTGATTGTTCATAAAGGAGAAGACACCAACATGAGAAATATGGTCATGGATTTTAAGGCCATTAAGACCCCCTCATCTGGTAAAATAATGAAGTCCCAAATTTATCTCCTCTATATGGAATGAGCAAACAAAAACTACATTACCAATGAGCTCGATGGATATTTTAATGCATTTATTCCCTTTTTTGGATCTATACAAGATTATTATCTATTTAATATCTTGATGTAGGTGAAGAGACACCTATACATGCATATCCATCTAAAGATAAGCCCTCATACCCATATAAGTGATAAAAATTGCCTTCTTGAGATAATTATTCTCTTTTTTACATTGAACCTGTAAATAATCATGGTTTTGATCTTTTTTTACCAACTCCTATAATTTATAATGAGTTAATATGATTTTATAAGTGTTTTTGTACATACATTTCATATTTTTTAGCTTTAAAATTAACTTTAAAATCCTATACATTCATTAGACTCGACCAAAATGCACCTTTTTTGGCATAAGATTTACCTTAAACTTTACAAAACAACCTTAACTTCTCCAAACATGTATAGAATGTTCATGCAAGGTGGTCAAAGGTTGGGATGACTTGAGATACACTTATGAATTTTTCATACGTTTTCATTTAACTTTATCTTATCATGGTATGACTAGACTAGTACAAGACTAAGAAGGATCATTACCTTAATTTTTTCAAAACTACCTTAAAGTTTGCTAAGAATGAATTAAAAAATAGTTTCAAGGTGGTAAATCAAGGTGTAGGGTTTATTGGCCAAGTTTTTTGTGAACTCTCTAATATTATCCAAAAATTGGCTAACATCTTTGTTAGTTTCCTGGGGATACTTGCTTGTTAAGTGTATTAGACTAGCTACCTTGTCCATCAATTGGGATATGGAGTCACTTTCCCTCAAATTGAGACACAATACTACCTTGAACAAGATTACAAACTTAAATAGCTTCTGTGATAAATATTAATCTAAATGGGGAGATTAGTATAGTTTTAGTATGAAATAAAATCAAACAAAACACAGTAATAAATAATTACACCTTTAACATAAACACTCAAAGATATAGTGAACAATACAAGTAAATAACAAATGAAAGAAAAAAAAGTCAAGTTTACCTTCTATGAGAAAAAGTGTTGTATGTTGGAAATGATCGATGTGCTTCGTTGTGTGATCAAGAATTCTTTGACAATGGAGATCCTTGCACTGTCTCTCCTTGTCACCTTGGAAATGTTGAGTTGGGATTTGGCTTGGATTGGCTTAGCAAATGGGTATGATAACACTATGACAATGGGATCCTTGAAGTCATTTTAACATCAAAACATTATGATGTTATAATCTTTGAGATAATTCTTGCATAATAACATTAAACTAGAAAGATTATGGTTCAATGAGTTTGGCCTTGTATTTATAGCCTCCAAAACTAACTCTAACCCAAGTGTAGTTAGGTTAGAGTTAACCATATTTGAGTTATAACTAACCCTAGTTGATTTAAGGAGGGTACATGTAATTAATATTTAGGATAGAGATCTGATTTATCAGGCATGGCTCTCCATTTTTGAATTTAAGGCATTTATGGAGATATTTTCAATTCCTAGACTTTGAGGATGATGACATCATCATGACTTCATTTTTATTGAAATTTTATTTTTAAAAAATTCAATTTTACTAATTACACATGTAAATTTCACTTAAGCATTTAACTTTTTTTAATTAATTAAATTCATTCTATTTAGCATTTTAGCACTTTAGGAATTAATCAACTGCCCTACTTAATGGGTCCAAAGGCCAAACTATCACATTGCTAAGTCACAAGTTAACTAGAGATGAATCCATGAGAAGATACTATTATGTATATGATAATACCCCAAATATAGATGCTCCAATGTGAAGATGAAATTGAGACATTGAATGATTCCTAGGCTTAATTTGCACTATTTGGTAGAAATCAATCTGAAATTTGATTAGAAGCTAGTTATGGATAAAATGGGGTGTCTACAATTTAACCCTAATTATAAAGGTGGTGTAATCTATAGGAATCGTAACATATTATTAAATAATGAAAAATTTATTAATGCCTAATGCCTCAAAAGGTGATGGATGAGTCATAGATGCCCCCTCAAAGAAGTGAGTGGTAAATAAGGTCAATGAATGTTGCCTCAAAAAGAAGGAAACACTGGGACCTAAAGGTAAAAATGGTGTAAAGGATAATTTGACCAAACGTGGTTTTAATCATCAGCATAATGAGGTAAAAAAATGATTTACCTAAAGGTGGTTATAAACATTAACATAATGAAAAATGCCCTAGTAGGGTGGATAAAGATAATGATTTTCCTAAAAGCAATTATAATCATTAGTATAACAAAAACATGCCCTAGTAGGGAAGATAAATGGTAATGATTTTCCCAAAGGCATTTATAATCATTAACATCCAGATAGATCAAAACACAATTACTTTCCCAAAGGTGGTTATAATCATTAGTATAGTGGTTGGCCACCAATAGGGTAGATGGGAACATGATACAAGTCATCATTTCCCCAATAGGGAAAATAGAGAAAATGAGACTTATGTACTAAATCCATAGTCATAAAATAATAGTAATCTATAATGAAGGATAGGAATGAATTTAGGCTACCTGATAGTATGGAGATGCATGTCCTAACTAGTAAGGATTAAATTTCATTTATGATTTAATTATGCTAGATTTGGGTAATATTTGTATAGATAAAAAAATTTCAGGTGAACAAGGAGAAGTATTATGATCTCATTACTTGTGATCTCCATTAAAATAAAAAAATTTGTAGTACATGAATTTATTCATCATGATATAAAACACCATTATGACCTAGCTATAATATGCATAAGGATTGACACCCGATCTGAGAATAATAAAAAATAAAGCACTAATGAGAAAAATCACTATGACAATGTTGACATATGAATATGGATAGAATTAAGTATAGTGTGAAAGGAATCACCCAATGAACATATATATACTAAGTCAAGGCACAATAATGAAATCAAAAAAATAAAAAAATAAACAAATAAGATAAAATACCAATAAATAGAAAATAAATAAACAATAATAAACACAATAAAATAAAAATGAAATGAAAAATAAATAAGGTGAAAAAAATCAAAGAAAAAAAAATAATGGTTAATCATAATGTTAGTGAAAATAGAAAATAAATTATCCGTGTATGTCTAAGAGAGGTATTATGCTTGGTAATAGGACAATCACTAAGCTATACAATAACGACACTGGTATGATCATGCAAGAACAAAAGACTAGCAATGTTTCCCTAAGACTATAGGAAAAATGACATAAAAAAATATGGCAAGGATTTCCCTTAAGCTATAGTAGACAACAAAACAAACAAATAGAATAGGGGGAATAAAATAAAAGGAAGTGGTAGTTGAGCTGAATCCAGATGCACTAAGAAAGTGGATGCTTCCTACATAGTTCCATAGATGAAAGATCAACATGAAATTTAGGCCAAATTTAGTTCTCCTAGGATATGGGATAGAAGAAAATGATGATATAGAAAACATGATTGACTACTAGAGGAAACATAGGAAATGACCTTGCAAAAAGATGAGTGCATTAGAAAAGGTTGCTCACAAAACAACAAGAGTATAAGATGAAGCTAAGTGGTTATTAGTGCATAAAATTTGAATGCATAATTATCATTATATAAAATCTCAAAATGCTGAGAGCGTATGTCTAAGGATAATAAAGATGGGGAAACTAAAGGATAAGTGGTTACTTGTGAAATAGGTAGGAGTCCCAAAATCCTTAAGGCAAAGAAGTGGTCAAAAAATAATTGAATGTGTGGCCGAGCTAACCCAAGATACCCCATGTATCCAAGTGATGTTGATAATGTTTGTGTCAACCTTAGGCCAATGTAGTTCTCCAAGAAATAGGAGGAAAAACAGCAAGGATGTCTAAAAATAAAACTAAACAAATAAGATGGCGCATCCCAAAAAAAAATTATCACTATATATTTTACATGGAAATTCTAACATAATTTTCATTATTTTGTGTTTTTTAGGATTTTTTGGATATGTACGAATGTTTTTGGAATTTTATAAGCATTTAAAATCGATTGAGAATGATGAGATACCAAATAGTTCAACTCATAAAATGGAGACAGCATGGGCTTAGGTTGCTCATAAAATAGTGAGAACATTTAAACTTAAAATTCTTGAAAAATGATGAGAGCATGAGAAAGGGGGTGATTGAACTGACCTCAATGTGAATCAAGTGATGCCTACATAGTCCCATAATGAGACCTCAAGTTACTGTAGTTCCACCTTATAGTGAAGGAATCTAACTAGGTAGTAGCAAGTTCATGAATTAGGCAAATGGAATAATATATAATATGAAGGCAAGGTGATTTGATAATGCATGGTAAAGGTGTTGCTCCTAATTTTTCCATAGGAGGTTATAATTAGGAAATAATGGTATGGATCAATGATACTAATTTTTCCAAAGGCAATTATAATTAGTAGCAGTATGAATGAAATAAAATGTGATAACAATAAAGAACATAATTTCCAAACCACTATCATACTGGTCCAAGATATCATCTCTTTATGAAATACTAAATCAACTACTAAAACTTCATCTGAATCCAATTACTAAAGGTACCCATAGAACCAGTGGATCAGAACCAAGTTCAAAAAAGGGTGGGGAGGGAGGATAAAACAACTTTGGTCAATAGTGAAGGTATGGAGAAAATTATATATGGTATAATATAAGGAAGATGAGATGTTAAGGTACTATTGACCAAATTTTGGCCTTTTATGCCAAAATTGGGCACCCCTATTTGCAAAACATCTAAGTCTATACTTTTGTCCAAGTTTAATATGTAGGTTTCATGTCCAATATGCAAGAAGTGTTCTTATACAAACTTGAAGTCTTTTACATGTAAAAAATCCAAGTGTTTTACTTTTGAAAGCTTTTTTCTTTTGTCTTTTGGCTAAGTCCTTTGCATCAAATTCTTTCAGATGGTTTGTTATGATATTTTGCTAATTGTATTTCTTTTAGGTTTTCTTTCAGCCAAGTGACGAATTAGTTTAGATAATTTGTCCAAAAGAAATCTCCCAAAGATAAAGTGGTCTCTTTCATTATTTAAAAAGGATAATCATGAATTTCCAAAGGGAAAGTTGACCATTCCCAAAAGTCTAAAACGTATGTTTCATGTTTCTAAAGGGTATCTTTGACGCTAAGTGGAGTGTTTCCAAAAGTTTGAAGGATACATACATTTTTTTGAAGGACATTTTTAATTCTTCTGAAAGGTCACTTCCATTTTTTGAAGGGCACTTTGCAAAAAGCCCGTAGAAATTGTCCTTTACAAAAAACCTAAAGGAATTGAAGCTAAGAGACAAGTGGACCATTCCAAAATTCCAAAAGGCACTTCATCTTCTTTGAAAGGTAGGTGACCAAAATATTGAAGGACACTTACATTTTTCCAAAGGCCACTTTCAAGTCAAAGGGGTCACTTACATTTCTTTCAAAGGGTATGATACTTTCAAAATGGAAATTTAAACAAAGTCTAAAGGAATTGAAGCCAAGGAATAGGTAGAAATTTTTCACAAAGCCAAAGGGTCACTTGTAAAAAACACAAAGGAATACTTTTGAAAACACTATTCGAGGAATTATTTCAAAGAAATTATCAAACACAAAAACTTGAATAAATTCTTTCAGGAGAATCATCCATGGACAAAATTCCAAGAGGAAAGGAAAAAGATCTTGAATGAATTATTTTGGACAAATTGTCCAAAATAATGCGGAAGACAATAAGTCCGAATAAATACCCGAGGAGTGATGACATGAAAAATGTCAATCTTAAACTACAAATAATAGCCGTTAAAGTTTAAAAGGCTTGATTGGAACTAGAAGGAAAAGATAAAGGTGATAAATGGTGAGATCCTGAGCATCTATGTACAGTAAGTTGAAATAGGTAGGTTGACATTTCAAGTTGTTATACCGTTTAAAAACTCAACAATACCAAAAAAAATAGCTAGCATCCAAATGAAACTCAACCAATGGATCTATTTATGGCAAAACATAGTTTGGAATATCTTAATTATACTGGCATAACCATAAAGAGAACATATTACATAATGCAACATAACTATTCTAATCTCAATTTGACACATGTTTGAATCATTTTTAGACTTCCCTTTTCTTGACCTCTCTCTCTAAAAAGCTATATGTATATATATATATATATGTATATATATATGTATATATATATATATGTATATATATATATATATATATGTATGTATATATATATATATATACATATATATATATATATACATATATATATATACATATATATATATGTATATATATATATATATACATATATATATACATATATATATATATACATATATATATATATATATACATATATATATACATATATATATATAGATACATATATATATATAGATATATATATACATATATATATATATATATATACATATATATATATATATATATATATATATATATTCTCTTGAATAATTTTGGATCTCTCTACCTAGTATGGTGAAGCCCTACCAAGATTTTAACTTGAATCAATAAAGGCAAGTGTTTTACCTCATAAAATGAGTGAATTAAGTGTACGTGTTTGGCATTAATCTTGTGTTAGTGTAATATTCATTTACCTTCACATGTTAATTCTGTTAGTACCTGGTGTATTGTGATTTCCTTCTTGCAGGTAAATAAGAAGTGTCTAAAGATATTGTAGATACAGTGACCAACTAATTCAATAGAGTTTCTTGGAAAACCTATTGCTTAAGTCTTCCTAAATATATGCCATCTCCTGGACCCCATGTTGAAACACTGATGTGAGAGAGTTGATATTGAGAGAAGTGTATTTGCAACTTGTCCTTATTTCAAGTGTATGTTCAGGGTATGAGTAGAGCAAATCTTTTGGTGCATCACCCTAGTAGAATAGGTTTAAATTCTACTTATTTTAACCCATTTCATCCCCCTAAGTTGTTAATATTAGGAAGAGATATTTAAAGGTGTATCAATGGGAGATGTCCCCTAATCTAGAGATTCATCTCAACAAAATTATCACCCACAACAAGAGAGATGATTCCATTTTACTGCTTGGATGAGGAGAGCTAAGCATTTCCTCAAGGGTGCAAATCTAAGCATCAACAATTTTTGGCATGCCTGATGGGATAATTTGTCGAAGGATTTGAATAATTATTAGTGTGATCTTCAATTATTAAGCCTTTTAGAGGCATTTCAATCAACACCAATGGTAACTTCGAGTTGAATCAGCTGGTCAAGTAGCCCTAGTGCATCAAAAAACATATTTGATATATATAATCCCATTATTGAGTAGTATGGATATTATGTTCCTTCATATAATTTTGATCAAGATCATGTTGTTCAATCAATCACCTCAATTAATCCTCCTAATTATCCTTCTCTTGGAAAATCCAAGAGTTCTAGGGAGATAATATTGGAGTTTGAAAAGAAGATGTTGGAAATAGATAAGTTGAATGAGTGAAATAGATATTAGCAAGAGCTTATATATAAGGAAGAGTGCTTATTTAGGCAAGCAAAAACCATGCAATACATGAAAGAGAAGCTAATAATATGGAGAAGTCAACCCACTCAAGGTAGTCAGTCTTGTACACCTTCTTTCATCCCAAGACAACCTTCTCCCATACAAAATACTCCCTTTGTACACCAAATACTTTCTATCAAATATAACTTGTTCATCAAAATAAACTGAGCCAACCCTCTATCCCATCTAATGCATCTTATTCTATTTCAAAACAAGCTACTCCTACTATTAATCCTTTATACTTAGCACTTTAACACCAAAAGATATTGGGTCAGCCTTCTATGGAAACTAACTACTCTAAATTCCTAGATAGTGAACCCTCCTTGGAAGAAAGACATCCCATTTCCTTTGGAAACTAACATATTTATCTTCAAACAAATCCTCTTATATATTCAAACTCTTCCTAATCTCCCTCAACTTGTTCAAGCCATTCAATCTGATGTCAAGATCCCAAGTTGGATAAAAGTCTATCATGAACCAGCTCAAGGCCTTGAGAAAGTGAATGAAGTTTCTACCTATCATAAAGAGGAGACACATGATATCAAGATTTCAAGTTGGAGGAGTGATCATCATTAATTATCCCAAAAGTTTGAAGAAGTACAAATAGAAAAAACTATGCCTATTGGTTTCACACATTGGAAGGATGTTATTCAAATGCAAACACAACCTAAAGAGGAGAAGAATGAAGAGATTGATGAGACTCTTATGGATAGAGATTATATGTTGGTAAGTCATTATCCTTCTCCTCAATCTAAAATAGGTTCAAGTGATGAAAATTTTCCAATATTTGATATGGTGATTTCAAGATGGAAAGAAGAGCATGAAAATGTCCCATTTTTTTTCAAACTAGCCGAGGATGGTTCTTACCCTTCCACCCTCTCCTTAGAGGAAAGAGAGAATGTCTTGTGTGAGGTGGAAGACAATATTGTTGAATTAAAAGGTGAAGAATATAATATAAGTGTAAAGAAGGTAATAGGTATATATATTTATAGACATGATGAGGTTTCATTATCTCTACTTGATAAACTCCCTTTTGGTCATGATGAAGAATGTAAGAATGGTAATCTCTCTTTCCCTTTTTTTGATGAACCTTCTTATTTCTTTGATGAAGATAATGACCAAGCCATGGGACCTGAGTTGAATGAGGTTCAGGAGCATGTTTTTGAGCAACTAGAGACTTTTGTTTCTGAGCAAAAAGGAGAGGTCTGATTGTTTTGACAAGGGCTTTGAAGGATTTTTTGAGTGAGAAAGTGATGATTTATGGAATGAGCTAAAAAAATTTGTCTCAGCTCAAACATCACACCAACCACCCTTCTTCAAGAGAGCCATGATGAAGCAAGAAATCAATTTGACAAGCTTCTCAAAGAGATAGAAAAGAATGATTTGGTCCATGATGCATATCAAGAGGACCATGAATCAATTGAGTCCTATGATAATGAGATAACAATCATTGATCTATTGATGGACTACACTAGCTTGAAGGACTGGCATGATACATGTTTCAAAGAAAAAGATGAGTACATATACGTTGGAGACATGTTTGAACCTGATCCACTTGGATACATGCCAATCAAGATGGAAAGTAAAGAAGGATGAGTCACTAAGCTCCTATTCCAACCAAACACTTGTATGGAATCATGAGGTTTCTTATCATGGAAGAGACATAAGAAGTTTTCTCTTTAATCTAAGAGGGGGAAAGAGCATATATAATTAGTTGTACATAATTAGTTTTCTTTTTATTGTGTCTTATCTTTTCCTAAGTGCTAAGTAGCACATGTGTGTCTCTATCCTTTATGTGTTTGAGGTAGTCAAAGGTTGTCTGTTGATCAAGTTTTGAGTCATGGTCAAGGTTTCTAGTTTATTTCAATCCTTAATTGACTCCATGCCCAATAGATTATTTAGGCTACTAGTCTAGTTAGTAGAGCAGGAATACTATCCCTACGAGTCACCAATTTATTGACCAAATTTTGGCCTTTCAAGGTAAAATTGGGCACCCCTATTTTCAAAATGTCTGAGTCTATCCTTTTGTCCAAGTCTAGTATGCAGGTTTCATGTCCAGTATGCAAGAAGTGTTCTTATACAAAGCTAAAGTCTTTTACATGTAAAAAACCCAAGTGTTTTCCTTTTGAAAGCTTTGTTCTTTAGTATTTTGGATAAGTCCTTTACATCAAATTATTTTAGAGGGTTTTTATGGTATTTTTATAAGTGTATTTATTTCAAAAAAAATTCTGGCCAAGTGACGAATTATTTTAGATAATTTATCTAAAATAAATCTCCTGAAGATAAAGTGGTCTCTTTCATTTTTCTGAAAGGAAAATCATGAATTTTTGAAGGGATAGTTGACCATTTCCAAAAGTAAAAAATGTATGTTTCATCTTTCCAAATGGTATATTTGAGGCTAAGTGGACCATTTCCAAAAGTCTAAAAGATACTTGAATTTTTTTGAAGGACATTTTCAATTCTTCTGAAAGGTCACTTCCATTTTCTGAAGGGTACTTTGTAAAAAGCCCATAGAAATTATCTTTTACAAAAAACCCAAAGGAATTGAAGCCAAGGGACAAGTGGACCATTCTAAAATTTTGAAAGGCACTTCATCTTTTTTGAAGGTTAGGTGACAAAAATCCCAATGGATACTTGCATTTTTTCAAAGGCTACTTTAAAGTCAAAGGGGTCATTTACATTTCTTCTAAAGGGTATGTTCCTTTCAAAAGGGGCATTTGCAAAAAGCCTAATAGAATTGAAGCTGAGGGATAGGTAGACCATTTTCACAAAGATAAAGGGTCACTTGTAAAAAACTTGAAAGAATTCTTTTAGAAAGATTGTTTGAGGAATTCTTTTAGAGAAATTGTCAAACACAAAAACCCAAATAAATTCTTTCGAGAGAATCATCTACAAACAAAATGCCAAGAGGAAAGGAAAAAGAGCTTGAATGAATTATTTCAAACAAATTATCTGAAAAAATGTTGAAGAAAAGAATTCCAAAGAAATACCCAAGGAGTGATGGCCTATAAAACATCAATCTTAGACTGTAAAAAATAACTGTTGAAGTTTAAAAGAAAGGCTCAATTGGAACCAAAAAACAATGATAAAGGTAATAAATGGAAAAATCCTGAGCATATATGTATAGCAAGAATAAATAGGTAGGTTTATATTTCAATTTGTTATACCATTTTATAGCTCGATAATTCCAAAAAAGAATAGCTAGCATCAAAATGAAACTCCAATCAATGGAACCATTTATGGCAAAATGTAGTTTGGAATATCTTATTTCTGTTGGCATAACCATAAAGAGAACATGTTATAGAATGTAGCATAACTATTCTAATCTCAATTTGACACATTTATAAGTCATTTTTAGACTTCCCTTTGCTCGACCTCTCTCTCTAAAAAGATATAAATATGGATTATCTTGATTTATTTTAGATCTCTTTACCTAGTATGGTGAAGCCCTGCTAATGTTTTACCTTGAATCGATAAAGACAAGTGTTTTACCTCATTAAATGAGTGAATTAAGTGTACATATTTAGTATTAATCTTGTGTTAGTGTAATTTTCATTTACCTTCACATGTTAATTTCATTAGTACTTGGTGTATTATGTTTCCTTATTGTAAGTCAACAAGAAGTGTTTGAAGAGATTGTAGATACAATGAATGACTAATTCAATAGAGTGTCTTGGAACACCTATTTCTTAAGTATTCCTAAATCTATGCCATCTCCTAGACCCCATGTTGAAACACTAATGTGAGAGAGTCGATATTGAGAGAAGTGTATTTGTAACTTGTCCTTGTTTCAAGTGTATGTTCAGGGTAGAGTAGAGAAAATATTTTGGTACATCACCCTAGTAGAATAGGTTTAAATTCTAGTTGTTTTAACCCTTTTCATCCCCCTGAGTTTTTAATAGTAGGAAGAGATATTTAAAGGTGTATCAAGGGGAGCTAGCTCTTAATCTAGAGATTCATCTCAACAAAATTGTCACCCACAATAAGAGAGATGATTCCATTTTTTGCTTAGATGAGGAGAGCTGAGCATTTCCTCAAGGTTACAAATCCAATCATCAATAGTTATAATGTAAATGAGCCTCATAAAAAATGCTTCAAGTCTCTTAATCAAAATAATGCTTGAGGTGTATTATGTTCATAGGCTCATCAAGTTCATCTCTATCTAGTGTAGCAAGCATGTATGCTCCAGATCCATAATTAGAAATGATGGCATAAGGGATGATCCAATTAAGCTTGAATTTTCATTTGTCTTTTTTATCAACCATGGTGTTCTTCTAGTTTTCTTTGAGGACAATATCACCAAGCTCAAACTCTCTATGTTTGACTTGATGGTTATATTGACCACATAACTAGTTTTGATATGGTTTAAGGCTATTTACAAACTCCATACACTTTTCATCTAGTAACTCTAGCTTTTATAGGTGAGCTAATATGTAATATTCATTATCTAGGATGTGATTCAATGAGATACATAGAGAATGTAACTTGACTTCAATGGGAACAATGACCTTAGTTCTATAGACAAGGGAATATGGTGTGGCTCCTATTAGAGTATGGTAATTAGAATGATAAGCCCAAAGGGCATGAAGGATATGTAGGTGTCAATCATGGCCAACATTATTGACAATATTCTTAATAATGTTGATAATGGTTTTGTTAAATGCCTCTGCTTGGCCATTACCTTGTAGCTAATATGTGGTATAAAAATGTTGGGCGATGTTGTAATCAACATAGAGTGTTTTGACATTCTTATTTTTAAATTATCTTTCATTATCATATATAATTTAATATGGGATACCATAATGACATATGATATGGTTGAAGATGAATTTGGATATCTATTTTCTAGTCACGTAAGTGAGGGGTATAATTTTAAGCCACATAGTGAAATACTTGGTGGTGGTAAGGATGTGTTTATGGCCATTAGATGAGGTAGGGTTAATATTCCCAATGAGATCAAGTCCCCATGTTGAAAATGGCCATGGTGTAAGCATTGGTTTGAGTGTTCTGGCTAGAGCATGAATCAAATTGGCATGCCTTTGATATTTATCACATTTTTTGACATAAGTAACTGCATGTTCTTTCATAGTTAGCCAATATTAACCTATACTTAGGATATTTTTGGCAAGGATGGACCTATTTTTATGGGATACACACACTCTTTCATGGACTTCCCTCAACACTAATGTGGCTTTTACTAAATTCAAAAAAAGAAGCAAAGTTACATAAAATCTTTTGCCATAAAAGGTTGGGAAAAGTAAGGTATAATCAAAGGCTTGGTGTGTAAATGTTTTTTTGTTTACATTAAAGGTTTCGTGGAAGGACATGGTTGTGAAGGTAATTATATAGGTTTGAATACCAAATAGAACTAGGACCAACAATATCATAGATCTTGCAAAGCTAAAAGGTTCATTAGAAGGTGCTAGAATATGTTCAACAAGGAAATGATAGTATTTTGCCTTATCTATGCTATGGATCTAAGAAAAAATGGTAGCCATGGAAATACTATCTTGATAATGGCTCAAGGTATGTGTTTAAATTGAATATGGGAAATATATTGCTTGAGAATGTCTACCATGGCCTTGTAGGTACTAACTTATCATATTTGGTCTAAAATTGGTTTATAACTTGATTAGTGATTAATTGAGAATCACCATAAACCATGAGATGTAAATTGTTCCATTTTACTACTTGATGAAGCCCTATAATGAGTGATTCATATTCAAACATATTATTAGTACAAGGAAAGATGATATAAAATTATTTGGGAATGAGATCCCCCTATGGTCTAATAAATAATAATCCTAATCCTAATCCATGAGATGTGAATGACCTATCAAAATATAGTTTTTAGTGCTTCTCCTCAAGAGGTGTTTCTATGATGGTCATGATGGACTCATCTGGGAATGCAAAAGTGAGTGGTTTAGTATCTAAAATGGGGTTTTCAATAATTTGGTTTGTAATTACTTCTCCCTTTATGGAATTTTTATTAACATACTCAATCTCAATTTCACTTAGCAACATGATCCATTTAGCCATGTGGCCCTATAAATCTATCTTTGATAGTAGATACTTGAGTGGATCTAATTTATAAAAGACTATGGTCTTGTTGTTAAGCATGTAATGACATAATTTTTGGGATACAAATACCATAACTAAACAAGATTTTTATATTGGCATATATTTATGTTCCTACGCTACCAGTGTGCATCTTAAATAGCACATGGCATGTTCTTTCCAATTTTTATCATGTTGAGATAAATGTGCCCTCAAGGCTTTGTCAGTGGTAGATAGTTATAGCAAAAATGGCCTTAGCATTGGTGGTAACAAAATTGGTGGATTGGTAAGATATTCCTTTATGTGTTTAAAGTCTTTATGACATTATTCATCTCAAATAAATGCAACATCTGTCTTCAAAAAGTGAGTGAAGTGATGGCATTTATTGGTCAAATTCAAAATAAAGCATCTAATTGACTAAATTTTTCCCCCAAAACTATGGAGCTCATTTAAAGTGGAAGGTGGTAGTATCTTGGTAATGGATTGTACCTTAGCATGATCAACTTCAATGCCTCAGTGAGAGATAATAAAGCCTAATAATTTTCTTGAAGTGACACCAAAGATGCACTTCTTAGGGTTAAGGTGAACCTTGTACTCATAAAGCCTTTCAACTATCCTTCGTAGTATAGTTGGATGATCTACATGGGTCTTTAATTTACCCAATATGTTACCAACATAATCTTTTATAATATCAAACATAATGTCATGAAATATAATGGTCATATATATCTGATATGTGGCCCCAACATTATTGAGGCTAAATTACATAACCTGATAGTAAAACATTCTCCAAGGGGTAGTGAACATTATTTTATGTTGGTCTTCCGGCACAATCCTAAACTAATTATATCTTGAAAATATATAAATTAGGGAAAACATTTCATAGCTAGTTGTGGAGTCAACTATCATGCCAATATTCGATAGAGGAAATTCATCCTTGGGTTAGGCCTTATTGATGTCTCTTAAATTAGTTTATATTTTGATCCCTTTTGGATTTTTATCGATAAGAACAATTTTTGAGATCCACTCTGAATAATTAATTGGTCTGACGCATCTCACTTCCAAGAGTTTTTAAAACTCTTTCTTAACTAACACAATAATATATGAGGATGCATTTTATACAATTTTTTATTCACAAGTCTGACATCAAGATGTAAAAAAAGATGGTGTAAAATCAAGGTGGGGTCCAAAATAGACATGTCTGAATAAGCACATGTAAAAATGTGAATGAGCTCCCTCAAAAGTGCCATAAGAAATTCATGTTCCTCCTTAGTGAGGGATGTGCCTAATTTGATCCACTTCAGGTTGGTTGGAGAGTCAATCAATCCTCTAGAATGGTTGACAAAGATGTAAATTGGTCTATAATGACAAAATCCTTTGGTTAGACTGGTTGTTTAATCTCTCCCAAATAGGATGAATCTAAATCACCTAATGATAGTAATGGCCATATAACAAATGCTGTAATACATTCTCAGATAATCCAATCAAAGGCATGTTGTTCCTCTATACTAAACTCAAAACCAAAAATGAGTTAACTATTAGTGGTCTGCTAAGCTTCATTCAAGGAAAGGTGAACACCCCCATCTAATGGTGCCTAAAATAGGTTTTCATCAAAATACTGGCCATTATCTTTACTTTTAACCTAGTCTAAAAGTTCCTCAAAGAGGTTTTAAATTTGTGATCTCAGTGATTTATTATTTTTTTGGATAAGGGTGTTCACCTATTCTACAAAATAGGTTGAAACATATAGTTTGATATAAAACCCTTATTTGTGGTCTCCCAATAGAATATTGTCTCTTAGGCCTATAAAATCGTAAAAGGCCTCATCATTGTCAAACTTATCTAATGATACTATGGATTCTTGTTGGTCCCATTCTATAAGTTTAAGATGATAAAGGGGAAGTGTGGGATGTAGGGTTATTGGCATAATGGTGTAAATGTTATATGGTCAAATACATTGGTACTAGTAAGGTTTTCATAAATTCTATGATCAGATTATATTTCACCACTGACATCATCATCATTATTCATTAGTGTTGGAACATGAAAAAGATATGTATGGTCACGCCCAAGCAATTTAAATTTGAGACCATGAGTTACTTTATATTTTGTCATAAAAATGGGCTCAAGAGTATCCTACTAATTTTCCCCGAGGCCTATTCCTTCATAGACTTGGTTATATATGATCCTGTTATGGATGGGATACTTTTCACTATGTTATTAATCAACCAATTTATCATTATAAAACTTAGAATCATCATTAGCAAGTGGGTCCTCTTCATGGCTAGTGGCTAGAGTGAAAATAACAAACATTGGGCTATAAGCTTGCCTTTTCCCTTCTATTTCCATTTCATGCAAGTTGGTTTAGTTTTAGGTCTTCCATAGGACTTGGGATTTTGTGGAAGTTTTGGCTATGTGGATTATGTCATGGGTAACATAGTCTCCTAGACCATTGTCTGAAATGGTAAAATGATTAGACATTTCAATAGGAGGCATATGTGAAGATGAGGAAAGGTTATTGGGGTCTACAAAATTGGCCTTTGGTAATGAAACAAGTATCTCTTTATCTTTTTCCTTCTTGGGTATTGGGTCTAGGCCTAAATGGTAGTTGTAACTTTCATATTTGATGTCCAAATGCTTGAAGTGTTCATATGACTATAAATATCCATATATAGTTAACTCTATCCCTAAGTGAGGAAACTTGATACATTGGTTCAATGTTGAAGGGATTGCAAAAATTTCATGTATCCATGATCTACTCAAAAGCAAATTGTATGATAGGTCTAGGTATAACACATAACAAAGTGTATGGTGGATTAAAGGTCTAATTCTCACTGATAAACTTATGGTTCCTTATGATTCTTGTTCCTCATTATCAGAGGCCTTAATAGTAATAGTCTCTGGCTGAAGGTTAGCTATTGTATATCCTAGATGCTTGATGAACTCCAGAGATAAAATATTCAGGATTGATACATTATTTATGAAGACACATTTGATTTTATGACATGTGATGACAACTTCAATGTATAATGGGTTGTTATGGAAAGGGGTAAGGGATGACATATCACTTTCGTTGAAGGTCAACTATTAGCCTAGGGCTAGGTGTCCAACCAAAGATTGGAATTTATCTAAGGTTATCATTTGGAATTTAGGATTAGCCTAGAGGTTTTGTAAGGATGTTCTATAGATGGTAGACATGTGTAACAAATAAAAAATAGATATTTATGTGGGTGTCTTTTGAATTTTTTCCAAAATGTCATATGTTATTCCTTAATAGTGGTGATTGGATTGATCCTATGAACAAGGAATCCATAGAGGGGAGGTCAGTATTGTGTTAGTCAATAAAACCAAATAAAATTAACACATTAAATGCTAACACCTCTAGCCTAGACACTAGGGAAAGCATAGGTAACATGCATACAATGAAAAAATAACTAGAAAACAAAATAAATCATCCTTTTACCTTCATTGTAACTCCAAAATGTCTTGTTGAAGTGGCTTGTTTAGATTTGTGCATTAAGAAATATTTATCAATAAAGTTCCATTTGATCTACCTCTCTATGGCACCTTGGTTTGGCTAGTTGGATTAGCGTGGCTTATGAAATTGAAATGGTAAAACTACTAGAAGAGCTTCTTACACCTATTTGATAATAATAAATTTACACCAAAAGATATTTTTTATTAATAGGTAGGGCCTCGTATTTATAGCCTCCAAAGTTAACTCTCACCCAAGGTGAGATAAGGTTGAGTTTAAACATGGAATGAATTCAAACTAACCCTAGGTAAGTTGAGGTTAATTTTAATTGAGTTAAAAAGGTGTCATGTAATTATAATTTTCAATTAATAGGCATGGATCTCAAATTATATATTATTAGATATTTTGGGAGAGCTTGACAACTCATAAAAGGCAATGATGAAGAAGCTTGATATTTTGAATTTTTGAATTTCCATTTTTAGATGTTCATAAATTATAAATGGATTATTTATATAAACATTTAGTATAGTTTAATTATTTGATTCATTTTTATTGGAATTTTATCTCTTTTAATAATCATTCATGTACCCCACTTAATGGGTCCATAGGCAAAACTGTCATTTGTTAGGTTGCAAGGTGACTGGAGATGAATCCATGAGACATTATTGTTACATATGGTATAATAACCCAAATAGGTATGCCTCAACATAGTTTTGAGTATTTATAAATGATGCATAGATGAAATTAGGATGTTCAATGATTCTTAAGCTTAATTTGTAATGTTTGGTAGAAATATATTTGAAGTCTAGTTAGAAGCCAGTTGTGCCCAGAATGGGGTATCTATAGTTTGCCCCTATTTGGGAAGGAATTGAAATCTATAGGTAAAATAACCTATTCTCAAAGAATGAAAAGGTATTTTATGATTAATGCCTTAAAAGGTGATGGATGAGCCCTAGATACCCCCTCAAGGGAGTAGTCAACAAAGAAGGTTGGTGATTGGTCCCTCAAAATAAGGAAAATGATGGGACCTAAAGGTAAAGGTGGGGGAAAAAGATTGATTTACCCAAATGTAGTTATATTTAATGGTATAGGGATATGCCCCAATTGGGTAGATAAAAAGGATGATTTTTCTAAAGGAAATTATAATCATTGGCATAACAAGTTAAAAATATAATGATTTGCCCAAAGGTAGCTATAATCATTAGTAAAATGAAAACATACCCCAAGTGGGTGGATAGAGATAATGATTTGCCTAAAGGCAATTATAATCATTAGCACAATAAAAACATGCCCCAATTGGGTGGATAGAGATAATGATTTACTAAAGGCAGTTATAATCATTATCACAATAAAAACATGCCCCTATAGGGTAGGAAAATGATAATTATTTTCCCAAAGGATGTTATAATCATTAATATCTAAATAGATTGAAACACAATGATGTGCCCAAATTTGGTTATAATCATTTGCATTATGGTTGGAATAATATGGAAAAATGGAAAAAGGGGGCTTACGTACTAAATCCGTACTCATGGAGTAAGAGTAAATAAGTACAAAGGAGAAAGATAAATTTGGGATACCTACTAGTATGGAGATGCACATCATAACTAGCAAGGATTAAAATTCATTCATGATTTAATTACTTTGTATTTGGGAAATGATTGGAAAAATTAGGAATTTGTCAAGTGACCAAGGAGAAGAACCACAACATCATTGATTATAAGATTTCCTGGGCTAATTTTTGTTGTAGCATGTGATGGTACGCCTCATGATATAAAACATCGTGATAACTTAGATTAAATATGCATAAAGATTGATATACGGTACAATAAACAATTAAAAATAATACACCAATGATAAAAATTGTGGTGATAATGTTGACATATGAATATGGATAGACTTAAGTATAATACACAAGGAATCACCTAATGAACACATATAGACTAAGTCAAGGCATAATAAGGAAAGAAAATAAATGGGAAATTAAAAAAAAATATACCAATAAACAAAACACTAATAAACAAAAGCACAACAAAACACCTAGAAACTTAAAATGAAGACACAAAAGAACAAAATAATGAGAACAAAATGGAACAAACACAAAATGGTTAATCACAATGTTAGTGAAAAAAATAAACAAATTGTGCATGTATGTGTAATAGAGGTGTTACTCTTGGTGATAGGGTGATCCCTAAGCTAGACAACAATAATGTAGGTATAATATTGAAAGGACAATTAGTGTAGGGTTTACACTAGGTTATAGGGAAACAACAACACACAAGATGACAAACATTACTTGTAATATATAAGAGACAACTAAACAAGAAAACAAAATGGGGGGGAATAGAAGAAAAAGGAAGGGGTAGAATAGTTAAATCTAGATACACTAGGCAAGTGGACACTCCCTATATAGTTTCATGGATGTAAGATCCAACATGAAATTCAAGCTAAATGTAGTTCTCCTAGTATATAGGATAGAAGAAAATGATGATTGAGAAAAACATGATTGTGTTGTAGAGGAAAATAGGAATGGTCTCATAAAATGAGGAGTGCATGAGAAACTGAAAATACTCATAAAATGGTGAAAGCATAAGATGAAGCCTAGCAGTCATTAATATATCAAAGTTGAATACATAATGCACATAATATAAACTCTCAAAATGGTGAGAGCATAAGGCTTAGGGCCAGTAAGGATGGGAAAACTAAATGACAAGTGGTTACTCATGAAATAGTTAGGGTTCCTAGGTTCTTAAAGTAAATAAGTGGTCAAAATTAATGGAAGGTATGACTGATCTAACCTGAGATACCACATTTATCTAAGTAATGCCTACATAGTCCAGAAATGGGAGGAAAAAGATCAAGGTGGTCTAGAAATAAATTGAACAAATAAGAAAGACCCTTCAAAAAAATTTGATGGATTTATATCTCGCATGGAAATTCTAAGCCAATTTTAATGATTTTGTGATTTTTAGGATGTTCTCAATTTTTGATAAATATTTTTAGAATTTTATAAGCATCTAAACCTGATTTAGAATCATGAGATACTAAACGATTCAACTAGTAAAATAAAAAGAGCATTCAAACTTTAAATTACTCATAAAATAGTGAGAGCATGGCAAAGGGTGATTAAGCTAAACTCAACATGAATTGAGAGCTACTTATGTAATCCCATTAGGACATCAAATCATTGTAGTTTCACCTTGTAATGAAGGATTCAACTAGGTAGCCTTAGGTTCTCACATTAGGCAAATGACATAGTATGTCATAGGAACTATAAGGTGATACTACAATGCATGGTAAAGGTATTTCTCAAAATTTTCCCATAGGTGGTTATAATTAGGTAATAATGGCATAGGTCAATGATACTAATTTTCCCAAAGGCAGTTATAATTAGTAGCACAGAGTGGACACTAATTTTCCCAAAGGTGGTTAAAATTAGTAATACTCATAGTGAAATGAAATAAAAAATTAAGGATGCAACTACCAAACCATATCATATTGGTCCAAGATACTACCTCTATATAGAATACTAATCAACTGCTAAAATTTTTATTTGAATCCAATAAATTAAGGTGCCCAAAGAACCAATGGAAAGGAACCAAGGTCAAAGGGTGGGGAGGGAGGGCTAAAACAACTTTGGTCAATAGGGAAGGCATGGTAGAATGGTATGGTACAAATAAGGATGATGATATTATAGTGTAACAAAAATGTGACTCATAGACAATACTTCAAGTCTCTCAAGTGAAATAATGTGGAAGGTGTATGATGTTCATCAGCTCATCAAGTTCATCTCCATCTAGTGTAATGAGTTAGTATGCTCAAGATATATATTTTAAACAATTATATATGGGCCTATCCAATTGGGTTTGAACTTGCCCTTCTTCTTCTTATTTATCATGGTGTTCTTTTGGTTTATTTGAGTAAAATATAATGAAGCTTGAACTCTCTATGTTTAACCTATTGTTTATACTAGCCACAAAGTCTATTTTGGTATGATTGAAGGCTACTGATAATAGCCATGCATTTTTCATCAATTAACTCTAGCTCTTAGTAAATATACTCTATAATATTCATCATCTAGGACATGTTTCAATGAGATACATAGGGAAGGTAACTCCACCTCAATGGGAATAATGGCCTCACTATTATAGACTAAGGAATATGGAGTGGATCCTATTGGAGTATGATAATTAGAGAGGTATACCTAGAGGGTACATAAGATTTGGAGATGCCAATCATGACCAACATCATTGAAAATATTTTTAAGGATGTTGTCAATTTTTTTATTATATGCCTTTGCTTGGCCATTGCCTTGTGGGTAATATGTAGTAAAAAAATGTTGGGTGATATTGTACTCGACAAAACATGTTTTGACATATTTGTTTTCAAATGATCTACCATTATCAAATATAATGTCAGATGGGATACCATAGAGGCAAATGAGATGATTAAAGATGAATTTGGAAATCTATTTTCTAATCATGTAAGTGAGGGGTATAACTTTAACCCACTTAGTGAAATATTTTTTAGTGATAAGGATGTGTTTATGGCCATCATATGTGGTTGGGTTAATATTCCCAATGAGATCAAGACCCCATATTACAAACAACCATGGTGTAAGCATTGGTTTGAGTGTTTTGGTTAGGGCATGAATCAAATTGGCATGCCTTTGATATTTGTCACACCTTTTAAAATAAGTAATTGCATCTGCTTCCATAGTTGGCCAATAGTAACCAGTATGTAGGTATTTTTTGGCTATGATAACCCCACTCGTGTGACATCCACATAATCCATGAAATTACTATAATGTTAATGTTGCTTCTACCAAATTTTAAATAATGAAGTAGAGTTCCATCAAAGCTATGGTGGTAAAGGTTTGGGACAAGTAAGGTATATAGTTAGGCTTAGTGGGTAAAGGTTTTTTTTGTTTATGTGATAGGTTTGGTGGTATGATATGGTCATGAAGGTAATTATAAAGGCCTAAGTACCAAATAAAGTTGGGACCAATAATATCATAGATCATTATGATGGTTAAAGGTTTATGAACAGGTGATAGAATATTTTCAATGAGGAATTGATATTCTTTTGCCTTGTCTATGTAATAGATCAAAGAACTAATGGTGGCCATGGCATGCATTGTCCTTTTACTAGTCTTAGGTATATGTTAAAACTATATGTCAACAATATGCTATTTAATATTGTTGACCATGGCCTTGTATGGCACCAACTTATCATATTTGGTCTAAAAGTGGTGTGTAACTTGATTAATGATTAACTGAGAATCACCATAAATCATGAGATGCTAAATATTCCATTACACTACCTAGAAAAGCCCTGTAATGAGTGTTTTGTATTTGACCATGTTATTAGTATAAGGAAATCTCATACAAAATGATTTAGGGATAAGATACCCATGTGGTGTAATAAACAATAGGCCTGCCCCTAATCTATTTGATGTGAATGATCCATCAAAATATAGATTTTAGTGTTGTTGCTTAGGTAGCATTTCTATGATGGTCATGATGGACTCATTTGGGAATTGAAAAGTGAGTGGTTAGATATCTACAAAGGGATATTAAACAAGTTGAGTGGTCAGATCTACTTTGGAAATAACTATGGTCTTGTTGTTAATCATGGAATTCCCCAACTTATGGGCTATAAAGACCATAGTTAAACAAGTATTTTACTATTGGTATATAGTTATGTTCATATGTGACCAGTGTATGGATTAGATCATACATGACATGCTCTTTTCCATTATTATCATGCTAACCTATAAGTACCCCCAAGGCTTTTTCTATGATAGATGGGTATAGTAGAAATAGATTTCTTGGCATTGGTGGTAACAAAATAGGTGGATTGGCAAGATATTCCTTTAGATGCTAAAAGGCTTTCTAACATTCTTCATCTAAATGAAATGTGTCATCCTTATTCAGTAAGTGTATAAATGGATGGAATTTTTTGGTTGATTGTAAGATGAAGCATCAAATAGACTAGATCTTTCCCTAGAAACTATATAGCTACTTTAAATTACAAGGTGGAGGTATCTTAGTAGTTGGTTGTACTTTGGTAGTATTAATATCAATGCCTCAATGAGAGATGATCAAGCCTAATAATTTACCTGAAGTGACACCAAAAACATACTTCTTGGGATTAAGTCTGACCTTATACTCATGAATTCTCTTAAGTATTATTTTAATGTAGTTGGATGATTGACATAAGTATTTGATTTACCCAATATGTCATCAACATAGTCTTCAATAATGTCATGCATGATATCAAAAAATATGATGTTCATGGATTTTTGGTATGTGGCCCAAGCATTCTTGAGGCCAAATGGCATAACCTAATAATAAAAAATTCCCCATGGATTGGTGAATACTATCTTATTTTGGTATTCTGGTGTGATCTTTATTTGATTACACCCTACAAATCCATCCATAAGTGAAAGAATTTCAAACCCTATTGTGGAGTCAATTATCATGTCAATATTTAGTAGAGGAAAGTCATACTTAGGGCAAGCCTTGTTTATATCTCTAAAATTAGTGTAGATTTTGATTCCTTCTAGATTTTTAATAACAAACACAACATTGAGATCCACTCTAAATAGTTGATCGGCCAGATGGATTTCACTTCTAAGAGTTTTTACAACTCTTTATTTACTATTACAACTATATGAAGATTTATCTTGTGAAATTTTTGATTTATGGGTTTGATATCATAATGTACAATAAGGTGGTGTACAACCAAGGTAGGGTCAAAACCTGGCATGTCTGAATAGGCCCAAACAAAGATGTTAACAAATTCCCTTAAAAGGATGTAAAGATTTCACATTCTTCTTCAACGAAGGACATGTCTAATTTTATCCATTTTGGGTCATCTAGAGTCCCAACATTCACTTCTATAGTATATTCTATTAGGAGATTTGAGCCATCTACTAGAATGGTTGGAAATGATGTGCATTGGGCTACAACTACAAAGTCCTCTAGTTGGACTAGTTCTTCAATTTCTCCTAACTAAAATGAATCTAAATCTGCTAATGGAAATGATGGCCATGTCACAAAAATTGTAAGAAATTCTTAGGAAATTTGATCAAAGGCATTTTGTTCTACTGAACTAAACTTAGACCTAAAATCAAGTTCATCTTTAGTGGTCTCTTGAGCTTCCTTCAAGGAAAGGTGAAAACCCCCATCTAATGGCACCTAAAATAGGTTTTCACTAAAAGACTGGCCCTTCTCTTTACTTTTACCCTATTCTAAAAGTGACTTAAAGAGGTTATCACTTTGGGAACTCAATGTTTTATTCTTTTGTTTTTGGATAAGAGTGTTCACTTGCTCTCCAAAATAGGCTATAGGATCTAATTTGATAGAAAAACACTATTTGTCATCTCCCAATAGAACATTATCTCATAGTCCTAAAAAATCACAAAAGGCCTCATCATTATCAAACTCATATATAGGCACTATGGATTCTTATTGGTCCTAGGCTATAATTTGAGGGTGATTAATAAGAAGTAGTTTATGATGGATAACCGGGGTAAAGGTACAAATGATATGCAGGTCAAATGGGTTGGTATTGGCAAGGTCTTCATAAATGTTATGATTGGACTCTACTTCATGATTGACATCATCATCACTAGACATTAGCATTAGAACGCTAATAATATATGTGGGGTCACCCCCAAGTGGTTTACATATGAGACCATAAGTTCATTTATACCAAGTTATAGAAATTGGCTTAAGAATATCTTATTGATTTAGCCCGAGGCCTCCAACTTAATAGGATTGTTTCTCCATGATCCTTTTAGGAATGGGATACTTGGATTTTTTTTAGAAATCAAATAATTTATCATTATATAACTAGGATTCATCATTGGCAAGTGGGCCCTCTTCTTGGCCAATGGCTAGTGTGAATATAATAAGAGCTAGACTATGAAGCTTGCCTTTTCCTTTTCATTTCCATTCCATACAAGGTGGTTTAGATTTAGGTATTCCATATGACTTGGGGTTATATGGAAGCTTGGCAATGTGAAATGTGTCATGGGTCAAATACTCTCCTAGGCCATTGGATGAGATGGTAAAATGATTAGACATTTCAAGAGGATTCATGTGTGAAGACGAGTCAAGGATATATGGTCTATATGATTGGCCTTTGGTAATTCAAAAATTATTTATTTGTCTTTGTAACTTTTGAGAACTAGATCTAGGCCAAAGTGGTAGTTGTAATTTTCATACTTAGCCTCCAAATGTTTGTAATGTTCATGGGGCTGCAAGTCTCCATTGATAGTGACCTCCATACCTGAGTGTGAGAACTTGAAACACTGATGCAATGTCTAAAGGATTTAATCATGTATCCAAGATCTACCCAAGAGAAAATTTTAAGATAGGTTGAGGTTAAGCACATGGAAGAGTGTATTATGGGTTAAGGGTCTAATTATAAATGGTAAGATTATAGTGCCTTGTGATTCTTGTTCTTCATTGTCATATGCTTTGATAGTAATTATTTCTGGTTGTAGATCAACTATTGTATATTTGAGATTCTTGATGAGATTCAAAGAGATAATATTGAGGCTCGATCCATTATCTATAAGGACATGTTTGAATTTGTGATGTGTGATGACAACTTCAATATAAAGAGGATTATTATGTATAGGGCCAAGGGATGACATATTACTTTGGTTGAAGATCAACTATTACCCTGAGGTTAGATGTCCAACCAAAGCTTGGAATTTGTCCACGGTTTTGTCATTGAAAACTTAGGATTAGCCTAAGAGCTCTATTAGAATTTTTTTGGATAGTACACATATGCAATAAATCCAAAATGGTGATTTGTGTAGGTGTCTTCTAGAGTTGTTCCATAATGTCATATGGTTTTTCCTTAACAAAGGTATATGGTTTGTTCCTAGAAAGCAAAATAGGTTGGATTGGTTTGTTGAGAGGATGTTATGGGCCTAGAATGGTAATATTAGACCACCAAGTTGTGATTGCATAATCAAGATTATATATAAGACCATTATAACTTGAAGATGATGGAGATGGGCAAGATAAGATAAGTTTCAATTATCAATGCACTTGGTCATGGTCATAAAGTAATGATGATCTATTATTGGCAACATTTGTCCCACATACAAAGCTTCTATTTGGATAGATTAGCTTAGTAGAGTTCTTGATTGAATAAATGATCAAATGACTTTATCAAGTGAAGAAGATGGACTAGACCATCACCAAATGTCATGCATAAATGGATAAGTCAGTCTGATTAAACACTTCATAAGTTCACTTATGAGGCCTCTCAAAGATAGGGTTATATGAACATGAGGTTCTTCATGCCTTGAACATTATCTACAAATTTCAGGACTTGATAAGCTATCTATCTCAAGTTAAAATCATTTAAAGTTAAAAAAGTAGACTGAGACATGCATGAGGATGTCAAGTTTAGGCCTTGTGAATTATACATTTAAATTTAGATGTTCTAAAGATGAATGCATGGTTGTTAATGTTAAAATATTGAGTACCTAAATATAAATATAATGGTCTACATTCAATCTAGTAGACCAAAGATCCAATGATGCAATTTTAATCATGATAAATTAGATCCAATTGGTTAGCAACAATATAACAAGTCAGTGGGTCCCAAAGATCCAATAGTGCATGTTCAATCATGTATTCATAGATCAATGACACATGTCCAATCATGTATTCATAGATCAACAATGATACTAAAGTCAAAAACCTAGAAGATCTTGAGATTAAGTGAAGGGATAATAAGTGGCATGATCTTGGTGAACTAAAGGATCCAATGGTGCATGCTCGATAAAACATAAGATAGATTGATGGCATGCATTCAATCAAACCAAGGATCTAACATTGCATGAGAAAGTAGATCTAATGGTGTACAATCAATATGATTGATGGTGAGTGAGGGGTTAATGAGTCAACATATCTTAAGGATAAATATGAGGCTACCATGTGGTATAACTGAAAGAATAGATGGAGCTAAAAATAGGATCCTGAGAAGGGATGTGTAGATGATAAATGACATAATTCTAGAAACCCAGATCAAGATTAATGGCTGATATCAAAAGTTGATGTCTTGAAACTTTAAATGGATATCAAATATGATCAAGGTTGAACTAGAGTAAATATTTCAAAGGGATGTCATGAAGGTAGACACATTAGCTTTGATAGGTTCATCACCAAACTCAATATCATGATTATGGCCCTTCTCTCTATTATTACATGCCATAGCAAGATCATAACAGATTGATCCAACTATTATAACTATATTGACTCTAGAATTTAGATTGAAAATGACTTGATCCTACCATTGTAACTATAAGGAGCATCAATGTAGGTCAAAAAAATATTGAAAGGGAATAATACAGTTGTTGTAGCTACCTTATAGAAGTAATCTTAAGCATTATGATGTTTTATAACTGAATCAACACAAGATGATTGGAAATATTGGTCATTATGCTCCCTTCTCTATCCTTTTATGCATGATCCCCATCTCTCTCATCCCATTATACTATAAATATAGGCTTATAAGCCTTGAAAACCATCCCTCTCTTTGGCATGACTAAACTCTACCAATATTTATACTGTAACACCTATTTGATGCAATAAAAGATTGAATTCCTCCATTTACAAGTTGAATTGAAATGTGTTTCATGAGTTTTTTGATGTGGTTAAGTGAATATATCTTTTATTTTCCTTTGTCTAAGTTTTCTCACTTTTAATAAGTGTTTTGGTAGTTCTCATAGGTCATTCTAAGTACATATATAGTTTTTAGGTTAGTTTGGAAGTGGATAACTACCCTCCCATGCCAGGTTAATAGCTAGTCCGTGCCTTTCTATGAAATAATTAGGTAAGGGTTGATCGTGAGTGAAGTGATCTTCTATAGTCTTGAATGAATCTTATAATGTGTCTTGTGAAAGTATAAGGTTCAAAATATTTGGTGCATCACCCCCATTTTACATGCTTTCATAGATTGTTAATCTCTCTCCCCTTTTCCCAGCAAGAAGCTAGTTTAGGTTTAGTGTAGGTGATAGACCCAAAAGAAGTTGACCTTATCTAGAGGTTTGACCCAAGATTAGGTGACCCATAGCCTAGGGTCATTTGCATGTTGTACTAGGTTTGAGCAAGAGGACTTGAACAATGCCCTTATTAACTAGGGTGCAACTTAGGATGCCAACAATTATTAGTATAAGGTCCTAAAATAGAAATCCTTAGTTGTTGTTGCATTTGGTGCATTCTCAGGTCAAGGAAGGATTACTAGTATAGGTGGGTTGATTAGGATTATTTGGTAATAGTCTTGGTATGTTAGCACTTGGTATAGGATTAAAGTTGATGGTTGAAATGTGACCTCCTACAATATGACTTATAACTTTGTTGTAGTCATATGTAATTTAATTATTTTGGTTATTAGGATCACTTTGGCCTTGGTTCCTCCCATTTGGTTGATGTTATTTTTGATTTTGATATTTCTATTTTTTTATCATGGTGGTTATTGATATTTTTATTTCTATTGTTCTGGACTTTATTATTGTAATTATTTATTATTATTGTTATGTTATAGAAAAGGGTTGTGGTAGATACCCAGGTTCTAATTGGGCATAAATTCTCCATTATCCAATGTAATATCCCCATTTTTCAACATATATTTGATGAGGTGTTTTATCTACTCAAAATGACATAGATTATGCCCTTGAAAACAATGGTATTCATATAATTCATTCTTTCTATACTAATCTGGTTATGAAATACCCTCAGGATAGTGATTAAGAATTGGCCAACTAAGTATATTAGCTGTGGTTAGATTTTAAAACACTACTTCAACAGGTTCACCAAAATTTATGAAGACTAAAAGAGTGGGTCTTCTTCTTGGACGAGGGGTTTACAAAGGTGGTGGTTGGTGTATTTATGGAGTTAGTCTAGGTTACTGTGATGGTTGTGCTTCCTGAATAGGCTACTGATGAGGATTAAGCTACATTTGTGGCATAGTCTGAGCAAATGGTATTTGCACAATTTGGAAATGATGTGACTCAATTAATATATTTCCAAAAACACTCTTATTAAAATTGTATTTCTTGGATTTATCATAGTTAATGGCGTGAGTGGGTGTAAATGCTTTCACTTGGACTTGGTTATGGTTTTGACTTGGGCCCGTGCCTTAGTTTTGGTTATGATTTTGGTTTGAGGAGGTTACATTAGTAATCCGTTTGTTAATAAGGGCCAATTAAATTTGTAAACCTTTGTTGATGATCTCTTTGAAGGTATGTACATACTGAAGCTCTAGATGATATGATATCTCACTATGAAAATCTTTAGTAAACACAATGGCCAATTATTTATCTTGTAAGCTATGGGTAAAGTGCCTAGAAAGCGATCTCCATATCTGTAGATATCTTTCAAATACTTCACCAAAAAATTTATTGGCATGAGTCAAATCTAATAATTAAATCTCATGCTTAAGATTATAGAATAAATGTTGCACAAATTTGTTTGAGAGCTCATCAAAATTAGATATAGAATTATTTGGTAATTTGAGGAACCACTGCAAATCCTATCCTACTAGACTTTGAGGAAATAAAATGAGTAAGTAAATGTCA
Organism: Torreya grandis; assembly: GCA_037957365.1. NCBI lineage: Eukaryota > Viridiplantae > Streptophyta > Pinopsida > Cupressales > Taxaceae > Torreya > Torreya grandis. The sequence continues at coordinate 876,477 of JARHVA010005393.1, read as the reverse complement.
CTATAAACCACTAACTATCAAGTAGGTTATCCTTTACCCTTGTATTTATAAAATTTTGGTGGTTCGTAGCCTATAGGAAATAGTATATGAAGATACTCCATGTTGAATGGGTATGAACATACATCATCTAGCTTGAATTTCTTGGTCTGCTTCCCTTCTTGAATGGTGGAAATCACATCCTTCATTTAATGTAATTATTGGGCCAAAAAACTTGATGGCACATTTGGTTGAGGTGGTAGTTGGGTAGTCAAAGGTGGATTACCTTGACCTGGGCATAATGGAGGTATGGTTTATTTTGAAATGTTGGTTTGATGAGTGAATTGACTAGGAATATGAATCCATATATTGGGATGTAGTTGTTGAAATCACATGCATTATTGGGATATATTCTAGATAAAATTTAGTATATAACCTTGTATTTGAGGGAATTAGGGATGCGATGAAAGAATATAGCTTTGGGGAAAGTACTATGCCTATTGAGGTCGAGTAGGGACTTGATACCAACTAGTCAAACCTAGTTGATTAAGGGGAACTTGGTATGGATCAAGGCCCTATATTTGGATTTATAACACATGCTGAGTAAAAGGAAATTATTACCTAATTGGTACTTGTTGGACAGTGATACCTCTTTATTATGCAAAAACTTTTTGTGAACTAAATGATTGTTAGGTGTTCAACATTTCTCTTTAACCGATAGACACACATTATTGATTAGACAATGTTTGTGATTGTAAAAGTATAGATATCAGTCTAGATTACACCCTTGTGGCAATGGTGTTTCAAGCCTATCTCATCAAGCTAATACAATGGGATCACCTCTAGGTGTGAGTGGCCTAGTTTATGAGGTGAACCTATAGTCTATAGGGCTAGATCCCATAGTGCATCAATTATGGATCAAATCCTAAACCTACCTATTTTTATAGTGAAAAGAGATAGAAGGGAAACATTAAATGAAACCTATGCTCCTGGAGGTGATGCACCAATATGTTGTGTCCACTCCATTTAACCTTTTAATAACACTAACGAACAAGATAAGGACTAGTAACTAAACCACTCTCTATAAAGGATTATAAGAATTAATATTTCACATAGAGGCTATGCTAGATGATTAAAAATTTAGGGTTATGAATAGAAGGTTTGTTTTAAGATGCTTAACAATCAAATTCCACTCTAAGCTCTACCACTGACATCTTCACACACTATGTGACCTGCATAGAATAATGTACTATCATCTATGTGAATCAAGGACATGAAAAGGGAGAGACATCTTCCACTTATGAAAATAAAACAATCATGAAACATAATAAACCAATATATATAAGATGAAATAGTCATTACATTAGTCCAAGAGATTACAAGGTGAAAATTTGGGAAGAATTTCTTCATACCTAGTAGAGGGATCCATATAATGGCATTATAGCCTAAATTTATAGAAAAATAGAGAAGGTGAGAGAAGATAAATTGGCATGGAAGTGTATAAAATAGGTCATAATGACCCTTATTCATTGAGTCAGTAGTTATAAACATCAATCATAGCCCCATGAACTCTCCATGCATTTATTTGGGGTAGTTGATGTCCGTCAATGAGTATGGTGTATAAAATGGTTTAGTGGAGGATCCTTTAATTTTGTTTGACTCCATACAAAGTGTGATCACATAAACTTATTCAACCATCTCTCCTCATGATAATTACAAAGGCAAAAATGTGGTCTAATTAGGTGTCCGTGAAACATTTAGATGCCTTAGTTTTAACTTCTTATGCATACGATATTTATCATTAAACTACGAATTATTAAAACATATTTTTAATTTATATGTGCGTATTAATATTATAATGCAATATAAAATTTTAGTAGTTAAAATATAAAATTTTCTACTAAAAATTAGATTAATATTATTTCTTTTTAATAATTTTGGCTCACTTATACATATAATATTAATAATAAAAAAATATTATGAAAAATGTAATAATTTAATTAGTATTAATAATGGTACTATCCATTAAGATACAAATTTAACATAATAAGTTAATATTAAATAAAAATAATTATTATTATAAAAGGGAATCCCACTTCCTAAGTCTAAGAAAGTCAAATCTAAAAGAGTACTTTTTATATGTTTACATGATATTTTTACTATGTCAATTTTAAACTGATATTTATTGGTAAAGTTTAATGGAAAGAGTTGTTCATGTTTATTTTCGTCTTTAAGTTTGATATTTATTTGATTATTTTAGAGAAATTTCAATTTTAAATTTATTTTCATTTAAATTTTATTTTTTACTTTAATAAATTGATTCAAAAATTGTAATTTACTAAAAGTTTATTATAAAATTATATTTTTTTATCATAAAGTACATTTCAGAGATTTTTTTTTAATGTGAAAAATCTTTAAAAATAAATAAATAAAACTCAAGATTAATATCTCTTTATATATTTTAAATATATGTATTTAAAAGTCTTTACTAATTTTAACTTTAATTATAGAAATAATGAAAATAGATGAATTTTTTCACAATTATATGTAATTGAATTTGACATCCATCTAATTGTTATAAAATAATTTCAATCTTAAATTTATTTAACATTAATTTCATCTTTTTTCTTTGAAAAAGTCAATTAAAAAATTGTAATATCATAATCATACCTAAAAGTTAAAAAAAAAAATAATAATAATCCTTATAATAAAATTTTTGGAACCTGTGAAAATGGTGTAACAAAATAAGTGCCATTCAGTAAGAAATTGGAAGACAAGGTTAGAACGTTAAGATAAAATATCTCTCGGCATATTTAAAGAAACGTATTTAAGATATCTGTAGACTGTAACTACGGTAAACCTTTAGTACATGATGGGCACGACAACAAACTCTATCAGTTGTCATACAAACGTGCTTCGCACGCCAAACAGATCGTCCTCAGCGTGTTGAAACTTCTCTAAAAAATAGTTCATCTAATTCATAAGTAAGATCCTATGATCTCCATTAAATATTGTGCATAGGTTGTTCATTCATTTTAGAAGCCATTGATGTTATACACCTACCGAACAAAGCTTGTTCAGGTGAGCTTCGCTGTCAGATTCCATGGAAAGCTGAGCTTCACCATCAAATCTACTCCCCACCTGCCTGCTCATATTTAATTGTATAGTCCATTGACACAGAAATATACACGTTAATCGATTTAGATTTCCGTCTTATAAATTTGCAATGATGCATCCATGTTGATATCTTCTATTTATGATCGCAGTGACTGCGAATTACTTGAACAGACGATCACGCAGCATATGTAAGTACCTGAGCGGAAAGATTAAGTTATCGAACAAGTAGCAGGTAATCATAACCTTTCGTTTGTCAACGATGGGATTTCTCACACATGCAATATAGCAAATTTGTACTTCCGTGGACGATGCGGCCGTTGTGTCATGGCAGCTTCTTAATCACATTGACGTGTTCGATTTATGCGGGTTACAGCATGGGCTAAATTTATGCGGGATCGGTTGAGATTTGACGGGAAATTTTTTGGTGACCGTTAAATTTGATTTTGGATCATTATAACGAGGGTCGGAAAGCGATCACATTGTAATTAGTTGTAAAAATAGGTATACTTTTTAAATACTTTGAATGTAATTTAGTAGTGGGACGTATCATGTTATAATTATTATCATTAAAAATATAATAATTTAAAGTGACGGTTAAGGTTGTCCGTTGGAATGTAAGAAAAATTTGGTTCAAATTAAAAAAGTCAGCAAAGCACTATAACTCGTAGTCACCAAAATAAACATTGATATATAATGCATTTTTTTAAAGCACAAGGTAGAGTCTTAAAAAGAAGATGATGTAAATCATTTTTATGAGGTCGAGTGTTTTAGTGTAAGGAGGATCGAGTGCCACCCAATCATTTTGAGTAGAATTTAAAGGGGGTAAGGAAATAACGATGCCTTAATCAAAAGACGATTGGACAAAGTTATTGACTGAACCACTTTCCCGAACAAGGAAGCTCCACTTTGATAGACTATCCATATGTCACCCCCTTCCCCTTGAGGAATAGGAGTGGAGAGGCAACTATGAATGTGAGAGCGATTTCATTGATCCCTATGTGTCAGAGAAAAGGATCCATGAGGTAGGCGATTCAAGGGAAAGTGGCTCATAGTGTAAGGAGCACTCCCCCAATGGTTGAGTAACGCCTGAAGTGTTGAATTTTGAGTGCAACTTTCCTAGCTTGAGCTTGAAAATTGCATAAGAATTGAGATAACAAGTACCTTGTCATTAACAAAGAATTGAGAAGACAATTCTTCATTGTTAAACATAGTTGCATTTTTAGACTTCCATCACTAAAATAAAAAATTAGATCTAAAGAAGTCTCGAAGAGAAGCAATATACATCGGCCATTGAGAAATATCTCCAAAATAGACCATATGCTAGTAGAATGGCTCTGGGTGGAAAGGTTGTCAAGAAGATTGAGCTTTTGGGCAAGTCTACAAGAGGTGTTTGAAGGACTCAAGGCTTGAGCAAGCTAAACACTTTTGTTGAGTAATTCTAATATATAAAATATGCTCCCCAAGAGGGGCGCATTGGTAAACCAGACAACAAAGAAAGTGAGCAAGATTGGGCTTGAGCTTAGGATTTTAAATTCTAGTACATATGGGGAGCCATATCCTAGTTTAGGAATTTAAATTCCAATACCTATTTAGCTTGTCTAGTGTCGACAAAAATGAACTCATAATTTGATAAATGAGACTTGAAAAGTAGTCTTTAAACTAAATGTCATATTTCCACCAAGCATGTGGAGGTTGCAGACCCATATTATGAGTCCCTTCTCCCCTGCTTTAGGCAATCTCAACATGCATTGGGGTCTCCAGTCCTCTCCTAAGTTTTAGCTCGCTCATCTGGATTGTGTGTGGCAACCTGGCTTGGAGCCCAAGCTAGCTCATTTTTTATGGTGTTTGATTTATCAAGGACTTCCCCTCAATGAGAGACTACTCCACCTTTGTATTCCCCAAACCTTCTATTCGTCTTGCAAGCGTCTAGAACCTTTAAATATTTGTTCTAGTTTTGTTTGAAAGCCCAGTCTATCTGGGGTTGGATTTATTTGTTATTTCAGCATTATTATCCTAAGCCTTTCTCTTGGCGACAGGCATTCTTTGGGGATTATTCTAATTGGCCAACCTCTATTGCCTTTTTATATCAATTCTTTCATGCTATTGTTCTCTTTCGGTTATAAAAAACTAGGAACAATACAATTTTTAATCACGAGACTTGTGAAATTTAATTCTTTGTTAATGAAAAGGTTGTTGTTATTTCTTTGGTCTATTTAAAGATTGAAGCTCAAGTGAAAAAGGTGGCTCTAGACCTATGCTACTTGTAGGAGCTCCTTGACTACTAGAGGAGTGCTCCTTGCACCATGAGCAGGGTTTTGCTTGATGGCCCACCCTACAGTCCACCACCACCTCCTCTCAGGGGGCATCGAAGCAGAAGTCGGTCCAGAAGCAGGACCCACTTTTCTCTTCGCTCTCCCCTAAGGGATAGTTGGAGTTCTTATAGCAAGTTTGATGTTGATCTTTCACAACAGTCTTCGGTAAGCATTGTTGTTCCTACATAGTCGATTGATGGTTGGCCTAACGTTATTCATGATGACCCCCTGGATGGATGGAATGCTTCAGAGATCCCTGACGTGGAGTCACCCATTTGGTCAGTGCTTCCTAAGGATGACCCTTCGCCTCTACCGTCTAGGGTGGCAACCTATGCATAAAATTTTGCTCTCTCACTATTTGTAGTTTTTTGGGGTGTGCTTTGACCGGCTATTTTTTTTAATTTCAGAGTCAATGTGTTCCTCCAACAAGAATTTTGGACCATGATGTGTCCATCTACTTTACTTTACAACCTTTTGTATTTATATCTTTTTGTTAATTTAATGTGAAGTGTTTCAATTTAATAAAATTTAAAAGGTTTTTTAAATCTTTATGAAAAATTTTGGAACCCAATTAAATGGTGTAACTAGATTGGTGTCATTTAGTAAGAAATTGGAAGAAAAGGTTAGAATGTTAAGCTTAAATATCTCTCAACATATTTTAAGAAATGCATTTAAGATATCTATAACTATGGTAAACCTTTATTACATGATGGGCACGACAATGAGCTTTATCAGTTGTCATATGTCATGCACATGCACAAAGTTAACCCCTACTAGAGTGCGCCCAACACTAATGTCAATGGGTATTCCACTAGTAGAGTATGCACATGACAAACGGGCTCTTCAAACTACCTCTGGTAGCAAAACAATTTAAAATTATTTTTTAAAAAAGATATGCAATAAATATTTCCAATTTTTAAATTTAATATGTGGCATGGCAAGATAACAACCCCTATTGTTGGCACGAGTACCACATAATTAATTATGTTTATGGGCTCAATACATAGAAATCTATAAAATTTAATTATAAGTGTATTAATAGGAGGTGGCCCAAGGTTGGCCTGGTCAGTAGTGAACCCTACTGTGATGCCTAGTATGGACAGGGCTAGGACACCCTCAAGCGTGCTCAAGTGCATTTTTCAGTGCTTGTGTGTAACACTTCATACAAACATGCTTCTCACACCAAACAGATAATCCTCAATGTGTTCAAACTTTAAAAAAAATAGTCCTTATAATAAAAATCATATTAGATTTGACGCCCTTACCTCAGCATTTGATAATATGGTTCATGCCTATGATCTTAATTTTAAAAGCCATTGATTTTATTAAATATTATGCATAGGTTGTTCAAACATATTTTATAATTCATCGATCTCATACACCTATCGAACAAAGCTTATTTAAGTGAGTTTCGTTATTAGATTTCATGGAAAGGTGAATTTCACTATCAAATCTCCTTCCCACATGTTCATATTTAATTATACAAGATTGACACATAACTAACCACATTAACTTATTTAGATTTCCATCTTATAAATTTGCAATTATGTATTTATGTTGATATTTTCTATTTATGATCACAATGAGTGTAAATTACTCGAACAGATAGTCATGTAACATATCTAAGTACTTGAGCAAGAAGATTACTTTAACTTATCAAACAAGCAATCACATCATGGGTGAGTTTAACCAACAGGGACAAACTCAGATGTGTGGTGGTGTGGCTCTAGGTCCCACCACTAGGATGATGTTTTCAAGTCATTAACCATCAAATTTCCTAATCGTGACATCGAAACAAAACACTAATCGCATCAAACATGATAATGTTCCTAGTATCAGGCCCAATGTGATGTAGCATTGCCCTGTCATCGAGGATCCACATTAGCATCGAGGTTGGTGATACATTAAATATTAAAATGCCCATGCATTTTACCTTTATTTCCCCTATTTAGTTGTAGTCCATCCCTCTTCAACGCACTCCATTGTTTGAAGATTGGCTGAAGATTTCAAAGTTCGCAGAGCACATAAAAGGAAGGACTTTGGCTATGCATACCATCAACCTCATCGCATTGCTTTGATTGTAACCTCGAAACAGCATTATTGAAATGTTTAAATGTCGTTAATTGGGGGTGCTTGACAATATTATGGTGTTTTTCAATATCATTCTAGATATGGAAATGCAAATAAAAATAAAACAAGGGAGTTTTTTTCGGGGTGTTTTTATTATGTCTCATTTTTTTATTTTTTTTTTTTGGGTTTAGTTAACATGTTTTGACAAAATGTCATAGTTGGCTAATTTTATCTCTTTTTTATGTTATTTTTTTAAATTGTTATATCTTAGTTATAATTTTATACGATTTGTATTCATTTTTTCATTACATTTTTTCAGCTCTTTAATACCTACTTCTTGTCAATGGTTTATAAATTGAGGGATTGTGCAAAAGAAGTTGATATATTAAATTTTATAAGTCTACCAATCAACAACAAAGGTAAATCCATCTCTAGTTCCAACTTGTAGAGTACTCACTTTGAGTAAAAATTGTTGGTTTTGATTTTTATGTGAGAGATAGTGAGCATTTGGGTGAATTCTACAACCAAAATAAACTTGATATTGATTATAGGAGTATTTTTTCATATGCTAATAATGAACGTATCTTAGATATGATCAAAGGGGAGAAAGGAATCCCTTTTGAAAACAAAAACATTAAAAAAGACAAATAGCCATGAATTTGAGAGAAAACAAACAACATGGATAATTCCTTATCCCAATATTTGGACTAGAAAAAATATAAAAGAGAAATAAAATTATAAAAATTAAAATATTATAATAAAAAAACATGTCAAAACTCTTGGCTTCCAACATAAGCATAACTAATATAACCTAAAAAACAATAGAGCTAGAAATAATTGTATTGACCTCTATCTAGTTATTTTTTGTACTAGGAAAGACAATTTTATTCTTCCACCTCTTGCTTTTTTAACTAGGGAAAGCAAATGCAATTTTAAATCTTTCATTTCATTTTCCATTCTAAGCTATCATGTTTTAACATTAAAATAAGAGGTTGGTTATTACCTGACTAACTCAGATACCCCAAAGACCAATTATTATTTGGATTATAAAGGAGTGGAATTTATTCTTGAAGTCAAAATATCTACCTCAATGATGCTCATCATCACAAATTCATTAGTCACGGGAGTTCACCTCTCTCATCCTTATCCAAAAAATAATATGCACCTTCCATGGAGCACCTCAAGGAGACATTACTTAATCATGAATCACCTTGATGAGACATTAGTTAATTGGCAACTTCGTTAATGGACATATTATATCATTATTTTGAAGTGTTGAAAGCACTCTTGATGACCACGAAAAAACCAAACAATATTGCCCACTCCAATAGATAATATGTACCTTTCAAGCCATGCAACACCTCGATGAGACACGAGTTAATCATGGAATGTTAAGGAGAAATTAATATAGGGAAAAACTAGACCAACTTTCTTGATATGAATTTAGCAATTACTTAGTAAAATAATATCCTCTAACAATAGCAAAAAAACAATCCTAGTACAGAGGTTGCAAGGTCAAAAATTCATCTATCAAACAAACACATAGACACAAGTTTTTGCCAACACACAACCTCTTATAGTAGTTCTCTTTGGTTTATAAATAAAAAATCATGTAATATCCATGAAAACATGTTTTTCATCTTTGTTTAATTTGGCCTCCCATAGTGTCCATTTCCATTTCCCATTATAATAGTTATAGATGATATTTTGTGATTATGTATCAACTCAGTCTTGCACACTTGAAAAACCCAGACCTTAGTTGTTCCTCTTAGTTCTACACTCTCTTTGCTTCTGTAAGCCTCATATTTTCTCTATTTTGTGCCTTTTGGCCTATCTTATTCTTATATTGATGATTTAGACATTCTATATTATCTAGAATGCTTAAAATTTACTTATCTTACACCTCTGTAAGTTCTGAACCTATACCTATTTTGGTACTCCTTAGACATTAATGTTTGGGATAGATAGTAACATCAACATTATTGTCCTACCTCGATGCAAGTGTCTAGTGCCATAATATCATCTAATTTAAAAATGAAATGTATTCCAATGATCGGCATAAGTGCTTTAATGTGAGTTATTACTCCAAAGGGATTGATATAAATATAATATCAACCCTCATTCATTCCTCACCTAGAAAAGGCCAAAGTGACCAAGGCAACTTATCCAAAACACTATATCAAGCATCAAATTAATCAAATCTTCCCTATTTCCATACCAGTCATAGGGACTACATAACTACATGTCTAAAATGCCAAAGGAGCAACCCAAGAGCCCAATTTACCAAGTTACAAGCTAGGTCAATGTTATACTTGATTTACACACATTACATAATTCATACACAATCCAACACATAGGGGAGAACTACATCAATCTAAGGTCCTCTTCAGAGTATTATCTATGTAGACAATGTCATTTGATAGAAGGGTCATTGGGGTTAGCTTGACACTATATATCCACTAACCCATTTTTCCCCAAGGTCACATTAAAGATGAAAAGTTAGGGTTTTGCCATTTAATAAGGAGTGATAGTTCATGACCTAGATTTTATTTCACCAAAGCGAAGGCAAAACCAAACTAAAAGCATCCAAGTGGTCACATCATGTTTCACTAGATATTATATACATGACACTCTCATCTAACTTAGACAGTAGTGTGGACACGACCATCCATGGCTAGTGCAACTATCTAGATAGCCAAAGACACCAAATCTAGAATATGACAATTGTTCCAAAACCATCTTCCTACCTCCTTTCATCCTATTTTAGATCTAGAACTAAATTAGCATCATAATAAGAAAAATACTTCTATTATTTGTCATTTCTGTATCTAATAAAGTTTTACATTCCATATTTAGACTATCTCAACATAATAAATTCAGTGTATATTTATATTTGAGTTTAACATTTAATTGGCATATTATATATCTGATTATTACCCTTGTGTTCTTAACCCTAAGCTTCGAGTGAAATACATACCCACATAATTTCGTTTTAGGGTTAAATATTTGGTAAACTCAATCTTTGAACATCAAAACTCTAAGCATACCCTTTCGAATGCTTATTATCTGCTTTTTGTTAATCTTTATATACTTCATATCTCTTATCATGGATGATTTTGATTTCTTTGATGACTATGATTATGAAACCATCCAATTATTCCTCAAGAAAGGAATCAAAATTGACTACTCTTGCCTTCTTCGAAGTGTTAAAGCATGTAATATAAAAGCCTTGAATGGTGGTAGTCATTATCCCTCTAATCAGGTTCATGCTTACACCAATTCAAGAGATGTGTTTATCCATATTAATGAAGATATAAAACCTTTACCCATACTTCCTATACAACCATTATATGATTTTGGCACTAGATACTCGTAAAAGTATGGATACTAAGGCCAAAAATTAGGCAAATATGATCAAGGTATAACCCACCCTATATCTCTCAAAAATAACAATACAAATAGACAAGGGTTGGGGCTTTCAAACAAATCCATGACTCACCAATGAATCAAGCATATACATTTTACCAAAGAAGTGGGTACATATGACTAAGAGGTTCCTTCATTTGATAGGCAAAAGTTTTGACAACTACACATACATTATGGATGATATACAAATAACTAATAGGGGGGATATGACTTCAAGTAAATTCATTAAATCCCATTAAATTCCTACATTTCCAAATAATACCCCTTTATTTAAGAGTGATAATTTTTTCCCAACTTCATTTAAAACAATTCAATATCAAAAAGGTGTCCTTACCAACATTTTACAAAGCTAAATTTATTATACCCTAATAAAAGGAAAACAAAATAAGTTATTCAAATTGGTACAAGCTATTCAAATGATATACCAAATGATGGGTGTCGTTATTCCCTTCATATAATCAACTTTATGTTGATGTCATATTTAACCAGGGCTGTGTCTGAAGCTATATGCAACAAGAAGAATCTTAGTGATTTAGTTATTGATTGTAGGTATTTGTATTTTTCTTTTGTTTTGGGGGATTTTTAATGTCTTAAGGACTTCTTGGTTAAAACCTTATTGGAATCAAACTATGAAAATCTGCTGGAAGTAAACACACGTTGCATAAATGAATTTTTTTGGAAGTAAACACACTTTTGCAGAATGAAATAGATTGCTAGAAATAAACACACTTTTGCAGAATAAAATAGATTGTTGGAAATAAACAGACTTTTGGAAAATGATTGCAAAGAAATGAGAATTTAATCTAGAACACCCATAAGGACAAAATCTACAACAAATTTTAACTTTAAGGAGTTGGAAGCATTTATAAATTTAAAAAATCTACCTATTTGCTTTTGAGAATAAAATATAAATACTGACCAAAAATGAAGATCTTGGTTCTTGGAGGAGTGGGCCCTTACTCTGCCTAGAAATAGGATTGAAGAATTTAATTCTCAACAAAAATGGCTATTTCATTGATAAAATGCTCTATATTAAAAAAATATACTAATCTATCCTTATCCCTCCATTCTTCAATTATTTTTTTCTTACTACTTCCTAAATTCCTAGGTCTGTATATATATATTCTTCTTCTTGTGGTGCATTGATGGCTGTAACTATTTCATGGATATGATGGAAATAAATTATGCCTAGAATAGATGTTGAATCAAGACGTGGCTGGATGTCCAGCTGTGTGATAAATATCTTAGATCTACAAGTATGGAAATCAGAAGTCTGCTCCTGATTTAGCGGGATCATTGATCTAATAGATCGCTAGCCATTTGGAATAGATCTTTATTAGTTCCATGTCTAACCATGAAAGTTTTAGAGCTTATCTGTAGGAGTACCGAAACTAATTCAGATAATTCTAGAACTAAATATAGAGTTCTGGAACTAAGTCCGAAAATGTGACAACTTGAAATAGCATGGTGGGGTTCCAGAACTAAGCTGTATTGATTCTAATGCTTCCAAAAACATGCAATCTGCTTCATATTTATTCTTCATCCTAATGATGACTTGTTTTATTAAAAAACTTGAATTTTCCAAAACACTTGTTAGGAGTGACAGATTTTTTTTAAATGTTAGAATCACAATCAACAAAAGATGGATAATTACATCCTAACTCATATCAGATCAAAATAAAAGTCACAAAATGCAAACTTAATAGAAAGAGAGAGTAAGATGAGGTCATTCATTATACATTTAACGGGCATATCCTGGCCTCATCACCAAATGTACCAAAATTCAAACATCCTATATCATTGCCAAAATATCCTAAATTTACTTATATTAAACTTGTACTTGTTATACATAAGGATGATGATACTCATATGCTTAAATTCAAACAAGGTGGTGGGTTGAAAACAATGATAACACCTATGACAAACACCTCTATCCCCATATAATATATAATGTCTATGATGACCACTATTGGGGACCTTCAAAATTAAGTTTCTCTATTACAAGTGTAAATGGCTTTCCATAATAATCATGTACATGTTACCCCATTCAATAATCAACCTATTGCATAATGTGTACTTGATATCCTTACCCACAAGATTTTGAATTACCCGATTTACCTATATTTTTTGATAAACAAGGACCCATTCAACCACATTATTAGCTATGCACATTTTTTTGGTCAATGGGCACAAGATGACAAACTATTGCTAAAACTTTTCCATATGATATTTCCTATGAGGCTCAAAATTTGTTCTATAGTCTACCAAAGGGTTCCTTAAGCATTTTATTACAATTAGAAGATGCATTCTTCATGTCTTTCAATATCCACAAGATGTCAAAACTTACATTAGAACATTTTCACAATTTCAAACAACATGATGATGAGTCCCTTCAACATTATACTATTCAATTAAAAAGTACATCATATGAGCTATCATTTAGGCCCTCAAATTTGGAATGTCAATTTATATTTAGTAGAGGCCTTCTTTCCCAATTAAAATAAATGACATTGTATAAACAATATGAATCATTTACCCTTTTACACTATTATTTTCATAGATATTATTCCTTCATAATTGATCATTCAAAAAAATTAACATATCTTCTTCCAAATACAAAATATTTATCCCTCACATAAAAAATGGAGATAGCTTACCTAAGGAACATTATGAGTAAAAATGTGGTACTCCTAATATTTATATGAATGGTCCACAAATGTTACTCAACATGAGGCCAATCCAAGGTCCACATCTTATGTAAGAATATCAAAGTGAACAACATAAAAAGCATCCATGCCAACAAGATTTAACAATTACCTTACACATGGGTGGTGCTTATTTTTGCCATAACCATATTGATCCTACATAAGAAAAACTATATTCAATATAAAACACTTACAATAAATGGGATTCAATATAAAAAACTTACAAAACAAAGGAGGTTGGAAAGACTCCTTAGGAAGCATAACAATACCAATTACTTGTAGTCCTAAAGTAATTCGAACACAGGTTTGGGATATGCCTACCACATCTCCATATGCATTTACACTTGGAACTCTTTGGCTATACCAAATGGAAGAAATAATTGACTGAAATTAACAAGATATTTTCTTTTCTCGTGAAGGAATATTAATCTATATTGTAAATGATAACACTAAATCTTTTAGTATACATGAAAAATGTGAGGAGGAACATGCTATGTACCTTTTCAACTCATCCAATCATGATATAAATAATGTAAAAGATCCAACTTAAGGTTGTCAGGTTCATAGTGGGGGACATATCTATGACCATCCAATGGATGGCATTATAGGATGATTGTTCCTATTTAAAAACTTCTAAAAATATCAAAAAAATAATAAACATTCAAAAATAAAAAAACACTTTCAACATCTACATGTTTTATTGGATCTTTGATATCCATGTGTTACTTCCATATTGATGGGCCACATACTTAGTTATTCCTACATATATTTACGTGTCATAATTCTATTTGGATGTAATGCAGGTATACACATATAAATGATACACGCATATTTTAGATGTTTGTATTTCCCACTACTCATGTCATATGGATATTGGGGGCATCTATTTCTTTGATCTTGATACACTTAGATTATATGATTCGATGATCACTCTACACTATCATGTTTGAGTTTACATATGTACTTACACATGCCTATTATCCATGATTATCTATTACATAGGTTAATTCATATGATATACATTATACATACTTTTATAATACATTGGATCCATGGGACACTATGACATATGTATGTTGGTTACTTATGCTTTACTTTATGCACTTCCTCGAGCATCTTGTCTTGCTTGTTCGAGCATTTAAATATAATCATCTGCTTGTGACCCATGTGCCTATATATGCTTTCTTTGACATTTATATAATGTTATTATTTTTTGTATGGACATTTGAATATCTCATTCTTGCTTTCATGGACATTCAACTAAGTCATGTCCCTTTGATTGTGCAGCATTTGAATATTCCCCTTGTTTGCAATTTTCTTGGACCATTGTCTCTTGACTTAATTTTGAGTGCTCTTGTGTGTGTGTATGTTTGATTATTGATATTGTAATATTGTTTATCTAGATGTTTCCATGATTTTTATCATGCATCTTAGGTCTACATGTGATCACATTAGTTTTATGCACTTCAATGATACATTTATCTAGACATGTTCTTTCTATATGCTACATGGTTACATTCATATATTTTACAATTATCTTACCCTTTTGAGGTGAGTTAACTCCTAGTTACTATTTTTCCCTCACCTAAAAGGGGGGAATATTAGTGGGGCATGCTTGGGAAGCATATTCTCTACACTTGTCATAGTTCTTAGATTTAGTGGGGACATGCTTTGGAAGCATGTTCTCCATACTCATTCAGTATTTGCTACTTGTATTGGTTCAAAAATTTAGTAAGGGAATGTCATATGGACATGGATTCCACACATTCAATGTTTTTAGATTCAGTGGGGGATTGCTGTGGAAGTATGTTCTCTGCACTCACTTAATATATGGTACTTATAGTAGTTCACATATTCCATGGGGGCATGCTTTGGAAGCATGTTCTTCACACCTATTTAGTATTCAACATCTCTATTTTATAATGGGAGCATGTTTTTGAAACATGTCCTTCACATTGGTACTTATATTAGTTTTCATATTTATCCATATATAATGTGGGAATGCTTTGGAATCATATCCTCCATGCTTACATAGTTATTAAATTGGCTAAAGTACATAATTATATGGTTCATATTCAAAGTTGTGTCAAAATTTTATACATTAGTACCATTTTTATACATAGTTTCATCATGAGACATATCCAAGGTGCATATGTTATGAAACATGTGCCTAATATTGTAAAACCCAAATTAGTTTTAGATTCCAAAACTATTGCATGTACTGATATCCCATGGACTTTTATGGACTATATTGAGTCAATCTACTACAATAGTTAGTTCACCTTTTGGTATGGTTGAGGTGATCAAATTACTCAATCTTGCCAAGTTTTTAGGTTGGACTTGATTATCTAGCCTTACTAGGTTATAAGTAAAAATTGGGTTGCATGGTTGAGCTAATCTCAATTGCTAGGTGGAAACTAGCATTTTCTCCAAAGTTGGGGGCATGTGCTTTCTAATCTTTCTTTCTCTATCTCCTTGGATATGTGCACTTTAAATATTTATCTATATTTATCTTAATCTTAGTTTCAGAGCCTTACACTGATACATATTTTTGAAAAAAACTTATCAATAGGTAAGGTGGTTACATCGATACACAAGTGTACTCCTAAACCTTGCTCTTTCATTTAAATCTATTTCAAGTACTTATTGTATTCAACACACCCCACTCTATATTTTTGTTTGAAAACTGGGGACCCCATTTATTATTTTTAAAATAATGAATATCTTTGGAGGGGTACTTATGAGTTCTAAGGGTTATAATACTTGTGATACTTGTATAAAATTGATGTTTTTAACGTTAAATCATGTTTTGGTATACCTTTTGATGTACTTTCTCAGGCTAACCTATTAATGAAAAGGATTAAAAGAGTGGATTTACATGATATGTATGAAGATTATTTTATTACAAAGTATTATTTGGCAAAATTCTAGTTTAAAAGATTTTAGTCAAAAATATCTCATAAGAAAGATTCATGTCAAAAATATTTGCATTGGAAACATTCATGTCAAAAATATTCTCTATGTAAGGTTTCTCATCAGCGATTTTCATTTCAGGAACTTTCCTTTCAGAAGTTTCATTCCGAGAACTTTCCTTTCAGAAGTTTCATTTTGAGAAGTTTCACTTCGGTAAATTTATGTTGAAAATAATTACTTTGACATGATTTTATTTTGTCAGCTCTCTTCAGGATCTTATTCTTCATGAACTTATTCATCATAAACTTTCATATCAGAGACTTCACTAAAAAAATTTAGTCTTCAAGAACTTTCATTTTGGAAGGATTATATTAAATATATTCTCATTAGGAACTTTTATTTTGGAAACATTCTCTTCAAGAATATTTTTATCAAAGACTTTGTATCGGAATATTTCATTTTGGAGACTTTTTCATTATAAGGATTCCTTTGGCAAGTTTGGTCATTGGCAACTTTATTTCAGAAAATTTTGTTTCAAAAACTTTGAGAACAAATCTTTTTGAAATGCATTCTATGCTTCAGAGTCTTTTGGTTTGAAAGAAAAGTTTGAATTTTATTGACTAGGATATATAATGATACATGGTAAAATATGAAGTTTATAACATATCACCCCAAATGACGAGGCATCTTATGTGTCATGCACACTGGCCAGGGTGGTTGAATTTGAATTGAATGAATGTGATGAGCTCATAGACATTAATGAGTAATGGTGCATGAAATATAAATTAATGTAGGAGATATATTTACATCAATCCCCCAACTAATTTCACATCATTTAATCCTTGATCTCGAGTAGACTTCAGGCTCAATAAAACATAAAATCCCTAACTGCTATCATAATGATATGTGATTTGTGAAATTTAGCTAAGTGAAGAGATGTCATTATCAAAAACTTACAATATACTAGTACCTAGTAGAGTTACCATGACATCATCATCTAGGTCCTACATAGAAGACCTAACACCATCTAAGTTCTTGATCAAGGATTCTATAAAATACTTAGATACTGTGTTCAAGGCTACTGCATTTGATGGGCATTATTAAAATTGTTTAGCATTATGGGAAGTAGTGGAGAATGTGGATTTATTTACACTCAATAAAGACAGCAGATAAAGATAATAAGCTAATAAAATACTTGATCCATTTCAAAATATACACCCTACCCTACACAACCACAAATCTAGAGGTAATTCCGTGCATCAATTTACGATGGGGCCTATTCTTCAAAAGTAAAATCATGGATGGAGGATATCTTTATTATGTAGATAACGACACTGTTGTCACATATATATCTAGAGAAGCATTCAATTGGTATTTAATCTTTCCTATTTTATATGTTACTTATGATCTACACACTATCATCACATATAAGAAGGTCCACCATCTACAAAGAGCTTTATCAAGATGGATGCTACCTAAGAAGAGTTTTACTTTGAAAGAGCATGCCTATATCCATATCCCCATTACCAATTTTAGAATGGGAATCTATAAAGGGATGGCACTAATGAATAGGATATTTAACCATGCTAGTATCTACATCTCATGGGTAGCATCCATCTTGATAGAGCTCTCTGTAGATGGTGGGATTTCTTCTAGTGGATAAGAGTCCTGAATGCCAAGGATGATGAAGAGGCCAAGAAAAGGGCCATAACTATAGGCTAAGTGAGGACTTGCTAAGAGTGATTCAAGTAGAACCATCCCTAACTCTCAATGAAGTAATGTTTATAATTCCACCTCCTAGAGGATGGAGATCCTCATATTTTTAGAGTGGCAAGAAATCACAACAACCAAAAGGAGAAGGGCCACATCCCCAACAAGCTCAAAGACAACCTCAAGACTAATAAAAATTGGTATCTAAGGCCCAAATAATTAGATATGAAGAAGAAAAAGCTAAGGAGGAACAACTACCTATCTCAACATAAGAGGAATCATATTCCTAGTTCAACTTTCAATAGTTAAATAGATCAAAGTCAAGAAAGAGTTAGCTAAGGAGTTTACTATAGTGCACAAATAAAATATGGGATTATATGATTGGATTTATCTAATGAAGAATAAATAATAGATACTTATACCCCAATGATAGGCACCACTCCCCTATCTCTTCCATCATAGGCATTAATCCTAGAGGTAGGTAGGACAACAAATAAATATCAAAAGAATCCCAAGGACACACCACATACCCCTCCAACGCAAGAGTTAGATGAGGAGGAGATATAGTAGGAAAATATTGTAAGCTTATAGGAAATTAAGGCTAAATCACCTATTATAGGCGAATCATATAGTAAGGGTCCCTTGCTCATATCTCATTTGATTTTTTCCCCTTTGATGTCTTTACCTATAGTTTCAATCACCCCTAGCCCTGTGGTCTCCACATTCATTCCCCAATAGATAGTCTCTATAAGTTTACTATTTCTACACCCACTCATGATTCTACCTACTACCACATCACCTGATCTACCCTCCACAAATATAGTTTCTATCTCTATGGTTTCCATCCCTTTTATTTCCATTTCATCGACATCCACTCCATCAACATTAGTTCTATCCATTATATTTATTGCTCAGTCCATCATTCCAACTATATCCCCTTCTACCTAGTTGGTTTCATCTTTGCCTTTTTCCACTCCCAAAATTATAACCATAGTGGTAAGAAATAAAAGGCACCTAGGAGGTAGCCAATCTTTGTGGTTCATCCAATGCCATAGTATGGAAACATAGACTGGTCGAAGATTGTTTGGTATGCAATTCCCAATCCTTCCAAACAAACTAAGTAAAAACCTAAAGATCATGCTTAAGTGGAATCATAACCCTCTAATCCCTCAAATCTCACTCTTATATATTAGGTTAAGGAACTAGGAGCCTCAACTTCTAAGAGGCCCAATTTGAAGATAACAAAATTGCCAATAGTGAGCTCCCTATTTGATGAATCCACTGCACCGGTACAGAGAGTGATGAAGAGGAAGATAAAAGATAGCTCGAGCTTAAGCTTAATCATGGAGGAGAGGGAGTAAGTATACTCCTTAAGAAAAAGGTAGAATAGGCAAAAGGGTTAGTCCCCTTATATTAAGGACATGAATTCATATATGGAGACTCGCACATAAGCCATCCTTACCATACATCAAGGGACTGAAATGGCTAGATAGGAGCTCGAGGAAGAGTTGAAAACACTCACTAGAGTAACAACAAGTGATTCAGGTTATTCATGGAATTTATCAATATGTACAAGATGCTACCCTTAGATTATATTAAATACTATATTCCATTCATTCTTTGAGATTCAACTTGGCTCCACATTTCAATAAGATAACCCAATTATTTATAAACCACAAGGAAGATGACATCAAGCTGAATTTCCTTGTGACTTACACCCCTAATAAGGAATTCATCCATCTAGAATTGATGACCCCATTAGAGGCATATAATGATCCAAACTTTGCATTGATAAGGACACAAGAGGCTTGAGATTGGGTACTATTTTTAGAGGCATTAGTCAATAAGTTGGTTGAATAAGAGAAAGAGGCTGAGCAAATTTTATTAGGATTGGAGTTGGACACAATTAAAGATAACTAAGGTAGGATGGTGAACAAATATGTATTTTTTGAGATGATTAAATAAGCATCTGATAGTGTCGATTGGATTTTTCAAGGTCTAAACTTGGAGACATAAAGACTAAATTAAGCATAGTAAGGAAAAAGGCCACATTGTTGAAAGTATTTAGGGTTGGATTTATAGAAACCAAGGCAAGCATAATAAATTAATGGGTAAGACAAGTAGGGTAAATAGGCTATCTCTCATGGATATGAATCTAATTAGATTTAAAAATTATAAGGTGTACAAGCATTACTAGGACTTGGATGTGAAAAAGAAAGCTGTTCAACAAATGCCACTTGATAGTTCCACTATGCCAACTCCACCTAATTTGACAATAAAAATAACTACAGCCATAATAACACCACTTAAAGCCAATATTCCCATGTCAAGTATAGTTCAAATAGATGATGCATATTCAAGTGTACTTCCAGTTATTACAATGTCATCTACTACTACTATAGTTCCTAGAATAATTTTGAGACAAGTCAAACGAGAGCTAATATAGATAATGGCTAATTTTGTACATTTTGCATGTAACTATTATAATCAAATATTTAAATTCTTAGTTATCTTTATATATTGTAATTAATTTATTTTTGAGAAACATACATACATTGCATGGTTGGGTTATTTATAATGCATCGATACATAACTTAGACTTGTCTTATAGTATTTTGGATGTAAGAATAGCATGCTAATCTTGGAGGATGAGGTAACCCCTTCCCCAAGATTTATATACAAGTTGTGACCCTCTTTCAAAGGGTCAAATTTTTTGAATGAAATACAAGAAGAAATCAAAGATCTTTATTTTCATGCAATTGTGTTTTTTCTTTTTTCTTCCTTTCCAATGTTCATGAATTTGAAGTTTCTTTGTTTGTAAGTTGATTCAATAATTTTTATGTGTGCTAATGATATAGATGAATATAACTATTATGTTTATGAATCTTAGTCCTATACATGATATATCTATTAAAGATTAATATGTTTCATTGATTCATATACTTAGTACAGGTTAAATCGATAATAAAAAGTGTGTAGAAGTGTCTTAGTTGATATAGTATTCTAGGAGTGAGCTAAAACTACCCTGAATAAGTTCTTGGTTAGAGTTGTAATCTCCTATATAGAGGAATGAAATAATATCCTTGAAGGAGAAACCTTAAGTTGAGACCCATAATTACCCTATATATGAATACCTAGACTCACTATCGTATTTGGTCATAAGTGAGCAACAACTACAAACAACAAATATTGGTCCTTGAGATACTTGTCCACTAAATTGATAGAGTAAGAAGCTCCTATTCAAAGATAAAGAATACTTATTTTTACCCTTCAGTATTTTTGAAGTTTATTTGAGATCTACCCACCATAGATTAATCTTTTGCCCATCTAACTCACCTATTTATTTATCCCTTTTATTATAATTCACACATCTACCCACAAAATTGGTTGAACAACCCACAAGCTTAACATGCTATTCCACCACTCAATTGTCCCAACCACATACCTAAAACTTGTGCCTTAGAGTGGAACCTAGTTCCATAGATATACCAAAATTTTGGAGGTTACCTCATTTAAAACTATCTGGGTATGCATAAAACCCACATCAATAGTATAGAAAAAGTTGGCACTAGAAGGAGGGCTCACTTGTGTGTTATCCAAATAAATAGGGGACCTATCATTAAAAAGAAACTTGGGAGATTAAAAAGGTATAGGGCTCAAGATATTCTTTTGGTTTCACCATTATCACACTCTAAGAGGCATAAACCTATACCTACTACCCCTGAGGTACATAGATCTTGAACACCTTCTCTTATAAAGAACATCCCGCTTGTCAATATTCCTATGGCTCAACCTTGGTTAATTAGATCCATCATTACCATCCTTAAGGGCCTATTTTCACCAAATATTTCACCATAGATGAGTTTTTTCAATCCTAATCTAATATTTGGGCAATATTGGAATACCTCTAGGCCTGTGGGTTCCCTATATTGATCCTTAAGTATTTATCACCTACACTAAATGATTACTTGTATGAAAAGGGAAATAAATAGACATAAAATTAAGATACCATAAGGGGGTCATACACCATAAATATCTCCACTTGACTACCATACAAGTGCACTAAGAGACATGACTCATAATACTAGTGTTAGAATCTTGAATTGCTCTAACATTAGTATTTCAAACATGGAGGTGATATGCATGAAAATAATCAAGGTAAGTGAACCAGAGATCAGATTCAGACACTAAGGATAATTTTACACTTGAAAATAAACCCATACACTTGAAAACACTTCATGTGTCCTGTTAGAGTTGAAAAACTTGTATCAAACATGGAAGTCTTGAGAGAAAGTAAGAATAGATGTCAATCACTTGACTTTTCACTATACATCACTTAACATGATTAGATAAGAGAGTTTTGTGAACTAAAAACCAGATTGAATATCTTATTTCAAAGTCAAAGTAAAATATCAAACCATTACAGCTTCACCATACCAGGTGTGGAATTCTAATACAAGAGCCAAAATGACTTGCATTTATAGAATGTGAGGAGAGAGATAAGAAAGTGGAGCTCAAGGATCACAATGCCACATGCCAAGGCATGAAAATTAGTTACATTTTAAAAATTATGAAGTTTATAATATATTTATGGAAGGACTTATTATACAAGTGTCTCTCTAAGGCATAAAACTCTCCAAAACTAGCATAGGGTCTTCAAATGGCCTTCTTGAAACTACCTTCATGATTATTCATATCTTGAGTGTTTATCTTGTATATTGAAAAGGTAGAAATATAATTTTAATTCTAATTATTCATATTTCCAATCCTCTTTTTCATATTTATAAAGGCATTGTTTATCTTCTAAACCATTCTCTATATAGAATCCAATTCAGCTTTGTTAGAATCCAAACCCTGAGCAACTGCTATGTCGGTATGATCTTGATGTTAATTTTATTGCTGATTATTTTTCTTTGTGAATTATTATTCAATAAATCATAGTTTTTTCAAGTGTATGGGTCTATTTTCAAGTGTAAAATTACACTTGACAACACTTCATGTGACATGTTAGAGTTGAAAAACTTGTATCAAACATGGAAGGATTGAGAGAATGTAAGAATAGATGTCAATAACTTGAATTTTAACTATACATCACTTATCATACTTATACAAGAAAGTTTTGTGAACTAAAACCAGATTAGATATCTTATTTCAATGTCAAAGTATAATATCAAACTAGTAGGGCTTCACCATACCAGGTGTGGAATTCTAATACAAGAGCCAAAATGGCTTGCATTTATAGAATGTGAGGAGAGAGATAAGAAAGTGGAGCTCAAGGATCTCAATGCCACATGTAAAGGCATGAAAATTAGTTACATTGTAAAAGTATGAAGTGGAGAATATATGTTTGGAAGGCCTTCTTGGACAAGTGTCTCTCTAAGGCATCAAACTCTCCAAAACTGGCGTAGGGTCTTCAAATGGCCTTCTTAAAACTACCTTCATGATTAGGCCTCTCTTGAGTACTTAAAACCAAAAAAGGATATTTGACACATTTTCACTATCAAATAAGGGTTAGAAAAAATCTTCAATATTCATTATATGTTTTCCTAGCCACTAGCCCTCTTTATGACACCTGCACTCATCATCTCTAGTCACCATCACTAGCCTTATAGTTTTATCTTAACATTTGTCATCAAGATGGCCTTTAGTTGTTCAACCAAATTCATGGAAGAGGTGATTTGAAACCTATGAAGAGTTCCCTTGCCTTCCAATCCATGAATTAGACCTTAAAATGACTCCAATTTAACTTCTCACCTTCTCACTTGGTAGTCACTCACCATTTCCATTATTTGCCAAAGACTATATGAGATGAATACCTTAGCAAAGATGTTTATGTGTTTTTATGAGGTGATAAATGGATTCATGGAGTTATAATAAGTCTATATATACCTCCCCAAATGACTCTCACCTTTTTATTCTACTCTGAATCTACAAAACACATAAATATTTTCAAAAAACCATGTTTCAAGCTTGTTTGTACAAGTAGGGTATAGACCAATCATGTGTGATGGACCCTAAAAGAGTTATTTTCAAGTTTATAATAATTTATAGACCAAAATTCACCTTTTTAATTAATTACCATCCATCTCTTTCCAATTGGGTCTTTAACACAGGTTTAGGAGGGTTTCTAGTGTTTTAAAATGTTAAGGATTGTTCATGAAATAATGATGTTGAAATCTCAGACCATCCACTAATAACATGTTATGGATCCTCTTCAACAAATCACCACTACTTAGAGTCTCATGCATAGTGTCTTTACTAGTGTGAGCTCTTGAAGTTAGCCTCTTGATCTTGAGAGTGCATTCTAGATGGGTTTAAGGTGAAATAGGTCAAGTTTGACCAAACTATGTCATTTCTGTACACACCAATGAATCCAAATAGTATAATTCCTTCCCCTAAAGGTTATAAAATGAATTATAATTTTCATATATTCTTAGAAGTAGATTTAGACCCCTATAAGTCTTAGGCTTAATCTGAGGCCTAACAGACTTGAGTGTGTTATTGATGCCCATAACTACCCTATGTAGTTTCTAATGGATATGAGGTATCCTCAATTTTGTTTCATGATTAAAAAAATTACCCACACCCTCCTTGTAGTGTCCCAATACTTTTTATCACCCTCTCTTTCCATCACATACCCTACCTGCAATCTATATTGGCTGGGAGTCCCCTCTATCTAAGATAAAATAAAAGGCATCTCCACTATTTGATTAAAAAATGAGACCATGAGAGGCTCAAATACATCATAAATACATTATATACCGAAACTTGAGCTTATATCACCTCTCTAGCATCTTCAACCCTTCAATTTATCTCAAGACTTCTCTGTGCAGGGTCATAACCACCTGAGTATGACTTTGAAAATCTAGGTTAATCTTTACCCTCTATCATCTGAGAATATCATGCAGAGTGTTAATACCATTATGAAGGTAGTTTCAAACATTTTAAACACCCCATACCTTTTCTAACTCTCTCAATTCACCTTTCTACTTGGCTAGGCCTAGTCTATAGACTTTATCAGATTGTAGGTGTTCATTTCAAAGAAAATAAGTTCCCTGTAGGTACTCATTAGGGCCTAGTTACTAAATTTTATCCTTTGGTTCCATATTAAGGGTCATTTTGTCATCTCATTATTTTTTGAATCCATCTCTTGCCTGAAGACTATGCTAACATCTAAACTACCTCTCTCTTGACACTTAGCATGAGTTAGCTTGACTGTAGGTATCTATCTCAGTTGAGATTGGAGTTTCCTATAGGTGATGATTTCATGATTTATCTGTGATGTTTAATTAATTAGGATATTATTATAGTCTCTAATTTCATCTCCTAATCAAATATATTTATATCATGCCTAGGGCTAAACCAATAGTCAAATTGCCAATCTCTAATATGTTATCTATCCAAAGTCAGCCTATAGGTGTCATTTTGAGATCAAAGGGGGATCTTTTAGGTCATAACTAGTGTCATAACCTTGTGTGTCAAATAACTCAAATTATCTTTGGGCAATTTATGCATTTCTCATCATATGAGGTCACTTTTCATAAATGTATGCTTCCATTTGGTGATGTTGCATCATGAGACTGTTTAGGCTTCAGGAATATTGTAGGTGATTGAGTGTCTATAGTGAAAGACTGTATGAATTAGAAACCCCCTTACATCATCCTAATTTTACCAAACAACCATATTATTTTTTAAATAATTGACCCTATGACTGGGATAAAAAATGTAAATCACCTGACTTCTCTAGACCTCATATCACTCCATTATAAGATGGCATCAAGTATGGACAAAACCTTGATTCAAAAAAATTAAGGTAATTTGTCCCAAATGCAACTTTATCAAACTAAGGGCTAAGATTCAATTATATTATCTATATTATGACTCCACCATTGTTACTATGAAACCTTCAATTCTTCTAGTCCTCAATGAAGGTTCAAACAATTTTCAAACACTTATATCATAATTCTCTCAAACCTCTATGGAGTTACTTGTAGGTGGTCATCAGGATCAAAACTATGTATATTGGAGAATTGGTTGTCATAACCAATCCTAAAACATATTGGATAGCTCAAACATATTTATTTCACCTTATGAGACCTCTCACCACCTTTAAACCTTCATGTCTGACCATCATGACTATGCAAGGCTCTTTTTCACTAAACTGTAGGTGGTTTCTACAAAGGAAACTATATGGCATGTTTTTTACTATGTTATTCCTCTAGACTTTGAGACCAAATATCTTTGGGTAATAATTATCAGTTTGAAATTAAAATATAAACAAAACATGTTACCTTTTCATTAAATTTGCTATGAAGGTGAAAGTAGGGATATAAGCCACTACAAATGATGGAAACCATATACAGACTAGCAATGGAGCTATTAACTAGCAAAGTGAGATAGTTCTTCTCAACTCCTTCAAAATAAATATTATAAATAGATAAAATACCATGTGATAAATAATATGACACTCCTCATAATCACTTTCACCAACAGGTTTGTGTTGGTGGTCTAGATTGCACCCTAGTTGAGCAAGGGGATTATTCAGCTCCTCCTCAAACCTAGTCCAACATGGGACTGAACCTAGGTTGTGGGTTACCCAAACTTGGGTCAGACCTCTAGAGAAGGTTGGTTTCATTTTGGATTTATCACCTATGCTAAGCATAAACTAACTCTTTCTTGGGAAAGAGAGAGAGAGAGATTGAAAATAACCTACAAATGCATGTAAAAATAAGGTGATGCACCAACTATTTTAGATCCTTACACTTACACAAGACACACTATAGGAGACATTTAATAATACTAAACATAACTTCATTCATTCAATCTTTGGTTATTTTACATATAATTACTTCACAAAAATTCAATGACTAGCTATCGACCTAGCATGGGAGGGCAATTATCCACTTTGACACTAACCAACAAACTATATATCCACTTGGAATGACATTTAAAAACTAAAAAATCACTACATGAAGGTAATAAAACTCAAATACAGGCAAGGAAAACATACATTCACTTGACCACATCAATGAATTTAAGAGACACACTTCACTTATCTTGAAAAATGAAGGAATTTAGTCTTTATTGCATCAAATAGGTGTTATAATGCAAATCTTGGAAGAGTCTAGTCATGATAAAGAGAGGGGATCAATATCAAGGCTTAGAAGCCTGCATATATATCAAAATGGGAATGAGAGAGATGGGTAACATGCATGGGAGAATGGAGAAGGAGTCATCAATGATCAAGAAGTCATGGTGGCAGTTCATTGATTATTTTTTACATGCATGCTTTCTTTCAATTAAGACTAATCCTTCATTAAGTTAACCTCCATTTCCTCAAATTAGTATTCAATTTCTTCTCATTGAATGAGAGATCCACTAGAAGAAAATGGTTTGTTTTTCATTATTATTTATGACTAAGTCTATTGGAGAAAATATCTTTAATATCTAAACATAATCAATGCTCTAACTATTTCTCCAACCACCAACTCTTTTTGTTTTGATCCTCCATGCCATCTCCACTTGATTCATTATGAAGGTGAAGGTCCTTATACCTTAAATTTTAGATATAGCTATGCCACATATACATTTAGTGGCTATTTTTCAAAGCTATAACTTTATCTAAAGATGAGAGACTTCTCCATAACCATATATCTGCACCTACTTTAATATTTGAGCATAAGTCTTTTCTATAGATGGAAAACTAATCTCCTTTATTGGTTTTCATATAGCTATTATATTGATACATACCTATAGAATACCTAGCCTCCTTATTGATATTTATTAGGTCTAAATAGACCTATTTGACCTCTAAACCCTAAGAAAGCCAAGAACTCATTATGTGTATGGATCCTTATTTAAAGAACAAAGATCATAGTCATTAAACAATAATACAGTCCCAAAAGATGGACCCTGTATATTCCAAAAATTCAAACCAAAGGTTCAAACTATGTTTTAATGATGAAAAAACTCCATTGTTGAAAACCTATAATCGTATAATTATGTTTGCATCTCATGCTTAGCGGTGCTCGATTGAGATCTAATGGTGACATAGTCTTTTTAAAACATCACTCTAGTTTTGACCTTAGGTTGCTTTTTCTTTCCTTTGAAGTCCCTAGCTTTCAACCTTTAATATCGACCATTGATCTTGAATTTACATGGTCTAACATGATATATTATATCTTTAGTATTTTTTGACTCCTTGACCTCTCACTCACCGTTAGATCCTTCCTCATGATTAAACTCATACCATCATATCTCCTATCTCATGCACTGTCAATATTTCTTTGTACAATTGAACATGAGCCATTGATATTTCTAGTATTTTCCAAGGTCATGACACTTGGAAGATCCTTACTTTTCTTCAATATTCCTTGAACTTTTTTCCTATTGCTCACTATTTATCTTGGGTGTACTAATGAATGTGTATCGTTAGATCTTTGGGACCCACTCAATATATCTTTGCCTACTCACTGTTAATCTACCTTATAGATTTCACGTGCACCTTCAATTTTCTAAGACCCACTAACCTTATCAATCACCACATGCCATTATATATTTGATCATCATTGAACATGAACCATTGGATCTTATTTTTTAATTTCAATGGCTATTTTTTGAGACTTTAAATTGACATCCACGCACCCATTTCACTCTACAAGTCTAACTTTTAAGATTTATATCTTGAGATGGAAAGCTCATTAAGATATGAAATTTGCCTAGGATGACCTTGGCATTAAATACATTGATCTTGTATTATATTTTAGGTTTTAGAGGATTTTTTATCATACTTATTAAATGCATAAGGAAACTAGTCTGTCCATTTTTGCATGATGTTTGAATGATGGTCTGCTTTCTCTAGCTTGAGTTAATCATTTTTTATTTAAAACAAGGACACTATGGGGAATATAAAATCAAGTAAAGGAAATGGTCATCAAATCTTCTAATGATATGGGATGACATTTGGCTAGTGAGGCCAAAAATGTTAATTTTTTTGGTTACTCTAATGGCTTGACCAGCTTACTAGTTATGGAACCTAGGTGCTTTCATGACAAGATGACTCGACAAAGAATCAAAAGATGATAACTCTCTAGATTGAATTATATTCTTGACACCTTAGAGAATTATAGTATAAAAAAGACACACATATACAAGGAAATGAAACCAACCTAGCACTAAATAAAACACCTAACAACTAAGGAGAAATAAAGGAAAGAACTAAACAATAAGACATAACATAAAAACTTATACAAGACACTTATTTGAAAAAATAAACTAACTAAAAAAATGACATAAACTTTGATTTCATTCCCCTATGATCAAATGGGAATGTTTTCTAATAATTATGGCACCTTGATGTGGAGTTGTCACATTATGATTTGTGTGTAATTAGACTTTGGCCAATGTGTGACAACCTCCTTCTACAACTATCACTCTGTTGGTCACTTAGGAAAGTGGATGGACCACCTAGTTTCATTTCTAAGTGCATGGGTGAAGTATAAGGGTTAAGAACCCAATCATACTCCTCCCAAATCTTTCTATCTTGCATCACTAACATCATCTCTTCTTCAATCAGGAGCTGTAATTGGGTTTGCTTTTTCAGTTCAAGATGATTTACCATCAAAGCATCCTTGACAATTTCTTGCTCTTCAAATTATGACTGGTGTAGAGATGAGGTATCTAATTTTAGGTAGAAGTCTTATAATTCTTCCCAAAAGGACATCTCATCATGGATAATGAAAAAATTACAAGGTTCATTTTAACTTCTATCATCTATTACAAGTCATCAAGATGATTACTAACCTCCTTCACTTTAGTAGGGTCCTCATAAATTTATTGATCAGCTAAAGTTTACTCATCCTCATCCCTAATAAAAAGTGATAACTCATCAGTCCACTCAAGTAAAATCTCTTCTTGAATTGGTGCCTTTTATGTTGCATTGGTTTCCTCACTTTAAACATTGTCCTACTATTCAAATTCATCTCTCAAATCTACTTTGCCAAGCCATTTCATTTCCTTCAAGATCTAATCATGATTACCTTCTAATCTAATGTAGTGCATAGGGTTCCCAATTTAAATTTATTCTTCATAGACACTAGAAGTGTCCTCTTCAAGGTGCCTTTGAAACTCATTTAAAATTATATCACTGTCTATCTCTTGAATGACTTCCCCCTCCTTTACCAACTTTGATATCTTGTCCACCATGCTCAAATGATCCAATTTTGATTTTGATTTTGATTTACTTGACTTATTTTCAAGAGGGGAGAGGGTGGGTGGGTAGTATATATCATTAGGCTACTTGATGCTTGCAAGGGTATCCTTATAAATAGGGATCTTGAATGGGTTCTTAGGAAACTCTTAAGATTGAGGAGGGATGTGAAGGGGGGAAACATGCACTTGATTAATAGTAGATGTAGGACTAATAATATATCTCACACCTACTTTTCCTTCCTTATCCTCCTTTTTAAGGGTGAGAATGATGAAATTAGGATCCATGGACCATGAAGGCTTCCATGTGGGTATTATTTCAAGCTCTTTAGTAGGCATGGGATCTTGAACACAAGTGGATTTATTTAGAGAAGGAGAGTGAAGTAAATATACATTTGGGGTGACTAGAGGAGGTGTTATAATGTGGAAGTTAAAGAGTGACTTAGACTTGATTCTCACTTCCAAACTATGTTCAAATTTTCACACTATATGAGACAAGTCTTTGAATAAGTACCCTCCAACCCTAGTCATAAATTCATTACCCAAAAATAAGATAAAATGAGGTAATAAATCTATTACAATAAGATCCTTCATAACTAAAAATTTGGGGTAAGCATGGAAAGTAAGTTTAAGGTTTCTAACAATGCCAAATACTTTTATGGGGGATCTATTCCATTGTAATTTAAAGTTAGAAATAGGTTCATACCTCAAATTCAAGGTGTCTACCACTGATTTAGGAACAATTACAAGATTTGACTTGTTATTTAGTAAATAATTATGGACCAAGAAATATCCTATGACTAGAGAGGAAATAAAAGGAGATGGGGTGACCAACCTAACTAACTGTGGTTGGTTTGTAGGAGTATTTTGATGAGGGACAATAGCTTGGCAATCAACCCTTTTTTACTATCTAAGATTCTCTTATAACTTATCACTTTCTTTTATTAATCTCTCAATCTCTAGGTGTAAATAGTTAGTGTTTGGTGTAGGTGAAATGTAAGGAGTACCAATTTGATAATATGACTGATTATGAGGATGAAGAGGTTGCCATGGAGGTAGAGGAAGCTCAAAGTATGGTGGATGGTCTTGGTAATATGGAGGATATGGATTATATGGCTGGTAAGGATTAGTGTGTGGGTCATATGGTCTATGATAAGGTGGATATGGGGGTGGATGGAAAAATATTACCTCATGGTATGCGATAAATCCTTATGCAATATGTGTCTCAAATCAAAACCATGATTAAAAACCTTCTTACTTTTGCAACCATTAAACCACTGAGATCTTTGAACTTGATATTGATTATAAACCTTTCAAAGATGTTTGACTTTACCTAAGATGACTATATATGATGTTATTGATGTCTTCAGATTCCAAATGTCCTCCAATATCTTTAGATCATTATCTAAGGCACTTGAAAATGATCCCATTGGGCATGCTAGAATTGTTGGTGGTCTAGATTATACCCTAGCTGAGTAAGGGGATTGGTCAGGTCCTCTTACTCAAACCTAGTCCAATATGGGATTGACCCTAGGCTATAGGTCACTTAAACTTGGGTCAGACCTTTGGAGAAGGCTAGAGTGATTTTGGATATATCACCTAGCTAAGCCTAAACTAGCTCTTACTTGGGAAAGAGAGAGAGATTGACAATAACCTATGAAAGCATGTAAAAATAAGGTGATGCACCAAATGTTTTAGAT
This sequence comes from Torreya grandis, assembly GCA_037957365.1. Classification (NCBI taxonomy): domain Eukaryota; kingdom Viridiplantae; phylum Streptophyta; class Pinopsida; order Cupressales; family Taxaceae; genus Torreya; species Torreya grandis. Next base: position 844,341 of record JARHVA010005393.1, on the reverse strand, counting down.
CCTTACACTTATATAAGACACACTATAAGACGCATTCAATACTAATAAATATCATTTAATTCACTCTTTGATCAGTTTCCACATAAGTACTTCACAATAAGGTAAGGACTAGATATCAACCTAACATGGGAGGGAAATTGTCCACTTCCACATTGACCAACAAATTATATATGAAGTTAGCATGACCTATGATAATTAATAAATCACTACATAAAGGTGAGAAAAATTAGATAGAGGCAAGGAAAACATACATTCACTTGACCACATCAATGAATTTAAGACACACACTTCACTTAGCTTGAAAAATGAAGGAATTCAGTCTTTATTGCATCAACTAGGTGTTATAGTTCAAATCTTGGCAAAGTCTAGTCATGCCAAAGAGAAGGAATTCATATCAAGGATTAGACACCTATATATAGTAGAATGAGAATGAGAGAGATGGGAAACATGCATGGGATAATGGAGGAGTCATCAATGATTAATAAAGTGTGGTGGTATTTCATAAATCAATTTTTATATGCATGCTTTCTTCCAATTAGGACTAATCCTTCATCAACAAATTAACCTCCATTTGATCCAATTAGTCTTCAAGTTCTTCTCATTGGTTGAGAGATCCACTAAAAGATAAGGGTTTGTTTTTCTTGATGAGTCATGACTAAGTATAGTAGAAAAAAGATCTTTAAGATCTAAATAGAATCAATGCTTCAACTATTTCTCCAACCACCAGCTCTCTTTGTTTTGATCCTCTATGCCATCTCTACTTGCTTCATTATGAGGGCAAGGTCCTTATACCTTGAATTTTGTATAGAGCTATGCCACGTCTACTTTTAGCAACTATTTTTTGGAGCTATAACTTTATCTAAAGATGAGACACTTCTCCATAACCATATGTCTACCCCTACTTCAATATCTGAGAATAGGTCTTTTCTATAGATGGAAAACAAATCTCCTTTATTGGTTTTCCTATAGATATTATATCGATGCAGACCTATAAATTGCATAACCTCCTTATTGATATTTATTATATCTAAATAAACCTATCCTACCTCAAAAAATTAAGGAAGCTAAGAATTCATTATGTGCATGTATCCTTATTTAAAGAGAAAAGATCACAGTCTTGAAACAATACTACAACCCCAAAATATGGACCATGTATATTCTAAAACTTTGAACCAAAGGTTCAGACTATGTTTTAATGATAACAAAACTCCATCATTGACAACCTCTAATCATATAATTATGTCTACGTATAATGCTTAGTGGTGCTCAATCAAGATCTAATGGTAACACAATCCTTTTAAAACATCACTCTAGTTTCAACCTTAGGTTGTTTTTGCTTTCTTTTGAAGTACCTGGCTTTCGACCTTTAATGTCAACCATCGATCATGAATCTACATGGTCTAACATGATTCATTAGATCTTTAGGATATCATAAATCCTTGCCCTCTCACTCACCATTGGATCCTTCCTTACAATTGAATATAGACCATTGGATCTCTTATCTCGTGCATCATCGATCTTTCTTTGTATGAATGAATATGAGCTATTAATATTATTGGTAGTTGCCATGGTCATGACACTTGGTATTTCCTTATTTATATTAAAGATTCATTGACCTTTTGACACATTTTTTTTTAATTTAGGTGTATTAATGAATTCATACCATTAGATCTTTGAGACCCACTAAATATATCTTTGTTTTCTCACCGTTGATTTACCTTGTATGATTACACGTGCACCATCGATTTGCTTAGACCCACTAACATTGTCAGTCACCACATGTCATTAGATATTTTATCATTATTGAATTTGTACCACTAGATATTCCTTTTAAATTTCAATGGCTATTTTTCATGACTTTAACTTGACATGTGCATGCCCATTTCACTCTGTAAGTCTAACTTTGAATCTTTATATCTTAAGATAGCAAGCTCATCAAGACATGAAATTTGTAGAGGATGAACTTAGAATTAAATACATTGATCCCATGTGATCCTTTAGGCTAGAGAGGCTTCTTGATCATGCTTATAAAATTCACAATCAAATTGGTCTATCCATTTTTTCATGACATTTAAATGATGATCTGGTTTTTCTAGTTGAGTCAGTCATTTTTTATTTAAAACAAGGACACTATGGGATATAGAAAAAGAATCCAAGGAAATGGTCATCAAAATTTCTAATGATAGGGTTTGACATTTAGTTTATGAGGCCAAATTTTTTAATAGTTTGTATGGACCAATCCAAATAGAAGAGAATCAATGAGGTGATGGGGGTGAGTAGGCATAAAAAGACACTAGTACTCTTAACATTAGTTCATAGAGCCTGATAAACCAAGCTTGTAAATATTTACATGAACTTTGAGTGGAGAAAGAGTACTATCATACCTCAAAATAATTTGACCTAACTTAACTCTTCCTAGTTGTATCATGCAAAGATTGATTGACCATTTCTACATGCAAAGGAGAGCATTGGATAAGCAGAATGATTTTATGCAATTTTTGAGATCTTCAAGGCTGATAAATCATGGAAGTGAGTTCAAGGGACTGAAAGGGTCAATTTATAAGTCTTCCCATGTTCCAAATTTTTTGTACAAGCTATACAATCAACTGAAAACTTCCTTTTCTCAACTATTTTCTTGATTTCAACATAGTACCTAATTTTTTTTAGTTATGACTGCCATATCTTATAATAATATGACATGGGGATGTTTAAATACAATTTGAAACATATTTCCTCTTGTATAAACTACACAAGCTTCATAAATGACCCCAAAAGTGACCTTAGAATGACTTAGGACTAAAATGAATATGACAAAGCTAAATACATATTAAATGACCTCAATAAGACCATGAGACACCTTATTACACCCTATAAGACCCCTATATAAGTTTTTAACTGTTGGGGGTTGACCTATTTTGACTTTTAGTCAAAATAGTTAACATTCTTGGTGATTTCCTAGGGGTGAAAAGCCAGTTATGCCAAAGACCAGTAACCTCCTCCTTTCTATTGGGATATGGAGTCACATATGCATATCATGGACATTGAATTACATTTAAACCACACCAAACAATAATAGAAGACACAAAAAACAAGACACTAAAGGACACAAATATGTGTTCTCAAGAACACTTTTGGAACACACATAACTGAAATAAAGACACACCTATCTTAACATTTACAATACCTATAAAACTTGAGGTGAAGAACAAGTTGCCATACTTTAATTAGTGTCAAATATGGTTCCTTTTGCATCCTTTCTGCTCCATGAAAGTAACCTATAATTTGGAACATGATTATCAACAAACACTTGCTCTTGTTTATGGTTAAAATACTTACCATCCTTGGATCTTCTTCTATGTACAAGTGTGATACTTGAAGCCTTAAAAAGCATTACTTATTTCCCTCTAGAAATCTTCTTAGATCTTGAAAAATTCTTGACTTCTACCATGTTTGATTGGCACTTCTCAAGCTATAGATTAGGAGTGATCGAGACTTCATCAACTTTACTCTCTTCACTATCACGATGTTCTTGATGTATGAGACCATTAAGCTCATCTTAATTCTTCTCCAATACATTTGTAAAATGTTTAACCTTAGGTTGAGGTTTGTATTTCCCCTCAAACATACACACTTTTGCCTTATCTTTTTTGGATTATTTTAGGACTACATCTTCTTCTACATTAGTAAGATGCTCATCTTTATGCTTAATAAGACATTCAAAAACTTACTTGTTAGGCTCATCAACAACCATATCACTATATATAACGTTCTTATGAGGATAAGTAGACTTAGTTCATCAAAATCTTGACTTATTCTATTTAACCTTTTCCAAAGGTCATCTTCCTCCTCATGACTCCTCATGACTATCATGTTCAAGGACTCCATCAATTAGTGATTAAATAATTACAGAGAGAGAGTGGAAATTTGAGAGCTCTTTGTGACTAGAGAGAGAGAGAGAGAGAGAGAGAGAGAGAGAGAGAGAGAGAGAGAGAGAGAGAGAGAGAGAGAGAGAGAGAGAGAGAGAGAGAGAGAGAGAGAGAGAGAGAGAGAGAGAGAGAGAGAGAGAGAGAGAGAGAGAGAGAGAGAGAGAGAGAGAGAGAAAGAGAGAGAGAGAGAGAGATATAGGGAAAATACATTGTCCTTCTCACCATAGTGATATATCATGTTTTGAAAGCTATCATCATCATACATATGAATGAGGTAATTTCCCTCAATATCTTGTGAAAAGGAGTGTTCAATGGTTACCTCATATTTCTCGTATGCTCCTTCATGGATGATATATGTGCCAAGATCATTTTTGCTTAAAGTAAGTGTATGGATCATGTCCATTATATAGACTAGGAAATTCAATAACCCTTATATATGTATTTCCATATATAATAACCCTTAGATATGTAGGAAACACTAAGCTAGAAAGTGGTCACATGGGAGGGGGAAACCTATGCCAAGTCCTTTGGAATGTATTATTAAAATCAAACATTATCTCTTTAGAGGCTCTTTGAATCACATTGAGTTGATGGATGAGTGATGTGTCATCAATCTTGTCTTCAAATCTTGGTGTTAATAGATCTCCAAAATCATCCCAAGTTGTGATACATCCACTAGGAAAATTCCTATACTAGTTAAGTGCTTTCCCACTAAGGTACATGAAAAGGAGTCTGATGGTGATGTTTACCTTAGTAACATTATGAAGTCTATAAAATTTTGATATATCTCTATTGTGATCACTAAGAGTGGCATGACCTTCACCACTGAATTTGAAAACACTTTTGGTAGCATTAGGGGGTATATCATCATATACATTGAGATGAATTAGAATTTTAGTGTTAAAGGATAGGAAGGCATGTTGCTTATCCATGTTATCCTCAAATTATTCTTCAATTTCTTGATATTTTTGGCTTGAAAAGTCCTCTTGTTATTCAAAGGTTAGAATAAACTAGAGATATTGAACTTCAAGAGGAATTTCAAGTTGAGGAGGTGGGTTTATGGGATTGAAAATTGTAATATAAGATGATATAGTAAGTTCCATGAAGTATGAACACAAAAATATGATAAAAAATGGTATATAACTAGATATTACCTTGAAAGGAGTCACCAAATGTTTAGTAGAACACCATATGTTGCTGTGTTGTTGTCAAAACCAACATTCACCTTGACAAGTTGTCTTTAGGATAATTATCCCACTGGGCATGTCAAAATTGTTGTCTAAAAATATTTCACCTTAGAGGATTTTGTTAAATAAATATTTAGGAAACATTGGAATACATCTAAGCTTGTGGGTTTCCTATGGTAGAGGTACACCTCTATGTTTAAGGGCTAGCTTGATCCTTAAGTTCTTATCACCTACACTAAATGATTGATTGGATGAAAAGGGAAAGAAGTAGACATAAAATTAAGATACTCTAAGGGGGTGATACACCAAACATATATCCACTTGAATACCATATAAGTGCACTAAGAGACATGACTCATAATACTAGTCTTAGAATCCTGAATTACTCTAACATTAGTATTTCAAACATGGAGGTGATATGCATGAAAATAATTAGGGTAAGCAAACCAGAGATCAGTTGCAAACACTAAAGATAATTTTACACTTGAAAATAAACCCATACACTTGAAAACACTTCATGTGACCTGTTAGAGTTGAAAAACTTGTATCAAACATGGAAGTCTTGAGAGAAAGTAAGAATAGATGTCAATCACTTTAATTTTCACTAGACATCACTTAACATAATTAGATAAGAGAGTTTTGTGTACTAAAAACCAGATTGAATATCTTATTTCAAATTCAAAGTAAAATATCAAACCAGTATGACTTCACCATACCAGGTGTGGAATTCTAATACAAGAGCCAAAATGGCTTATATTTATAGAATGTGAGGAGAGAGATAAGAAAGTGGAGCTCAAGGATCACAATGCCACATGTCAAGGCATGAAAATTAGTTACATTTTAAAATTATGAAGTTTATACTATATTTATGGAAGGACTTATTATAAAAGTGTCTCTCTAAGGCATGAAACTCTCCAAAACTGGCATAGGGTCTTCAAATGGCCTTCTTGAAACTGCCTTCATGATTAGGCCTATCTTGAGTGTTTTAAATCAGACTAGGGAGAGTTGAAACATGTGAACTATCAAATAGGGGTTATGAATAATATTCAACACTCATCATATGCTTTCCTAATCACTAGTCTTCTTCATGATACCCACACTCATCATCTAGAATCACCATCACTATCCTTATAGTTATATCTTCACATTTGTCATCAAGATGGCCTTTAATTATTAAAAAAAATCCATGAAATATGTGATATGACACTTATGAATATTACCATTTCCTTCCAATACATGAATCAAACTTTAAAAGGACCCTTAATTGAACTTATCACCTTCTCACTTGGAAGTCACTCTTCATTTCCATTGTTTGCCAAAGATTGCCTCAGATGAATGACTTAGCAGAGATGTTTATGTGTTTGTCTAAGGTGATAAATGGATTTATGGAGTTATAATAAGTCTATATTTACCTCCTTAAATGACTCTCACCTTTTCATTCTACTTTGAATCTTCAAAACATGCAAATCTTTACAAAAAACCCTATTTCAGCTTTGTTCATATAACTAGTGTATAAACCGATTATATGTCATGGAGCCTGAGAGATTTATCCACAAGTATATAATAATTTCCAATCCATAATTAAAATTTTTAATTAATTCCAATAAATTACTTTCCAATTGGGTATTTGACAAGGGTTTATGAGGGTTTTCAATGTTTAAATTGTTAAGGATTGTTCATTAAATCTTGACATTGAAACCTTAGACCATTTCCAATAATAACATTATAGGGAAAATATTCAGTAAATTATAAATAATTTGAGTCTCACGCACAATTTATTTACTAGTTTGAGTTCTTGAAGTTATCCTCTCAAGCTTGAGAGTACATTCTAGACGGGTCTGAGGTGAAATATGTCAAGTTTGACCAACCTGTGTCATTTCTCTACACATAAATGGATTAGAATAGTCTCATTACTTCCCATAAAGGTTATAAAATTCATTATAAATTTAATATAGTCTTGTAATTACATTTATAACCTTATAGGGCTTAGGCTTAGTCGTAGGCCTAATAGGCCTAACTATGTTCTTGATGCCCATAACCACCCTGCATTTTTTCTAATGGTTATTTTTAGGTATCCTCCATGTTTTTTAATGATTAAAAAAACTCCCCAAACCTTATTTGTATTTTTATAATACATATTATCACCCTCTCTTGCCATCACATACCATGCTTATAATCTAGACTGGCTGGGAGTGCCCTCTGTCTAAGATAAAATAAAGGGAATCTCCCCTATTTTATCAAGAAAAATGAGAATATGGGAGTATAAAATAGGTCATAAATACATTATGTACCAAATATTTAGGTTAAATAACCTATGTATCATCTTTAACCCTTCAATTTATCTCAAGACTAGTTTGTGTAACATGAAATGTGTGCAGGGTCATAACCACCTGAGTATGACTTTGAAAATATAGCTTATTCTCTAGCCCCTATCATTTAAAATATCATTAGGAGTGTTAATTACATTTTTAAATTATTATAAAACATGTTCAACACCTCATACCTCTACCAACTCTCTTAATTCACCTTTCAACTTGGATTGGCCTAGTCTACAGACTTTAACAGACTATAGGTGTTCATTTCAAGAAAATGAATCCCTTGTAGGTACTCATCAGGGCCTAATTATTTATTTTTATCCTTTTTTTCAATATTTAGGTTCATTTTTTCATCTCATGGTTTTATAAATCCATCTCTTTCCTGAAGACTATGCCAACATCCAAACTACCTCTCTCTTGACACTTAGCATGAGTTAGCCTGAATGTAGGTACCTATCTTGGTTGAGATTGGAGTTCCCTATAGGTTATTATTTCATGATTCATATCTGATGTTAAATTAATTAGGATATTCTTATAGTCTCTAATATCATCTCATAATCAACCATATTCATATCATACCTAGGACTGAACCAATTGTCAAGCTGCCAATCTCCAATATGTTATCATTCCAAAGTCATCTTGTAGGTGTCATTTTGAGATCAAAAGGGGATTATATATGTGATTAATAGTATCATAAATTTATTACTCAAATCCATAAAATGATATTTGTGCCACTTATTCTATTTATCATATTATTAGGTCACTTGGCATAAAGGTATGCTTCCATTTGGTCATGTTACATCATGAGACTAATTAGGCTCAAGAATACTGTAGGTGACTGAATGTCTATAGTGAAAGATTGTTTGAATTAGAAAGCCCATTACATCATCGTCCCTTGACTAAACAACCATATTATTTTATAATTCATTTCCCCTATGATTATGCTACAAGATGGAAATCACCAGACTTATCTAGACCTCATGTCACTCCACTATAAGATGGCATAAAGTATGGACAAAACCTTGATTTAGAGAAATTAAGGTAATTTATCCCAAATGCAACTTTCTCAAACTAAGGACTTAGATTCAAGTATATTATCCACCTTATACCTCCACCATTTTTACTATGACACCTTAAATGATTCTATACCTCAATGAAAGTTTAAACAAGTTTCAAACACTTATATCCCAATTCTCCCAAACCTCTATGGTGTTGCCTATAGGTGGTCATCAGGCTCAAAACTATATATATTGGAGAATTAGTTGTCACAACCAATCATAAACCATCTTGGATAGATTAAACATGTTTATTTCACCTTAGGATACCTCTCACCACCTTGAAACTTTCATTCCTAACCATCATGACTATGCAAGGCTCTTTTTCACCAAACTCTAGGAGGCTATTGCAAAAGAAACTGACTGTGGCATGTTTTTGACTATGTTATTCCTTTAAAGATGACTTTGAGACAAAATATACTTGGGTAAGAGTGAATAATTTAAAATTAAATATAAACACAACATGTTACCTTTGTATTAACATTGGTATGAAGGTGAAAACAAAGATATAAGCCTCTACAAATGATGGAAACCACCTAGAAACTAGCAATGGAGCTCTCAACTAGCAAAGAGAGATAGTTATGCTCAAATAATTCATAATAAACGTGTAAAATATATCAAAAAACATGTGATAAAGAATATCACACTCCTTATAATCACTTTCCATAATTGGTTTATATCGACCAATATAAACATAAGAGAAACCATAAAGGGATGGGGATGAACAGGCAGAAAAAGTCACTAGCACTCTTAACATTGGTTAATAAATCTTGGTAAAAAAAATTGGAAATATTTACAATAAATTATATTGGAAAAATATTAATATCATCCCTCAGAAGCATTTGACTTGACTCAACTCTTCCTAGCTGTATCATGCAAAGATCAGTTAACCATTTTTACATGCAAATGAGAGTGATAGAGAAGTAGAATAGTTTTATTCCATTTTTGAGATCTTAAGGATGATAAATCATGGAATTTATTTCAAGGGACCCAAATGGTCATTATATAAGTCTTCTTACATGCCAAATTTGATGCACAAACTATATAATCAACTAAATATTGCCTTTTCTCAACTATTTTCTTGATTTCATTGTAGCACCTACAAGTTTTCAGTTATGATTACCATATATAACAATAATATGACATGGGGTAAATTTAAATACACTTTAGAACATTTTTACTCCTTCAAAAAATATACAAGCTTCATAATGACCCCATAATTGACCTTAGAATGACTTAAGACTAAAAATGAATATGAAAAAGCTAAAGGCATAGTAAATGACCTCACTAAGACCATGGTACACCATATTACAACCTATAAGACACATATATAAGTTTTTAACTGTATGGGGTTGACTTATTTTGACTTATAGTAAAAATAATCAATGGGACCAACATGACCTACCACCCAGAGAAGTATCTTCCTACTTTCTCCCCTTCAAATGGGAGGATGAATGAAGAGCATATAAAATATTTCAATTTCACATTGATATTAATGAATTTTATTAATGAAGATGTTGCATTCATGATTTTTTCATTTAATTTTCAAGTTTCTTCTTATGATTGGTATCTCAATTTGTAATAAAATTCCAACATCTCATGGGATGAGTGTCAACATACTTTCCTTATGTAATATAGATAAGTAATTAATCCAAGTCTAGTATATCAGATCTTTAACAAAATGAAAATAGATCCTAATGAGTCCATATAATCCTTCAATTCAAGATTCCATAAGATGCACACATGATTGAATACCACCTATAAGCTTGGTGAGAATCTAATACTCAAAATATACAAGAACACCTTAGATCCTATTACTATCATGTTTTTATAAAGAGATACTACTGCTAATATGATATCATTGGAATTTAAAGAAGATATCAAGATCCATAAGTATCTCAATCCACAACTTATCCGATAAAATCTAAAAGGTTAATCATTCAATAATGGATTTCCATCCTTGATTATAATTCCTTATGCAAGCTAGAATGCTCTTGCATTCAATCAAAATTAGTTGTACACTCTATCACCCATGATTCAATATAAAATGAATAAAAAATATGATTTATTGAATAATAATGCACAAATAAAAATAATCATTAATAAAATTAACATCAAGCTCATACCAACATAGCAGTTGCTCAGGGTTTGGATTCTAACAAAGTTGAATTGGATTCTATATAGAGAATGGTTCAGAAGATAAATAATGCCTTTATAAATATGCAAAAGAGGATTTGAAATATGAATACTTAGAATTAAAATTATATTTCTACCTTTTCAAGATATAATAGGACTTTCAATAGGCCCACAAATAATGCAAACTAACAATAATCTAATAAATTCCTAGAGATCAATTTCATGGAAACAACTTTGCCCAATTGGTGTAGGGTCCATAATAAATCTCAACATGAGATATAGACTATATATAATTTTTTGTATCCTTTAAAATATTCCAAAGAGAGATGATCAAACAAGACCAAATGATGAATCCTTTATATCTACCTCATAAATCTAGCCCTTCTAGTTTAGCTATGGTCTTTAGGACTTTTGAAACTCCCTTCCCTAGTGAAGATGACAATGTTGCAATAGATAATTCTGATGAAGTGAAAGAATTATAGTATTTCAATAGGAACAATTGTAATATGAGTAACAGACAAATAGACAACAATTTAATACTTATAATCCTCCTAATAATATGATTATCCATCCAAATCCTAAGGCTGACAATAATCCTCCTCCCCCTAAATGGAATGATTAACCTTAGTACAAAGAGGAACATAATAAAGGGGGATACAATATTGTTGAGGATATGAATGAAATCAAGTCCAACATTAATCTTCATGAACTAGCATAAATCATAGAGAAAAAAGAGCTCTTATGGAAATCCATCATAGGTAAGTATGTTGTAGAAAAGTCTAAGTCAGCTAACATGAACTTGGTATACAAAATCAAGCTAGAAGTTCTCCATTTCTTACTAACTATTTGAGTGTTGAGAAAAAAAATATACATAATTTCTTAGTATATTCAAGATATTTATTAATAGTGATTCCAAATTCTATTTGTTAGAAGCTTGGTTTAATACCAAAGCCATCCAAGAGGACTATATCATAACTTGATAAAATAGTAGTGTCTATATTGGGAGAGTTGAACAACATAAAGATTTAGGTTACATTAGAACCAAGAGTGAAAATGACTATCTACATCTTAGTAGTGGACATTCCTAAGTTTATAGATTATTATTGAGCAGACACTGGTAAAAAATGCTAAATGATTATCTTTCCATAGACTTTTTGCATATTTGGCTACTATGGAAAGGCACAACTAACCAGATTAGAATTGACCAAGAGATAAGAATGAAACATCCTATTATAGAATACAATACTAACAATAAGGAGGTACATTATAAATCTCCAAGTCTTAGAGTTTATACATTTTCCATGAAGCATGAAGCACTTGAGGAAATTTTAGGCCCTTCGCAATTATGGACCCTCCATTTCAATGAAGATAGATCTAATCAAGGATCATGTGGTGATATTGAATTGATCAATCTGTAAGGAAATAAAGTATTGGAAGTATACAAGATCCAATTCCCATGTACCAATAATAGAGTGAAATATGAGGCCTTAATTCTAGGATTATAGTTCACCCTCAAGAACAATGTCAAGGAATTTATGGTATACAAAGATTCTAAACTCATGGTAAACTAGGTAAGGAATAAATATCAGTGCAAATTTTCATATCTAAAGAAGTTCAAGCATAGGGCCTGTAATTTAATAGAATCATTTGAATATTTAACATGGTGTCTATCCTAAGAGAACAAAATGGATCTTCCAATCAATTAACCACTTTAGAAATAAATTTAGCACCTTTACAAGAGTAAAAAATCCATAATTTATCCATTGAATTGGTACCATGTCCCTCAGTACCAAATAATGTTGAAAATTTTCAAGTGTATGATGATGACCAATAAATTATCCATTTTTTAACAAATTTAGGATAATTCAAATCTTGGATAATAGATGAAAAAGAAAGAAAACATAGGTTCCATGAAGAATTGGATGAAGAAGGCATTATTCAGATGAAAGAGAAGTGACTCCCATTGGGGATGGTCACATTGGAAAAGACCTTTGATACAAATCATAAGGATCAATCACAAAGGTAGCTAAAGGTTAATTAATCCAAAATTAGATAAAAAAATGTTGGTGATGAAAATAATGTACACTTTATAAATATCAGTTTAAGATGTACACCTAAAGAAAGGAAAAGAGTCAAAGAATAGATTATCTAGTATAAATACGTAATTGCATGGACTTATAAGGAATTAAGTATTTTTAATCCTATAATCATGACCCATACAATTCCATTCAAGCCTGATCATAAACCATTTAGGAAAAATAAGAGGCCAACTAATCTTATCTTGGAACCATTAATTCATAAGGAAGTGTGAAAGCTATTGAATGCTAGGATTGTTTTCCCTATTAAACATTTAACCTAGATGGCCAATCTAGTTCTAGTAAAAAAAAAGAGTGGTGACATCAGACTTTACATCAACTTCAAAAATATACATAGACTTTTGGAGAAGGATAATTACCCTCTACCCTCCTTATATGAATTAATAAAAATGGTGAGTGGCTTTGAGATGATGTCTGTCTTATATGGATTTTTAGGTTATAACCAAGTACTAGTCGAATCACAAGATAGTATAAAAATTGCATTTACTATAAAGTGGGGAACATATGCATATAAGTGAATAAAATTTGGATTGATTAAAATTATTTTAACTTTTAAAAGAGCAATGGATCATGCGTTCCAAGGAATGATATGGAAGTGCATCATTATATAAATGGATGATCTCACTATTTTTTCTAAAAATTGAGCTAATAATATTATCCATTTTTAGTCTATCTTTGAGAGGTGTATAAAGTTTAGGGTATCACTTAACCCCAAAAAGATCATATTTAGTGTTAATAAAGGCAATTTTATAGGCCACATAATTACTAAGGATGGGATCACCATTGATTGAGATAGGATTCAGGTGGTAACAAAAATAATGTTTCCAAACAACAAAAATGAGCTCAAATCATTCTTTGGAAAGATAAATTTGGTAAGGAAATTCATATTTGGGTTTGTAGAGATTTTTAGACCCTTGAAAATAATTCTTAAACAAAATTCCAAAGTATAATGTATGCTTGAATCTAAGAAATCCTTCCAAGACATAAATACAACTATTTCATAAGCCTTAGTGCTAGTAATCCCCAATTTCACCAAAGAATTTTTATTATATTTAGTCACCTCAAAACATATCATTGTTTTAGTGATTACATAGAAAAGGGAAGAAATAAAAAATCTAATTGAATTTATGGGTACTAACTTGAAAGATGTAGAGCTTAAGTATTCACTGATTGATAAGCATATCTTTGCTCTCATCAAGACAGTCAAAAAGTTTAGACACTACATTTTGTAGAATAAAACCATCACTATAATACTGGATCTCAATGTCAAGCTCACACTTGGACATAATAATTTGGGTTATTATAGAGGTAAATGGATGGAAAATTTACAGGAATATGATGTTGAAATCAAATTAGCAAAAAATGTTAGAGGACAAGGCATAGTTCAATTAATGACTAAATTAGACCCACACTCACTATTGAAGAGGTGTACCAAATAAAAGCCTCTCAAGATGTTTATTACTTATGTATTATTCAATTATTTTTTACTATAACATGCCCTCAATAACTTAAAAGGGAGAAAAAGAGAGATTTAAGTATTAAAGATGCTCACTACATGATCAGAAAGGGAGTCCTATATAGAAAAAATTATGAAGGCATGTATCATGTGAGGAAGCTCAAGAAATATTAGAAAATATACATCAAAACATAGGCAAAGACCATCCATCTAGTAATACTATAGTGCATAAAATACTCAGAATGGGATACTACTAGCTGATGGTTTTTAAGGATGCTCATTTCCACGTGAATACATACCACAAATGTCAAGTTTTGGCGAAGAGAGAAGTAAACACAACCATGCCACTACAACATATAATTAAAGGTAGGTTGTTCACCCAATGGGGCCTATATTTCATTAGAGTAATAAAGTTGAATTCCTTGATTGGACACATGTTTGTGCTTACAGTTACAGATTATTGGACTAGATGGACAGAGGTAATAGCTACCAAGAACTCTAGGGCCCAAGATGTGATATATTTTTTATAAGAACATATCACAATAAAGTTTGACACTCCCATCTCTTTGTATTATGATAATGGGTCAAATTTTTAATTAGCTAAGTTCACTGAGTGGGCCCATGATAATCATATAATAATTAGATCATCCTCAAATCATTATCCACAAGTGAATAGATTTACTGAGTCAACCAATAAGAATATTATAGATGCAATCAAGAGGTCAATTCTAGATAAACCAAGGGAATGACACATCCTACTAGAGTATACACCTGGGTAGACATGACAAGGTACAAGTAGGCCCTCAAAGCTTCTCCATATTTACTAGTATATGGAAAATATCATGTGTTCCCAATCATATTAAAATTACCAACATATCAGTTTATACAAGAATACATGGAACCCAATGACAAAATAGAGTCTATATTATTGGACATCATTAAAATATAAGACTCTAGGGATAAATCATTATAGATATTCAACTAATATCAATGTATGGTCAAGATATGGTTTGATAAAAGATCAAAATTAAAAGCTTTTAGAATCTCTGACTTGGTGATACTATGGGATAAGGCCCATGAGAAGAAATGAATGCATGATAAGTTTACCCTATTATGGATAGGACCATATCAAATATTTAAAATTTTGGGTAATAATGCTTTTCATTTAAAGGATCTTCAAGGTGTCAATATGATATATCCAATGAATGGATAACCTTTGAAACATTATTTCATGGCTTCTCCATCTGGAGATGTCTCTAAGTAACTATAAACATTTTGGTAGAGGTAGGAATAGATTATATTTGGTTTATTAGTTAGTTTCTTACTTTTAGTTGTTTTCTTTTATTAGATTAGTTTGTGTTTTCTAGAGTAACTTTTCAATTTCAATATTTTCTTGCTTTCTAGAATATTTTTCCTTTGATTTCATGGCATTTGAATTTTGGTTGATCATGGTATAATCAAACACAATTTGGGGTGTTTTGAATCTAACCTAAATCAAGGGTCTAATGCATATTGTAGTTTAGGACTTATAATCCAATAAAGTAATGAATATGTCTCAAAAGTAATGATTTCATTGGGTATGTGTAATTTACTCCCATAATTTTATGCAAATTTATAAAACTTTCCATATTCCCTTAGGTCAAATGCACATAAAACATTAATACTGGTTTAAGGTTACAATCATGGGCATAGGCAAGAGTTGAAATGGACATTTTGATTAATCCCCAAATTTTAACTCAGACTAGCTCATTGTGGTCACCTTTTCCCTCTTTCCTGAAAATGAAGAAAATAATAAAAATTAAAAGGCACAATCCAAAAATAAAAAAAGAAAATCAAAATTATTTAAATCTAACATGATGAAATAAGATCAATGCATCACACATCATGAAAAATATGAAGGATAAATAGGTGATCAAAGGCATCTCTATCAAGGATATGAATGCCTAATTGGAAACATAGCAATGCATGAGTTCCTTATTTATTTACATGATGCCAAATCCAAGTGAAACTTATATCTCACCCTTATTTCTTTGCCTCAAAACCTAAAACAAGAGGTAAATAACAACACTTTTTGCACATAGATTCAAGGTGTAAATAGAGCTAGTATGTTGCACATGATTATTAAGTCTCTTTCCATTTTTGGTTTAGTCATTCATTTTAGGATGAATTTATGGTTGATATTGGGATTATAAAACCATGCATTTTGAGTTTTGGAAAACTCTAGAGTATTCACCCCTGTAATCTCCATTTGTTTTATTCAACACACCCACTCTATATTTTTATTTGAAAAGTGGGGAACCCCTTTGTTATTTTTAAAATAATGAATATCTTTGGAGGGGTACTTATTAGTTATAAGGGTTATAAGACTTATGATACTTGTATAAAATCAATATTTTTAATATTAAAGCATGTTTTGGTATACCTTTTGATGTACTTGTTTAGGCTAAATTGTTAATGAAAAGGATATAAAGAATGGATTTACATGATAGGTATGAAGATTTTTTTTTACAGAGTAGTCTTTAATAAAATTCTAGTTCAAAAGTTTTTAGTCAAAAAATCTCATCAAAAAGATTTTCATCAAAAACATTTTCTTTAGAAAGATTATCTATAAAAGGTTTCTCATTAGTGAGTTTTATTTTGGGAACTTTCTTTTTGAAAGTTTCATTTTGGGAACTTTCCTTTTAGAAGTTTCATTTTGGGAACTTTCCTTTCAGAAGTTTCATTTTGGGAAGTTTCACTTGGAAAATTTATATTGAAAATAATTACTTTGACACGATTTTATTTCATTATCTTTCTTCATGGTCGTAGTATTTGGGAGCTTATTCATTAAAAACTTTCATATTAGAGACTTCACTATGGAAACTTAATCTTTAAAAACTTTCATTTTAGAAGGATTATATCAAAAAGATTCTCATCAAGAATTTTTATTTTAGAAACATTCTCTTTTGGAAGATTCTTATGGAAGACTTTGTATCAGAATATTTAATTTTGAAGACTTTTCATCAGAAGGATGTTGAATGGTGGAGCCTGATCTTATTTTAATACCCAATTCCTAATAGGGGGTGTGGGGGGAAATTCCCTCACTCCACTAGGGTCTTTATGGGGGTCCAGGGGGGCTGTGACCTCTTTTGGATCCCCCCATTAATAGGGGTTTGGGGGTAGTGCCCCTAAAGTAAAATTTTGTTAAAAATGCACTATAAAATATTATAATTTCATAGTAAATCTGGACCGTTCACTATTAGGTTGCAAATCTAATGGTAGAAATTATGTTTATTCATTTTTACCCTATATGTAACCCTTCTTTTGATATGGAGGCATTGTAATTATGGTGGTATGATATATGTGAGTGAAGAGGATATTGTAGTGGTTGTATTGTAGGTTTTTCCCTTCATTTATTGGACTAAATAATAAGGACTGGTTGTTTTTGTGTGGATGTAGACCATATTGAGTGAACCACATTAAATATGTGTCTCTATTATGTTGTGTCTTCTACATATTATTTATATCTTTAATTCATTAATATTGCTCTGTATTCTAGATTCCTAATAACTAGTATTAGAGCCAAGTTTACTTGGCAGATAAACTCATAAGAAAAGAGTGTTTTTAGTTTGAGTGGGAGTAATGACAGAAGAAGGCAATTTTAAGGTCAAAAAGTTTAAAAACCAAAACTACCATCTATAGAAGATGAAAATGGAGGAATATATATATTAGAAGGATCTTTTCCTACCATTTGGTGGAATAGCAAAGAACCCAACAACTATGAAGGATGAAGATTAGGAGGTTCTTGATAGAAAGACACTAGGAACATTACAACTGTGCCTGGTAGTGTCAGTGGCTTTCACTATTTCAAAAGAAAAAAACAATAGAGGATGTGATAAAGGCATTAGATAGTGTATGAAAAACCCTCAGCCTTCAACAAGGTATTTTTTATGAAGAATTTATTTAATTTGTAAATGTCTAAAGGTGGGTCTATTGTTGACCATTTAACTAAATTTAACATAGTCAAAAAAAATTTAAGCTCTATAGGATTAAATTTTGATGATTAGGTTAGGGATATTTTGATTATGTGCTCATTACCAGGAATATTAAATGGCTTGGTCATGGTTGTGATTAATTCTATCTCTGGTTCAAACACTTTAAAGTGATTCTTAGTGAGGAAATGTGATACAAAATCACAGGTGAGACATCAATTATTGCTTTGACTATAGAGAATAGGGGAAGATAAAAGGATAGAGGAAAGGGCCCAGGGAATCATAGTAAGTCTAAAAAGGGAAGATTAAAATCTACAAGAATGTTAGTGTGCTAGATTTTTCAAAAGAAATGACACTTGAAGAAAGATTTTTGGTTTTGAAAAGGAAAACAAGGAGATGAACAAAAAGATAACAACTAGGAATCAAACATATCAGGTGATGTGTTACAAGATGTTTTAATCCTTTCTTTAGATAATATTAATGATTATTTGGTGTTAGATTTTTGGGCTTCATTACATGCTACACCCCATAAGAAATATTTTCAAGACTATGTTCAAGGTGATTGTGGATCATTTTATTTGGGTGATGATGAACCCTATAAAATTGTAGGAAAGGGTAAGATATAGATAAAATTATAGAATGGAAACAAATGGTTATTGAAAGAGGTGAGGCATGTTCTAGAGTTGAGAATAAATATAATTTTAATATGGTATTTGGGAAGTGAGGGATACACAGTTTACATTTATAGAAAATTTGTGGAAGGTCACAAAAAGATCACTGGTAATAGCAAAAGAAGAAAAGGTAGGTACATTATATTTATCTAATGGTAATGTTGACTCTTCTATTGATTTATCTTCTACAGAAGTGGATACAAAATTATGGCACCACAAACTTGGGCACATGAATGATAAGGAGATGCAAGGTATCCACTCAAAGAATTTGTTTCTAGATTTGAAGAAGGATTTGGAATTCTGTAAGCATTATGTGTATAGAAAATAAAAGAGAATCAAATTTCTCAAAGTTGGGAAGATAATAAAGATGAAAAGTTAGAGATTATGCATACAAATGTATGGGGATCTGCTCAAGTATCATCCTTAGTGGCTTTTATTATTATGTTACTTTTATTAATGATGCAACTAGAAAAACTTGGGTTTATTACATACAAAGAAAATCTAATGTTTTTAATACTTTGAAGAAATGGAAAGCTTTGGTTGATAATGAAACATGAAATAAGTTGAAGTGTGTCAGATCAAATAATGGAGGTGAATACTATAGCAAGGAATTTGATAATTATTGTTCATCACATGGGATTTTTAGAGATAAGATGGTTCCAAGAACACCACAAAAAAATGGTGTGTTAGAAAGGATGAACATCATAATCATGGAGCATGCAAGGAGCATGAGATTACATGGAGGGTTGCCCTTATAGTTTTGGGTAGATATTTTAGATACTATTGTTTACTTAATAAATAGAGGGCCTTCAATTCTTTTAGATGGTGGCATTATAGAAGAAGCATGGACAGGTAAAAAGGTATAGTATTCCTTCTTAAATACTTTTGGTTGTGAAGCATTTGTCCATATTAATAAAGAAAATAGAACTAAGCTTGAAGCAAAATCCAAGAAATGTATTTTTATTGGATATGGAGTTAATGATTTTGGTTACCATTTATGGGATTTTGAAAATCACAAAATCATTAGGAGTAGAGATGTGATATTTAATGAGAAGGTCATGTATAGAGATCAGTTACAGTAAAAGAAACAAAAAAATCCAAATACAAAATATGCAATACTTGATGAAATCATAGGAAATGAAATTCTAAAAGTTCTAAAAAATTAGAATGTGCAATAAATACAACAACAAGTATATCAAACTCCTAAAAGTGTATTTAGAAGATCTACCAGAGTAAGTAGACTTGTTGAATGATACTCTCCTTCACTTAATTATTTATTATTGACTATGGTGGTGAGCTAGAAAGTTATGAAGCAATGCAGGTAGAAACTAGAAATAAGTGGGAGCAAGACATGAAAGAGGAGATGGAATCCTTGGTACATAACTAAACTTAGGATTTTGTTCAGTTGCCTATAGGTAAAATAACATTGTAGAATAAATGGGTTTATAGGTTGAAGGAAGAAGATGGAGGCAAAAAGAGATACAAGGCTAGACTTGTTGTAAAGGGGTTTACACAAAAGAAAGGTATTGATTTTGATGAAATATTTCCTCCAATTGTAAAAATGACTTCTATAAGAACTATTTTAAGTTTGGTAGAAGTAGAAGATTTGCACCTTGAATAGTTAGATGTGAAGACTAATTTCCTTCATGGTGATTTGGAGGAGGAAATATATATGGAGCAAGCATAGGGATATGAAGTAAAAGGTAAGAAAAAAAAGGTGTGCAAGTTGAAGAAGAGTTTGTATGGTCTAAAATAAGCTCTAAGGTAATGGTATTTTTAATTTGACATGTTTATGTCAAAACAAGGTTATAATAGATGTCATTTTGACCATTGTGTCTATTTTAAGAGATTAGATTATGTAAGCTATATTATCTTGTTATTATATGTAGATGACAAGCTTGTTGCAAGGTCTAATATGCAAGATATAAATGATCTCAAAATAAAATTAACAAATTAATTTTCAATGAAATATTTGGGTGTTTTAAATCAAATCCTTGGTATGAGAATAACAAGAGATAGGAAAAATAGAAAATTGGCATTGTCTCAAGAAGAGTACATAAAGAAGGTATTAGTTAGGTTCAATATGCAAGATGCAAAACCTTTAATTACACATTTGGGATGGAAATTCAAATTAAGCAAGGAAAAATGTCCTAAAATGCAAGAAATAAATAAATTACATGTCTAAAGTTACATATGCTTCAGTAGTTGGAAGTCTAATGTATGCTATGGTATGCACAAGACTAGATATTGATCCTATAGTGGGATTTGTCAGTAGGTTTATGAATAATCTAGGAAAAGAGCACTGGGATGCAGTTAAGTGGATTCTTAGGTAACTGAGAAGGACCACTGATAGATAATTGTGTTATGAAGGTTCAGATGTTACCTTACAAGGATATGTTGATGCAGACATGGCTGGAGATTTAGATGGTAGGAGGAGCACCATAGGTTATGCTTTCACTATTGGTGATACAATAGTTAGTTGGATTTCAAAATTGTAGAAGATAGTTTTTTTGTCAACTATAGAGGTAGAATATGTTATAGCTATAAAATCTAGCAAGGAGATGATATGGATACAATGGTTCATGAAAGAGTTGAGGCTTAAGCAGGAAGATTTTAGGTTGTATAGTGATATCCAAAGTATGATTCATTTAGCAAAGAACTCAAGATTCCACTCAAGAACCAAACATATATAACTCAAGTATCACTTCATTCATTTAGTTTTGTAGGATGGTCAACTGAAGTTGGAAAAGATCCATATGAGTCAAAATCTTGTAGATATGCTAATAAAGGTAGTCACTAAAGATACAGAGAGTTGTTTAGATTCAATAGGTCTTTAAGGATAACAAAGAATATGAGAAACATGTTAGGGTTAAAGTTTAAATAAAATTCCAAGCAAGAATTGTAGTGGTGGAGTTTTAATAATCAGTCTCCAAGTGGGAGATTATTGGATGGTGGAGCCTAATCTTATTTTAATGCCCAGTTCCTGATAGGGGGGTGTGGGTGGCAATGTCTCCCCCTCCCCCACTAATGTATCCATGGGGGCTCAGGGGGGATGTGACCTATTTTGGATCCCTCTTAGTGGGGGTTTGAGGGAAATACCCCCAAAGAAAAATTTTGTTGAAAATGCACTATAAAATATTGTAATTTCATAGTAAATTTGGACCATTCACTATTAGGTTATAGATCTAATGTTAGAAATTATGTTTGTGTATTTTTACCTATATGTAACCCTCCTTTTAATATTATGGCATTGTAATTATGGTGTCACACTAAATGTGAGTGAAGAAGATATTGTAGTGGTTGTATTGTAGGTTTTTTTCTTCATTTGTTAGACTGAATAATAAGAAGGATTGGCTATTTATGTGTGGACATAGCCCATATTGGGAAAATCACGTTAAATCTATGTATCTATTGTGTTGTGTTTTCTAAATTTTATTTTAATCTTTAATTCATTAATATTTCTCTATGTTTTGGATAAATAACAAAGGATTCCTTTGATAAGTTTAGTCATTGGTAGCTTTTGTTTTGAAAACTTTGGGAGCAAATCTTTCTAAAATGCATTCTATGCTTCATAGTCTTTTGGCTCAAAACCAAATTTTGACTTTTATTGACTAGGCTATCTAATGACACATGGAAAAAGAGAAAGGTTACACCATGGTGCCCAAAATGATGAGGCAACCTATGTGTCATACACACTAAGATAGGATGGTTGAATTTAAATTGAATGAAGGTGAAGATATCATAGACATTAATGAGTAATGGCACAAAAATTAGAAATCAATATAAGAAATCCATTTACATCAAGCCTCCAACTGAGTTCATGTCATTCAATCCTTGATCTTGAGTAGACTTTAGCCTTAATCACTTTCAAAATCCCTAACTACTATCACAACAATTTGATATTTGTGAAATTTATCTAAATGAAGAAATGTCATTATCAAAATATTGCAACATACTAATACCCAATAGATTTACTATGGTATCATCATCTAGATCCTATAGGGGAGCCTTGATACCATTCAGGTTCTCAATCAAGGAATCTATAAATACTTGGATATTATGTTTAAGGATACTATGTTTGATGGGAATTATTCAAATTATTCAATGTTGTTAGATACAATGGATAACATTGATTCATTTGCACTTGAGGAAGACATAGCATCTAAAGATAAATAACTAATAAAGGACCTAGTCCCTTTCAAAAGAAAAGTCCTACTCTACACAACTACAAAGTTGTAAGTAATGCCATGCATTGATTTACTATGGGTCATAAACTTCAAAGGGAGAATCATTAATGGAGGATATATTCATTATTATAATGACATTATTTTTTCATGTATATCTAGAGAAGAGTTCAATAGGTATTTAAGCTTACCTATTGTAAATGTTACTTATGATATACACATTGTCATCACATGGAAGAAGGATTACCATCCTAAGTGAGCTCTATCAAGATGGATGCTACCTAGGGAGAGTTTCACTTTGAAAGAGCATGCCAATATCCCTATCCCCATTACCAATTTTATAATGGAAATCTACATAGGGATAACACTATTAAACAAGTTGTTCAGCCATGCTAGTATCTACTTTATGCACCTAGAATGGGTTCCCTTTCTATAACTTTTGACTACCTTAGAGTGCACCTATGCTTTGGGGGAAATCATTAGTGCATGCATCCAAGAGAAAATTATGTAGAAGAATAAGATGCCATTGGGTGGTAATTTCTACATGATGTCCTTTCTACTAGATGTAGTCATGGGAACTATATATAGACACAATGGAGTCCTATGGGATCTCAACACTGAAGTCATCGCCAATAAGATTTATAACTATTAAAATTTCATGCATATATATTCATATGCAAGAAACATAGCCAAAATTTTTGAGGACCTTTATCCTCAGGTATGGATGGCTATCCACAATGAGCTATTTCTAAGAATTTATTTGAGGATAGTCCAAACACTAGATAATAACATAGGAGACTACTAGATATATCTATATTACATAATAATCATGGTGGTGGGGCACAAGGTAGATCCTCTTTTGTTTCAGATAAGGTAATTTAGTATGAAATCACCTATCAAATTTATAATATCATTGATAAGGATCTAATGAAAAACATGAAGGCCACATTTCATAGATCTCACCTTACCATTAGGTGAATGTATTTCACAATTCATGAATATTTTAGGGAGGATGATAACACCATAAAGGCTTATGCATTTACCACCCTACCTCATAGATATTGGGACCCTCATGGCAAGGTCCAAAATAAAATTCACACCCTTGGCCTTGATTACAAGCATGAACCAGTTAATCATGGCTTTCTCTTCCTAGATGTTAAGGATAATGAGAGGTCAAGGAAATGTCTATAACTATAGGGATAAGTGAGGACTTATTGAGAGTGATTCAAGTAGAACCATACCTAACACTTGGTGAATCAATTTTCACAATTTCACCTCTTGAGCATGGATATCCTCAAATTTTTGGCATGGTAGGTAATCACAACCAGAAGGAGAAGGGTCACATAACCAACAAGCTCAAAACTAGCCTCAGGACCAATAATAGTTGGTAACTAAGGCACCACTCATTGGATATGAATAAGAATAATCCAAGGAAGAACAACTTCCTTCCTCAATGCAAGAGGAAGAACAAATGATCCCAATTCAACCTTTAATAGTTTAATTAATCAAAGTCAAACAAGAGTTAGCTGAGTAGCTAACTATAACAGGAGGCAGTGCAAAAATAGAATTTAGGATTATATGCTTGGATACCTATAATGAAGAGGAAATAATGGCTAATTTAGGCCCAATACCAATCACCACTCCCCTTTCTCTCCCATCACATGCATCAATCACATAGGTAGGTAGTACAATAAAGACATATCAAAGGAAGCCCAAGGATAAACTACAAATCCCTATAACCTAAGAGGTAGATGAGGAAGAGTTATAAAAGGAAAAGGTTCTAAGATTACAATAAATCAAGGCCAAATCACCTATCATAGGTGACTCATTTGGTAAGGTTCCCTTACTCACATCTCCTTTGAGTTTTTCCCCTTTGATGTTTTTACTTGTAGTTTCATTCACCCCTGACCCTGTGGTCTTCATAATCATTCACAAATGAACAATCTCTATAGTTTTATTATTTCTACACATATCCATGAGTTTATCTACTACCATAGTACATATTCTACCCTCCATAGTTTTAGTTTCTATCCCTGTGGTTTCCATCCCTTCCATTTCCATTCCATTGACATCCACTCCATTAACATTAATTCTATCCATTACTTCCATTGCTCACTCCATCGCTTCAACTAAATCCCCTTCTACCCAATTGGGTTCATACTTACCTTCTTCCACTCCCATCACTATAACCATAGTGTTAACAACTAAAAGGGCACCCAGGAGGCAACCAATCTTTTTGGTTCATCTAATGCCATAATATGGAACTATAGACTAGTCAAAGATTATTTGGCCTGGAATGCCTAATCCTTACACATAAATTAAGTAACAACTTTAATAACATGATCAAGTGAAAACACAACCCTATAATCCATAAAATATCACTCTTCTATATTGGGCTAAGGAAATAAGAGCCTTGGCTTTTAAGAGGCCAATCTAAGGATAATATAATTGCCAATAGTGAGTTCCCTATTTGACAAAGCCACTGCATTAGTATGAAGGGTGAGGAAGAAGAAGATAGCTCAAGAATAAGATTATTCATGGAGGAAAGGGAATAAGTATACTCCCTAAGCAAAATAAATAATAGGCAAAAGGGTCAGTCCCCTTATATTAAGGACTTGAAGTCATATATGAAGACCCACATAGAAGCCATCCTTACCATACATCAAGGGACCAAAATGGCCAAAAAGGAGCTTAAGTTAGAGTTGGAGACACTCATAGAGAAACAACACATGATTTGGGTTCCACATGGCATTGAGTAAGATGTACAAGATACTACCCTTAGATTTTATGAAATCCTTGATTCCATTCATTCTTTGAGAGTCAACTTAGCTCCAATGTTAATAATATAAAATAATTATTTAGAAGCCATAAGGAAGATGATAAAAAGATAAATTTACTTGTGTTTTACACCTTTAATAAGTAATTCAGCCATATATACATGATGACCCTATTAGATGCATATAACTCTCTAAAATTAGCATTGATAAGGACACAAGCAGCATGAGACAGGGTACCACCTTTAAAAGCATTATTCAATAAGTTGGCTAAACAAGATAAAGAGGTCGAGAATATTTTGTCAAGATTAGAGTTGGATACCATTCTAGATAATTGAGGTAGGCTAGTGACCAGAGCTATATTTGATCAAATGATCAAACAAGCCTCTGATAGCTTTAAATAGAGTCTGTAAGGTATGATCCTAGAAGACATAGAGGCTAAATTAAGTGTGGCAAGGAAAAATGCCATAGAGGATGAAGTATTTAGGGTTGGATTCAAATCAAACAAGGTATAGAATAATAAACTAATGGGCAAGATAAGTAGGGTAAGTCGGCCATCTCTCCTAGATATGAATCTAATCAGGGCTCAACATGCTAAGGCGTATAAATATTACTAGTGCTTGGATATGAAAAAGAAAGATGATCAATAAATGCCACCTATTAGTTCCATTATTCTAACTTCACCTACTCTATAAATAATGACAAATACAACCATGTTAGCTCCACTTCATACCACTATTCCCATGGTGACTACATTTTAAATAATTGATGCATCTTCAAGTGTACTTTTAGTTACTATGATGTCAGCTACTACTACTACAGTTCCCACAACAATTTTGAAAAAATTCAAACAAGAGACAATATAGATAATGGATAATTTTGTACATTTTTCATGTAACCATTATAACCAAAAATTTAAAGTCTTAGTTGCATTTATATATTATAATTACTTGATTTTTGAGCAGCATGCACACACTATATGGAACTCAAACTTATCTTATAGTCTTTTAGATGCAAAATTAGCATGCTAATATTGGAGGATGAGGTGACCCCTTCCCCAAGATCTATATATACAATTTTTAACCCTCTTTAAAAGGGTTAAAGTTTTTGAATGAAATACAAAAATAAATCAAGGATCTTGATTGTCATGCATCTATGTTTTTTCTTTCTTCTTCCTTTTCTATGTTTATGAATTTGAATTTTATTTGTTTGTAAGTTGATTCAATCATTTTGATGTGTGTCAATGCTATAAATGAATCTAACTATTATGTTAATGAATGTTAATCCTAGATGTGTTATAACTATTAAATATTTATATGTTTTATTGATTTAGATAGTTAGTATAGGTTGAATCAATAATCAAAAGTGTGTAGAGGTGTCATAGTTAATATTCTAGGAGTGAGCTACTTATACCTTGGATAACTTCTTTATCTAAGTTTTAATCTCCTATATAGAGGTATGCAATAGCAGCCTTGAAAGGTGCAACCTTTATTTGAGATTCATAAGTACCCTATATTTGAATACCCAAATTCCTTATCGTGTTTGTTTATAAGTGAGCAATAGATGAAAACAACAAACATTGGTTCTTGAGATAATTTTCCACTAAAGAGATATACTAAGAAGCTCTTATTTAGATGTTAGAGGTATGATCACTGGGGGTGAATCAGTGAGCCCAAATAATCCAACTTCAATTTTGATATTTACAAACACTTAATTAGTTACCACAAGAATTCATGAAGTATACACATCATTCATGACAATGAACAAGAGAGATAATATAAGATTAATCACATAACACATGACATACATGGGAAACCCTCTTGGGGAAGAAAACCCACTGGAACCTATAATTAGACTACTATCTTATAATAAAAAGATCCAATTTAGACTAGATGTAATTGATCAAGGAATTATAATCCCTATTTAGTTAGAATATAATCCCATAAGGTGCTTTACTACCTGTCTAGCTTAGCTACAATAAAAACTAGACTTTTAGAAATTTTAACCTTGCGAGGATGATACAAACACCTTAGATGTTGAGTTGCCACAAAAACACATATGAACACATCTACCTATGAACTGATGTTTTCAACACATGATGATGGACCTATGCTTATCACTCTTCACCTTCTCTCACACTCAAACTATAAGAGCACAATTATTCCAATAGAAATATGACTTATATGTCATATAAATAGTCTTTAATCTATTCTTCTCTTAAACTCATCTCAGGGAACTCTACCCCTCCACTCCATAATTCACACACAAGCCTCTCCCAAATCTTTCCCATGTATCTCACAATAAGTCTAGAAACCATCATATTTGGTTCCACTATTTATAGAGCAATCATGATCATTATCATCTTGGTCAGCCATTAGACATGCCTTAACCCTTAAGGCATCTATCATAAAAATACACAACATAATACAATCTTCATAGTTCAGCCAAATCATCTATGGGTCACCCTTAAGGAACTATACCTTTTAATAAGGCCCTTGTAGCCCTTATAGGTCTCATGTGAACCCATTCAATACTTTATCACTTCATCAAACAAAAAAATAACATAGAGCCACTATCAAAATCATGGACCCATTCCATATGATCTATGTGTCCCCCTTAAGTTCCAACAACCAATATATAACCCTTATACTTAAACACAATTCGCTTAAACAACATTTTGTGCACACAATCATTATGGATGAACACATAGTCACATTTTAAACCATTTTTCAAACCGTATACAAATGTTTAAACCTTCAAAATCTATACATAGCAACTTCATGTAGTTTACAACACTCCCCAATAGCCAATTTACCAAGAGATATCAAAATAATATCTTTGACTGTACACACTTATAGATATTCAAATTAGGTTCATTAGATTTGCTATGGATCCCTATTCATCTTTGTTTTTTGCAACATGAGAAAATTCTATCTAGATCTAAAGATATGGCCTAAAGACTAGACACTAGTTTTTCCCATGTTAAATTTGAATATTTAAATGACAATGGTCACAATTAAACATTGAATACTAAGTTCACATCTAGTGTCCTCATTGAAAATATCAATTACACACTGTTGATCTTTTCTAAACTTTAATGTGTAGGTGCCAATACTCAAGCATTAAAATTATCACTTTGACCTCATCTCATGTACTCTTACAATCTTGACTCAAACACATCATCAACCTCTATAGATCATCTTGGTCCTCACCTTGCAGCATTCACCATTAGATATTTGATAAAAAAAACTCATGATCATAACACTTGGCATCCTCACATTCCTTTTGAGCACTTTACTAACAGTCCATGTGCACCATTGATCTCTTTTATTATGAACACCCACTCACCATTGATATTCTGAAGAAGCTCAATCTTTATCTCTAATCATCATTAAACTTCAAACACTTATCCTCATCTCAATGCCTCCTAACATATTGGAAACACATACACTCTATTTATCTTCTATAATATGCTTGATCTTTATATTTTCTAAACAACTATCATATTGACCCATTTGACTCTATGCATACCGTTGGATCTAGAAGTATGAACTGCCATGAACTATAAGATCTTGACTAGGTCTAGATCATTAACATCATGCAAATTGACTAAGGGAACTAACTGTAATATGAATAGAAAGCCTACTTTGCATATATATATATATATATATATATATATATATATATATATATGTATAAATATATATATTGCCTCGATCAATCTCATGACCTCACATTTGCACCATATGAACATCTTTCATTGGGAAATCCAACCATGTCACAAAATGCTCCTAAAACTTTCATGTGTGTAAGATATAATACCATTAATCTCCTCACTCAAATTTTTCTACCACAGAGCTAGCTATGTCAAAACCTATTTGAAAGGCCAACTTTGAACATGCATATCTTTGACATGCTTTGGTGCATGATTCAAAATTTAACATAAATCAACTATGCACAAAACTAAATAAACCCATATAATCACCTTCTCCTAAAATGTCCACATGTGCAAGATATTCCACCATTAAAATTCTTACTCAGATCTATCTTTCCTCATGAAAATTGGCTAAGTATGGGAAATCACTATCAAAATGCTTGGGATCCCAAATTTGCACATGTATATCTTTTGACATTCTTTGGTGCATGATATAAAAATTAGCACATAAGAACTAGGCATAAAACTAAACAAACCCATATGATCATTTAATCCTAACACTTTCAATCATGTGAATTTTGACCTCATCAACATTCTTTCTTGGCTCTGCTCGAGCACTTTTACAAATTTGGCCAAGTATGGGAACATAGTGAATTATGTCTGAGTAGCCAAATTTGCATCCTCATATCTTAAACCACACTTCATTGCATGACTTTATATATGGTGTATAATAACTAGGGACTAATGTGATCATAACCATATGACCAACTCCCTTTGAGTCATTCCCATTTGACAATGGTGATGTCATCAAACTACCTTCTCATATTTTTTGCCACTAGACCCAAAGTGTCAAGATGGAAACTATGATCAACCAGATGAAATCCACTCATGCACACAAGCAATCACAGCTTAAAAAACATCTTAGGTACCTTTTTTACATGCTCAATCTTCCATACTCATTCTTGAACATCTCTAACCATGACAAAATAGAAGATCAACCAAGCCAATTATAAGCACATTAGGACAAACACATTACACACTTTGTCATTATTACTTAGACTATCAAGAATCTACATCCACTCACCAAGGCACCTTCATGATATCACCATGACATCATTAACAATACTCCACCATTGGAGACATAGAATCCTTCTCTATGCATTACCCTTACCTCTTTTTGAAGTTTCTTTGAGATCTACCCACCATATATTAATATTTCACCCATTTGAATCACTTAGTGATTTATCCCTTTTATTATAATTCACACATCCACCCAAAAAATTATTTAAACAACCCACAGGCTTAACCTGCTATTCCACCAGTTGGTTATCCTAACCACATACCTATAACTCATGCCCTAGAGTGGAACCTAGTTCCATAGAGATCTTAAAATGTTAGAGGTCACCTCCTTTAAAAATCTTTGAGGTGTGCATAAAACCAATATCAAAGTAAATTTTAGTGGCTATTATTCATTAATTTAAGAATATTTTGGTTTTAGAAACTAGAATTTGTATATTTTAAGGGGTGGTAAACAACATGGATTCACTTAAATTATTTGGGTTTTAGTTTCTAGGTCAACTCACTTAGTATTTAAAATAATTTTCATACATGTAAATATAGTTTTCCACTTCTACAAAAGGCAGTGTGAGCTTATTAATCATTATATGTAAATAGACATTCACACATATACTCATAATGGCAAATTTTAGTAGTATGAAAGGGATGAAGGAAGTGTTTATAGGTTTTTTTTATAGTTGCATACCATCTATATTTTTCACCCCATTATGATTCACCTTTCCATTTTCCTTCTCACATAAACACCATCTATTAATTTTTTCTAGACTTTCAAAACAAATCTTAGAGATTCACTAAAAAAACCCAAGTTAATTTTTGTATGGGCCACTAAAATTTACCCTGACCCATATCAATAGTACTTTTAACCCAAATTATATATACTAATTTTTCATTGTAATATGCTCTTGGTTATAGGTTGGTCACCAAAAAAATCACTCAAGTTAAACTCAAGTAAAGACAAGATATGCATACACATCTTGGTTCTTAATCCTCCTTTGAAATATCAATTTCATTTCTATATTAAATTAGGGGTGAATGTAGATGATATTTTATGATTATGTATCACCTCAATCTTATACACTTGTAAAACTCAAACCTTGGTTATTCTTCTTACTTATAGACTCTCTTTTCTTCAACAAGTCTCACATCTACTCTATTGTTTGCCCCTTTTCCAATATTTTAGTCTAACCAGACAAACATTATCTCTTGTCTAGAATGATTAAAATGTACTTATGTTACACCTCTATAAGTTTTGAGTCTATACCTATTTTGTTACTCACTAGACACTAATGTCTAGGATAGACAATAACATTGACATTATTGTCCTACCCATGTAAGTGTCCATTGCCCTAAATTCATTTAATTTACAAATAAAATGTGTTCTAATGGTTAGCCTAAGTGATTTAATGTGAGTTATTACTCTAAAGGGATTGATAAATAAAATATCAACCCTCATTAATTCATCACCTAGAAAATACCAAAGAGACCAAAACAACTTATCAAAAGTACTCTATCAATCATTTAATTAATCAAAGCTTCCTTATTTCCATACCAATCATAGGGACTACACATCTACAAGTATGAAGTACTAAAATAATAATCCAAGTGCTCAAATTGCCAAGTTACAATCTAGGTCACTCTTATACTTACTTTACACACATTGCATGATTCACACAAAATTTAACACATAATAGACAACTATGTTAGCCTAAGGCCCTATTTGGAGTATTGGCTATATAGGTAACACTATTTGATAGTAGTGTCATTGGGGCTAACTCAAAATTTTATGAGTATTAACTCATTTTTTCCCAAGGTCACATTGAATATATAAAGCTAGGGTTTTGCCATTTCACAAGGAGTGACAGTCCATGACCCAGATTTAAATGCACCTGAGCAAAGATGAAGCCAAACCTAAAAGCATCCAAGTGGTCACATCCTATTTAACTATATATTTCATACATGACACTATCATCAAACTTAGACAATAGAATCGATGTAATCATCCAAAGCTGACACAATTTTCCAAATAGCTAGAGACACCAGATCCAAAATTTGATAATTAATTTAGAACTATTTTCATGCTTGCTTTCAGTCTATTCTAGATCTAGAATTGGATTGACATTATAATAAGCTAAGTATTTTAATTCTTTCATTTTTGTATCTAACAAAATTATACTTTTTGTATTTAGAGTATCTTAGCATAATAAATTTAGTGTATGCTTATATATATATATTTAGCATTTTATTAGCCTATTATAGATCTCGATAATCACCCTTGTACCATTTCATTTATATATTTAAAACCTAAGCTTAAAGTGAAATACCTACCCACAACATTTCATTTTAGGGTTAAACAATAGTCAATATATCATTGAATTATCAATGTTTTGGGTTATGCCCAAATCTTCAATTATCACAATATTTAGGAAATGACGTACGTATTATTCAATAATTTTGGAGAAGGATTTTAGTATAGACTTGATATAAATAATTTTATTTAGATATAGCTTGAATTTTTTTATTAAATGATTTATTTACTTTCTTAGCATTGAAAATTTAAACCAATAAACCAAATATTGACATTAATGCTTCATCAACATTTTATATAAGTTTTTGGGGTATAGAAGATTTAGTTTGAGTTGATATCCTCTTAATTTATTATTCTATTCCTTTCACCATGTTAGGTACTAGTATACTTGGTGCTAGGATGAAGGAATTAAGGTCTTCTATGTATTCTAAGAGATGGTATCCTCTACCCTTCCTCTTATTTTTTAAATATGATAACTTATCTTAAATATTATTCCATATTAGGGACTCCCTTGTGGTCTTATTTTTCCTAGCCGTACCTCAAGTGATACAAAACTAAAAATTTGAGTAGAAATAAGAGTAAAGGAGTGTGTTCCCTCAATGGAAAGTAGTTGTAGAGAGGTAGTGGCATACACAACTAGGCTTTATACATCTATGCACTTCATATAATCCAACATTCAAATAATTATGGTTGAAATGTTAATTGTAAGGATAAATTTATTAGCCTCATAATTGTGTCTTGATTGTAAGGATATATATTTGTGATGTTGAATGTGCATTACATATCTTATTTTTATTATTCAAAAGGGGTTAAATGAAATATTACATGAAAAAAAAGTATTTCAATGTGAGATACAAGAAATGAATCAAGGGAGTGTTGTCGTGTTTCTTGATTTTGATGTGTATGACTAACCATTACATGCATATACTTGAAGTAGTTTAAATTACTTTTGATGTTTTCTATAGTTCATTACTAATATTTATAGTATGCATAAGTAACACATGAATTTATCATTTATTTCCTAATGGAAAAGGACTATTTATATTAAAACATGTTATTAATTCCAAAAAATATAATCTTAAAGCAATATGGTAGGTTACTATCTGATGAAGTTTATTTACATTGTGCCTATTACTTTGCTTTAATATACATGACTGGATTATGTTTTTATTTGCATGAGAAAAGAGGTGTTTTTGTGGAGGTTGATTCCCAATATGTTTTTTTAAAGATGAAAGGGGAGAGGATGTTTTTAGAGTTATTCTCAATAAATTACACAAGGACACCACTTTTGTGTATGGGATTTTTAGGATATTGACATCTGTAAAGCAAATGAATCTCTTGAACAAGGAGCATCACAAGAGGAAAAAATGAAATAATGGAAATGATTATGGATGAGTTGGGCATACCTGATCTAGAAGATGTTTATACATAATAATATTATGATATTATGTCCAATTTTGGAGTGCATGACATCATTATTGATGTGTAACCATTTTCATTTCTTTGCTTCACAATGTTTATATTTGTTAAAATAGTTTTAATGTCTATTATTTTTGGCAAGGTGATGTAAAGTTTATTGAATGTCAGAAACATTATTTTGTGATATATGCTTTATTTTAGTTGAAAGAAAACAATTTTTTTGTTTAATATGCAAAGATGAGTATATGTTATTTGATTTATCTTTTGATTACCATGTACTTATGCAAATATGGATACATGTTGTAATGTTATGTTTGTAACTATAACTAGATACATTCTAATTATGTATCAATGAGTACATATTATGATGATAATTTTATTATTTTTCCATTGTGCATCTCTAGGATAATCCTAATTATAACTTTTTTGATGTATAAATGATGTTTAAACAAAATCAATGTTTAAAACTATTGTATGTGTTTTTAAATCATTGTCATTCATAGATTGCAACATTTAATCATTCACAATATGTATTACATATTGGTTAAATGAAACATTATTTTTGTAGGCTACAATAGATGGTGAAAAGGTGGGATCAAATTGTGAAACTCCCATTATAGAAGCCAAACAAAGGTCCATTTGACTATATCAATGTCAATTTTCCTAACATCAATGAAAAATACTTGTAGGACACTTGGGTAGATGGTGATTGTTTAATAACTTTGTGAAAGGAGAATAAATAAGGTAGTTTTTCCCTAAATTTTTTTATGTTTCACATCATATGAAAAAATACCATGTTCTTGGGAAGTAGAGTAATATCAACACTACCTTCAAATATGTCATGTAAGTGACTTCCCATGTTAGATATCAAGTGGGTTTGTATTCAAAATTTTTTATGTTCCATTTATATGTAATTTATGTAGCAGATTTTCAATTTCATATACTTGATATGTTTAACATATCCATACAATACTAGTGTTCATATGGGCTTGAATATTTTTGGGAAATTGATGCCAT
Source organism: Torreya grandis (assembly GCA_037957365.1). Taxonomy (NCBI): domain Eukaryota; kingdom Viridiplantae; phylum Streptophyta; class Pinopsida; order Cupressales; family Taxaceae; genus Torreya; species Torreya grandis. Next base: position 809,097 of record JARHVA010005393.1, on the reverse strand, counting down.
GCTAAAAGATAAGTTCATACAACCAAATATGGGAAATGGTAGCCGGTCAGGTTGAAAACATGTAAGGTGTGGTTGTTAGTGTCATAAACACACTTATAATGGTCTTTAGAACTTATCATGTTTTTATCACGTATCATCATGTATAAAATATAGGCAGTGAACATGATAATTTTCATGGCCAACAATATCAACATTTCAAGGGAAATAAATCTCTTTTTTCTCCGTAAATCAGCCCCCAACTAAATGAATGGGTTCATAGGATACTATTATTTGGAATGTCTATTGATGCTATCCATATTAAACACTATGATATGGTGCATGAGAAACTTATATTATTTAATGTTAAAACATAATGGGATTATTTTTTCAACAATGATGATATATAAAATAGAGAATGCCAAATCAAGGAGGCAAAATATGTCTATAGTCCCAATGATGCATAAAGTGTATGAGAATTGACACTAACAAATACATACAAGTGGTTTGTCTACCATGAACATGAGGGGGAAGAGATTGATAGGGATGGGCAAATCCCCTTTTTGCTATGCATCTAACTCCCACAACAATTGGAAGGGTTGTAGAGATTTGGTAATTGTAGCTTATTGGCAATAGACTCAACATTTGGAATAAATGTAATGAAGGTATGTTTTCATTATTTTTAATAATATAGTATATAGATATTATATAACACACAAGTTCATTTTAGTTATGTATTTATGTATAGTTATAATTATACACATTATTGGTGTTTGATACTAAACACCAAGGTGTTCTCACTGCATGTGATTATTATGTCATGATCATATAGTATTGGCATCAACCAATGGATGAAAATATTTATACAAAGAGTAAATTTGAAATACATTGAGTGTAAATTCAATGCCTTCATAGTAGATGATGCTAGTTGTAATCACCTAAAAGTGGTATTTGAATGCTAAGAGTGTTGCTTAAGTTAGCAAGGTTGTTACCATTACATGGATTATTATGTCATGATCATGTATTTTTGGCATCAACTAATGGATAAAATTACTTATACAAAGAGTACATTTAAAATACATTGAGTGGAAAGTTAATACCTTTATGGTAGATGATGCTAGTTGTAATCACCTAAAAGTGGTATTTGAATGCTAAGAGTGTTGCTTGAGTTAGCTTATTCCTAGCCTAGCCCTAGACTTATCTTGGAGACTTTGACACACTTTCCCAACAATTTTAAAAACCACATACATCTATAGTCAGATCAAGCATAGTCTTAGGATAACTTTCCTAGATCCCAACCTAGTTTGCCCAATAGTCTACTAGGTGGACATTAGTGCCACATTTGGGACACTATAGCCACATGGCACTAGTTTCCCCAATTAAGTGATATTTTCCTTTGACTTAACTCACCCAAAACAATTATTTTCCAAACATTTTACCCTCCTATGGTTGGCTTAGGCACATTTTATTATCCACAAAAGATATAGATCTCTATAAATACAAGTCTATTTGACCTTTATTCAGTAAATGGAAAATAGATGCAAAAGCCTATTCGAGCAAAATATGATTTGAGTAAAAGTAAGGTATTTGATACCTATTCTACCCTAATTCTTCATACTACAATATACAATAGCCCTAAGCAGATTTCAAATATTTCAAATCTCAAGCATATTTAAGGCATCCAAGTCCACTCTCAATCTAGCATTCACTTACACTTGTACCAAGTATTGAGTGGGAAAACTACATCGGGATTGATTCCTGCTCAGAGTATTAGTATGTAATAAATTATCTTCATAGTAGGGTGTTGAGGATGCTTATTCTATCCTACTAATGAACCCACATTTTTATTTCATGTCATACTTGTAAGGAGGATTAGGGTTTGCATGCTAAATCAAGTTTTTTATTCACAACACAAAGTTCTAGATTTCATGCATGTAGGAATAAGACCCAAAAACATAGGTGCAGGTGATCCTATTAAATAGGAATAGTCTTACAAAGAAGACACTAGTTTTACTTTGAGGACACTACAATAATATGACACTACTATCCAAGTGGGATGCTACTACCTAGTGAAAAAATAGATCATGGGACCCTATTGATGACACTCAGAACTATCAAGAACCCGGATCATCCATGATAATCACTTTCTAGATAAGTCTTTATTTATGCATATTTAGTAATATTTTTATAGAGTCAAAGAAGGTCAAAATCCATAACAAATTAGTAATTAATTATTGCATATTATTTGACTAATTTAAATAACCTAACCCCTTAATCTAAACATAGTATATAAATAATTAAAATTTAAAAGGTTAATCATTTGACTTCAAATATTGCTCCAAACCCTAACTTCCATTAATCCAAATTTTTGTGCAATAAATTAGGGCTACATACTTCTAATTTTTTAATTTTTTTAGACAACCTAGCTAATTAAAATCAATTTCATATTAGGTTTTGAATTTATTTTAAATATAATTTAACTTTTTACAAAGAAACCCTAAATTTAAAAAACTTAACCCTAGATGCTCTTAAGGTTTGTATCCTTTTTTCTCCTATTTTCATTATTTTCTATAAATTTTTCAAAATTCATATATTCTATTTTATTATATATTTTTTAATTTATTTACCATATGCCATCTAATAAAACTCTCTCTCTCTTCCATTAAGAAAAAGTGCTAGACTAGGTGGTAATCCTATAGAACATATTCAAATTCCTACTACCAAACCTATAACACGGACAAGGAACCTATTACAACTTCAACTATGAATCCTTCACAACCTAATTATGTGGAATTCAATGATGATGCATCTAAAGATGAATAATACAACCAAGAATAAGATGAGGACATGTTGGTCAATTTCTAAGATTGGAAATTAGCCAACCCTATACCTTAAGGGGTCATAGCCTATGTTTAAAATTTGCTTGTTAGTCATGTTGAAGCCACTCAAAGCATTTATAGTTAGTTTATTACATGGTCATATTTAAATCTTGTCTTGGAAACCCTTGGGTGAAGTATTACATGAAAAGGATGTTTTCTATATTATGTCTTTACTTTGTAAATTTGGTGCCTTGGCACATTTTTTTTCTGTAGATACAAGCTTTGAAAAATTATTTATCAATGTAAGATGTACTAGAGGATGTCAAAATTGAGCTTCAAAAAAAGCCATTTGGATTCAAAAATCCCTAATGAGCTCCTAATGAACACATTTCTACCAGGTGTCAAGATCTCAGGAGCTTGGGTATCATGATCAATTATGCTTGTTCATCATATAATGGAGATTTAATGATGTGAGCAAGGTTAAAAAGTTAGTAGATATTAAGATTAAATACAAGTGCACCAAGTGTCAAGATCATAGAAGCCTAGATTAGATATAATGGTGAGTAATGATCAATAAGGTCAGTGGCCCAAACAAATTAATGAAGCATATTCAATCATGTAAAGGTAAATCTAACATCTATCGATAGTGTCAAAAATTCAAAAAGTTACTTGGATCAATATCTATGTCATGCATTTGAGTGTGCATTAAAGATAAATGATCCATGTTTAACACTAAGACCCATGATCAATGGTATACATTTTATCACATAATGAATATCCAACTGTGCATAGGTTAAAGAGCTTAAATTAAATGTGAAGCCACCACATGGTGCAAGTGTAGGAACTAGAAGCTAGTAGTAGGATCCTAAGAATGAATGAAGATTTGATAAATTGCACTAATCTATGAAGCCCATGTCAAGTATCGACAACATTGAAATCAAACTTTCAAGAGCAAATGAGATGATGACACATGTCCAAAATATTTGGTATGGTCAAGCTTCTATTAAAGAGTGTGTTCTATAATGAATGCTGATTAGTTAAGATATTTTAAAAGAACATCAATCTAGGAAGAAGTGGGAGAAGGAATGACATGATTGTTTCAACTATTTTTTGAGGTAACCCTGATCAATTAAGATTTTTTAAGGAGCATAAATGTAGGGAAATTTTAACTATTGTTATGAGTGTAATTGAGATCATTAATTACCCCTTAAGCATTAAAATTTCTCTCCCTATATTTTATTTCTTCTTATAAATGTGTCATTGATCTCTTAATTTGCATCCCTTAGGTGGGTATAGCATATTTCTAATGAAATCACTTTGTAAAATATTTTGAAGTAATATAAGACAATTTCATATTCTAGTTGAATGCTAAGTGTACTTTATTAAAGTTTGATTTATAGAATGTATGTTGTCTATTCATAATTTGTAGGTCGTTCATATACCTTGATTTAAGACTATTAGTTTCTTGCAGGTTGTGTGAAGTGTTAAGTAGCAAGGTTTCACTTGAAGTGTCATAAGTCTATAGTGTCTTACATAGACATATCTCTTTCTCTCCTTAAATTTATAGGCCTATTTTCAACCTTCATATAATATACTCATGTTTGGAACCCCTACCATAGAATCTAATCAATCTTTATCCCCATTGGATTCATTATTAGTCATGAAAGTGTTCAAGTTGAGAGTGGATCATTGAACATTTGGTGCATCATTGTACTTAGAGTAAGTTTTAATTAATGCAATTTCTTCACTCTTTTCCTCCCAACCTATTTAGGTCTTAAGAGAGATTCAAATTATCATATTTTAGGAGCTAGCCTCATTAAAAACCCCAGAGGTCTGACCCAAAATTAGGTAACCCATAGCTTAGGGTCATTCCCATGTTGGATTAGGTTTGAGAGTAAGACTTGAACACTGCTAATTTTAGTTAGGGTGCAACCTAAGTCTCTAAAAATTCTAGCACACCTAGTGGGACCTTAATAAATGCATCTAGACATCATCTTGAGATATATTGACAATGTGGAAGGATATTTGAAAGTCTTAGAGCAGTCATTAGTAGATTGGAGGACAAATTCACGCACCAAATCTCCACCAGGTCTACTTTAAAAGGTAAACAAGTTTAATTTATTAAATTGCCTTTGGATATTGCAAGGAGGAATAGGGTACCTATATTAAACCCTAACCTAGCACCACCTAATTCCCCCACATCCCCAAAATCTACAATTTTTTCTCATACTCAATCACTAAAATTCCACCAAAGCAAATGCAAATGGCAAGGCCTAGATTGTAAGCTTTTGTACCCTTCAATAGTGGTAGCCATCTTAACTTTCAACAACATGATGATATCCTTGATACCTCTTTGAAGAGTCTACCATACTTTTTAAGAGAAAAAATTACCACTCTTGGAGAGTACATAACTAATATTGTAAACCTTTGCTCGATACATAACATTACACAAAAGAATATAGCCATGAGATTATTAGCCACATCTTTGAAAGGTAAATCCCTACAATGGTATAGGGGCCTAGATCCTACCTCATTCAATACCTATTATGAGTTTGGTGAGTGACTATGTAAGAATTTTGAGGTTGAATAACTCACCTCAATCAGGAGGGCATCCCAAGAATCTATGGTTGATTTCAACTATAGGTTCCAAAAAAATTAGGATAGGATCCCTATCATCATTAAGCCCATACCATAATTATGATTTTATTTACTATTTAATTTCATTGAATTCAAACATTGCAATCATGATCTAATCTATGGGTAAGACAACTCTACTTGAGGCTTATGATATATGTTGAGTGTGGAGCCCTTTGGGGCTATCACATGACCATAGGGATACATTTTTGGGACCTAGAGAGATCCAAAAATGTGGGGAGTGTATTTTTCCCCTATTAACCTTTTGTGAAACCTTGATCCACATGTGAGTGGAATATTCCTTGTATTTCTAATTTCTATGTATTTCATTCTTTATGGAGTTAGTTGTTAGATGCCTATTTTCATGTTGAATTCATTGATCTCAAGGAGATAGTTGTTTATTAGAAAGGGGAATGACTTACTTGTTTCAAGGAGTTGGTTGTGATCACATGTCTTTGATAAATGTAATTTTTAGAAGAGGAGAGATAAACATGGTAAGTTCTTCTTTAGGTGTGCTTATGTATGAGCTTGCTTAGGTGGAGGTGAGTTGTCACATGGTAGATAATGCTTATCTTGGATAAGCATTACACAATTTTCCTTGTTTGGTGGATTTTCCTTAATTTACTATATTTACAGGTGTGGTATGACCTTTAGAGGTTGATGTATTTTATTTTTAGGGTGTGGATTTTGAGAGACAGACTCAAAGTGCATATATTTTTTCAAATTGTAGGTGTTTATTTATAGGGTGTGGTATAGTAGCTTGTGAGATACAGTATTGCGTAGGTGTAGGTGAAAGTGTAGCATATCATATGTGCAACATTTTCTATAGAATATATTCTATCTCTATAAGAGTTCTTTGTAATCTTTTTTTATTTACAAATTTTATTGAGGACTTTCTTGAAGGATGTATCCTACATTAGGTGAACCATGGTAGATCTATGTAATGTGTTGTTACTATTTTGTTCTGTCCATTTATGATTTACTTTAACTGTGATTTGAAGATTTGTTTCTATGATACATGTTAGTGCATAATTAAATCTAATTTCACATTTTAAATTTGGTTATGTGATTTTATGGTGATTTAAATGTAGTTTATTTATTTATTTTTTCCTAACAACTGGTATCATAGCCATTGGTTATGTTTTGTTGAAGTGGTAAATCATAAGATAGGTTATTAGCTGGAGTGGGAGCTACGGGAGAAGAGATTAGATTTATGGTTGAGAAGTTTGATGCTAAAAAATTTGGTTTGTGGAAAATACAGATGGAAGATTACTTGTATCATAAGGAGCTTCATCTCCCCTTGGAGGGGAAAGTAGAACAACATATAAGTATGAGTGATGCAGATTAGTCATTACTGAACAGGAAGGCATTGGGAGCCATATGGTTATGCCTTGAATATTTTATTGAATTTTAACATTTTTGATGAGAAAAATACAAAGTATCTCATGGATAAACTTGATTATTTGTATGAGAAACCCTATGCTTCTAATAAAAATCTTCTTATAAAAATATTGTTTAACATTAAAATGTCTAAGAATGGTTCAATTGCTAATCATATAAATGATTTTAATACAGTTGTAAGTATGCTCACTTCTATTGGTATTTTATTCTGGTGAGGAAGTTAGAACTTTATTGATTTCGTGTTCTTTACCTAATAGTTGGGATAGTTTGGTTATGGCTATGAGTAATGCAGTCCCTACCAAGGGAATACCAAGGGAAACTTAAATTTTGAGGATGTTGTACATGTGATTCTTAACAAGGAAATGTGAAGGAAAAGTACTAGTAAATAATCTTCAAGTAATGCTTTGTATATTGATACTTTAGGGAGGAAAAAATACAAGATCAAAGGAAATCATGGAAAGTCAAAGGGCACATCTAAATCTAGATCTAGATCCAAGATGATATGATGGCATTGTGGGAAGAGTGGACACTCAAAGAAGGATTGTTGGTCACTTAGGGATAATAATACAAATAATGAGGAAATTAATGAGTTAAATATGACATCAATTAAATCATGTCAGGATGCCTTAATTATTTATATGGATAGTTTTTCTGAGTCTTGGGTATTAGACTCAGTGGATTCTTTTCATGCCACCCCACATATGCATTATTTTTTTGATTATGTTCAAGAGAATTTAGGACATGTTTATATTTGTGATAATTAACCATTTAGATAGTAGGGAAGGTTATGTTTAGGTTAAAATGTATAATGGGAACACATGGATACATAAGGATGTTAGACATGTGCCTGTGTTGAGATAGAATTTGGTTTCAGTGGGGTAGTTAGGTAGTGAGATATGTTTAGTATTATTTACTATAGATTCTTAGAAATTTACGGAAGGTGATCTTGTGGTTTTGAGATGTAATAAATTTGGTACTTTATATTTGACTAATAGTGTTTATTCTCTTGATTTAGTTGTTGCAGATGGAGATGCAACTATGTGGCACTATAGGCTCAGTCATATGAACCATAAGGGCATGGAGATCTTAACAGAGAAGTTTTTTGAATTAAAAGGCATAGATCTAGACTTCTGTGAGGATTGCATGTATAGGAAACATAAAAAATTAAATTTCTTAGAGGTTAGACACACAAAGAAAGAGCACAAGTTAGAGTTGGTACATTTAGATGTATGGGGACCAACTCAAGTAGCTTATATTAGTGGTTCTAATTATTATGTCACTTTTATTGATGTTGTAACTAGGAAAGTTTTGGTTTATTGTATTAAAAATAAATTTGATGTATTTGACACTTTTAATAAATGAAAAGCCTTGGTTAAGAATGAAATAGGTCTCAAGTTGAAATGTCTTAGATCAAATAATGGAGGTGAGTATTGTATTAATGCTTTCTTTGATTATTTTTATAACAATGGAATCCATAGGCAAAGGATGGTTCCAAAAACTACATAATAGAATGGGGTATCTGAAAGGATGAACAAAATAATAATGAAATGTGCTAGGAGCATGAGATTACATGCAGGGTTTCCTTTATAGTTTTAGGTAGAAGAAGTTAACATGGAAATTTATTTGATTAGCAGAAGACCTTATATTCCTTTGGATGGAGGTATTCCTGAACAAGCTTGGTCTGGTAAGAATGTCGATTATTCTTTTCTTATAGTCTTTGGATGGGAGGATTTTCCTCTCATTAATAAAGAGGATAGGACTAAGTTAGAGGTAAAATCATAGAAATGCACATTTGTTGGTTATGGTGAGGATGAATTTGGTTTCCATTTATGGAGCATTAAAGATGAGAAAATATTTTGGTTTAGAGATATAGTCTTTAATGAAAAAGTCATGTATAAGAATTAGTTCCAGGAATAGGAACATGAAAAGAAAGAGCACACAGTATTGGATGACATTATGGATGGCAAAGTATCTAATGAATCAATTAAAGAACCTTATACATAAGGACCCCAAAATCCTATGGTAAGAAGAACACTTAAACATTTTTCTCCTTCTTTGAATTATTTATTACTCACTGACAATGGACAACCAGATTGTTATGAGGAAGCAATACAAGTAAATGCCAAGAAGAAGTGGGAGAAAACAATGGATGAGGAACATATATCTCTCATGGAGAACCAAATGTGGGATTTGGTAAGGATACCTAAGGATAAGAGTGCATTGCCAAACAAGTGGATATTTAGAATAAAAGAAGAGGATGAAGGGAGAAAAAGGTATAAGGCCAGGATGGTGGTCAAGGTGTTTGTATAAAACTTAGGTATTGATTTTGATGAGATTTTGTTTCCCATTGTAAAAATGACTTCTATTAGGACTGTTCTTGTTTTAGTTGCAATTGAGGATTTGCACTTAGAATAGTTAGATGTGAAAGCTACTTTTATTCATGGTGATTTAGATGAAGAGTTGTATATGAAGCAGCCATAGGTATATGAGGTCAAAGGGAAGGAGAACTATGTGTGTATACTAAAGAAGATATTATATGGCCTAAAATAAGCTCCATGGCAATGGTATAATAAATTTGATTATTTTATGTTGGAACAAGAATATCAAAGGTGTAATTCTAATCATTGCATGTACATCAAACATTTTGATGATGATTCCTTTATTATTTTATGCTTGTATGTGGATTACATGTTAGTTTTAGGAAAGAACATGTGGCATATTCATATACTCAATAAATATCTTAGTGACTCCTTTTCTATGAAAAATTTGGGTGTAGCGAAGCAAATCCTTGGTATGAGAATTACTCATGACAGAAAGGAGAGGAAGTTGATTTTATCTCAATCAGAGTATGTGAAAAAAGTCTTGGAAAGGTTTAAAATATTGGATGCTAAATCTATTGGTACTCCTTTTGTAGTCTGATTTAGATTATCAAAGGAGTAGTGTCCCAAGATGGAAGATAAAAATCTTAAGATGTCCAAGGTACCTTACTCATTGGCAATTGGTAGCTTGATGCATTTTATGGTTTGTACTAGGCTAGATATTGCCCAAAAAGTGGGAGTTGTGAGCAGGTATATGAGTGATCTTGGTTATGAGCATTGAAAAGCAGTGAAATGGATTATTTGGTATTTGATATGAACCATGGATTTTGCATTATGTTATGGTGGATAAAATACCACTTTGCATGGTTATGTGGACTCAAATATGACAAGGGATATTGATAGCAAGAGAAGTATGATAGGTTTCTTTTACTATTAGAGATATAGTGATTAGTTGGATTTCCAAGATACATAATGTTGTGGCTTTGTCAACCAAAAAATTAGAGTAGGTTACTACCACAAAGGCTAACAAGGAGATGATTTGGTTACATGAGTTGTTTCAAGAGTTGGGGCATGAGTATGAAGTTGGTAGACTACACAATGATCGTCAGAGTGTTATTCATTTGGCAAAGAACTTTGCTTTCCACTTGAGGATGAAACACATTTAGTTACATTATAACTTCATCAGGACAACTTTGGAGGAGAACTTGGTAAAACTAGAGAAGATTCATACTAGCTAGAATCCTACAGATATGATGACCAAGGTGGTCACATTGGACAAGTTGAGACTATGTTTAGATTTGGTTGGCCTTAGTGGTCATGGAGTAGTGATTGATTCTATTAAGGAGAAATGGTATCCAAGTGGGTGATTATTGAGTTTTGATCCCTGTAGGGATATCACATTACCATGGGGATATATTTTTGGGGCCTAGAGAGCTCCACAAATGTAGGGAGTGCATTTCTCCCCACTCCACCTTTTGTGTAACCTTGCTTCACATGTGAGTGGAATATTCCTTGTATTTATAATTTTTATATATTTCATGTTTTATGGAGTTAGTTGCTAGATGCCTATTTTCCATGTTAACTTCCTTGATCTTAGGGAGATATTTGTTTACTGTAAAAGGGAATGACTTCCTTATTTCAAGGAGTTGGTTGTGATCACATGTCTTTGTAAAATGTGTTTTTAAAAAGAGGAGAGATAAACATGGTGATTTATTCCTTAGGTGGGCTTATGGATGATCTTGCTTAGGTGGAAGAGAGTTATCACATTGTGGATAATGTTTATCTTGGATAAGCATTACACCATTATCCTTGTTTGGTAGTTTTTCCTTGGTTTGTTATATATATAGGTGTGGTGTGACCTTTAGAGGTTGATGTATTTTTTTTTTAGGGTGTGGATTTTGAGAGACAAAGTCAAAGTATAGATATTTTTGTAAAGTGTAGTTGTTTATTTATAGGGTGTGGCATAGTAGCTTGTGAGATACAATATTGTGCAGGGGTAGGTGAAAGTGCAACATAACATATGTGCAACATTTTATACAAAAGATATTCTATATCTATAAGAGGTCTTTGTAATCTTGTTTTGTTTATAGATTTTATTGAGGACTTTCTTAGTGGATGTAGCCCATATTGGGTGAACCATGGTAGATCTATGTAATGTGTTACTGTTATTTTGTTCTCTCCATTTATGCTTTCATTTAACTATGATTTAAGGAGTTGTTTAAATGATGCATGTTAGTGCTTAAGGCTTATGAGATATCTATTAGGGTATAAAATTGTTTGATACAAGTAGGGAAACTCATGCCACTTTTTCCTGAGCTTTAGCCAACCCCACCTACCATTGCTCTATTTCCCACTCCTAATAATCAAAATCAACTTGATGATAGTCAAGTGGATAAATTTTCAAATATTGAGAGCTTGTTGAAGGTAAAAAACAAGTTAGTGGATATAGAGAGATAAAAATAGACCTCATATAGGCCATACCAAGGTCCCTTCCAAGAGCAATACCCTGTTCAAGCCTAAAATAGACCCTGTTATCCATGAAATCAATAAGACCAAGGCCAAATTACCCAAGGTAGATCTCATAATAGATATTAGCCTATAGCTGTAAGTACCTTAAGATCCTTAGTCCCCACACAAAACAACCTTGCACAAGAGGGTCAATAGTAATCAGGAAGGCAGTCTAATGAGATGGCAATGGCTACAAGTGGAGAAATGTATTAAGATCCTAGTTAGCAATGTATTCCTTCATTATAAGGCCATGACTCAATGCCTCCTCTAACACAAGGTGTTCTCTAGTTGGATGGTTCCCTAACTAAAAATTAGGTATATTGAAAGATCTTAATATCACATTAGTAGCTTACCCAAATTGTGTCATCACTCAGGATGTAATGGTTGTAGACCTACCCCTATATTTTCCCCTATGCCTATCTAGAGACTTTAATGTAAAAATTAGGGGTTATTTATCCTCTAATTGGTCATATATGGTTTTTAATATTGGACATGATACTAGGGTCACTATTAGGTCATAACCTACCACTAGGTTCCACATAGAGCCCTATATGCCTAACTTTGCAAATGTCAACTATACCATATTTGAATAGGATGAAAATGCTAGTGATAAAGAGCCTCATAACCATATTGAAGGCATCTAAAAATGTACTTCTATGAATGGGTAGTTGATAATCATGGATTTGATCCCTATAACAATATTAAAGAATCAGATTTAGGGGTCTATTATATGCATGAGGAAGGTGTTGCTATACCTTGCTTAACTAACACCACTCCAGAGGAAGATGGTCTATGGACTTTATTATTTGATGGATCAAGGTCAAATAGTGGTAGTAGAGCTAGGGTCATGTTGTTTTTACCCTTAGGTCAAAATTACTATTCATATACAATATTTCAATTTAGCTGCACTTCAAACATAATTGAATATGAAGCCCTTTTGCATGGTTTACAAGAGGCAAGAAGGAGACATGTCAAATTTTTTCAAGTCAAGGGTGATAGTGATCTTGTTGTGAAATAAGTGAGAGGAATAAGTGTAGTCAAGAACCATCATTTGAAATATTACAAGCATCATGTATGGGATCTCATAGAGGACTTTCTACCATTCAATATATAGTCCATACAAACAGAGACAAATGAACATGCAGATATTCTTATAACCATTGGAGATTAGTATGAGATTATAAAAGGAGTCAAAGGTAAGTATAGTAAAGAGAAGATCAAGGTCACATGTAGGATAGTTGTACTTAAAAATGAGGTGAGTTGGCAAGTTTTTGATAATGATGATCAAATTATATGTTTTCTAATATAGGAGGCATAATTCTGATACAAGAATCAAAACAAACTCCAACATTAGTATGATTATCAGATAATGTAGCTAAGATATAATAAGATTCTTAAGGGTATTGTGACATTATAAATCATATTCAATGAAGATGACCAAGTGAGAATAGTTAATGCATGTATCTTAACCAAGGAATAACACTATGAGAGGATAGAGATATTGAAAGGTAAATTGTTGAAGTTAGGAAAGATCAATAAAATAGAAGAGAGAGCTACATTTATTAATTTATGTCAAGAATTATCTACTGTATTTACATGGGAATAAAAACATCTAAATGAATTTGATCCCAAATTTTCACAACATACCATTGAATTGGAGAGCTATGCAAAACCAATCAGGCTGAAACAAAGGCCTATCAATCCAAAAGTGGAGGAGTTGATGAGAAGGGAGATATTTAAGTTGATTGAACCAAGGATAATATTTAACATTAAACATTCCTCATGGGTGGTAAACCTTATTCTAATGAGGAAGAATAATGGGGAAATACATTTGTGTGTTGACTTTAGGGACCTCAATAAGGTGTCCCTAAAAGACCATTACCCATTACCCTCAATGGATCAGATTCTTTAAAAGGTGGTAGGTTCTAAGAGTTTTTCATTATTTAATGGATAATTTGGTTATAATAAGATTATGGTCAAGGAAGAAGATATGCATAAAACTGCCTTCACCACAACATGGGGCACTTATGCATACTTAAAAATTCCCTTTGGACTATCCAATGCTGAGGAAAATTTTTAGAGGGCAATGGATGTTACCTTTGAATGTTTGATTTATGATATCGTGCTCATCTACCTAGATGATGTCAATATTTTATCCAAGGACCTAGATGATCACATTGCTCACTTGAGTTTAGGATTTAAAAGATGTAGAGAATTTAGCGTATCATTGAATCCTAAAAAATGTATATTTGGTATTCATGAGGGTAGGTTATTGGGTCATGTAGTGTCTAAGGATGGTCTTTCCATATACCCTAAAATGGTTGAGTCCATATTATACTTACCCTTTCCCAAGCATAATAAGGGTCTATAGAGTTTCTTAGGAAAGATTAATTTTATAAGAAGGTTTATCCTAGGGTTTGGAGAGCTATTCAAGCCTCTTACTCACATGTTAAGAAAATTCAAGGAGTTTACATGGACCAAAGAGGGTAAGAGGAGTTTTGAGGTCATCAAGGAGTCCATATATCATGCCCCTAAACCTCTTAATTTTTATTTTAATAAGGAATGCTACTTTTATGGCTTCTCTATGTTAGATGCAATCTCTGCCATGTTGATGCAATAAAATGAGCAAGATTTGGAATAATCCATTACTTTCTTTAGTTAGTCCTTAAAGGGGTATGAGGAGAGGTATATATTTTTAGAGAAAAATGTTATTATAGTAGTGAAAGGTTTGAATAAGTTTAGGCACATGGTATCCAATATTAAGATCATACTTATGGTAGTACACCCAAGTATTAAAGAGTTTATACACAACAAAGACCTCAATGAGAAAAGAGTTAGATGGGTTTAAAAATGCATGGATTATGACCTTGAGGTTAGAGTCACAAAGTTTTTTATGGGTATAAGGTTATTTGATCACTATGTAGTAGAGGTAAAACAAGTAAAATACCAAGTATTGTCAGTCCATGATAGCCAATAGGCAGCTATAGACAATACACCTTTCAATTGGACACATGATATAATCAGATTTCTTGAGTCAGGACAATGTCCTATAGGGATAGATAGAGCCAAGAGAATACACTTTAGGTTATAAATTATACCATTTATCCTAATAGATGGATTAATTTTTAATAGAGATGTAGGAGGCATGTTTTTGAAGTGTGTGGAATCATGCCAAGTAGACAAGTTGCTTGAATAGTTCCATGATGGTCCAGCTGGTGGGAATTTTTATACCAAGATCATAGCCTATAATATCACTATATCTAGGTAATTTTATCCCAAAATATTTATATATGCATACTCTTAGGTAAATAAATGCCCAAAGTGTGCAATGTTTGTTGGTAAGTAGAAACTAGCTGTCCTTCCCTTGTAGCCCATACAAGTAGAAGAACCTTTCATGCAATGTGGGGTTTAGATTTCATAGGGATGATACACACCCCTTAAATTAAAGGACATAAATGGATAATTATAGATATATACTAATTTAAAATATGGTTTGAAGCAACTACCCTCAAAGAAGATAATGAAGATTCTATTTTGGACTTTTATGATAGTCTTTTGACTAGGTTTGGTGTGCCTTCTATAATCATTTCTCACATTACGTTGGCATTAAAAAAAAAAGGTATGTGAGTGGGAAAATTTACATATTATTTATCTCAAGTCATACTATACCTATTACCCATAGGGAAATGGACTAGCAAAGTCCAAAAATAAGAACTTGTTGAGGATTATCAAGAGAACTACATAGGATAGTCAGAGGGAGTGGCATACTAGATTGAGGACTACCCTATGGGTAGATAAAGTGACACATAAGAAATATAATGGAAATTCCCCATACCTTAGTGTATATTAGAAATAATCCAAGCTTCTTATTTCTCTTTAATTACCTACATTATAGCTTGCACACCAACTTAAGCTCCTAGAGGATGATGCTATGTAGATAAGGTTAAATGAACTAAGATAGCTGGAGGAGATAAGAGAAACTTATATGCACATCATGTTGTCCAATAAAAACCAATTAAAGAGGTTATTTGGAAAAATATCTTCCTCTCAAACATTCTAATAAGGTGATATATTCCTCAAATGGGATGAGGACCGTGCAAAACTAGTAAAGTACTCCAAGTTTCATAGTCTTTAGAATGGGCCTTATGTCATCACAAGTTGTAAAGAAAGAAATGCCTTTGATCTTGATAATTTTAATGGAGAGAAACTTCCCATCCTTATCAATGGGAGGTATCTTAAATTTTACTATTAGTTTTATCTCATGATCTTTGTACATAGGTAGATAGGTCTGTCTTTACCTCTAAGTACTCTTGCACATTACTTTGTTTGTTGTTTTTTCTATTATTTAGGTAGTTATTTGGTGTGTTTTTACTAATTTCCTATTACTTATGTGTGTCTTATTATTTCAAGTATTTCCAAGAGTCAAGAAAAATTCTTATTATAAGTAATGCTTTATTTTTGTAGTCATCATGAGAAAGCTTGATCAAATTATAGGCCCCATGACTAGTAGGATGGGCAAGCCAACTGAGTCACCAGAAATGTTGGTCAATTTCTAGGATTGGAAATTGGCCAACATTATAGCTTAAGGGGTCATACCCTATGTTTAAAATTTGTTTGTTAATCATGTTAAAGGGACTCAAATCATGTATAATCAGTTCTTTGTATGGTCATATTTCAATCTTATCTTGGTAACCCTTGAGTGAAGTATTACATGAAAAGGATGTTTTTCGTGCTATGTATTTACTATATAAATTTGGTTCCTTTGTGTATTTTTTGTCTATATATACAATCTTTGAAAAATGATTTAGTAGTGCAATATTGTCAAAATTGAGCTCTATAAAATAGCCATTTAGATTCAAAAATCCCTAACAAGCTCCTAGTAAATGCATTGTTACCAAGTGTCCAGATCTCGAGAGCTCAGGTAGAAAGATTAATGGTGAAAATTCAATCATATAATGAAGATCTAACAGTGTGAGCAATATTAACCAGTTAGTATATCTTAATATTAAATTTAAGTGCACCAAGTGCCAAGATCATAGAAGCCTAGAGTATAGCTAATGGTGAGTGGTGATCAATGAGGTCAATGGGCCCAAAAAAATCAATGGAGTGAATTTAAGCATACAAAGGCAAATCTAACATCTATCAATATAGTTAAAAAGTCAAAAAGGTACCTAAGTCAAGATCTATGGCATACATTGGGTCATGCAATAAATATCAATGATCTACATTTAACACTGGGACCTAGGATCAATGGCATGCATTTGATTGTATAATGAATATCCAATGGTATGTAGGTCAAAGAGCTCAAATTAAACATGAAGCCACCATGTGGTGCAAGTGTAGGAACTAAAGGTTGGTAATAATATCTTGAGAATGAATAAAGAGTTGATAAATGGCACTAATCTATGAATCCCATCTCAAGGATCAATGGCCAGTTGAAAGCAAACTTCTAGGAGCAAATAAGATGACATATGTCCAAAATATATGGTATGGTCAAGATTATAGTAAAGAGTGTGTTATGTAATGGATCATGATTAGTTAAGAGCTTTTAAAAGAGAATCAATATAGGGAGAAGTGGGAGAAGGAAGGGCATGACTATTTCAACTTTTTTTTGAGGTAGCCCTAATTAATTAAGAGTTTTTAAGGAGCATAAATGCAGGGCAGATGTAATAACTATTTTGAGTGGAATTGAGCTCATTAATGACACCTTAAGCATCAAAATTTCACTCCCTAGTTTTTATTTATTCTTATAAATGTAAGCATTGAGCTCTTGATTTTCATCCCTCGATTGTGTATAGTAAACCTCTTATTAAATCACTTTGTAAACTCTTTTGAAGCAATATAAGACAATTTTAGATTCTAGTTGAATGCTAATTGTACTTTATTGAAGTTTTATTTACAAAATATATGTTGTCTATTCATCATCTATAGGTCCTTCATGTACCTTACTTTAAGATTGTTAGTTTCTTGTAGGTTGCGTGAAGTGTTAGCTAGTGAGATTTCACTTGAAGTGTCATAAGTCCATAGTGTCTTACATAGACCTATCTCTTTTTGTCCTTCAAGTTGTAGGTCTCTTTTAAACATTCATAAAAAAAACTCATGTTTTAAACCCTTGTCATATACTTTGATCAATCCTTGTCCCCATTAGATTCATTAGTAGTCATGAAAGTGTCCAAGTTGAGAGTGGATCATTTACTATTTGGTGCATCATCGTACTTAGAGTATATTTTAATTCATGCAATTCCTTCACTTTTTTCATTCAAACCTATTTAGGTCTTAATAGAGATTCAAATTATCATATCTAAGGAGCTATCCTCATTGAAAACCCTATAGGTCTAACCCAAAATTAGGTAACCCATAGCCTAAGGTCATTCCCATGATGAACTATGTTTGAGATTAGGACTTGAACACCTATACTTTCAGCTAGGGTACAACCTAAGTCTCAAATAATACACATTGAAAATCATGACACTCTCCCTCCACTTAACAATAATGACATAATTATGTACAAAGATGAGGTATTACAAGGATTTAGAGATAGAATTCAGGAACAACCCCTTGATCATGCATAGATACTACAGGTTATATTAGAAATAAAGAATAAAATAAAAAATGGGCAATCTTTAACTCCCCTAGTTAATTATGTTGTTACACCTCTAGTGGGGTCAACTCAACCAACTTAGATATCATAACCTATGAATTTTATTCAACCATCATTGATAGCTACACCATTTATGGCTAGTTCTTCCACTCTAGATATATAATCTATTATGCATGAGATTCACACTCTACAGTATAAGGTGTTACATCTCAAGAAAGGAGAAACTAGGACCTCACATACCTTGGATTCCAAAATTCTATTTCATATACCTTTCACACATTGCATAACAAAAACACCTTTTCCATCCAATTTTATGGCACCAAAGCTCACATTATTTTATGGCAAGGGTGACCTAGAGAATCACCTTAGATGTTTTCACATCGCATGCTTAGACTATGTGTCCAATTATTGGCTTATTATAAATTAATTTCCATGTAGTCTCAAGGATTATTCCCTACAATGATTCTATGATTTTCCAAATCAATCTATCACAACATTAATTCCTTTAGCTAATATGTTCCTAGGACACTTATCTATCAACATCAGTGATAAGATATCATATGCATAAGTGGCATAGTTAAATCAAAATTTGAATGATCCTATCATAGATTATGTCTTATGATACAAAAAAATATTATCCAAATTGACTAGGCCCATGATAGACATAGAGATTAAAGATATATTTAAACAAATTCTCCTACCAACACTGTGTGAAGCTATCTTATTCAATAAGCTTCTTATATTTATCGATTTGTGCCACATAATTAAGGAAATAGAGGTTAAGCTATTATCATTGGGTAAAATCAAGTACACAAATGGATTAGAATCAAATATTAAGAGTTAAAAAAAACTCCATACAAGGTAAAGGCCACAAAGAACAAAATTAATCAAAAGGCCATAGTCAACATAGATTTTGAGCCATTTCCTAGATTGGTTTTATCTGCTCCTCAGCACAAAGTATTCACTAATCTTCTAGAGTCACCATCATAGGTTCTACAACTACTATCAGAATACAATGTCATATCTCTTCCTCCCATTAAAGAGGTTGATATGACATATCCTATTCCAAATAATTATGATTCAAATGCATTTTATGAATATCACAGGGCACCAAGCCAAATGATAAATAGATGCATTAGCCTAACACACAAGATACAATATCTTATTGAGGCTAACATTATTGATGTGGTCACACCCATAGAGGCTAAGTCACTAAAGATATTTTTATATTATTTCCTAAAGCATATATCAAATGAGGTAGGAGGCACATCAGGTGTTTAATATACATACTAAGCACATCCACCACCAAATTCCTATCACATAATTATAGAGGAAACACATCCACTACATAAAATCATTATAATTTATCACACTATAGTGCTAACTATACCACTTATCACATTTTATAGTAGGATATTGTGGATGATGACACAAATTTACATGTGCTCTTCATATGAGCATACATAGACCACCATCTTATTTAGAGTGTTATGGTTGACAATGGGTCAAGCATAAACATGTGCATCATAACACTCTTACAACACTCAAGCTACATAGAGTGAGATATATTACCCATAAATATATTCATTAGTGGTTTTAGTGTCCACATTTAGAGCTCCATTGGGGAGATTGTGCTTACATTATAGGTTAGACTAGCAGACATAGCCACTGAGTTCTTAGTAATACCTAGTGTAGGTATATTCAATATATTATTGGGAAGGCCATGGTTATAGTAGTTCCACACCATCCCATATATAGTACACTAGTGCATGAATTATATATACACTAATTAGGTGGTTAATTTTGAAGGTGTCCCATATGAGTATCCTCTATCCATCCCATAGATAGTTCTAGTATAATTTCCATTTATAGTTCCAACATAAACATCAATTATAGTGCTAGTATAATTACCATATATTCAATAGTTATCAGTTATATTAAAGAGTAAATATCATATTCATACATCATAATGTTCAATATAATCATTAGTATAAGATATGTCTACTCCTATAGTATCTACACGTATGCATACTCTCTCATGGAGACCATTACTAGATAGACCCCTACATTAGAGATATATCATAGATTATAGAGGACCTTCCTCTGATTAGTTCATGTTGAAATAAAATTTATTGGGTTCTAGGGGTTCTCAATAAAATTCACCTACATCACCTCCAACTTCTTCTACCAAATGGGTTCTTAAGTCCCCTACATTTCATAAGGCATCATCATTAGTGTCATAACATCATAGCATCACTACATAGGCAACATCAGACACAAATTATACAACATAGAAGATTATGGGATCACAAATTACCTTTCACACCACACACATAATAATATCTACCTTATTAGACATATGTCATGATGATAGTCTTCCATGAGACTCATTGGTTAGTATGGTTCCTACCCTTGTACATACTTCCTTCTCTCTCTTGCTCCTTGTACATAGTTTATTTTCATTTGATTGTACATATATTATAGTAAAAATAATAATAATATAACATGTAAAAATATAAAAACATTCAAATATTACTCAAAAAACTAAAAAAATTATAGATTGTATGTATTGCTATGTTTACGTCTCTACTACTTACTAGATATTGCATATTGCTAGCTATATTCGTATACTCAGTTTTATCATAAAAATATGCTTCACTTTTTCTTGTCAAGTACTTAAAGATTACATACAAGATTATAGTCCACTACATTGATCTAGACTTATTATCATCTTCCCATTGGGGGTATATACACCAATCTAGTTCATACATTTGATACATCTACTCACTCAGGGGCATCTCATACATAATTGCTACTACTAGGTTCTATCTTTACATTCTATAAATTCTAGTTTATGCATTGATATATATTGATATTTATAATTTCTACTCATCTATCATATTTTTTACTTCTTATCACTAGTTAGACTCAACATATGTACATCTTAGCATTTACATAGATTTGTACTACATAGTTATACATACTTTCATTTCTAGCTTTCCTAGTTTACATTTGATTATGTTTCCCATGTTTCTTCCATTTTTAAGGCATTTGAATATGCCATTACTCTTTTTATCTATGCCACTTATCTATTTTTATGCCTTAGACATGTGCCCATGTCCCTTGTGTGTGCTTTCATGCTTCTATATGCAAACATTTGAACATGTTCTTCCATATGGATTTAAGCCAAATTATTTATTACTTGCATATATGGATATTTGAACATCCTTTTATGTCTTCATTCTTATATTTAGTGACATGTGCCCTTTTCCCTTGTATTGTGGCCCCTTGGCCTAATTTTGTGTTCTTCATGTGTTTGTATGTATGCTTCCTTATATGCTTCTTCACCATGACACTTATATTTGCTTGTTACAGACACCAATTTTTGATGCCATGAGGGACCTAATTCATCTACCCCTCTTAATTTGGTGTCATGATGGACATCATGCCCCATTAATTAGATTTACTATTATTCATTGATTATATCTATTTTGGCACCCTTGTGAAATGCTAAATTACAACATACATATTAAATTACTTACTCATGCTCAGATACTTTTACATTCTGATGTTATGTTTTTAAATTATATTAGAATATCATACATATGCTATGTCTAACAAATTTTGTAGAGATGCTCCTTATGATAATAGTTCTTACATAAGTTTCACAACTACCCTCAAAAGATGGGTAATTCATAGGGGTTTGTCATAGAGATCAGGCTCCTAATTTGATATTCATAAATAAATTTCAGCACATAGGCTAAATTTCATAAATAAGATAGAGAGTAGACACAAAAAAGAATAGAGGCTTAAAAACTAGTTAAGATCACCCAGATTTTAGACCAAACAAACATTAGCACCTAGAATGGGAAACTAGCCCCATAGGGTACTACTGTCCACTATGATGATAAAATACTAACCACTAGGGTGCAATAAAATCTCCAAAATAATGCAATAAAAACAAAATTCACAATATGATGATAAAATACTAACCACTACCTCCTATATATATATTATACTTAGCCATCATTATTCCATAGGCCAACCATACTAAGAACATCAAGAAATGCAACAAGCTAATATGAAGGTGTGTAAACCACGAGTAAGCCACACATATCCCTATATGCAATATAGGTTTATGGAATATCATGCCCCTCCCCTTCAAAACAAGGTTATTCTTAATGTTAAATCAAACTATGATGTTGTTATAGAAAAAATTCATCCTCCCATGTTGTATATTTAGAATGTAAGTTCTTCCGTTTGATCATATACTGCTTAATGGGTTTGGTCCACAGATACTTAGTGCATGTGTGAAAGATATCCTCAATCTCTAGAATGACTTGGACTTATTCATCCAATTTAGGTAACTTAGTTTTAGTGAAAAATCTATGTCTAATTACTTTCTTTAGGCAAAATACATGGAATACCAAATGTATGTGAGTGGTTGGGGGTAATGATAGCTTGTAAGTGACATTACCAATTTTATGAAAGATTTGGTAAGGGACATAATACTTAAGTGATAGATTTTTATCCTTTTTTTAACTTCAAATACATCTACTTATATGGATCAAAATTCACAAAGACCCAATCATCTATGTTAAAATGTTGCTCATTGTAGTGTTGATCTACTTGTTGCTTCATTTGATTTTGTGTCATTGCCAAATTATCTTGAAAACTAACTAGCACCTCCTATTGATGGTGAATGTGTTCCTCAACATATTGAACCTTAAGATGCACTATCAAAACTAAATTGATAGATGGGGGTGATACCCATATAATGCCACAAATAGAGACATCTTGGAAGAAGTGTGAAAAGAACTGTTATACCACCACTCAACAAGTGGAAGCTAATGAACCCATTTGTCCTATTTGTCAGAAAAAATAATGAATATACCCTTTAAGACATTTATTGACTACCTTATTTATCCATTATATTGAGGATGATAGAATGAGATGTGAACCAAATGGGTACCCAAACATACAAATAATTTAGTCTAAAAATTAATAGTAATTATGGGATCTCGGTCACTTACAATGATCTTTAGAGTGCCATATAATTTTTAAATTATATTGATAAAAGCAAAATCTACTATACTAAAAATAAATGACTGTGATAATGAGTAAAAATTATAATACTTGGTGATTCAATCCAAAACTACCATGATAACATTTTTACTCTTAGACCGTGGTAACCCCATAATGAAATCCATGGAAACCTCTTCCCAATGCTAGCTATGGATGGATAAAGGCTACAAAATAAATGAGGTCTTAAGGGTTACACCTTTAATTTATTGGTATACCATACATTCAACCACATATGTTTGAAAATCCCCCTTGATTCCTTCTCAAAGGAAATCTTGCTTAATTATATGATATGTTTTCAAAAATCCTAAGTGACCTCCAAGTGGAGAGTTATGAAGTTCCTAAAGAATTTTATGTTTGAGGAGAAAAATATTACAAAGGTATAATATATATGAATACCATAATGTGTTCCCTTTCCAAGTAAAATTTTAATATTTTTTATAACCTTGATGATGATTATGAATCAAATCCTTGGTAACACTATTATTCTCCCATTCTAATCTTGCTTCCTCTAGACAATCGATCTACCATGTAGTCATGACACATAACATTGACTCAATTGATTCATCCCACCTAGAGAGGGTATCTACCACCACATTATATTTTCCTTTCTTATACACTATTTCAAAATCATGGCCTAAAATTTTAGTCACCCATTTTTTTTAATTGTCAAATGAAAATCATTGTTCCAAAAATATTTGACGATATCATGATTAGTCTTTACCTAAAAGTGATAACCCTTTAGATAAGGTCTTTATTGATTCACTGCATGTAGAATAGCCATCATATCTTTTTCATATATTGGTTTGAGCCTATTTTTTCCCTTCATTTGGAAACTTTTAAATTTTATTGGTTTGCCTTCTTATATTATTACATCTCCCATGCCATATCCTAATGTGTCACACTACACAATAAAAGTTAAAAAAAAATTAGTATCCAAAATTGGAGGTGTGCACATAACCATTTTCAACTATTCAAATCCCTTGGTATCTGAATCAATCCACTGGAAGGAGTCTTTCTTCATCAAAGAGGTGAGTGGGGATGTAATGATACCATAATTTTTTACAAACCTACAATAGTAATCAATTAGGCCTAGAAACTCATGGAGATTCTTGAGGGTCTTGGGAGCCTACCACTGCATCATCACTTGGATTTTCTTAGGATCAAATTTCATGCCATGTGAAATAATATGACTCAATTACTCCACCTCTTGGACACCAAAATCACATTTGGAAGGTTTGGCATAAATTTGATGTTGTTATAGAATTTAAAGCACCTATTTTACATGCTTCAAATGGTCTTCCCAATTTTTTTTGTAAATGAGGATATCATCAAAAAACACTAATACAAATTTTATAAAACATGGCCTAAAAATAGTATTCATCAAAATCTGAAATGTATATGGTTCATTTGTGAATCCAAAAGACATGACCATAAATTCATAATGGCGTTCATGAGTTATGAAAGTTTTTCTAGGTATGTCCTCATTTTAGATGTGAATTTGATGATATCTAGAGTGAATATATAACTCAATAAAATAAATAAAACCATGAAATTCATCTATCAAATCATCAATTACTAGAATAGGAAACTTATCTTTGATGGTGTATTTGTTGATTTCTTTGTAGTCTAGGCATAGCTTCCAACTATCATCCTTCTTCCGCACCACGACCACTGAGGAGGAATATTCACTTTAACTATGTTGGATGATTCCTACCTCCAACATATCTTCTACCATATTTTCAATTTCACTCTTTTAGGCATAGGGATATGTGTAGGGTCTGATATTAGGTGGTGTACTTCCTATATTGAGTATGATGGCATGATCATGTGCATGGCTTAGAGGAGTTTTTTTTGGCATGTCACCAAAAAAACAAAATGGTCATCCAACACCTTTTGAAAATCAAGATGTGTAAACTCCTTGGTTGGTTAAACCTCTATGTAAAATCAACATGTCAAAAAATATTTTGCACCTTTTCTAAGAATCTTCATCATCTGGTGGGAACTAACTAGTTGTAGATATTTAGCCCATAATCCATGTAGTTTAAAATTCCTTCCTTATAAATAGAACCTCATGAATAATTCCTAGAAATTAATCTCAATAGTACCCAAAGTGGTTATCCACTTCACTCCCAAAACAATGTTAGCTCCTCCCATGAGAATAACAAACATAGGGGAATTTAATAAATAGTCCCCCATAACAAGCTTAATACTATAGCATTTTCTAGAATAGTTGATTGTAACACCATCTATAATCATGACCTAAATTTTTGGAACTAGGTAAATGAAATAATTAAAATGAGAAACCAACTTACTATTGATGAAGTTATGTGTACTCCCAAATTTAATAAACATATCCACCTTCTATTTATTTAAAAAACACACCACCTTAATATTTTGAGGAGTACTAATGGTTGAAAGTGCATGATAGGAAATAGTAGGTTGATAATCTTCAAATTCATCCTCAGGTTATTCTAACCCATCCCTTGAAGCCTCCTCATATTCTTCCTCCTTATTGGCATCATTAATGTAAAACAACTTCTTTTTAGCACATCAATTCCCTTTTCTCCATTTGCTATACAACTAAGACACAAACCTTTTGCATGCTTTTCTCCCACTTGTTGAGGTTTCAATTTGGTAGGTTGATGCAATGATGGTGTTGGGAAGGTGTGTTCACAAACATTGGTGAAAGGTTTTCATATGATCATATTTTTTTCTTATCCATGCATGCCCTTAATATGGCCTTAGATACAGTACTGGGATGAAATATGCAAATCTATAATTTGATGTTATCTTTGAGGCCACCAAAAAATAGGTCAGTCTAATTTTGCTTAGTGATGTATGCCACACATAAGGAGAGATTCTAAAATTGATGAATGTAGTCTTTGATAGTATTGATCTAGTACAACTTGGGTAACTAACTGAAGTATTTTTTAGATACATTATTATGATAGTGGATCTGTAACTCCTCAAAAAATATCAACCATGAAACTAAGATACCCTTGTTTTTATTTTGAGTACATAACTAATGATACCAAATGAGTGGCTCAAGTCATAGATATAAAAAGGACATAACCACTTTTTTCAAACATGGAATCTAATGTAGATCAAATAAATTTTCAACTTGAGTGAGCCAAGTGAGTATATTATTACCATTAAACTTGAGTAGGTCCACTTTTGGTAATATCAGCTTAGGGCCAAAATTGGTGTTAGTATTGTTTGGAAGAGGAGAACCAAACTAAAGTGATGGCAGATTATTTTATAGTTGTTGTGCTGATAAGTTGGCCAATTACCTAGATATTTATTGTAATTGATTGATCACATTATCCAAGCCCACTCTCAACCTTGTAATTCCCCCTTAAATCATATCAAAATCATTAGTTTTCACCATGCTCTACAATTTTGACTTATGTTGTTTAACTACCTATGAAATAGATGGATCATAAGTTTTAGAGTCTATGTCATCCTTGAGAGGATTTTTTGGAGTTTCTTTCCCTTTCTTGTGTTTGTGAGTATTTGGACTAGCCATGCACAAACCCTAGGAATGTTTTAGCCCTAAAAAAAGTATACCATTGGAATACACCATTGCAATCATTTCACCAAGATGAATCTAACTATTGCTATTATACACAAGGGTAAAAAAATTTGACCCAAAAAAGTGTACTAGTAGAATATTCCATTGTGATCATCTCGTAGAGATGAATCTAATGATTGTTAATTTTCATTAGGTAAAAAAAATTCTAGACTTTTTTTTACTAGAAAAAAAGTTGTCTTTTTGTTAAAAAACTCATAAAGAAAACTATGGTGATGAAAAAAATCAATTCTTCTTAGATCACAAATTATGTTTTTTAATCCTTCTAGTGCTTAAGATGATAGATCCATAAAAAAAAATGCACTACAAAAACTTGCCTAAATCGAAGCTCTAATACCACTTGTAAGGAAATTACTTAGATGATTTGAAATAATAGAATTATATATGGTATAATTAAGAGAAGAATAAGTAGATCTATAATAACAATTATCAAAAGAATAAAATACTTGAATATTATGACTGAGCCACTTCGAGGGGGCAACCTCCATAACAATGCATTAAGAACAAAATTCACAATATGATGATAAAATACTAACACTACCTCCTATATATACTCTACTTAGCCATGATTATTCCATAATCTGACCATACTAAGAATATTGAGAAATGTAACAAGATAATATGAAAGTGTTTAAGCCACAAGTCATCCATACATATCCCTAGATGCACTATAGGTTAAGGGCATAACTCATTTTAGCTCAAATTCATACCAATTTATTTGATTTATGGGCATCATGTGTGTCATGATCACTCCCACATTTATTTTAGTTACATAAATTAATTTATTATATTCTCAATTCATGATCAGTATAATCATATATTAGATTAGGGGCATGTTCATGACACAGTTTCTAGATACTCAGCAACACACAGGTTGATTAGATGGAATGATAAACTCCATGTAATTTTATATGTTTTATACACTTGTTATCTCATTTTAGGTTATCACAAAATTTATGCCTTACTCCATTTATAGTGGTTAGAATTCTTGAGTGTCCTAGAGAAACCTAATATACCCAAGTGGCCATGGAGCTGATAAACATAGATAGTTTCAACACTTTACACAATTTATGTATGGATGTATCTACTTCACATAGGTGGTAAATGATGGATTAATATCCTACTTGGGTTGTTGATCCACCCACATAAGATGATGAGACACACTTACAGTCTTATCCAATATATTCATAGATTAAGATCCATTGAGCAGGGGTGGGCAATGATGGACTCAAAACTAGATTGAGTTCTTGAGCCACCCATATGATTATTTATAAAGCCATTAATTCAATATAATCTAGGAAATGATATGATCACTATGTACACTCACACACATAGGTTATCACTAGGTTCATGTATTGGTTTGCATACCTAATGAGGTGTATCATTCCTTTCCTCTCTCTGTACTTAGCTTTACTTAGTTTCTTTATTCATCATAGTCTTTTGATTTTGATCATATCTTAAGTAAGGATTGGTTTTTGTATTTTTCATTATAGGTCATTATTTTGGATCACGTTTCACATATGCAGACCTATATTCACATACTCAAACTCATTTATATGGGCTTCACTTCCAAGGTAAGTATAGGTACACTTCTTTTTCCTTTATACTAGACAATTCACTTTGTTGCATTTATAGCATAAAAGGGGGTAAATTTAATCACTTAAAAGTGTTATTTGGATTCTAAGAGTGTTGCTTGAGTTAACCTATTCCTAACTTAGCTCTAGACCTATTTTGGAGCCTTAGACACACTTTTCCAACCATTATGAAGACCACATATATCTACAGTCATCTTAAACACAATCCTAGGATAAATTTCCTAGATCCCAATCTAGTTTTCCTTATAATTTTCTAGGTGAACATTAGAGGCACATTTTTTACACTATAACAATATGACACTAGTGTACCAATTTGGGTGTTATTTTCTTTTGCCCTAGTTCTCCCAAACATATACTTTTCCAAATATGTGCCCCTCCTAATGTTAGCCTAAGAAAATTTTATTATTTACACAAGATATATATCTCTTTAAATATAAGTTTATTTTACCTTTATTCACTAGATGGAATTATAAGTAAAAGCCTATTAAAACAAAAGACAAGTTGAGAAAAATTAAGGTATTTGATCCCTATTCTACCCCACTTTTGCATACTACCATCTAAAACATCCCTAAGCCCAAAGTTTAAAGATTTAAAATCTCAAGCACATTCAAGGCATCTAAGTCCACTCTCATTCTTGCATTAACTTGCACTTGCACCAAGCACTAGGTGGGAGAAATACATCAGGGTTGATCCCTCCTTAGAGTATTGGTATGTAGGCAAATATATTCACAATAGGGTGTTGAGGATGTCCATCATATGATACCAAAAAACACACATTTTAAGCTCATGCCATACTTACAATGAGGATTAGGATTTGCATGTTAAAACAGGTTTTATAGGCACAACACATAATTCCAGATTTGTGTGCATAGGAATAAGACCTAAAAATATAGGTATAGGTGATTCCATAAAATAGGAAAGCCTTGAAAAGAGGACACTAGCACCAATTTTAGGACACTATAGTAGTATGGTGATACTATCTAGTTGGGGTAATACTATCCAATGAGTAAACAAATACCAAGACCCTATTGATGACACACATAACTATCCATAACCCAATTTTTAGAACCTAGATCATCCACAACAGTCACTTTTTGGATAAGTTTCTATCTATGCATATTTATTATTATTTTTAGAAATTTAAATAAGTCAAAATCTATAACAAATTAGTACTTAATTATTGCATCTTATTTGATTGATTTAGACAACCCATCCCTTTAATCTAAACATAGGATTTACATAGTTAAATCTTAAAAAGTTAAATCACTAGTGTGGAGATAAAATATATTAGGTGTATTATTTTTTATTTATATACACATCATGAATTACATATTTTAAATTTAATAGATACCATTATTGACTTATACTATATAATCTTACAAATATATCAAGTTATATATGGAAACATGTGAGGTCTACTTATACAACAGACATGTCTATCATGATTGGTTAAAAAATTTGATACCAAAGATGAAATAATAAGATATAATATGTGTGATTTTTAGTGATTTTGGGTGCATAATTAATAGTTACATTGATAAATACATGAAAAATAGGTATTTGATAATTTTTGTAGAATAGTATCACTCCACACAGGCTAATTTTGTCAAATATTGGGAGCATTACTGGATTGACAAGGTTAGAATGTGGTCATGATGTTTTCATACCCTTATACATGTTAGGAAAAAAATAAATTCAAGCATAAAATATTACCATTCCCATTTTAAAAATTATTTCTTGTGCATAATATGAACTTCTTCATATCGTAGGGTGGATTGGTTAGTTCACCAACTAACCACAACTATTTATATATTTCATTGGTAAGTAAAAATATGCAAGGATAGTATCTTCCATAAGAACATCAAATTAGAGATAATTAAAAATATTTCATGGGTCAAGGCTTCATAGATTCCATTTTATCATGTCACTTTATTCAAAAACAACCCTTGTATATCTTGGGTATAAAGTTAGACAAACAAGTCATTGTATTATCATGTCTATATTGCAAAGCCATCCATATCAATGTGAAATTGTCCATTTTAATTCCAAAGATACATTTATAAACATTTGATTAAGGTGGATATAATGAGAAAGACAATAAGATAGGTAGTTGTACTAGATTTGACAAATGGTGTTAATGAGTGCATCAAACATAATGATATAGATTACAATGTAAGGTTTCTTTCCACTTCTATTTTCTATGTTTACAAGTTTTTTGGGAATCTCAAGTAGCTAATACATTTTCATTACATAGTTCATATAAAATCAAGTGGGAAATAAAAATGAGGATGAAGTAGGTAAGGATGTCAGAGGATTAAACCCTCAAAATGAAACTAGATCCGGTATAGATATGTCAAGATAAAATCCCATAGTTGAAAGTGAAGAAATAAATCTGTTAGATGACATTGAAAAATAACTGAGGGAGGTTGATAATTTAAGACATGTCTTTAATCATACTCATTAATTTTTTTATTTTTTGGCATTTCTAATAGGATGCATTTCATTGTATGAATAGATCCCTACCAATGCTAAAGTTGATGAGGTCGAAGACTTAATATGAAGAGCATGAGAGTTTTTTAATAAATGTGTCACAACAAATCACATCATTGAAACACTATCATTCTTAAAATATATATGGTATATGTTTATATCAAGGTGCAAAGTAGGGTGATATCAAGCACACACACCTGATGGGTCATCCATTCCAAGAAGTGCACGATGGGCACAAAACTTCCATTCTTAGAGAGAGAGACTTCATATACAAAATGAATAGAGGAAGACAATATAGCATGTTAGAGGAGAGAACCATTTTTTTAAACCCTCCTTGTAATAATCATAAATGAGAATCTTGGAATGAATATCTTAGCAAGACAGTGAAGGGAGATAGATACAAACATGAAGGAGATAATGCAACTTGATCTCCCCCTATGTTGGCTATAGTGATAATTATTTGCAATGTATGAGCATCTTGTATATGATATATATCAATGCCATATATGTTTTTCCTCATAATATAAAAGTGATATTTTCAATGGAAACCTACCATGTCAATGTAATTTTCTAGAATGAATGGCGTAGGAGTAACTGCACCATTTCATGTAAAAATAAAATTCTCTTCTGATATAACTACATTTATATTATTCAATTTATTCTATGTTCACTTGTGATATAAATACATTTATGTTAGCTATCTATAAATATAATTAGTGGGGATTAAAACATATTTGATGATATAATCCTTCTCCAATAAGATTTAAATTTCTATATAATGATGATATAACAATATAATGGTTGAGGTTTTTAGATATATCATAAGATGTGAACATTTTCATATATATTAATGCTCCATATTATCTAGGAACATGTTATATAACATAAACATTTATAATAAAAATTTAAGCAATGTAAAGAAGACTTCAAATAAAATAATTGGGAAATATATCTGAAATTTAGAATGGGCAATAGATTGTATATATGAAGATAGTGATAAACATGAAGGTATCTATGAAAGAATTGGTATATATGAAGTTATTTATAGGTGAATAAAATAAGGGTATTTCTCTCTATAATGAAGGTTGTGAAAATAATAATTAAGAATCATTCCATTTTGATCTAGAAACTAGCTTAGAGGAGTAAGGATTTAATTTTATGAATATGTTAAGAAATTGGTTTCATAAATATTAGATATGCAACTGAATTAATTTTTTTTAGCAAATTTGTTTCATATATAGTAGGGATAGTAATATGTGGTTATTTTTGTTAATCATCACTCATTGTATCTATATTAGTTGGATTACCTCTTATATATTAAATATCTAGGGAGAAAAAATAAATAAATAGAGTGGTAGTAACATAAATTAGAGAATAATTTCATGAGTACATATGACATAAGTGTTATATTCTACAAAGGTCAACAAGAGAACAAAATAGATTAAGCTATAAATTAGATGTAATGTCTCATGCCATTAATGTTATGGGACTTGGATATACTTATTAGTTTATGGAATATGGTGGTAATATATGGGGTAATGTTCTTTTGTATTATAATGATACTTGACTTGAAGAGCATATGTTGTATCCTAATTTTTAGTTCATGACATCAATAGAAAGGCATAATTTTGACTTTCTCATCCAATGGAATTTTAAATCACTTGAGGTGATTGTAATATTGACTGATATCTATAATACTCCTTGTGCCATTCCACCCTATATCAAATCATTCCTTGAAAAATTCATGACTACAAAGGTATCCAATAACCCTGATATAATTAAACACCTCGATCAAGTAAATAATTTATTCATTGGAATTACAATTCATTTTAGAATTAATTTTGAACTATTAATTATTAAGAGTCATCATTCTAATGAAGTAAGAATACAAATAGCTTAGCCCTTTGGAGCATTATGGAAAAGGTTCACAGTATCCCATCAAGCTAATTTCCCATTGAAGCAACCTAGATAAAGGATTTTGTGAACAAATACTTTGTACATCTACCCACCCACCAAAGATACTAATAGTGATGAAATTTACTCTCCCTTAAGTGACTACAAATATTCTAATAGTGATTAGATTGTGGAATTCATAATTATTTTATCTGCACTTATTTTTGTATAAAATTCATAATGTACTTGAAGGTGAAGATGATTATGGTATCATGGATATAAACCAAAAATTATAGACTTCATAATTATTTTGGTTTCCTTTATTTTTGTATACAATTTATATCTATACTTGTGGACACAATTTAAGAGAGTATTAAATCATTATAATTTATGTAAATTATGAAAATTATATACAAAATATTAAATCTTATCAAGCACATGATGTTTAATTTCTATCTTACCTATGTGGAGAAATTAACCCAAGAATTAAAATTCATTTTGGAAAATTTGAACTTCGACCTATGCATCATTTATTTCACCACTATGTTTGATGCATAAAAAATGAAGCATATGTTGGCTTATTGTACCCATGTAACAACAAATAAATCCATGGATTAATTGTCTAAATATGGTTTACATTCATTTTTGTTGAATTATATTTAATGACGTTAATTTGAGTACATTTGAGACCCATTATGGTAGGATAGATCATTTGGAAGTTTTAAATATGTTGCCATGTAATGTATTTTAGTTTTATAAGTTTTAAATATGCCTACATATGGAGTGGCTAATTTATACTATCTTAGTATAATAACAACCTTGTCCCTATGTCTAACTTCTGTGTTGGATACCCTTTGTGATTTGCTCCTCTATTATGGGGTATAATTGTTGGTTATATATAAAAAGCCTAAATTATAATACATGACAATAAATTTATTTGCCTAATATTATTTACAACTCTTAAGTTCAAACCAACAAAATTCTAACATAAGTTCTTTTTATATTTCTATGTATAGTAGACACAAAATATCCTCTATATGTTGAATGTTATATAGAAGCATTTTTTAGCATGGTGGCTCAATTTACCCAATAATGAAATTTCATTTGAATTTTTTCCACATGCTGTCAATATGGAGGGGGGAAATGGGAATAGTAATGTTTCAATCTTCATTTTCATTGGAATGATAGTTATATGAAAAATACATGGTTTATGTAAGGTAAAATGTTATGTATCCATATCATCTACATAGTTTGATGTCATTTGTGTATGATGTATTACATAATTGTCTTCATTTGATGCTTCATCAAGTATATGGATATATATCAACTCCACAATCACTATGTTATTATCTAATTTAGTTTCCAACTTATTAACGATTGTCCTTGCACCTTCAATAAGTTTATACAAAAACTAGTTTTCCTTGCTTAGAGATTATTTTTTAGCAATGCCATGGACACCTTAAAAGCAAGATGATATTTTAATAACAAGAAATCCTCAAATATAATCATTTAAATAAGTTCTTCCATATCCTCTAGCATTTGAGAAGTTTTATTCTGATCTTTATTGGCTGGAACTGTTGACTACTAGACTTGCACCCTTGCAAAGGTAGTTTTAGGCCTTCACAGTCTGAAGTAACATGGAGACAATCCTAGGATGTGGGTGGTATAAAATTTGGATTAAATTATATATTATAATGGATATCTCCCATTGATGTATTATTTAGGATCCCTACTCTATACTACCAGCTTGTAAGGGAAAAGAGAATAAGGTAAGCTGAAAAGAAAACCTATCTAACTAGGGTGATACACCAAAATTCGACCTTCATTTGTGTAGTATGAACTAAGAGGATTAATATAGACATAAATATGATTAAAATTATCAAATTATATCCTCCAAACATAAATATTTCACATAGAGGCTCAGGTTTGATCCATCATCTCTGACACCTGTTTAATAGGTCTCTCAATGACACTAAAGAAAGCTTACAGTTGCCATACAAACAAGATGATTAAAGAAAACTATGTAACATTTAAGGATGCTCTAAAACCTGAAAATAGTTATGGAGGAAAGTAAAAAATTAAATTAATTCTATACTATCATTGTTATTCATCAACAAACCATGAAAATACACTAAAATAAGCTTTGAGGAGGTATGAATTCAGTCTTATTCATTCAAAAAGGCAAGTAAAAGTGTTTTTTTATAATGGAGTTGAAAAAACATAGGTTAAGGATCCATTAAAATTATGAACATTGTCTTACATATAGTGAGAATGAGAGAGAGGAAAGAGAGAAAGAAAAGAGCCCCCAAAATTAGGAAATATGACATTTTCTTAATCCTTATTATAATCCAACATAGCATTTCAAAATTAATCTCTTTTATTAATTCTAAAAATTTGTGTAGGGGTTTAGGTGAGAGATTTTTTTAATATTTTAAGGAGTCTTTAATATGTCATCACCCTTGATTGGTGGAGTTTGACCAATAACAGTGCCTAAATCCTTGGTCAAGAACCCTATATTCTTAGTTAAAAGCCTATTTGAGTATAAAAGGTCATTTCCTTGAAATTAGGTCTTAAATTCACATTAAATTCTTCATTTTAATTCTTAGTATCCTTAATTTATGAGGTCTATACAATAATTTAAGTATTTTAGGACTCTTTGTGCACCTTTGACTTTGTCTTTTAATTAGGTGCTGGAGGGAAAAAAGATGATATTAGGAGTCTTTGAGACCATTTCAAACATTCAAATATTAATCCAATCACCTCTTAATTTTTATAAACTTTAAATTGGCACGGAATTTGAGAAGGATATTTATATATATCATTGAATAGCTCTTATTCATCATTTAGTACTTGTGAACACTTGATTCTTCCATATAAGTAAAAAGGCAAAGAAGAGTTTTTTCATTGGACCAGGAAAAACTACACCATGGATGGATTCTCAGCATGAAATAAGATGTAAAAAACTTAATTTGGAACCATCAAGTATCCTAAAAGATTTAGATTTTCTCATTTTTCTTGCTAGAGCACCCATTTCTTGTAACCCTAAAACCTGAAAATATCTATGTTTAGAAGATTGTATAGATCAAAATGGAAACTTGGGCACATTTTTGAGTGCCATATATCCCATTAAATCTCCACACATAATTTCATAATTAGACTCATAGTGTAAGTGCTCCTTTACCTTCATTTTCTTCTTTAATTAGCCTTGATTATCCCTCCTAAGCCTAACAAGTATAAATATTACTACTGGAATATACCACATGTGTGACACCACAAAAAATCATGTGATTAAATTTAATTAGGATAATACCATCCTACATACCAAATTTTTGTTCCTAAGATCCTATGGAAGTATTTAGAGTAATCCATATAAGTGACATCAGCATAAAAATACATGGAGGTAACCTCCTTGGAGTCATAAACAACATAAAATAGGTCTTAGGATAAAAATATGTCATAAAATTTTATTTTTAGGTCTTTCTCTACAAACTAGTCACAACTAGGGTTTTAGGAGGTTTAAAACCTATTTGGGGTCTTAACGATTCTTCATAAAGATGGGACATCCAACTAACCTAATTTAAATTATAAAACCTTATTTACTAGCATCCTCATCTACCCTAGGAAATGGATCATCTCCCCATGATAAATGTGAGAGATGAGACGAGTACCTAAAGTTGCTCTTCATGTGGCTTATTTGGCATTGTTGAGGCTCAAGAGTGGTCAAATCTGATTGTCAATCTGGTTTAATTCCACGCTTATTGGGTCTCAAAAATAATTCTTACTAACTGGATGAGTTAAAAAAAATTAAAATAACCACCCACATGAATATAAATTATATATAAGTCCTCATCACTCCTCTATATGTTCAAGGTACATTGGTCAAAACACTTGGGGTTTAGGCTTGTCTTCTCCTTGCTAGCCCTCCAGGGAACTTGGAATAAAAAATGAGTGTGTTTTCACCTTGGAAGTGTATATATACCCATTATATTATTTTTTATTACTTTAAATACTATTCATGAAGTTGTATATGTTTTTTTCAAGCTTAGACCTCAAATAGACCATCTAGTCTCAAGACTGCCCCTTACCAATGGAGCGGGCAAACTCTGAGATAAAATAGTGTATATTTACCCTATTTTAATGTATTTTATATGGTAATTAACATATTTTTAAACACAAACATAAATTTTACCAACATTTAAAACCTTATCATGCTTATAGAGGTCTCAAAACACCAAATTCCTTCAAGACTAGCCTGTAGGCATATGACCGTGTTAAGGCAAGGAAGGTCATCTTGGGTTTAAGACATTAACACTCACTTGATCATAATTTATATATATTAAAAGTTTCCTAAATAACACATAAAATATTATCCATAATTATTCTTTAGATAACTGAGCTCTCAAATTGGTATAAGACACTAAACTCCATAATGGAGGGTTTATAATCACAATAGCCCTGATGACCCTAGAGTTCTTAAACTAGGTCCTTCTCTTCATCATAACAAAAAATTGATGAAATAACTTCATTATTATATCTATATTTCCTTTAAAATATTATTAATTCAACCTTAATAATTAAAAATACATCATATTCATCTTGTTATAGGGCAGGACTATAGGTCTGTAATAGGTTGTGTTTTGTCTTCATTACTGTAAGTGTACTAATCTGACTGATGTAGGTCCTTTGAGAGGCTTATTACTCTTCCATACACCCATATCCCTTTCCATTAGTTTTTACAAAACTTGTTTTCACTATATAACTACTCCATATCTAATCTTATTTTAGACTTAATATTATAAAGGTCTCTTGAAAGGCCTTTAGGTGCCTTGAGAGATTCTTGACTATGTTTTTTGTGGGTTTGAGACCTATCCCTCTACATACCATATTAAAAATTGACTATAATCTATATAAATTTCCAATTAGGTTTAAATACCTTCTCAAAACCATCTCTCAAACATACTCTATTAGTTTTTTCCATAGGATTAAAACCAAATGTCTAGATTGTAGCCTATATGTTCTTAGGTAACAGTAAGGTTGGCTGGAATGAGTTTTGGATTTAAAACATAAATTAAGTGGAATAAATTCCAAGTTAATCCTATATATTTTAAAATTTATTCCTATAATCACTACCTTCATTACATCATATACTCCTCTATTAAACTACTCATTCAAATCTTAAGTGATTATAGGTGCTTATACCGACTATAGGTGTATGTAGGGAGGGAGAAAGTGATTGACTATAATGCTTGGGTTTTTGAACCTCTCTTAATGACACTCTATGTTTAAATTAACTTTAAATTGTTTTATATTTCAATTAGGTTCATTATCTTATATACACCTCTACCAACACCATTTATGTAATTTCAAAACCACTTGTCCTTGTCTTCATACAGTCTATACAAGGTACAGTAGGTAGAGATTTGACTTGTCAACTTAGTTTCACTATCACCTTATAATTACAAGTGACTATTTATCCCTTAAGTATTTGGGTCACTATATTCATTTTCATTGTATTGAACCTTCTATTTTAGCTTTATTTTAGTGTTAGTTTGATGTTGACATGGTCTGAAATGTGGACCTACCAGCCTATGGGCCTGTAGGTCTCATTTGAGGATTGTTTAGGTATTATATAGGAAATATTTTAGTTATTTAACTCTTTTAACACTATAAAAATAATAAATATATCAATTTTTACTCCTTTAATTATCACATGCCATTAATACATTCTATAATAATTTCATCAGGTTGTTCAAGTGATTCTAGTAGTTTTAGTACCAAAAAGTCCTATTTTGAGGCCATCTACATAATTATCAAGGTGAAATTGACATTAAATAATATTAATGACCTTATTTATCCATAAAAATGTCAAAAAAGTGATTTAGAACAATTTTTATGTCTTAAAATGAAGAAAAATTATTTATCTCTCATATCGACCTCCTTGGCAGCTCTAGTAGGGCAATTTTTAAGTGATCGATTGTGGACACAAGAGAGAGATTTAGGATATGAAACTTTATTATGGGTAATATTATTATTTAAATAATTATAATTGGTTTTAATATTTATTTCTTCATCTTTATGCAAAATCACCAAGAGTGACAGTAGGTCACTATGGCCTATTCATCCGAGAGGGGTCTATTCTTGCACTTGTTTCTCAACTTCATAAATTGATAGAGAGGAATGATTTTTATGGATTATTTTATAGGTCAGATATCTCATTTTGATGTTTGTTTCATTATGTAAATCCTTTCAAGAAGGTACATATGGCACATAACTAGTTTCCTATAATATCTTTGTGAATGGTTTGTTTGATTAGTTATAGAGCATGATTTGAGTTTTAAGAAAGTGTCTAAAATATTAAAGGGTTATAAATTTAATATATAATTCATTTCACACATAATTAATCCAATTAAAGTTTCATAGGTATCCATCTTGAGTATAACCTCCTTTGAGATAGTTTAAGGTGAATTTATCTCTTCAATAAGGTAAAACTATATTTAATGAGATTAATTTTCGTGGTAAAGGGGTAATGAGGTAATTAAGGATATGTGTAATAATATTATATACCTCCAATGATTCTCTAAGGTAACAAGGTGACTAAAGACACTCTTGGAAGCAAAGGGAGCTTCAAATGACTAAAATATCACTAAAAGACTATATGCTACTGTATTTTCAACTTATGAGACCTTATAAAATAATTTATACCCTTATGGATGTGTTATGAGGGTGTCCAATTAGTTTTCAAGGTGATATAGGTCCTTTAAATATATTTTAGTGCTTGGTTGAACTTTAAGGTACAATAGAATCATGAAGAAAACTTCTTTAAATCCCTATTTAGCAGAGTTTAAGGTAAGTTAGCATTTTAAAGGTAAACGGAGATTATTGATTTCCATATATATCAAGTTATTTTAATCTCTTAAAGTTGATGAAAGGTAAATAAAACACTTTTAAAATTTTGGGTATTATATGTTGAGTCTTATGTTTAACAAATTTAAGCTATACTTCGTACAAGTGTAATGATGACCTACAACCATCCTATTTTGGCTCAAATAGTGATATGAAGAGAAGGATAGAGATAGAAGGAAAGTGATAAGATGGATATTTTATGATATAAATAACACTTTATTGAGGAATAAGGGACTTCCAAAATTCCATATGCACCTACATAGAAGATCTTACCTATTTCTATCATTCTAATCTCCACTTACAACCAAGTACAAATAGTGATTTCATAGTCAACTTATTATCTTATGTTACCTAAGGGTCTGTAATAATGGAAAATACGTTGTTCCTATGATTCCATAAGATGATATAGGTTCTAAGTATATGTCACAAGACCTTTTTGGGGTGTATTGCACCTTGTTCCTCTATGCATAGACCTCCAGTCAATGCTATACATAGGTAGTCTTATCAAAAGGTATAAAGTTTGACATTTATCATGATTTGATGATGGATGATATGGGGGTTAAAGATGAAATATGAGGTATTAAGACTTGGGAAGGTTAGTAATGTATAATAAGGTTCTTAGAGACAAGAATGTAGTCCTAACTATAATACAATAAAATATCCATCTATAGTACAAGTTGTATAAATTGTTAGGTGAGCTAAAGGTGAGTTGATGCAAGTATTTAAGCTCTATGATCCTTAAAGAAGTAATAATGAATATATTTAGTAGTTTTAAATTTTTAAATGAGTTTAATAACTCAAATAGTTCCTCTATTAAACCTAAACAATCCTCAAATGAGACCTACAGGCCCATAGGCCTATAGGTCCACATTTTGGACCATGTCAACATCACACCAACACTAAAACAAAAATAAAATAGAAAGTTCACTATAATGAAGATAAGACAGTGATCCAAATCCTTAAGGGACACCTAATCACTTATAATTAGAAGGTGATAGTGAAACTAAATTGATAAGTTAAATCTTGACCTACAATACCTTATACAGACTATATGAAGACAAGGACAAGTGGTTTGGAAATGACATAAATGGTGTTGGAAAAGGTGTATATAATAACATGAACCTAATTAACATCTCAAAAAAATTCAAGTACATTGAAACATAGAGTGGCATGAAGAGAGGTTCAAAAACCCAAGCATGATAGTCATGCACCTTATTCTTTTGTACACACACCTACAACTAGTATAAAAGGTTTGAGTGGGTAGTTTAATAGAGGAGTATAAGGTGTCATGAAATTAATGATTATAGGAATAAATTTAAAAATATTTTGGAGTAATTAGGAATAAATTCCACTTAATTTTTGTTTTAAATCCAAATCTCAGTCAAGTAAACCTTACAGTTACCTAAGCACACGTAAGTTAGAGTCTAGACAACTGGTTTCAAGTCTCTAGAAATAACTAGTAGAGTCTATTTGAGAGATGGGTTTGAGAAGGTATTTAAACCTAATTAGAACTTTATCTATGCTCTAGTGTATTAATAAGATGGTATGTAGAGGGTGAGGTCTCAAACCCACATAAAACATAGTCAAGAATCTCTCAAGGCACCTATAAGCCTTTGAGATACCTTTCTAATCTTAAGTCTAAAATAAGGGCAAAGATGGTGTAGGTAGCTAGTAAAAAAAAGTTGGTTCAAACCTAAGGGAAAGGGAGAGGGGTGTATGGAAGAGTAATAAACCTCTCAAAGGACCTATAATAGTCATATTAGTACACTTATTATTTTAGATAAATTTTGCTTATATTATTTGGAGGAAAGAGAGAAGAAACTTGAGAAGGGTATAGTCAGTAGAATTTGGTATGTTATGCATGTGTTGATCTAGATGGTTATAGATACTCATATTTGTCTCGGGAGGAATGACCTATGATAATAAAGTACTAAAGAAATGGTTTATTAGTTATATAGTAGGATGGATTGCCTAGTAAACTATATCCAAGAAGTACGAGCTCCCTTGGAGGCTGGCAATCCATGATTTTAAACAATCAAGTTCTAAAAGATAAATTACTTTCATATATAATAAAAGATACTAAAATCAAATACAAGAAGTGATTGATAAATGAATAGGTTAATTTGACTAATTATAGTAATAAACAAATTGATATTAATTTTAAATGAATCAGGTGTGGCCCAAAAAGTAGGGTGAGGTTCTATGATTTGTAAAGAGGAAAAAAATTGGATCTAGTTTAGTTTTGGTGGGTGAAAATATCTTGATATTTATTTGTAAAATAGTGACCATTGGTGGTTAGGCAACCATCAGTGGTTAGGGTGACCATCGATGGTCAAGATGACTGTCAACAGTTACTATGTTCTGGTCTAGTTTAAGAAATTAGTCTAATGAGGTTACAAAATGGAATTCTGTAAAGTGGATTTAGGTTAGGTTTGTTGAGAAATAGAAATACAGTAACTAATTAGTGAAAATAGATACTTATCTTGTTGGTTTCTAATCTAAAGAAGGGTCGAGCTGGTTGAGAAATCTTTTGGTGGAGAATGGGGTAATTTTGATAGAGTAACGATACTTGGTTGTTGGTTGATGGATGGTAGTGCTTTGTATCTCTATCAAACTTGTTGGTTTTCTAGAAAAATACCTACAAAAGGAAGTTTTGAAGAAAGAGGCTCTACTTCTAGATGTAGATGTTAATGGATTGATTGATCAATTGATGCCTTTTCACCTTTTCCTCTCTTTTTATAGAAAGGAAGGAGAAGTTAAACAAGAGGTTAAAAAGAGGTTCAACAAGTAGTTTAAATTTAGTTTTCACATGCATTAGATCTTACAAGAATTATATAAGATAAATATAAAAAATCAAGCTAGAGTTTGACTAGAGTTGATTATTTAGGTAGTTAAAGGATGATTGTAGATGGTTAGGCCTAAACTTCAGTAGTTAGGGTGACCTTCAATGGTCAAGGGTAAGGTTAAGTTTGGTCAAGGTGGTTTAGCCATTTAGTTTAACTAGTCAGCTAACTTGACTCAAGGTTTTTATTTGAAAGGTTATAAAAGAGTCCATAGGTGTCTTAAGGTGGTCTAGGGGTCAGTTCAAAATTTAGAACCATTATGTGCAATTTTCTAGTGTCTAAATTTTACCCCTTTTTATTATATAATTTGTATTAGCAAGCTACAAAAAAAATGGTTTTCGGGTTGAAGGTTAGGTTACCCTGAGCATGGGAGGAGGTATTCCCCATCAAACTAGGAAATGATGAGGTAAAACATAATCAAGTATAGGTTTGAAAAGTGGGTGAGTTGGTGATGAATTAGGTGGTGGGTTGGGTACTGAAGCAAAAATATGTGCACAAAATATGACTAATTATGATATCCAAGATCACATAATGACTGAGTTACCATGATTGGTAAAAATAAGGCTGATACTAGAAGAACAAATGGAAAGTGGACCATGTGACCATATGTGATGGTTGGGCTACACTTGTAAATGCAAGTCTCCTAGATAAGGTTAGTGTTTTCATGGGTATCCAAAATAAGAAGTGTTCCCATGAAGACACAATTTGGTCATGTATGTGTAAGGTAGCACAAGTTCAAAATGGTCAACATGGAAATGTAGTTGGTGCAGTCAAAAGGACCAAGGTAAGGTTGTCAAAAAAATATGCGATAGTTAGGCCAAAATGTCTAGTTGTGAGGTTGATGTGGTTTAGTTGTTTTTGGTGGAGAAGGCAATCTCTATTAATGAGTAGTTTGGATATGGTTTTGGGTTAAAAAATTTCTTGAGAATTATGGGTGGGAGGAAAAAGCCTTAAAATTTTGACCATCAAAGGTCATGGTGGATCCTCAAGGTTGAGCATTGGTGGTCACCATAACCATCAATGGTCATATGTCAGCCTTAAAAGGGTGTAGATAAAAGACCTGCTAAGGGCTTTATTGCCTTATTTGGTAACCATCGATGATTTCTCTCTCTAACATGTTGAGCAAAGTAGTGACAATGGTTAGTGATTTGTTAAGAGGTTGGAGTAAGTGATTGAGTAGACTAAAAGATTTGTTATAGGTTAGATTAGATTAGGATGCAACATAGACAAGGGAGGGTATGAGACCAAGTAGGTACAGTCCTTAGGGTTCCTCTTCAATGATGGTCAAGGAATGAGGTAGGTAGTGTTATTGAATTGGTAGTTTGTAGTTGAATTGTTAATTGAATGCTTAGTGAATTGGGTTGTTATTTAATATTTGTTTGGGTGTGGGTTTATTTTGACCTAGGGTTAGATATTTGGGAGTTTTGTCATTGAATTTTGGAGTGTAAATTCATATTGGAAAGGGTAGGGTTGATAAGGTAGTTAGAGTAAAGAGTAAGAAAGTTTTTTAAGTAGTTGGTGGTGTTTGGTAGGTAGATTTTGAGGGTAGGGTGAGGTTTGATCACTAATGGTCACTACACAGTGATTTTTTATGGTCAATTTTGTCCATTGGTGGTTGATAAGTGACCATTGATAGGTCATTTGGTAGTGACCATCAATAGTTGGTTGCCTAACCATCAATGGTCGAGTATTGGAAGCATTGATAATTAATGGTCAATGAAAGGTGGCTA
Source organism: Torreya grandis (assembly GCA_037957365.1). Lineage (NCBI taxonomy): Eukaryota > Viridiplantae > Streptophyta > Pinopsida > Cupressales > Taxaceae > Torreya > Torreya grandis. The sequence goes on along the minus strand of JARHVA010005393.1, from coordinate 764,712 downwards.
AGGTTAGAGTTTGAAGGTAAGTTTTGATGGTTTAAGGTCAAGGGTAATTTTAATGTTAACATTATGAAGAGTTAAGGTCAAGGGTTGAATGTTCGAGTAATGGTTGGAGGTTATAGGTTGAAAGGTAATAGTCAAAGGTTGTAGGTTGAAAGGTGAAGGTTTTAGGTTGATAGGTAATAGTTGAAAGTTGTAGGTTAATTATTTTAAAGTTTAGATAATATAGGTTAAGGGTTTTACTTTGTACATAAGCTATAGGTATAGGTTATAGTAGGAAAATTATCTGAGTTAAATAAAATAGGAGGTCAGTGTGATAGATAGAGTTTGTAGGTAAAGTATGTCAGTGGAATAAGGTTTTTATTTACTATCAAAACAAATAGGTATGAGAAAAGATACCCATGAGGGATAGAGTGCCTTGCATGCTTGATGAGATTCAACGTGGGATGATTGATGATGATTGGGAGCACATAGAGGACATGGGCCTTCAAGGTATGAGGTACTACCAACATGTACCTCATGATGTGGCAATTTTAGTGGCACTCATTGAGAGATGGGATCCTACCACTAACACATTCCTTCTTTCTATAGGTGAGCTAACTATCTTAATTGAGTACATCTATAGGATCATGCAGCTTGGGGTGAGATGATTTAGCACAATTAGAGTGATGACTAGGATGGGTAGATGGAGCTCTTATACAAAGATGACATTGATTTTGTGAGGTGTCACTTAGGAGGCTTTCACTACAAAGACATTGTATTAGAGAGATAGGGATGTGAGGAGGCTTTTCATTATGATGATGATAGAAATTACATGTTATACATTACTATATTCTAGTAGTGGGAGGTTCTCATACTTTTTGTTGGGGGTGCTCATGGAGATGGGGTTGGGTCACATAGTGTTTTTGTGGGCACTTATGTTGTTAGTGTATATTTATTGAGAGTTATGGGGATTTTTTGCCCACTAGAGATATGAGATTTGTGTCAAGTTTGTTCTTCATTACTGGGCTTATGAGCACATTAGGGTGCTAAGATCTATGGGGATATAGTGGGATGTTTTTATGCAGATGGATTACAGGGTCAGATATATAAGGTGGAGGGGTGACTATGCCCTTTCAAGACTAGGAGAAGGATCACATGATATATATTGGTAAAAGGACCAGCTAGATGCCTTAGTCATAAGAGAAATGATATGGAGACTTTATGTTATGTTTCTAGGCTGGGCACACTATAGGAGGCATACTTTATCTATGTAAAGTTATAGATGGATCTATGGTAGACAAAACTATGAGATAGATCTGATTCCATTTGATAGGGTACAAAGGTAGTTTAGATTCATGTAAGATATACCTAGGGCATTCTCGAGATACATGAGGGAGGCTGTAGATTTTGCACTACCCATTCCACAACTAGTACATGACTTTAATGATCATGAGGAGTTACCTATGAGGATAGATATGGATGTTGTAGGTATGATAGATGGCTATCTTGTATGGTATCAGGCACACTATGCCATGGCCTATTTTGGTGGTGATGATGGTGGTTGGTAGGATATTGATGTTGATGCTAGAGGAGATGGTTAGTAAGTTTAGATGTAGGGAGTTTCCCCATATGTATAGGTAGTGACCATCAAGAAGGACCAAGCATAAGTAGATCTAGCTACAACTCAAGAATCTTTGGTAGTGACATAGGCATCCTTGGTAGCAGTGTAGGGTTAGGAGGCCACTTTGATAGGGGAGAGAGATCAAGCAAGGTCTCAACTAGCCTTGGTGATGTAGGAGAGAGATTCTCTCTGGTAGGTAGGAGGTGGAATCCTAAAAATTATAAAATTAGAAGGTACTATCTTGATGCAGAATATATGTAGTGACTATGGAGGAGAAGCATATTATGAGGCCTTGGTCTTCAAGCATTTCCCATATGACCCTTGATGGGGTGAATATAGGGATAGGATTGTAGGAGGTACAAGCATGATGACATTAGGGTTAGTGAGCCACATCTATAGGTAGATAGGAAGGTATAGGAGGCCAAGATCTAGGAGGCAATGGTGCCCCATGATCATAGATTTTTGATGAGACATGATATTTTGATGTATTTTATAGTTTTGATATTAGCCTATTAGCTAATGTAGTGAGATGCATATTTTTTTTGAGAGATGTGTATTTTGTATACATTATGATGATTATTTATGAGATATAGATGTGATCCTTTGTTTATGGTTTGTGGTTCATGGTTGTGATGTCATGTTGAATATTGATGATACCATATTAATTATGGTTATGCTCATGATGATGTTGATGTGAACTCACCTATATAGGCATGCGATGATATGTCTCTTTAAGTTATGTTCATGATGATGTTTGATATGGGTTGATGTGATGGTTATGGATGACTATGATGATCCCAAAATGATTATGTGATGCTAATGTGATGTTTTTCATGATTATTATGATGGTTATGACATTATGATTATGGTATTTGATGATGTTATTTATGGATGTGATCATTTATTTTCATGTTTATGATATTGATATCATTATGGTTATGGCTAATAGTTATGCTTAGGTGGACAAGGTTCTGATGTGATTATTGTTATGGTTATGGATTATAGATGATAGTTATATGGATGTGATAAATAGTAAGATTTTGATGATGTTATGATGATTTTTATGATTATGGTGTTCATGCAAAAATCTAATGAGTACATATTTCTTCATTTAGATTTAGACATGCGGTGGATATGGTATATGTGATTATGAGGATGTGATGGTTGATAGTTAATTTATTTATGGAGATTGTGATTATGCTAATGATGTATGTCTTTGTTTAATTATGTGATGATGATATTATGTGATGTGGTTATGATTATAGTCATTTTTTTTAGATTGCGGTGAAGCGCATAAAGTAAGTTAACCAACAAAACTAGATGTGAGAAAGAGAAGACAATCCAGAGAGAAATGTCTAAGGGAATGTATCAACCAGTATGAGATAATAATAAGGATGCATGATGCTTCTTCTTTTGAAAGGATGAAAACAAATTAAAGTTGGACCAGCTTAAGGAACATAAGCCCTTTAAATGATTTTCATTAGCATTCATTAGTTGGTTAAAAAAGGTGTCTTGATAACATAATTTAAATTAATTTTAAAATCCCTTGATTATAGTGTATAAAGGAGAGATGGATGAAGGTGGAAACTTCTTATGAGACTAGCTTGCCTCTTCTGTAGGTTACCAAAAAGTCAATATAAACAAGTCCCTATCATATAAGGTGTAGACTGATCGATGTAAGAAGTCTACTTATGAGAGCTGATTGTAGCTTTTAAAATTACTTATATATTTTTGATGTCTGATAATGGGTCTTTTGAAATTTTATTATTGCTTGGGAGGGTTGGGGGAAGTTGATCAATGTGGGAAGCTTAAAAAAAATTTGCTATGCTATGACAAATGCTTTACTCAACCATCCTTCAAGGGAGTGGTCTAAATTTTGTGTGATTTGTTTAAGGATTTTGATAGTTGTCCTTCAAGGGATAAGTCAATTTTATATTAAGAAATTTTTATAAGTTTTTGCAGCTATCTTTCAAAGGAGTAGTATGTAAATTCTAGAGAGTGACCCATATGGGTTATTTTGATTTTTGTTTTTGATGTCATGGGCTTGCTTATATAGGCTTAAAGAGTCACCTTTTATGAAGACAAAACTAAAAACACAAGAAGGTTGATTAGGTGTAAAAGAGGTTTAGATGATAATGACCATGGGAATACATCTTATGAAAGGGGGAAAAAGTACCATGATAATCATGCCATGGGTAGATCTGTGATACCCATTGATCAATAATAGTCTATGGTTGTGATGGATAATCACATGATTCAATTTTATTCAATTATTTTGAAAATAAAGAGATGAATGTTGTTTGAAAACAAGGGATGGAATTAATTTGGAAAAAATGTGAGTTTCATCCTTTTTTAACAAAAGATAGGATGCAGATACGAATCATTGAGGGGCTCAAGTTCTGGGTTCCCTTCAAGAGAGGATAACTAGTAAGATCCTGATCCATACTTGTAGGTTATGATATAAGGTCCAAGCTAATGGAAAGCAAACTTTCCTCACTTGATTCTCTCCATATTGGTGACATGCTAATTTTATTTGAGGATGAGGTCTCAGATATTAAATTCTTACACATTAAGGTATTTGTTATAAGCATGTTTGATGCATTCTTGATATACATGAAGATGAGTGAGTGATGTTAAATGACGTTCATCAAGTATCTCAAGTTGGGATAAATGTTCTTGACTATAATCACTCTCAAAAATGAGATCTCATAAGGATATGCAAAGGGTGATGAAGGTGGTAAAGGTGAGCTTGATGTGGGTTTGGTTGATGTACATGATAATGAAGAGTGGAAGATCTGGGTCATCTAGATAGATGGAGGGTATTTTTGAATCCTTAATGGTAACAAGGTTAGAAAGTTAGAGAGATCTGATAAAGGTGGCTAGAGGTTTTGGGTCTTCCATTTGGACCTCTATGGATTGAAAATCCTCTATCATCACTTGGAGGTGATGGGGTGAGGTATTGATTAGTTCATACAAACTCATATTTATCAATGTTTGGTGAATCTATTTCATAACTACTCATTAGATTGATTTAGAGGGATTGGAGTGAGAGGGTCCCAAGATGGACATCTTGGTTTTGGTTTAAGATAAAGGTGCTTGGTGTTGGCCAAGTGGTTGGGTGGTGGAGGAGGGATATGTCTATGGAATAGACACCTTTGCCTTTACCTTATTCTTTGGTTGGGCTTGTGATCATGTGACCACATGGATGGTATGGATTTGGGGAGAAATCAGGATAGAGGGTTGTTTTAGTTCACCCTCTTCACTTTGAGGTGAGAGTGGAATAGGTAAATGTTGGTTGATGGCTATTGGTTCTTTGATTAGTGGTTGGCTCATGAGAGGCTCATCTGATAATAAGTCATTTTTATGATAAAACTAATGGACTAATACTTGGAGAGCCTTATATTTTGTTAGGATCCTCCTTAGAGTACAATTGATTACTTTTGTATAAGAAAATAAACATGAAATTAAACCAAAAGTAATAAGTAACTAGAAATTAGAAACAACAAAGAATAGGAGATACGCGAAAAAATACAATCTATATTAAACTCTTCCAAAAAGAAATACAATGAAGAAATCTCACTCTTCCCACACCTCTTGGGCGTACAATAATTCTCCCTCAAGATTTCTCTCTCTCAATCAATTACAACCAACTCAAATCCTAAGTTGCACCTCCAGCAGATCTCCTTGATCTTGCAAACCCTGCAGATCAACTGACCTTGCTTACATGTGACAATCAACCCAATGGTTGTTGTTGCCTACACTTTCAGTGACAATCAACCCAATTGTTGTTGCCTACTTACTTGATTACAATATAGCCACATGGGTCTCTTAAATAGATCCCAAACCAAATAATAATTAGAAACACAGACTCAAGACTAAAATTAGTCTTTACATGCAAACTAATTATTTGTCTAAAATTAGAACAATAGTTCTGGAAACTCACAGGTGATCGATGTCGGTTCCTGTCTGATCGATGTCGGCCAACCACAACCAATGCCAGTTACTGTGTAGCTGAAGATAGCTGATGTCAGTTGGCTTGACTCAATGTCAGTTACTCTGTAACCCAAAAACTTCCACATTTGCACATTCAGTGATGCTTTTAGCTCCACAACTCATCAATCTCCCACTTGGAAATAAACAGTTGCACCTATACCTATACCTGTACAACAATATCCTCTAATTTGTTTCTGGCTTGTATCTCCATCTTCAAGTTCAATCTTGAAGACCAACAAAATTTGAATGATGATTCAACTTCTCCTTTGTTCCTGGCTTTGTTAACATATTAATAGGGTTCTTATCCTTGCTAGCCACCGTGACTACAACAACCTTCTGCAACTTTGAAATCTAGCTAACCGCCATTCCACCAATAGTGAACACATATTCTATGGTGCTTCTCCTACCATCCAAGTCACCTACCATATCCGAATCTACATACCCATGTAGAGAAGTGTTTGACCTACTGTTGGTCCCTCTCAAATATCTGAGAATCCACTGAACTACTTTCCAAAGCTTCTTTCCTGGATTGGCCATAAAATTGCCGAGAACTCCCATTGCTTGGGTAATATCAGGTCTAGTACATACCATGTACTCAACCTCATCATGTGATTTAGGACACTATTCTTCACTCAACTTGAACTATCCAACCATAGGTGTGCTTACCAATTTTGCATCTATAAATTGAACCTCTCCACTACTTTATTCACATAATCCTCTTGAGACAAAATCAACATGTGATTTTCTCTATCTCTAGAAATACTCATGCCAAGGATTTTTGCTCCTAAATATTTCATGGAAAATGTGTGAGCCAATTTTACCTTTAGCTCAGTAATTCCCTGCATGTGTGACCCTGCAACAAGCATATACACTACATACAATAATAGGATAATGTAGCTACTATTATCCAACTTGGTAAAATAAACACAATGGTCACATTGACATTGACTAAATCCATGCTTTGTCATAAACCTATCAAACCTTAAATACCATTGTCTTGGAGCTAGCTCAAGACCATATAACCTGGCCTTATGTCTCACCTATCCATTCTCTCCTTTCTTTAACCTATAAATCCATTCATTTTTTAGTTCTTTCTTTCCAGCTGGCAACTCTACCAAATCCCACATTTGGTTCTCTTCCAAGGAATCAATTTCCTTATTCATGCCATGCTCCCACTATTTCTTGGATTCTACTTGCATTACCTCTTTAAAACTTTCTTGGTTCTCGACCATCAGTGAGCAACAAGTAGTATAAAGAATGGGAAATAATGAATTTGAGGCTTACTTACCCTTTCAGACCTCTTCATGGGCATTTGAGACTCATTGACAGCTTGTTGTCCACCCAAATTTCATTCTAACAGTGACTGGTCTTGGTCATCTCTGGTCAACCTCAGTCTGCACCTGACTCGATGTCGATTCCACCTAACATCCCTGACTGACATCAATTTCCATCTGCCTGACATCACTGACTTTGGTCTCCACCAGACTAATGTCGATTCCTGCCTGATCGACGTCAGTCTCTACCTAATCGATGTCGATGTCTGTGTTTTCCTGTGAGTGATGATTTTTACCCACAAGCTCATTTTGTATCATAACCTTGTCCAAATCAACATTGCCCTACTCAAAATTATTTAGGCTCTTGAGCTAATCACTGTCCATCACCTTATCCTTAAAAACCAAGGCTTTTCAATTCTTAAATGTGTCAAAAACATCAAATTTCCTCTTTATGCAATAAACCCATACCTTTCTTGTAGTATAACACTGTGATCCTCTAATAGAAGCTACCTGAGCTGGTCCCCACACATCTTCATGAACAAGCTCCAGTTTATGCTTCTTCTTTGTTGACCCAGTCTTGAAAAACCTCACTTTCCTCTATTTCCCAAAAATGCAATGCTCACAGAAAACTTGATCTATACTTTTCAAATTTGAAAGATTACCTTTTGACTTAAGAACATTCATTCCCTTCTCACTCATGTGACCACGCCTACAGAGCCACATCTTTGCATCTACATCTAAAGTAGATAAAATAGAAGGAAAATTAGTAATACAAGTAGATAGATAAAGTGTACCTACTTTCTTACCTCTTGCTAATACAAGTGCACCCTTGGAAACTTTCTAAGATTCCACTATGAGAGTTACTGTGTAACCCTCATCACCCAACTTTCATATAGAAATTAGACTACTGTTCAGGATGGCAACATGCATGACATCGTTCAACACCCATACGTTTCCAGTCTACAATTTCAGCTACACTTTCACTTTGCCAATAATTTGACAAGGCTTACCATCCCCTAAATAAACTTTTCCAATTCTCCATGGACATAATCATTGAAAAACTCTCTATTTGGGGTTGCATGGAAAGAGGCACTAGAATCTAAAACCCAAGATTCTACTTTATCCAGGGAACATATAATAGCATCCTATGCAACAATACCTACATCTTTTGCTTCTTTATTTCCTTCATGCTAATCTTCTACCAACCAACAATCTTTCTTTACATGCCCTTTCTTTCCACAATTCCAGCAGGTTATTCCTCCATTTTTGGATTTGGATCCACTGCCTATCTTTGACCTTGATTTCCCTTGCTCGACCTTCTCTCTTTGCTTTCCCCTACTTTCAACACTTAAAGCATTACCTGATGTTTCCCCTATGCTTTTCTTGCAAATTTTTTCATTCAAGATTACACTAACAACATCATCAACTTTCAAGATATTTAAAGCAGACGTAGTATTACTAACTGCCATTACCAAGCTATCACAACTTTTAGGTAAAGAGCATAAGATTAAGAGAGCCTTAATTTCATCATCAAAAACTATTTTGACTAAATTTAACTAATTTACTAATCCATGGAAATCACTACGATGACTATATACCGATCCACCTTCCTACATTTGCAAATTAAATAATTGCTTCATAAGAAATACCTTATTTGAAGCTGAGGGTTTTTCATATAAATTTTCCAAAGATTCCATTAACTCTACCATTGTCTTTGCCTATGATAAGTTGGAAATCATAGACGATGCTAGGCTCAACCTTATAGATCCAAGAGCCTTTTGATCAAGAGCATTCCATTCTTCATCTTTCATATCTGTGGGCTTGCTTGAAACCCCACCCAATGGTAAGTATAGATCTTTTTGATACAAATAATCTTCTATCTGCATTCTCCATAATTGATAATTCTTGCCATTGAATTTATCCATTCTTAGTCTACTTTCTTCTGCCATTGCTTTACTCCCACTCAATCAGAAACCCCTGAGAGTGAACCTGTAATCAACAAACACTAACCCGATCTACCACTTATTAGTGATCCTAGCTCTAATACCAATTGTTAGGATCCTCTTTAGAGTACAATTGATTACTTTTGTATAACCAACTAAACACAAAATTAAACCAGAAATAATAAGTAACTAGAAATCAGAAACAACAAAGAATAGGAGATATGAGAAATAATATAATCTATATTAAACTCTTCCAGAAGGAAATACAATGAAGAAATCTCACTCTTCCCACACCTCTTGGGCATACAGTAATTCTCCCTCAAGATTTCTCTCTCTCAATCAATTACAACCAACTCAAATCTTGAGTTGCACCTCTAACAGATCTCATTGATCTTGCAAACCCTGCAAATCAACTGACCTTGCTTACATGTGACAATCAACCCAATGGTTGTTGTTGCCTACACTTTCAGTGACAATCAACCCAATTGTTATTGCCTACTTACTTGATTACAATATAGCCCCATGGGTCTCTTAAATAGATCCCAAACCAAACAATAATTAGAAACACAGACTCAAGACTAAAATTATTCTTTACATGCAAACTAACTATTCATCTAAAATTAGAACAACAGTTCTAGAAATGCCCAGGTGACCAATGTCGGTTCCTGTCTGACTGATGCCGGCCAACCACAACCAATGCCGATTACTATGTAGCTAAAGATAACCAATGTCGATTGGCCTGACCGATGTCAGTTACTCTTTAACCCATCAACCTCCACATTTGCACATTCAGTGAAGCTTTTAGCTCCACAACTCAACATAGTTCTCATTATCATGATCAAGTGTTTTATGGTATGATCATACTAATCTATCATTTTACCAAGATGGTTTAGGACTATGTGGGTCAAATGGTCTGATAGGTGGAAAGGTTAAGCAAGATGCTTTTAATAGCCTCTATAAGATGGTTGAGTAATATTTGGGCAATGATGGTAAAGGCATGGAGGTCTTAGGTTTGGTAGTTGAGGTGTAAGCCCTTTTAGGAGTAGGATTGGTGGTAAAGGTTTTGGGTAAATGAGCATTCTTGGTGGATGGTTTTGGTTTTGGTAGAAAGGTTGATAGTTTAGGGTTAGGAGGTTTTAGGGTATCTATTTGGGAGATAAGTACTTTGTTTATAAATTATTGGGAGATAGGAGGTATGTTTATGGGTGGTTTGATGAAAATAGGTATGGGTGAAATCAGGAGTGACGGCATAACTAAAATTGGTGGTTGGGTTTTGATTAGGATGGTTGGTTTCCTAATTAAAGTAAAGGAATGAGGTCCCAAAATAGAGGGTAAAGTAGAGAGGGGAGGTAGATTTATGGTTTTTGGGATTTTAGGTGTTTTTACCTTCTTTATTGGTTGAGTTTGGGGTTTGTTTGATAGGTTTAGTGGGCTTAAATCTAACTTTACCGATGGGTGAGTAATGTTTTGAGTAGGAAATATGCCAAGGTTCTTGGTGGGTTTGGTTAGAATATTAGAAGGTGATTTGGTAACTTTGGGTGAGTTTAGTTCTAGTGGTACTAATATAGTTTAATGGGTATAGGTAGGTTGTTCTAATAAATAAGTCTCATGTTTGGTTCTATAAGGGAGCCCAAGCTGTTGCCAAAAGGTGGCCTGATCTAGGTTAGGATCAAATATGAATTCTAAGTTTTTAACTAGTATAGAGAAGGGTTTATAGATGGATCTGAGTGCCCCGATAGTGGATGCAAAGGATATGCCTAGGATTTAAGGGGAAGGAATGATGACCTTGTCCTTTTCCTAATCAAAAGGTTCCAATATGTGGGAAGGTAATTCCTTAATGGGAAGTGTAGGTGAAGTGGTTTATTTCTTAGGAATGCTTTATAAAGGAAGAGTGGATTGTTATATGATTGATAAAAAAGGTATAATAGTAATGGATGCTTCCTATGATATGCATGTCAAAGGAGAGGTCAAAGACTCCAATACCACAATAAGTGGAATAGGAGAATATGTGATTTGGTCAGTAATTTCCTCAACAATGAGTTCACCAAGGACCATATTGATAGTATGGGCCTCATGGTTGGGAAATAGTTGTTTAAAAGTGTCAAGTTATTGGTTCAAGGGTGCATTGGGGTTATCCAACACAAGTTCCCCCTTGTTAATGAGAGTTTGGATATCATTCTTGAAGGTATTACACCTACTAATGTCATATCCAATGACTTAGTGGAAGGTTCACAATTCATTCTCCTTGTACCAACCAAGTACAGGATGAGAAGAATTAATTTATTATTGAGGTTTTATTGGGGGAAGTTGTATGATATCATCCTTTAAAATTTTCTATAAGACCAAAGCATATGACTCCCCAGGTGGAGTAAATTTCTTTTGGGTGTTGCAGTTCAGTTTCCTAGTGTTCTAATTAGAGGAGTTGGAGGATTTGGGTTGGTTAATAATAGGTAGAGGGGTGGTCTTAAGGACAACTACATTTATGGTTCCCTTGTTTATGGAGCTAGTGTTGGTTTAGTTATTGGGTTTAAAAGAGGAAGCATCATTTGATTTGAAGGTAGAGTTCTTATTTCTCAACTTTAATTTTCCCTCATTGATGGCTCTATTTTCCAATTTTTGTGCCATGGTAAAGGCGTCATTAAAGGTCCTAAATATTTAAACATGTAATGTAGAGGAGATGTGTTTGGGGCAAGCTTGGGTAAAGAGTTCAATCAGTTTAGGGTGGGAAAAAGAGAAAGAGAGTTAATTTATCAAGATTCTCCAATGGGCCACAAAGTTAGCGATGGATTCATCATAAAAGTATTGAATGAAGTAGAGATCAGTGATGGAAACATTCTTGGAGATGTTTATAGAAAAGTGATCCAAGAAAGTTTGAGCCAACTAGGTGAAAGAAAAGAGGGAGTGTTTTGTAATAAAACTATACCAATCTAGTGCCAGACCTGACATAGACATGGGGAAGGTATAGAGAAGGAGAGCATCATCATATGAAATAATATAGCATGAATGCCTAAATACTCTTAGCTGTTATTAAGGGTCTTCCTTAATCTAAAACTTCAAAAACTTTGGAAGTTCCCATTGAAGAGGATATGGTCGAATGGGGATGGATGGGTGAATTGGTTAATTACATATTTTTTCATATGAGAAAATATTATGAGCTCCAAAAATTGATGAATCCAAAGTAGTCATTTTGTCTATTAACATTTTGACAAGGTCAGTTTGGGGTTGTGCATCCCCATAGTTGTAAGGTATGTTGTGTTGGGTTTGGGTAGGTGTAATATATGTATAGTTAGTGGGAGGTTGAGAAGTTTCCACATATTATTAAGTAGATATAGGTGGTTTGGATGATGCCACATATGAATACATGGAGATAGGTGGTTGGTTAGAAGGTAGAGGTGCATACCCTTGTGGGTTAGGGATGTAGCTCAGGTTTGGTGCAATGGGCCCCTATTGAGAGATTTCATTATATGAGCAAAAAGACAAAGAGAAGAAGCACCTATATGTAAATATGAACCCAAGAAAAGACTCAAGGGTCCCACTAGGCATGCCAAAATGTTTTAGATAATTTTTACTTATATTCTTTGGAGGAAAGAGAGAATAAACTTGAGAACGGTATGGTTTGTAGAACCTAGTATGTTGTACATGCATTGATCTAGATGGTTTTAGATACTTCTTATTGGCTTGGAAGGATTGACATGTAGATAAGAAATTACTAAAAAATGGTTGATTAGTTAGATAGGCTGGTGGATTTCCTTACAAGCTAGATCCAAGAAGCATGAGTTCCCTTAGAGGTTGTCAATCTATGTTTTTAAATAATCAAGCTCTGAAAGATAAATTACTTGTATATATCATAGAAGATATTGAAACCATATACAATAATGTATTTGATAAATAAAGAGGTGAATTTGAATAATTATAAAAATAAATAGATTGATATTAATGCCAAATGAATTAGCTGTGACCTAGAAAATAGGGTGAGGTTCTGTGATCAGGTAGAGAGAAAGAAAGTTGGATTTGGTTAAGGTTTGGTGGGTGAAAATAGCTTGCTATTTATTTCTCACACTGTGATTATTGGTGGTGGGAAACCATCAATGGCTAGGGTGACCATCGATGGTTGGGAAACCATCGGTAGTTATGGACAAACTATCAATGGTTAGGGTGACCATTGGTGATTATTATGTTTTGGTCTGGTTCAAGAAATTGGTATGATGAGGTTGAAAAATAGAATTCTAGAAAGTGGGTTTGGGTTGGGTTGGTTGTGAAATAGGAAAAAAGTAACTAATTAGTGAAAATAGATAGTTAGCTTGCTATTTTTTGATCTGAAGAAGGGTTGAAGTGGTTGAGAAATCTATTGGTGGAACCTATGGAAATTATGGTAGAATAATGATACTTAGTTGTTAGTCGATGGATAGTAATGTTGAGTTGTGGAGCTAAAAGCTTCACTGATGAGCAAATGTAGAGGATGTTAGACTAACACAGTCGCCAAAATTGGTCAGGACCAATCGACATTGGTTAGGGTCGATCGACGTCGGTTAGGGATCGGCTGACATCGGTCATATGTAGACTGACACAGACCGGCATCGATCATCTGTGCATTTTCATGCATTTCCAGAATTATATTTGTTTTAATTTTAGGAGAACAGTTGGTTTGCATGTAAAGACTAATTTTAGTCTTGAGTCTATTCTTATAATTATTGTTTGCTTTAGATCTTATTTAAGAGACCCATGGGGTAGTATTGTAATTAAGAGAAGAGGGAACAACTCAGTAATTGAGTTAGTTGTAATTGTGAGAGTGAGAGAGAACTCTTGAGGGATAATTACTGTACATCTAAGAGGTGTGAGAAGAAAAGAGATTTATTCATTGTATTTCCTTTTAGAAGAGTTTAATACAAGATTGGTTGTTTCTCGTATCTGCTATTCTTTGTTGTTTTTGATTTCTAGTTACTTATTACTTCTAGTTTAATTCCGTGTTTAGTTACTTATACAAAAGTAATCAATTGTACTGTAAGGTCCTAACAAGTGGTATTAGAGCAAGGTTAGTGTTTGTTGATTACAGAATTCACTCACAGGGGTTTTTGATTGAGTGGGAGCAAAGCAATGGTAGAAGAAAGTAAACTAAGAGTAGAGAAATTCAATGGCAAGAATTATCAATTATGGAGTATGTAGATTGAAGATTATTTGTATCAAAAAGATATGTACTTATCATTGGGTGGGGTTTCAAGCAAGCCCATAGATATGGAAGATGAAGAATGGAATGTTCTTGATAGAAAGACTCTTGAAGCTATAAGGCTGAGCCTGGCAGCTTCTGTGTTTTCCAACTTATCACAGGCAAAGACAACAGTAGAGCTAATGGATACTTTAGCAAATTTATATGAAAAACCCTCAGTTTTGAATAAGGTATATCTTATGAAGAAATTATTTAATTTGCAAATGTAGGAAGGTGGATCTATATCTAGTCATCTTAATGATTTCCATGGAATTGTAAATCAGTTAAATTCAGTCAAAATAGTTTTTGATGATGAAATTAAGGCTCTCTTATTCTTATGCTCTTTACCTAAAAGCTGGGATAGCTTGGTAATGGCAATTAGTAATACTGCATTTGCTTCAAATATCTTGAAATTTGATGATGTTGTTAGTGTAATCTTGAATGAAGAAATTCAAAGGAAAAGCACAGGGGAAACATTAGGTAATGCTTTAAGTATTGAAAGTAGGGGAAGGAAAAGAGAGAAGGGCAAGCAAGGAAAATCAAGGTCAAAGATGGGAAGTAGATCCAAATCGAGAAATGGAAGAATAACCTGCTGGAATTATGGAAAGAAAGGGCATGCAAAGAAAGATTGTTGGTTGAAGGATAACAAAGAAAATCAGCATGAAAGTAATAAAGAAGCAAAAGTTGTAGGTATTATTGCACAAAATGCTCTTGTACTTTCTTTGAATAGTAAAGTAGAATCATGGGTTTTAGATTTTGGTGCCTCTTTCCATGCAACCCCAAATAGAGAATTTTTCAATGATTATGTCCATGGAGATTTTGAAAAATTTTATCTAGGGGATGATGAGCCTTGTTAAATTGTTGGCAAAGGAAAAGTGCAGCTGAAATTACAGAATGGCAACACATGGGTGTTGAAGGATGTCATGCATGTACCCATCCTGAAGAGGAATCTAATTTTTGCAGGAAAGTTGGGTGATGAGGGTTGCATAGTAACTCTCACAGCTGAATCTTGGAAAGTTTCCAAGGGTGCACTTGTATTAGCTAGAGGTAAGAGAGTAGGTACACTTTATCTATCTACTTGTATTACTGATTATTCTCCTTCTATTTTATCTACTTCAGATGTAGATGCAAATTTGTGGCACTGTAGGCTTGGTCACATGAGTGAGAAGGGAATGAATGTTCTTAAGTCAAAAGGTAAGCTTTCAAATTTGAAAAGCATAGATCTAGATTTATGTGAGCATTGTATTTTTGAGAAATAGAAGAAAATGAGGTTTCTCAAAACTGGGTCAACAAAGAAGAAGCACAAGTTGGAGCTTGTTCACACAGACGTGTGGGGACCAGCTCAGGTAACTTCTATTGGAGGATCATAATATTATGTTTCTTTCATTGATGATGCTACAAGAAAGGTATGGGTTTATTGCATAAAGAAAAAATTTGATGTTTTTGACACATTTAAGAAATGGAAAGCTTTGGTTGAGAATGAAACAGGTTTGAGATTGAAGTGCCTTACATCTGATAATGGTAGTGAGTACTACAGCAATAAATTCAATAGTTACTATTCTATGAGTGGAATACGTAGGGAAAGGATGGTTCCAAGGACACCTCAGCAAAATGGAGTTGCTAAAAGGATGAATAGAACAATAATGGAGTGTGCATGGAGTATGAGGTTGCATGTTGGTTTGCCCTTATAGTTTTTGATAGAAGCTGTAGATACTGCGGTTTACCTGATTAACAGAGGACCTTCTACTGTACTAGATGGTGGAATTCTAGAAGAGGCGTGGATAGGTAAAAAGGTAGATCTTTCATTTCTCAGAGTTTTTGGTTCTAAAGCTTTTGTCCACATTGATAAAGAAAATAGAAAGAAGCTAGATGCTAAATCTATGCAGTGCACTTTCATTGGTTATGGTTTTGGAGATTTCATATTCTAGTTGTGGAATTTAAAAACTAACAAAATTATTAGAAGCTATGATGTAGTTTTCAATGAGAAGGTGATGTACAGTGATTAGCTCAAGAGGCTAAATAATTTTGAGCAGGGCAATCTTGATTTGGAAAAGGTTGTGATCCAAAATGAGCTCGCGAGTAAAAATCATCACTCACAAGAAAACATAGAAACCGACGTCGATCAGGTAGAAACTGACATCGATCAGGTCAAAATTGATGTCAATCAGGAAATTGACGTCGGTGACTAGGAGGAATCGACATCAGTTTGGTGCAGACTGACATCAATCAGAGATGATTGGGATCAGTCACTGTCAGTAAGAAATTTGGGTTGACAACAAGCTGTCAATGAGTCTCAAACACCCATAAGGAGGTCTGAAAGGGTAAGTAAACCTCCAATTTGTTATTCCCCTTATTTACACTACTTGTTGGTCACTGATGGTGGAGAACTAGAAAGTTTTGATGAGGCAATGCAGGTAGAATCCAGGAAATAGTGGGAGCATGGCATGAATGAGGAAATCGATTCCTTAGAAGAGAACCATACGTGGGATTTGGTTGAGTTGCCAATTGAAAAGAAAACACTGTAAAATAGATGGATTTACAGGTTAAAGGAAGGAGAGAATGGACAAATGAGACATAAGGCCAGGTTGGTAGTAAAGGGATTTGCAAGAAACCAGGTATTGATTTTGGTGAATTTTTTTTTCCTATAGTAAAGATGACTTCTATCCGGATTGTATTTGCTTTAGTTGCTATTGAGGATTTACACCTTGAGCATCTTAAAGTTAAGACAACATTTCTTCACGGAGATTTGGATGAAGAGATATATATGGATCAGTTGGAAGGTTTTGAGGTCAAAGGTAAGGAGAAACTTGTGTGCAGGTTGAAGAAAAGCTTATATGGTCTTAAACAAGCTCCAAGACAATGGTATTTGAGGTTTGACAGGTTTATGACAGAGCATGGCTTTAGTAAATGTCAATTTGACCATTGTGTTTATTTTAACAGATTGGATAATGGTAATTATACTATCTTGTTACTGTATGTAGATGATATGCTTATTGCAGGTTCACACATACAAGATATTACTGAGCTTAAGGTAAAATTAGCTCACACATTTGCCATGAAGAATTTAAGAGCAGCAAAGAAAATCTTTGGCATGAGTATTAAGAGAGATAGGAAAAATCATAGTTTGATTTTGTCTCAAGAGGATTATGTGAATAAGGTGTTGGAGAGGTTCAATATGTAGGATGCAAAACCGGTAAGCACACCTATGGCTGGACAGTTCAAGTTGAACAAAGAACAGTGTCCTAAATCACATGATGAGGTTGAGTACATGAATAGAGTTCAATATGCTTCAGCAGTTGGGAGCTTGATGTATGTAATGGTATGTACTAGACCTGATATTGCCCAAGCAATGGGAGTTGTCAGCAAGTTTATGGCCAATCCAGGAAAGGAACACTAGAAAGTAGTTCAGTGGATTCTCAGATATCTAAGAGGGACCAGCAGTAGGCATTTATGTTATGGAGGGTCAAACACTTCTCTACATGGGTATGTAGATTCAGATATGGAAGGTGACTTGGATGGCAAGAGAAGCACCACACGATATGTGTTCACTGTTGGTGGAATGGTGGTTAGCTGGATTTCAAAGTTGTAGAAGGTTGTTGCCTTGTCTACTACAGAGGCAAAATACATTGTAGTCATAGAGGCTAGCAAAGAAATGATTTGGTTGACACGGTTCATGGAAGAGTTGGGAAAGGAGCAAGAGAGTTGCAGATTATACAATGATAGTCAAAGTGCAATTCATTTGGCAAAGAATTTAGCCTTTCATTCAAGAACCAAACATATACAGCTTAGGTACCACTTCATTAGATAGGTATTGGAGGATGGACAATTGAAGCTGGAAAAGATCCATACGGATAAGAACCCTGTTGATATGTTAACAAAGCCAGTAACAAAGGAGAAGTTGAATCTTCATTCAGCTTTTGTTGGTCTTCAAGATTGAACTTGAAGATGGAAAAACATGTATAGAGGATGTTGTTGTACAGGTATAGGTGCAACTATTTATCTCCAAGTGGGAGATTGTTGAGTTATGGAGCTAAAAGCTTCACTGATGATCAAATGTAGAGGTTGCTAGATTAACACAATCATCAACATTAGTCAGGACCAACTGACATTGGTTAGGGTCAACTAACGTCGGTTAGGGATTAACTGACATCGGTCATATGCAGACTGACACAGACCGGCATCGGTCATCTGTGCGTTTGCATGCCTTTCCAGAATTAGATTTGTTCTAATTTTAGGAGAATAGTTGGTTTGCATGTAAAGACTAATTTTAGTCTTGAGTCTATTCTTATAATTATTGTTTACTTTGGATCCTATTTAAGAGACCCATGGGTAGTATTGTAATTAAGAGAAGAGGGAACAACTCAGTAATTGAGTTAGTTGTAATTGTGAGAGAGAGAGAGAACTCTTGAGGGAGAATTACTATATATCTGAGAGGTGTGAGAAGAAAAGAGATTTATTCATTGTATTTCTTTCTAGAAGAGTTTAATACAAGATTAGTTGTTTCTCGTATCTCCTATTCTTTGTTGTTTTTGATTTCTAGTTACTTATTACTTCTAGTTTAATTCCATGTTTAGTTGCTTATACAAAAGTAATTAATTATACTGTAAGGTCTTAACAAGGTGACCATCAATGGTTGGGAAACCATTGGTAGTTATGGACAAACTATCGGTGGTTAGGGTGGCCATTGTTGATTATTATGTTTTGGTTTGGTTCAAGAAATTGGTATGATGAGGTTGAAAAATAGAATTCTAGAAAGTGGGTTTGGGTTGGGTTGGTTGTGAAATAGAAAAAAAGTAACTAATTAGTGAAAATAGATAGTTAGCTTGTTATTTTTTGATCTAAAGAAGGGTTGAAGTGGTTGAGAAATCTATTGGTGGAACCTATGGAAATTATGGTAGAATAACGATACTTGGTTGTTAGTCGATGGATAGTAACGCTTTGGATCTCTATCACGCTTGTTGGTTTGCTAGAAGAAGACCTAAAAAAGGAATTTCTAATTGAAGAGGATCTACTTTTGGATGTAGATGATGATTTATTGATTTATTGATCAATGCCTTTTCACCTCCTCCTCTCTTTTTATAGAAAGGAAGGAGAGGTGAAACAATAGTTTAACAAGAGGTTCAACAAGCAGTTTAAATTTAGCTTTCACATGCATTAGATAACACATGAATTAGATAAGATAAATATAAAAAATCAAGCTAGAGTTTGACTAGAGTTGATTGTTTAAGTGGTTAAAGGATGACTATAAATTATTAGGCCTAACCATTAGTGGTTAGGGTAACCATCAGTGGTCAAAGGTAAGGTTTAGTTTGGTCAAGGTGGGTTAGCCAATCAGTTTAGATAGTTAGCTAACTTGACTCAAGGTTTATGGTTGAAAGGTTATGGAAGAGTCCCTATAGGGTTTCTATGTGGTCTATGAGTCATTTTGACATATGGAAATATCATGTATATTTTTATAGTGTCTACACTTATAGTAATAAAGATAAAACACAACTTATTACAGACCTATACTTCTACCCTATAATAAGATGAATATGGTGTGTTTTTTATTATTAAGGTTGAATGAATAATAGTTTAAAGGAAGTATATATATAATAATGAAGGTATTTAATTATTTTTTGGTCAATATGAAGACAAGGACTCAATTTAAGAGCTATAGGGTCATCAGGCCTCTTGTGCATACAAACCCTCCATTATGGAGTTCAGTGTCTTATACCAATTTGAGAGGTCAGTTATTTAATCAATCTTTATGAATAGTTTTATGGATTATTTATTACATGTTTAAGATATATATTTTATTATAAAATAATTTTTAATGTCTTAAACCTAAAATGACCTTCCTTGCATTAACACAGCCATACGCCTACATGTTAGTCTTGAAGGAATGTGGTGTTTTGAGAGCTCTATAAGCATGACCAAATTTTGGAAATTGGTAGAGTTTATATTTATGAGTTTAAAAATACATTCATAACCATATAAAATCCATTAAAATAGGGTAAATACCCACTATTTTGTCTTAGACCTTGCCCACTCTATTGGCAAGGGATAGTCTTGAGACTAGGTGGTCTATTTGAGGTCTAAGAATGAAAAAAGCAAATCCAACTTCATGAAGTGTATTGAAGGTAATTAATAGTAATATTATAGGTATATATACAATTATAAGGTGAAAACACACTTATTTTTTAGTTCAAGTGCCTTGGAGGGCTAGCAAGGAGATGACAAGCCTAAACCCCAAGTGTTTTGACTAATATACTTTGAGCATATAGAGGAGTGATAAGGACTTATAGAGCATGAATAATAATTTTGGGGGTTGCTTTAAAGTTTTTAAAACTCCTTCGAGTATTAATAATGAGTTTTAAGACCCAAAACTTATATTTGACCTCTCTTCAGCCTTAAGAACACTATGCAAGCCACTAGAAGAGCAAATTCAAATGCTTGTACCATCTCTCACATTTATAAGTTGGATATGATAGATTTTGGGTAAATAAGGAGGTTGTTTAATAAGGTTTTATAAGTGAAAGGAGGTAATTTGTACATTCCATATTTATGAAAATTTGTTAAAACCCCAAACAAGTCTTAAACCCTCTTAAAACCCCAATTGTGACCAGTTTGCAGATAAAGAACTTAAAAGAACATTTTATGACATATTTTGATCCTCAAAAATATTATATGTTTTTTATGACTCCAATTAGGTTACCACAATGTATTTTTATGTTGATGTCACTTGTACAGATTGCTCTAAATACCCTATTTTTCATGATTTTTGGTGTTTTTTAAGTGTTTTGAGAAGGTCATAAATTAAAAATCATGGGATGAGGTAATTTTTGAATTATAATATATATTAAATCTCAAAAAAATTCATGAGATATTCTATAATTATCCAAACTAGGCTCATTTTCCAAGGTAGTCCCAAATAAGCTTAGGAAGCAAGGAGATTTCTTGGTTTGCATATTTCCACAGGATCTCAGGACACCAAATTTTGTATGGAGGATGGTATTATACTAGGTAAATTTAAACACATTATTTTTGGTGGTTTAACACATGTGGGAGCTTCTAGTATCAAGATTTCTACTTTCTAGGACTAAGAAGGCTAATTAGGTCTAATTGGAGAAGAAAACGAAGGAAAAAGAGCACTTACACTTGGATCCTTATCATTAAATTTTTTGTGGAGATGTAATGGGTATATGGTACTAAAAAATGTGCCTTTTTTTCTAATTTGGTTTTTAAAATATTCTAGGCAAGGATATTTTCAATTTTTAGGGCTACAAGGAATGGGTGCTCTAGCAAGTAAAATGAGCAAATTTGAGTCTTTTGGGATAATTGATGGCTCAAAATGATTATTTCAGGTCTAATCTCAGGATTAAAATCCATTCATGGTGTAATTTTTCCTATTCTAATGAAAAAACTCTTCTTTCTCTCTCTTTTACCTTTCTGCTCATATAGAAGAATCAAGTGTTCACAAGTACTAAATGATGCATAGGAGCTATTCAATAAAATTTATAAATATCCTTCTCACATTACACAAAAATTCTAAGTGTATAAAAATTTAGAGTTTATTTTAACAATATTTTAAGGGTTGAAATGGTTTCAAAGACTCCTAACAACATCTTTTTTCCTTCCAACACCTAGTCAAAAGATAAAGTCAAAGGTACATAAAGAGTCGTAGCAACCTCAAATTATTGGAGAGAGATCATAAATAAAGGTGAGGAATAATTAAAATGAATAATTTAATGTGAATTTAATATGTACTTTCAAGGAAAGGACCTTTTCTAGTCAAAGAGGCATTCAACCAAGAATATAGGGTTCTTTAACAAGGATTTAGGCACTGTTATTGGTCAAACTCCACCAATCAAGGGTGATGACATCTTCAAGGCTCCTTAAAATCTTCAAAACATGTATCAAATTAACCCTTATGCAAATTTTGATAAGGAAGAAAATATATTAATCATGAAATGCTACGTTGGGTTTTAAAAAGGATTAATAAAAGGTCATATTTCCTAGTTTTGGGGCCTTTTATCTTTCTCTCTCTCCTCTCTCTCAGTCTCACTATATGTAAGTCAATGTTTGGAATTTTAATGGATTATTACCTTATTTTTATCAATTCCATGCTAAAAAAAATTCTTGTACTTGCGTATTTCAGTGAATAATACTGAATTCATACTTCCTTAAAGCTTGTTTTAGTGTAATTTCATGGTTTGTTGATGAATGATAGTCATATTATAGACTTCCTTTCATTTTTTACTTTCCTCCTTACCTATTTTTATGTTTTATATCATAATTACATGTTTCATAGTGTGATTTAATAATTATTTTTGTATGGCAAGTGCAAGATTTCTTTAGTGTCTTTGAGATACCTATTGAATAGGTGCCTTCTATCATGCATCAAATGTGAGCCTTTGTGTGAAATATTGATGTTTATAGGATCTCATTTGATAAGTTTAATTAATTTTATGTACTCATTCATCCTCTTAGTGCATACTACACAAGTGGAGGTCACATTTTTGTGCATCAACCCAGTTAGATAGGTTTTCCTTTCAATTTACCTTCTTCTCTTTCTCTTTATAAGTTGGTAGTGTAAAGTAGGGGTCTTAACTAATACATAAATGGGAGATAGTCCTTATAATATATATATTGAATCCACCTATTAGGCTTCCCACAACCTAGGATTATATCCATGTTACTTCAGACTGTGAAGGCCTAAACTACCTTCACAAGGGTGAAAGTCTAGTAGTCAACAGGAACCTCCACAAAAATACACAACTTAGTCAATATATAAATTAAATCAAAATACATAGCTAATTTAATAGGAAATTTAATCAAAATACAACCTTATTATCATTTACTACCACTATTTTATGACTCTCAATTATTTTCTCTAATATGGGTATTGTCCCATATCCATTTTAGGACATGATCTCAGTATTAATATAAACACATTCAACATTATATGAATTAAAAAAAAAATGAAAAATACATATGCTAAACTTGAAGGAAATACATAGATCAATAAATAAAACTCACATGAGATTATGTCGATAGGAGTATATATTGTTTCTTTTATGACCGAGCTTACTATCATTAATGGATACTTATTTGAATTACATGAAATATGGGTTGAGTTAGATAACAAGGACTTAATTGATCACTTATGAATTTTAATTTCTTAGCCTTTTGTTTTTAATCCATAGTATCTCTAGTTTTCACTTTGATTTTAGGCATACAACCAATCCTAAATGCTGATAAATAGAATTATTTTTGGAGATCGGGATAACCCAATTTATTGTAGGCCAAGATAAATATAATCCAAGAAAGGATCTTAATTTAGGTAAAAATATACCTTCATTACATGACAAATTCAATTGAAATATTATTCTATTTTTTCAAAGATGACATCTTTTATAATTTACAAACAACTACAATGTAACTACCCTAAAGGATATAACTATTAATTCTTGTACAGGTTGTTATAAATAATTATTATAAATAATATACAAGTTGTTATGAATAAATAATATAATGAGTGTTTTTAAAAGTTTATGATAATGGATAGAGATTGGACGGGGATCAAATCATTTTCTTGTATTTCTCCAATTTTAGAAAAAAAGACATTAAGCCAACTAGTCCATTTAAGTTTAATCATGAATAGATAGAAGATGAGGATATTTTGAACCTTGTAAATAGTGAATATTTAATATCATCATATGATTATAGTTACTTCCATATATTTTTTTCACCTACACCAATCACATGAAAATTTAAGCACAAAGTGCTAGACATGATAGTAGTAAACTCAATATAGTAACAATGTTTCTAAAAGGTTGAAAATCCAAAAATTAATGACATTAATGAAACAAATGTTTCAACCCCACAATAAACTAAAATAACACATCATATATAAAGTAAAAATCCTATAGAGCATTATATCTATTGAAGTCATCTCATAATCTATGAAAATTATATAAATCTAACTAGTCAACATATTTTTTAATAAACATAGATCATTTATGCATGTTATCAAACAACTCACAAGCCTCCAACATTCCTCTACATTTTTTATGCATTTTTGGATTTTTCTTTTCTAAGTATCAAATTGTTTATCTATGGATTCAAGAAATAATTCCTAAAAATAATGTAATAGTATTTATAAAGTTGTGGTGCAAGATACACTAGAGAAAGAAAAATAAAAAGGTTAAAGGATCAAAAGAGCACATTAAAGAGCGAAGGAGGATCTGATAGACAATTCACTATTATTACTAACTTTGATACAAGTAAGTAATAAAACATAACATGCAAGAACATATCAAATAATACTAACCTAGTAGACGCCCCAATGTTTCCTCCTCTCTGAGCTCAATATTTTTCCTTCTAACTGAGGTGTAGTATCAATTAAATATGAAATGATATAAAGTGCAAGGGGTCATTTGATCCTATACCAACACCTAGTCTTGAATCCTTCATGGGAATCTCATTTCCCACCATGCATCATCAAACTGCCCATCACTCATCCTAAATAATAATTTTAAATTTCAAACCATTGATTAGAACACAAATGATGAAACCATTTTCATCACTCTATGTAAATCCTTGATGCCAACATGGATCCTTGATGATAGGGCAATGTTACATGGTAGTGGGCCCAACAATTGGAGTAATGTCATGTTTAATGTAGATGGTGTTTTGTTTTGATGTCATGGTTAGGATTTTTGGCAGTTAATAACTTGGAAAAGTCATTACTAGTGGTGGGACTTAGATCCATGTGAACACGCACCCAGGTTTTTGTGTGTTGGTTAATCTTTCCTGATAATCATATCCTTAACATATTATTTTGAGCACATTGAGCACACCCAACACTTAATGTTGGCATAACATGCCATGCCCACTCCACACTTGACTTCCAAGACCTCTGACCTATTTGGGACACATCAATCATTCTTTCCCACTGATCCTTACAATTTATCTCTTAGGGAGGCCTCTCGACACATCTTTCACAAAGTATTTCATGCAATTCCCACTTTCTTGGCTTTATTAACACTCTTTTGCATACGTCCTTAGAATCTATCATGCTTTATAAGCTTTTTTAGCACTACCTTCTAGTAGGCCTTACCTTTTCATGTATTTTGAGCCCACCATACACCCTTCACTCTTAGCCAAGACCACTTGATGCTTTTTGAGCCCTTCAAACACACCATGCATAAACCATTTTTCTCCCTTCAACTCATATTTAGCAATGTTTACACTAGCAAAACCAATTCTCTCATGCTATGCATCTTGAACACACATTGCAAAAGGAAAAGTACCATTGTGCCTAGTAGACCTTTTCATGCACATTTGGTCTACCTTGCACCATTTCAACTATTTTACCCCTTTTTAGCCTAGAATGCAAAAGTCTAATCTAAATTACCATTTTCATGTCTTTTGAGCACAACTTATACGAATTGCATAAGATAAATACTAATATATTAGTTTCACCAAACTTAAGTCCAACTTGCACAAGTGTATTTTTATTCTTTTTGAATATTTTAAGTGTACTCAACACTAAGTGAAGACCATTTCACATTTTTAGAGGGTTGTTCTACCTAAAAAAAGAAGGCCAAAATCAAATTTTAGATAAAGTGTCAATAATGAAAGTTTATTGTTTTGACTCACTCTACACAATGGATAAGGTTTCAAGAGTTAATTTTTCACACAAATAAAGATATGATCAAAACAACACTTGTACATGAGAAAGATTAATTAGCCACATAAAAACAAGGTGAGACTCGACTAAACCACAACAAATGAGTCCAAACTCAAAAAAACAAAAAGTAACCTAATTTCACTAAAATTAGGGCATGTTGTACAAGAACCAATAATTTCCATATGATCCAAGCATTACTAAACTTATCTTATAAGGCTTAAATAATTAGTTTCTAGATCTGAGTGACCACAACCCCATTCTAGATCACTATTGATGACTATACATTGTCATAGATAAGAATTAAAAAAACTAAGTACCCTATCCTATAATTCATTTCTATAAATAGTAATTGTAATAAATCACTAATATTTTGTGAGTTGCATTCAAATTTGCTTAATTTAGACATATATTATATAATCTAAATTAGTCTCAAATTTTACTTTATTTAGACCACTAAATCCAAAATAAGTTAAAACATTAATAAGCCCTCTAGATTTCATATTTTCTTTGAAGTTATTCACATTTTTCCAATCTATTATGACTTTCCTTATAGACCCCAATGAACAAAGAAATAAATATTTCTCTTTAGGTTCTAAGGGATAGCCAGTTTTAAACTCAACTTTAAATTTTGAGAATACCCTCTCTCCCAATGGAATTTTGTTTGCCTTAGACCCAGGTAAACATTAATCTAATTTTCCATTCCTTATTCATATTAACACTCTCCTTATTCTTTTTCCAACACATTTTAGTTTTATTCAGAGAAGCACATTACCTCTTTAAT
This sequence comes from Torreya grandis, assembly GCA_037957365.1. NCBI lineage: Eukaryota > Viridiplantae > Streptophyta > Pinopsida > Cupressales > Taxaceae > Torreya > Torreya grandis. Next base: position 738,244 of record JARHVA010005393.1, on the reverse strand, counting down.
GTATATAGAACCCTACTAGACCCAAAAAACTTTTTCATAAAGCATCTTCTCCAAAGGAGGACTAGACTTATCCTAATCTACATGAGGAGGAGCAAATTCTTTACCCTCTCCCTACCATTTACTAATCTAGTATCATTATCTTTTATTTATTTAGTCAAATCCCTTTATTCACCACCCAAATCCCTAAAATCCTTCTCCACATTCCCCTTATTATTATCCTTCAATCATTACAAATTATGTTTATTATCCCACCTATCATCCTTGAATTTTTTCCATCTATTACAAAAGATGAAACATGTATCTTTTTTGTTATAACTATATTACCCAGATTCCCAAATGTTTGCTTCTAATCTATAGAATCCTTAGTGAGTGAAACCCTTTAATTAAATGTGCTTTACTTCCTTTTTCTTCCTTTTTTCTTCTTAACTTGTTTGAAAAGTTTGAAATTGGGGATGATATATTCCTTGGCTTTTTCTAAATCTACCTTTTGAAAGGACGGGAGATTATCTCTAAATATATTGTATTCATCTAATACCTCATTACCATAATTTTCCTTGATAAAATTAAAAACTTGTTTATATATACCAAGATATATATTAAGTTTTACCTCGATAGAGTTTATCCTCCAAATCTCAAAATAATCCATTCAATGATTATGTATCTGTGCTAGATCTATCCCTTCTTAATTTTGGTTAGATTTCACTCTCAATTTGTTTTCCTTTCCTTTCCTTTCCAATATATTATCATTAACATACTTATTTTATGCCTGAAGTGAATTCTTATTTCCCTCCTCCTCATAAAAGTTTGGATTCCAAATCTTTAGACAAGCCATGTAGCAATTACATAATCATGCCTAATCCAACTCTTCTTTCTTTCAATTGTATTTTACTCTTTAGTTACTACCTTTCTTAGATCTCATTAATCACAATTTTAATCTCCTTTCCATTTTATTTTACCCCTCTTTAATCATATTCCTTTATATCCTCTGAAAAGTATAATTAACCATCCCTCAAATGTCCTTGTTATCTTCCGTCCTTGAATCATTTTTCCTTTTTCAAAATGTATCTACATTGTCCTTCATTTTTCCATCCTATTATTATTTCCTCCAAAAATATAAATAAAAAATATGGGATATTCTTCATTAGGCTCATTTCACAAACTAATTAGTTCCAAATCATCTTCATCTTCCCTTTTCGGATCTATTACCTTCCTTGTCTCAGTTACTACCTTTTCTACATCCACTTTTACATCTCATTTCATTCTTTATTTTTCCTCATTCATATCCACTTTCACATCCTCTGTCATATTCAATTTTTCTTTAAATTTAAAAATATTAATTCAAAATTTTACGTCATCCTATTTCTTAACCTCATCCACAACATCTATCCCATTCTCCATAATCGAATCCTCAACCTCTTTCATAGCCTCATTCAATGCTTGATCTGCAAGTTCCTCCATAACCTCAATCATAATTTGATATGTAGTTATTTATTAAACTTCTTCCTCAAAATATTTTTTACCTTTATTCACAACCTAATCCACACCTTTTTATGCATCATATTTTATAGTTATGACCACACCCTCCTTGAAAACCTCTTCCATAACCTCATTCATGATTTAACAATTTTGGGAATATTAGTGTATTATTCATAATTTAGTTAAGGGTCTAGACTAATAAACTTAGTAAATAAATATGAAATAATTAATCTAATTATTTTTATAATTTGACTATAATTTGAATTTTTCTAACAATATTAATAAGGGAGAGAAAATAAGACTTATCTAAAAACTGACTGAGACGGCTATGTAGGGTCTAAAATTAACTATTTAAGTTTGGGACACTATTGCAAATTAGGATATAGACTTCATTTTATGATTGGATAGGAGAACCAAAATAGGAAACCCTAGGGCCCAATGATATAGTCCTCTTCTACCACTATTGTCTAAGAGACCTAAACTTTTTGGGTTTTGTTCATTGTGTCCATGTGATCCTACCTATGAAATTTTGACTGGTGGATGTCCATGGATATCCTTATAGATATAATTTAGTCTTAAAACCCTATAATCTATTGTGATTTGATGAAATTTGGGAAAGGGGTGGTGGGGAGAGGGGGGGCGGTGTCTGTAATATGCACTAAACATGGATCCACACCCTTTATGTGGGCTCACTACCTACATACCAATACTTTGAAGAGGGATCAAACCATATGTAGTTATACCAGTTGATGTGCTTTGTAAAATTATGTGTATGAAGATGAAAATGCTAAAATTATTTATGCTTGAGGTGGCTAGGGACTGGTGTAAGGATTTGAATAAGCTTGTAATAGTATTTGTTGCCTATATTCAAAAAAAAAAGGAAGATTGCCTTAGTGGTTTTTCTCGTATTCTTGTTTGTTTTGTGATAATTGTCAAACCTTTCCAAATGAAATTTGTATGAGATTTTATAGGGGTTTGTTGGTCATGGGTTGAATGTTCTCACATTAGGCTGACAAGAAGAGGGATAATAACTAGAAGGAACTGACCATTAGAGGCAAAAATTCACTTGGATAGGAGCACTAAAAGTGAACACTAGAGGGCCCAGTGTTATAGTCCAAGTTGGGTGCTATATTCCTAAGCTAATGGGACATATAAGGATAGATTTGTCATGAAAAGAGTAGTCTGGCTTAGCTAGGATCAGGTCTAGAAGGCTATAGATGACTGGGAATTAGTGAAAAGATGCCTATGAGAGTCATGAGTACAAGTAAGAGGAACCTATGGGTTGAGTGTCATTAGCCACACTCAAGTTACCAATTTTCACATTTTATATGACTACAATTCACAACTTGATCCAAAAATTTTACTACATCTTCCATAACCATCATACACATGTTTGGGAATGACATTCATATCACCAATAATGTTTTAGATATTCCATCTTTGAGAGTATCATTACAATAAATTAGTAAAAATTATGGTTATATAAAAATGAGATTACATAGAAATGTTAGATGAAAATATAATTCAAGTTATTGAGCACTTGAGACTTTATCAAAATTTCCTCAAGGTGGATTATAATAATAAGATTAGATCAAGATTATTCAATGTGGGTGATAATGTGTTGAAAGAAAATTTGATAAACCCCAATACAAATAAAGAACATAAAACTAAATCCAAGCTTAATGTTATCACTTGAAATTGTGCCCAATGAGGAGATGACAAGTCTCTCCTCATTCAAATGACACAATGGAACCACCTCAAAGCTGTGGGTCACCAAATGTAAATCTAAAAGTAAATCTAATCTATGAGGGTTGATACACCAAATATATTCTCTACTCACACCCTTTAACATGCATTTGGAACCAAGGAGAAGTTTTCACATGCACTTCATCCAATGACAATCTTCTCTCTCACATCAATGTTTCAAGCATGGGTTCTTAGTGATATCTTAGGCTAGGAGGACTTAGAAAATAAGAATTATAATAAAATCTATTTAATATAATACTCACTACACCTTCAATCCAATTAGACACTTCTTCCTAACGTACAAAAGAGAGATTATATAACAAAAATGGTACTAAGAAGAGTAACATGTGAAGGTAAACAAAACTACACTTGCACAAGACCAAAAACCATTGTGTACACTTAGTGAAGTCTTTAATGAGGTAAAAACAACTATATTTATTATCTCAAGGCAATAAATTGGTAGGTATTCACCATACCAAGGTGGAAAGATCAAATACAATGCCAAAAAGGCTAGTTTATATAGAAAATGTGAGAAAAGAGAGAGAGGGGAAGCTTAAGAGTCATTAGACACTTTTCCAAATAAAAAAATTAGTTATTTGTGGATATAATAGGTATATGGGGTAATACATGCAATTTCAAGAGCTACAAGTGTCATCTAAAATCATGCATCTCTTGTAAAGGAGCTTAAAAACTCTTTTCCTTGCACATAAAATAACCCTTCATGATTTATCTTCAAAAAATATCTTATCACTACATAGGTCAGGTCTTATGATGGATCTAAGTGGGAGTGGTCACTAAAAATCCATCACATTTATTGGTGAGGTCCTAAACCACTCATGATCTTTTGTCCATGCATAATCATCCATGACAGTCCCAAAATGACCTCTCTCCATGCACCTCTCACACTTGGCACCTAAAACCTTCCCAATTATATAATATTATCCATGAACAAGGAGGTATGACATGTTTCAAGAGTTTACATATCATTATTTTCAAGAGAAAAGCCTTAAAAGGCTTCCTAATTAGAGTTTCACCACTTTTTCCTAAGCGTTCACTATATGCCCACTACACTGGTTGAAATGAAATAGATGGTAGATAGACTTAGGAGATAATATAGTTTATCAAATGGATATTAGGACTTATAAAAAGTCCTAAAAGTTATCCCAAAAGTGATTTGGTCTCTTGAAATTCTTCTTACACTTATATAACACACAAAAATGTCAAAAAGAGCTCTATTTTGCATGATCTGTACAAGTGTCATACACCTCAATCACATTTGGAGAATCCCTAAAGAGTCCCCTACATCATCCAATTATTTTCATGTCCTTTTCACCCCCTATGGATACTTCATTTTCCTCATCTTCGTAATCGGGTCCTTATGGAAGGCTTGGAAGGGTTTTGTGTAGTCTCAGGTATTTACATTTGTTCATAAAGAAAAGACATTGGAAATCTGAGAAAATGTCATTTAAGGATTCAAGAGGACCCTATTCATCATCCCTAAACACCTCAGCTTACCATGCAAAGTTTCATGAAAGTTTCAAGCACTCCAAGTTGGCATTCAAGCCCTTTCCTTGCATTCTATGAGGTTTGGGAGATTCCAAGCCAAAAAAATGGATTCTTGGTAGATATTTATATAATAAAAAAGCTTTAAAATTCCTTATTATATCCTAATAACATGTCCCTATCATCAAAATATCTCACTAGGAGTTAGAAATGAAAAGGCCTCTTTCTTTGGTTTTAGGCCTAATATTGCCTAGTAGGTTTGTCCTTTACTTTTGAGATAAATGACCCCTATTTAAATTTAACATGAATTTACATATATTTAACACATAATTTTCACCCCCATGGTCATGATTCAAAACATTACAATGCTTTTCAAATTCTCAAACTAGAAATGACTCCTCATTGAGATTAGGCTTGCATGTTGTCTTACAAGGTTTGCCTACAGACCTCCTTGTCTGGACCACCTTTCCTATCTTCCAACATTATATCATCATTTACCATATTATAATATATGTATTTAATCTTATAAAATCCTCATTTTATCTCTCCCTGCCTTTTGGTTCATGTTTTAGCCCATTTCCCAACACTTGCAGGGTTTATGCAAGGAAAAGGGTACTCTATCTCTAAGATAAAATAGGGAGGTGTTACCCTATTAGTATTAACAATTTTAACATTAAAAGATATCATTTAACTCCTAAGGGTACTCTATACCAATTTTTTTCATATAAATCCAAGTATAAGGCCTCTAACTTTCTCCGTTTCCTAGGCAAACTTTGAAACAACACTATGTGCAGGGTTCACATGTGGACTATGATTGCATCTTTATGTCACTAATGAATGTTTGTTTTTCATAGGTCAAGGAATATTCAAGGTGTAAAAATTATTTTGGAATTTTTTTAATATTCATCACCACTCCTTCCAACCTTTACTTACCTTGAAAACTCCAAGACACCCCTCAAATGAAACCTGTCAGTCCACTATCCTGACTAAGACAATCATTTTAAGCCTCTACTTATAGGTGATTTGAGCTTGGTTTAGGATTTAAGATTGGAATTTTTGGATAATATTTAGTGACAAAAATATTCTTATCCATATCACTTACCTAATTTATCCTCATACACTTTAAATTTCAAATAACTCTTTGCTTAGCTAAGACTGTGTTGACTACCTTAAACATGACTGAGACACTTTGGGTTAGTTGTAGGTGTTGATGGATGTTTGAAACATGGTAAATTCATTAGTTAATTCTCTTAAAAATTCCCTTACTTATATTATTAATTTATCAATCTTTTATCAAACTCTCAGAGCTCCTAGGGCAACAAAGACATCAAAGTTGATTCATACCTTTAAACCTGTTGGACTGAGATAGTCCTTTCTGTAGGTATGAATTACATCATGAATTCTTGATTAGGGTGTTTATAAAATTCCTTGACCCATATATACATGGAATTCATAGGTTTCATTGAATTCACCTACTTCATTGTTTCGTGTTGTGTTCATTCCAAAGAGCTTTATAAACTAGCTCCCTGTCTGCCTATTGTAGGTGATGATTTGTCCTGTGTACAAATAGAGGAAGATCTTGGGAAGGTGTTAAATCATCCACATTCCTTCCTTACGACTCCTAAAATTCCTTTATCTAATATCAAAATTATTCAAATATGAATCATGGTTTGAATTTTAGAAAATTTGGTGACAAAAGTCCTTTTGAGGTGGTTTCATGTAGATATTACTGATTGAAAATAATGGTTTTAGTAGCACCTTTAGACCTTTCAAACATCACCTTCCATTCATCATTGTCCTTCCAAACTTTACACACTCACTATCTATGCCACGGGATACAAAGAATTCATATGATCATCCTTCAAAATCCATCATAGCCTTGTTTCACAAAAGCAAAAAAAATCTCAGGAGCTCTATTTTACCATTTTAGGGAAAGGAGGTCTCAAACTCATAATTGCTTGTTGTGATGATTTTTCAACACCAAGTGAGATACTAAGAGGTCTTGAACCATGATATAATACAACTTGAAAGTAAAAAATGCTTCTTCAATTTTTAAAAAACTCTATGAAACCCCTACACCATATGCTCTGGCCACCTATATGTGTGCATATGACTATATATAGGTAGGAAGGATGAATATGAGTAAGAAAGGATTCAAACACCTTCAAATGCAACTGTCAGCCTTCAATTGTATAACCTACATTAGTATCCTCTTCAAATAAACATCAAAACACTCTCTTCAATGTGAAAATCACCTTTAAAGCACCTATAGGTGAAAAGAGCATATAATTTACAAACACAAGCAAGCCTAAAAGAGGCTTGTGAGTTCATGAGATCTCCATAAATAAGGGAACCATGGGAAACATATTTAAAGGCTCTAAAAAACACATTAAACCATCAAACCAAATCAAGGAAATATGAAACAACTTCAAACAGTGACCCCCTCATGGATTGAAGTGCATAAAAAGTTGCCTAAGGTCTTAATAATGGTTAATGAAGGATAAGCCATGGAATTGGGAACTATTTCCATGAATATGAATTTGACCCAGAGTACTTTCAACCCCTAGCATCATTCCTCCCAAATCCACCTGTACGGCTCACACCATGCATTTGAAAATGACCTTTCTTGGTTTGCAAGGAGAAGGTGGAAGAAAAAGAAGTTGAAACTGAAAATTTTGATTAAATATCTACAAACCATGTGTGTTAAGGAGTTCAGGAAGGTGAAGAGACACCATACCATGTTTTTTGTTGAAAGTGGAGTTCAAAAAGTCTGTACAAGTGCCCAAAAAGGCCTAAAATCAAGGAAAACTCCCCATTTTTGCACATAAATACTTATTTAACTGAATCCAAATAGATCGTGACATCTCCCTCCCTCCTTCACATTGAAAATCACCTTTTTGATAAATATGCTCCCTTGAAAGTCTATACATGTCATTAATTGAGCTAGAAAAGTGGCTAAAAGGCATATTTTTGTATATAAAGCATGGTAAAGGAAAAATATATGACTTAGAAACACCTAAATGACCATATTAGAATATTTATAACATAATTTAAACCTTTGACCAATTTTGACTAGGGTTGACTTTGGTTAACTTGACCAGTACAAGGAGGATGGGCTTAGACCAAGCTAGAGGAAGGATAAGATAAGAGATTTAGACCAACATGAGACCCTATAGGACATATGAAACCTTCTTAAAAAGTTTTAAAATGTAGGGGTTGAACCAATTTGACTAAAAGTCAAATTTGGTTAATAATTTGGTAATTTCTAGGGGTAACATGCTTGCCTATGTTAAGAGTCAGTAGCCTTATCCTATCCATTGGGCAGAGGGAGTCAAAATTCACTTGGAAACAGTAAGACCAGACCTTGACTTGACTAAAAAAATAGTTGGTTTACCTCAAAACACACAAAGGAAAGAACAACACACAAAAAGGACAAGCAAACACCAAAGCAAAGACCCACTTGTGCTACTAAGCACTTTAGGGAAAATAAGACACAACTAAAAGCAACTAATTATGTACATTTAGTTTAAACATGCCTCCTTTCCTGGATTAAAAGGAAGTACCGTGTATCTCCTTCCTCACCAGATTAATGAGGATGTCAAGCATGCTTCCTATTAGATGTGGTGCTAGATGACTCATGTTTTCTTTTTTCTCTTTAGCTTGGCTTGTCATCTAATGGAGCCATCTCCCACAAGTTTGCAAGGTAGATGGAGTCCTCTTGAACCTGAAAACATGATTCATAATGTTTTCCTTTTATCTCTTCATGATAGATTTTCATATCCATGCATGGGACAACTTGTTGCAAGTTTATGTCTTCTTGAAGGATCTCATCCTTCTTCTCACTTGTTACAACATCCTTAAAGCTTTCAAGAAGTGTTGTATCATGACATTTTGGAAGTATTTCTTGCTCAAATTCTTCCTTGATGTTTGTGGGGGTAGCTTCATAGGTGGTTGTAGAGTCAACCCTAAATCACCCTCGAAACGCCCAAGATCAACTTTTGAACCATCTTCAAAAGGCCAAAGATCATCATAGATTACCACATCATGAGCTAGACTTTCTTAATTATGATGCTCTTCAATATATGGCTACTCTCCAACATCTTGGACTTGTTTCATTAGGAGTTTAGTCTTCTCACATTCTTCATACTCTTAGAACATTTGCATATAGGTCTGCCACATGTCTTCCTTTTGAGACACAACATCTTGCTTGACATGACTTATAGTTAGCTCCAAAGGGCTTGTGGGTTCCTTGAGGGCTTCAACTTCATTACATATGTCCTCAAATTTCTACCACAAATAATCACCCTTTGACTAGTCAACATCATGAAGAGGAGCCACAAGAGAGGCTCCTTAATTTTCTCCTTTAGGTTCCAAAATAACCTCTTCTAAGACCTTTTCTTCAACACAAGGAGGATCCTTTTCCTCATCTTCACAATCTGAAGCCTCCTCACTAGCAGTCAGCTCCTCTTCATCTTTAATCCAATATGAAATCTCAAACTGATCCTCCTTTTTAGTATTGCCAATATTAGGCATCTCAAAAACAAGAAATTTAGCCAAAGAAGATTCCCAAGCAGCAATGAAATTCTCAACATTAGAAGGGGAAAATGGATCAGCTAGAGGAGCTAGAAAGATGGGTTAAATGGCTTCTTGAGGAGGGGTGGGAAGGAGTTGAGGGGTTTCAATTTTCTCTCCCTTTCCAACTTCTCTACCTAAATATGATTTGTTCTTTTCTTCACAAGATGCCACCACTTCTTTCCATCTTGGGAAAGTAGGCTCAGAGATGTTTTCATGGGGCTAAGATGCTAATGAAGGGGTGAATGATATGTTTAAGAAACTTGAAGTTTCCTTGGGCTTGGCATCTTTATTAAAAATTTTAAAACTAGGCTTAGAGAGTTCATTTTCTATTGCCATGATAGATTGCCTTAAAATATGATTGGTCAATTCAATCTCCTTTTCAAGATGAGCCTCAAAACTCAAACTTCTTTTCTCACAATCTTCTCCGAATACATCAACTTGCTCAATTGTGATGTCCTCCTTCCTTTGTGTTAAGTTGTAGAGCTAAAAGCTTCACTGATGTAAATGGAGGAGGTTGCTGAGTTGCAGATCAACTAACGTCGGTCTGATCAACTGACATCAGTCATCTTCAGTGTTCACAGTAACTAACATTGGTCAGATAGGAACCAACATCGGCAACCTGTGTGTGTGTGCATTTGCATATGCTTCTAGAACTGGTCTAATTTTAGACAGACAGTCAGTTTGCATGTAAAAGACTAATTTTAGTCTTGAGTCTGCATTTATAATTATTGTAACTAGGAAGTCTAATTATTGTTTGCATGGGATCTATTTAAGAGACCCATGGGGCTGTATTGTAATCAAGGACAAGGAAGAGATCCTTCCAATTGTAAGATCTAGGCTTGCAGGTGTGCAAGACCAGGTTGATCTACAGGTTGTGCAAGATCAGGGGAGATCTACATGGTAAGTAAGATCAGGTTGATTTGCAGGTTATTACAAGATCAGGGAGATCTACTTGGATTACTTTGAGTACTTGTGGTACTGGCAGTATTGTTACTGACTGGTGGAGGGTACAACTCAGTGTTGAGTTGTGGTTGTAATTGGTTGAGTGAGAGAACTCTTGAGGGAGAATTACTAGTATGCCCAAGAGGTGTGGGAAGAGTGTAATTTCTTCATTGTATTTCCTTCTTGATGAGTTGAATACAAGATTGTATTATCTCTCAAATTCTGTGCTATTTCTAAATTCTAGTTACATATTACTTCTGGTTTAAATTCTGTGTTTAGTTTCTTATACAAGGTAATCAATTATGCTCCTAGATCATAACAAGTGGTATCAAAGTGAGGTTGTAGGTTCATTAGAGCTTGGTTTGGAGTAGGTTGGTGTTTGATTATAGGTCACTCTCAGGGGTTTCTGATTGAGTGGGAGTAAAGCAATGGCAGAAGAAAGTAAGCTAAGAATGGAGAAATTCAATGGCAAGAATTATCAATTATGGAGGATGCAGATAGAAGATTATCTATATTAGAAAGATCTATACTTACCATTGGGTGGGGTTGCATGCAAGCCCACCGATATGAAAAATGAATAATGGAATGTTCTTGATAAGAAGGCTCTAGGATCTATAAGGTTGAGCCTGGCATCGTCTGCGATTTCCAACTTATCACAGGCTAAGACAATGGTAGAGTTAATGGAATCTTTGGCAAATTTATATGGAAAACCCTTAGCTTCGAATAAGGTATTTCTTATGAAGCAATTATTTAATTTGCAAATGTTGGAAGGTGGATTGGTACATAGTCATCTTAGTGATTTCCATGGTTTGGTAAACCAGTTAGTTTCAGTCAATATAGATTTTGATGATGAAATTAAGGCTCTCTTAATCTTATGCTCATTACCTAAAAGTTGGGACAGTTTGGTAATGGCAGTTAGTAATACTGCGTTTGCTTCAAATATCTTGAAAGTTGATGATGTTGTTAGTGTAATCTTGAATGAAGAAATTCACAGGAAAAGCACAGGGGAATCATCAAGGAATGCTTTAAGTGTTGAAAGCAGGGGAAGGCAAAGAGAGAAGGTCGAGCAAGGGAAATCAAGGTCAAAGATAGGCAAGAGATCCAAATAGGTATGGCAATAAAATCTATTGGAATTGTGGAAAGAAAGGGCATGTAAAGAAAGATTGTTGGTTGGTAGAAGATCAGCATGAAGGAAATGAAGAAGTAGATGTTGTAGGTATTGTTGCACAGGATGCTCTTGTATGTTCCTTGGATAAAGTGGAATCTTGGGTTTTAGATTCTGGTGCCTCTTTCCATGCAACCCCAAATAGAGAATTTTTCCATGAATATGTCCAAGGAGACTTTGGAGAGATTTATTTAGGGGATGGTAAGCCTTGTCAAATGGTTGGCAAAGGGAAAGTGCAGCTAAAATTGCAGATGAGCAACACATGGGTGTTGAAGGAGGCCATGCATGTCCCAGTCCTAAAGCGGAATTTGATTTCTGTAGGAAAATTGGGTGATGAGGGATGCACAGTAACTCTCACAGTGGACTCTTGGAAAGTTTCTAAGGGTGCACTTGTTTTAGTAAGAGGTAAGAAAGTAGTTACTCTTTATCTATCTACTTGTATTACTGATTCTCCTTCTAGTTTATCTACTTCAGATGTAGATGCAAAGATGTGGTTCCATAGGCTTGGTCACATGAGTAAGAAGGGGATGTATGTTCTTGAGTCAAAAGGTAAGAGTTCAGATTCGGGAAGCATAGATCGAGATTTCTATAAGCAACAGAAGAAAGTGAGGTTTCTTGAAACTCATGCTACAAGAAAGGATCGGGTTTATTGCATAAAGAGGAAATTTGATGTTTTTGACAAGAACAAGAAAGCCTTGGTTTTCCAGGAGAAGATGATGGATAGAGATCAGCTCAAGGGGATAAATAATTTTGAGTAGGGTAGTTTGGACAGGGTTATGATCCAAGGTAAGCTCGTGGGTAAAAAGTCATCACTCACAGGAAAACACAGTTACTGGTATGCCCAAGAGGTGTGGGAAGAGTGTAATTTCTTCATTGTATTTCCTTCTAGATGAGTTGAATACAAGATTGCATTGTCTCTCAAATTATGTGTTGTTTCTGAATTCTAGTTACATATTACTTTTGGTTTAAATTATGTGTTTAGTTGCTTATACAAGGTAATCAATTATGCTCCTAGATCCTAACACTTTGGCTACTCTCTTGGATGGACTTCCAAGAAGGGAAACATTGGGGAATGCATGAAGGGCTTGGTGCATTATGAAACATGCTTAGGTTAGCATTTTGAGTGGGCAAAGTTGACACACTTAAAGGTTGTGTGGGATATATTGGAGCTGCCAAGACTGAGTTGGTTCATGAGCTCTCAACCTCTCTTCTAAATGTAAAATTAAGCCACAAAAATCAAGCATCTCATTAGAAAAACCTTGCCAATTAACTCTCTCTATAGGTATCCATTCTTTCTTGACTTGTTCCAAAGCATCCCTTACACTCGTAATATAAACATTAGGGATAACTTGACCATAACCATATCTAGTATCAAGGTCTAACATGTAGTCTTGGTAGCCAATAAGAGTCTTTTTAAAACTTGTAATGGGATGAGTTGGAGAGGAACAAGGTGGACTAGGTGAAGTACAAGATTGATAGGTCTGGTCATAGGCAACATATGATTGATAGGGATCATGACAAGATTGGCCAAGGACTTGTTTATATTGAGGGGGAATAGGCAAAGGAGGACATATCTCCTCAAATTATGTTAGGACAAACTCAACATCAAAATAATCCATGAAACTAGTGAAAAGTGTGTAGAACAAGAAACCAACTTCAATAAGAATACTTAGAATACTTAACCAGTAGATTTATACTTGGAGTCACCATTATTGCTTGGTAGAATTGCCTCTAAAGGCTGGTATCTTGAAGAGAACACCAAAACTCCTCAATCTCTTAGAACAAGAGTCCCACCAGGCATGCAAAAAACTATTGTCACATGAACTTTCACCCAATGAGGATATTACAAGTCTCTCCTTGTTTAAGTGGCACAATGTCACCACCTCAAGGTTGTGGGTCACCAAATATGAGGTGGATCTCTAGATTAGGGGCTAGTTCCCCTTGATGCATCACTATAGCTCAATCCTACTACTAACACTTGTGGGGATGAAAAGGGAGAAATATAGCTGAAATCAAATCTAATATATGGGGGGTGATACACCAAATATATGCTCTAATAACAACCTTTAACATGCACTTGGAACCAAGGAGAAGTTTCCACATACACTTCATCCAATGACAATCTTCTCTCTCACATCAATGTTTCAAGCATGGGGTCTTGGAGATAGATTAGGATAGGAGGACTTAGAAAATAGGAATTCTAAGACACTCTATTGAATATACTACTAACTACACCTACAATCCAATTAGACACTTCTTCTTGACCTGCAAAAGAGAGATTACAAAACACACAAGGTATTCAGAAGAGGAACATGTGAAGGTAAATAAAACTACACTGGCACAAGAACAACAACCATTGTGTACACTTAATGAAATATTGAATGAGATAAAAATAAATATATTTATTATCTCAAGGAAAAAAATTGGTAGGGCTTCATCATACCAAGGTGGAGAGATCCAATACAATGCCAAAAACTCTAGTTTATATAGAAAATGTGAGAAGAGAGAGAGAGGGGAAGCTCAAGAATCATTAGACACTTGTCCAACTAAAAATATTAGTTATTTGTGCATGTAAGAGAGATATGGGGGTCAGACATGCAATGTCAGGAGCTACAAGTGTCATCTTAAATCATCCAACTCTTGCAAAGTAGCCTAAAAACTCCTTTCCTTGCATAAAAAATAACCCTTCATGATTTGCCTTCCAAAATTTCCTCATCACTACATAGGTTAGGTCTAATGATTTATTTGAGTGGGATGGGTTACTAAAAAACCCTCACATGTATTGGGGAGGTCCTAAACCACTCATGATATTCTGTCCATATACAATCATCCATGGCAGTCCCAAAATGACCTCTCTCCATGCACCTCTCACACTTGGCACCCAAAACCTTTCCAATTATGAAATATGATCCATGCACAAGGTGGGCTGGCATGTGTCAAGAGTTTCCATATCATCAATTTTAAGAAACAAGCCTTAAAAGGATTCCCAATTGGAGTTTCCCACTTTTTCCTAAGTGTTCATTATCTACCCACTAGACTGGCTAAAATGAAAGAGATGACAGATAGACATAGGATTTGAGATAGTTCATCAAATGGATATTACGACTTAGAAAAAGTCCTAAAATTTGTCTTGAAATTGATTTGGTCTCTTGAAAGTCTTCTTACACTTGAAAAACACACAAAAATGTCAAAAAGAGCTCTATTTCTCACCATCCATACAAGTGTCATACACCTCAATCACATGTGGAGAATCCATAAAGATTCCCTTAGATCATCCAATTAGTTTCATCTCCTTTACACCCCTTTTGGATACTTCATTTGCCTCATCTTCCCATTTAGGTCCTTATGGAGGGTTTGGAAGGGTTTTGCGTAGTCTCAGGTCTTAACATTTGTTCATAAAGAACAAACATTGTAAATCTGAAAAAAATGTCATTTAAGGCTTCAAGAGAACCCTCTTCATCATCCCCAAACACCTCAACCTGCCATGTAAAGGTTCATGAAAGTTTCAATCTCTCCAAGTTGGCATTCGAGCCCTTTCTCTACATTCTGTGAGGTTTGGGAGCTTCCAAGCCAACAAAATGGCTTATTGGTGGATCTCTCTTCAATCCAAAAGCTTGATCATGTCTTATTATATCCTAAGAACATGTCCTTGTCATCAAAATATCTCACTAGGAGTTAGAAATGAAAACACCTCTTTCTTTGGTATTAGGCATAATATTGCCTAGTAGGTATGTCCTTTAATTTTGAGCCAAATGACCCCTATTTACATTTGCCATGCATTTACATATCTTAAACACATCATTTTCACCCCCATCGTCATGATTCAAAACATTATAATGCTTTGCAAATTCTCAAACTAGAAATGACTCCTCATTGAGATTAGGCTTGCATGTTGTCTCACTAGGTCTGCTTGCAGACCTCCTTATCTGGACCACCTTACCTATATTCCAACCTTCCAACCTAGTTTCCCCTATTATACTTTATGTGTTTTAGCTTATAAAACCCTCATTTGATCTCTCCCTGCTTTTTTGTTCATGTTTTAGCCCATTTCCCAACACTTTTAGGGTTTATGTAAGGAAAGGGTACTCTATCTCTAAGATAAAATAGGGAGGTGTTACCCTATTAGTCTTAACAATTTGAACATTGGAGGATCTTCTTGAACTCCTAAGGGTAATTTGTACCAATTTTGGTCATGTAACTCCAAGTACAAGGCCTCTAACTTTCTCCATTTCCTAGGCAAACTTTGAAATAACATTGTGTGCAGGGTTCACATGTGGATTGTGTTTGCATCTTTATGCCACTCATGGATGTTTGTTTTGCATAGGTCAAGGCACATTTAGGGCATTAACATTATGGTGGAACTTTTTAAAGATTCATCACCACTCCTTCCAACCTTTACTTACCTTGGAATCTCCAAGACACCCCTCAAATGAAACTTGTCAGTCCATTGTCCTAACTGAGACAATCATTTTAAGACTCTACCTGTAGGTGATTTGAGCTTGGTTTAGGCCTTAAGAATGGAATTTTTGGATCATTTTGAGTGAAAAACATATTTTTATCCCTATCACTTACCCAATTTCTCCTCATACACTTTAACTTTCAAACAACTCTTTGCTTAGCCAAGACTGTGTTGACTGCCTTAAATAAGACGGAGGCACTTTGGGTTAGTTGTAGGTGTTGATGGATCTTTGAAAATTGGTGAAGGCATTAGGGAATTCTCTTCAAACTTCCCCTACTTACAGTATGAATTTATCAATCTTATATCAAATGCTCAAGGATCTTATGGCAACAAAAGACATCAAAGTTGATTCATACCTTTAACCCTGTTGGACTGAGACAGTCCTTTCTGTAGGTATGAATTGCATCATGAGGTCTTGATTAGGGTGTTGATAACCTTCCTTGACCCACCTAGCCATGGAATGCATAGGTGTCCTTGAATTCACCTTCTTCACCGTTTCATGTTTTGTTCATTCCAAAGAGCTTTATAAACTAGCTCCCTATCTGCCTGCTATAGGTGATGCTTTATTCAGTGTACTGACAGAGGATGATCTTGGGAAGGTGTTAAATCATCCACATTCCTTCCTTATGACCACTTGAGCCCTCAAATTCCTTCATCCAATATCAAACTTGTTCAAGTATGAAGCATGGTTTGAAGTTGAGAAAATTTGGTGATAAAAGTCCTCTTGAAGTGGTTTCCTGTAGATATTACTAATTGAAAATAGTGGTTTTAGTAACACCTTTAGACCTTTTAAACATCACCTTCCATAGGTCATTGTCCCTCCAAACCTTGCACACTCACTATCTATACCAAGGGATACAAGGCAAGCATATGAAGATCCTTCAAATTCCATCACAATCTTGTTACACAAAAGCAATAGAATTCTCAGGAGTTCTATTTCACCATTTTAGGAAAAGGAGGTCTCAAACTCAGAATTGCTACTTGTGATGTTTTTTCAACACCAAGTGAGCTACTAAGAGGTCTTAAACCATGCTACAATACAACTTCAAGGTACACAATGCTTCTTCAATATTTCAAGACCTCTATGAAACCCCTGCAGCATACGCTTAGCCCACCTATAGGTTGCATATGATTGTATATAGGTAGGAAGGATGAAAATGAGCAAGAAAGGCTTCAAACACCTTCAAATGGAACTGTCGGCCTTTAATTGGATAACCTACATCAGGAACCTCTTTAAATCAATATCAAAACACTCTCTTCAATGCAAAAATCACTTTTAAGGCACCTGTAGGTGAAAAGAGCATATAATTTGCAAACACAAGCAAGCCTAGAAGAGGCTTGTGAGTTCATGATATCTCCATAACCAAGGGAACCATGGGAAACCTGTTGAAAGGCTATGAAAAACACATGAAACCATCAAACCAAAGCAAGGAAATATGAAACAACTTCAAACAGTGACCCCCTCATGGATTGAAGTTTGTAAAAATTTGCCTAAGGTCTTACTAATGGTTCATGAAAGATAAGGCATGGAACTGGGAACTCTTGCCATGAATATGAAGCTGACCCAGAGTACTTTCAACCCCTAAGATCATTCCTCCCAACTCCACCTGTATGGCTCACACCATGCATTTGAAAATGACCTTTCTTGGCTTGCAAGGAGAAGGTGGAAGAAAAAGAAGTTGAAGCTTTTGATGAAACCTCTATAAACCATACATGGTAAGGAGTTTAGGAAGGTGAAGAGACACCATCCCACATTTTTTGCTATAAGTGGAGTTCAACAAGTCCATACAAGTGCCCAAAAAGGCCTACAATCAAGGAAAACTCCCCATTTCTACACATAATTGCTTCTTTAATTGACTCCTTACATGTCCTACCCTCCTCCACGTTGAAAATCACCTTTGTGACAAATATGCCCCCTTGAAAGTTTGTACATGTCAATAATTGAGCTAGAAAAGTGGCCAAAAGGCATATTTTTGCATATAAAACAATGTAGAAGACAAATATATGACTTAGAAACACCTTAGGACACCTATATGACCATATTAGAATATTGCTAACATAATTTGAACCTTTGACCAAGTTTGACCAGGTTTGACTTTGGTTGACTTGACTAGTACAAGGAGGATGGGCTTAGACCAAGCAAGAGGAAGGATAAGATAAGAGATTTAGACCAATATGAGACCCTATAGGACATGTGAAACCTTCTTCAAAAGTTCAAAAATGTAGGGGTTGACCCAATTTGATTAAAAGTCAAATTTGGTCAACACTTAATTGGCTTGGTTGATCTTTAAACATAGAAAAATTTGGATTAAGGGAATATTGCCTTGCTACCTTAGAATAATCCATTTAATATCATGCAATTGCGATGGTTCTATATTTCAGCGTTATCTCTTGTCATGTTACTTTTATGATTGTTTTCTTTTATGTTATGACCAATCATTTCTTTGTTTTAGTTTTCTTCAATTGTTTGCACCTTTTATTTTTTCCATTTGACTATGGGTGTTACATTTGACTTTTAGTCATTTGGCACTTGGTTTTCTCTTTGTTCCTAGGAATTTTATTGCTTCTTTATCTTAGTATGTCTTTAGTGATTGATTTTCTTTGAGTCCTTTTGCTTTACATTGATAAAAATTCTATAATAGAAGAAGGGAGTGTACTAGAGTGAGTTGTTCACAAGTATGGTACATTTTAAATTTGAAGTCCATTTGACTACAATGAAACTTTCAATCTTAAATTTAGCATCTATTTGACTATCACTTAGATTTTTTTTTTCCTCGGAGAATACAATCAAAAAATTAGAATACCTTAACATTTTTTGACCCCGACATAGTAGTGTAACAAAATGATGTCATTTGTCACCAAACATAATAACAATTTATAGAAAAACTAATAATTTTTTTAATAAATATAAAATGTCAAAAATCTAAAATAAAACCATGATAATTAATATCTCTCATATATTTCAAATAATTATATTAATTTAATTAATATAAATAATGATAAAATACCTTATTGCACTATCCACCAAAATACAAATTTCAAAATAAATAAATAAAATCCTAAATCCCACACCCTAAGCTTAAAATGAACAAACCTTAATGATTACTTTTCATATGTTTTCACAATCCATTTAATTTAATGAGATATTTTTTAAAGAAATAAATGCGTGCAGATTTCATTATTTTTAAAAGTTTATTTTCCGTGGCCTTTACTACAGGCACAACAACGAGCTTTGTTGCCATACAAACGTGCTTTATTAAAGAAGCCATCGATCTCATACACCTACCGAACAAAGCCTGTTCAGGTGAGCTTCGCTGTCAGATTTCATGGAAAGCTGAGCTTTACCATCAAATCTCCTCCCCACTTACCTGCTCATATTTAATTGTACAGTCCATTGACACAAATATACACGTTAATCGATTTAGATTTCCGTCTTATAAAATTTCAATCAACTATCCTTGTTGGTATTTTCTATTTATGATCGCAGTGACTGCGAATTACTCGAACAGACGATCACACAGCATATCTAAGTACTTGAGCGGGAGGATTACTTTAACTTATCAAACAAGTAGCTGTAGCAGGTAATCATCTCGTTGGGATTTCTCTCACATGCAAAATAACAATTTCACCCTAGTACCGATTTGTACTTCCGCGGAAGATGCGTCCGTTGCGTCATGGTAGCTTCTTAATTGCATAGACTTATTCTATCTGTGGAAGTTCGAGTAAGGGCTAAATTCATGCGGGGGCTTTTTAAGATTGGACGGGAATTTTTCTGTAACCGTTAAATTTGATTTTGGATCATTATAACGAGGATCGGAAAGCGATTACATTGTAATTAGTTGTAAAATTAGTTATATTTCTCACATACTTTGAATGCGATCGACTTATATATATTTAAAAGCTTTAATGTAATATTAAAACAAATAAGAGCTTTTAGGGAAAAAAAAAAAAACTTCGTTATTACGTTTATTATTTTTTAAAAGTATATAATATATTTAATAAAAATTAAAATAAATTATATATTTGATTAAAAAGGAGGGTGTAAAAGAATTACATCTCAAATAAATAAAAGTCTTCAAAGATACATTAATAACTACATATTATCAAACCCATGATGAATAATTTAAAAAATATATATTTGTTTGTTTTGTGCATTCTCTCTCCTTTACCTTTGGAAAAGAGAACTCCTCTAATAACCAACCCCAAATGACAATTCAAAATGGACTTTAGGGTGTCTATTTCACTTTATATAATCAAGGTCAATATCAACAAGATCTTTTGGAGAGTTTCTAATTAAAAATTCTAATTTATTATTGGTTGAACTGTCATATGTAAAAAAAGCCTTCTCTACCACTTGGTCAATAAATTCCTCATTTTTTTGAAGATCTAGTTTGCTTATTTTCCACTGTCCTACTTCTCTTTGTACACTTTTAAACTCAATTCAACATGATTTGTGTTAGATTACCTTAAGGGATCTAAATCAACCACAACCTTAGGGTCTTCATCAACTTCTTTGGTATCCTTAAGGAGATATGAAACAACCATTACCTCAAGTCCCTCTTCATTTTCTTGAGTGCTTAAAGATGCAAAAAGAGTTGAGAATTAATACAATTTACACTTGGACATTTTTAGGACCCCATTTTCTTAACCATCTATTATTCTTTTTCATTGTAATAATATTAGTTAATTAGTTTGGGCACCCTTTTAATGTCAAATTGACCCTTGAGTACTAATAATAGTTAGTAATTAACTTGGGTGCCTATGTAAGGCCGACTCTTGAGTATTAGGATTGGATTTACAAGGATATAAGGGTTAGGGTTATAAGGCCTATATATTGAGATTGAAATGAAGGAAAAACATTCTACTATATTTTGTAATTTAAACTTTGTTCTCAAAAAGGTTTCCCCCTCAAAGAGGTTTGCATCATCTGAATGTAAATAAAGTTTACAATTATTTTCGAGTTCATTGAGTAATTTTTCTTATTTTCGCATATTGTTATTTTGATTAGTTTATTTTTACAAGGAGGCTCATAACAAGTGCTATTAGAGTTCATTTTAGGGTCGTGTTCTACATCATCAATAGTAGTTTAAGATTTATGTGGCTATCTATCATATACTCTCACCTCACCCAATCAGGGCCTCAATGATTAGAAAGTGGTAATATAAGTGGTGGTACTAAGCTTTTTGCCCAAAATCTACCTATTTTTTTCCTCCTACACGTAGTTTTTTTCTTTCTTTTTTTTCTAAGGTTAGAAAATGTGTTTCAACAATTTTAAAACTCACAAAAATTTGTTATTGGTTGAGCCAACTCATTATTATTAGTGACGTGAAGGAGCCCCCCAAAGCACAGGTCTCACACAGTGTGTATGGATTTTAGCTTTCACGTATCTTTCGGTATGTCTGAAGCCCTCATCCATTTGTAATCTATGATGCCCTAGTAAACGGTTATCCCTAGGAAGTTACTCGCATCGTACATTGGGGATATGATAGTGGGCTATGGGATGCTTCAATCCTCCATAGTTATAGATTTGAAATATTGGGCTGACACTATTTATGAACATGATCAATATATTTCTAAGCTCATAAATTAGACACACCTTCTAGTAACCTTCCATGTGTTGTCCCTCACATTTTTGGAATCACAAATATGAAGCTAATTTTTTGGAAACAAAATACCAACAAAAGTAAAAAAACATGTCAAAATATTCCAATATCCTATAGAAACATAGTAATAACAAAATCCAAAAGGGTTACAATATTCCAAAGTAGTTATCTGGACACAGTGTAATAGCAAACCATTAGAAGAGCCAAAAAAAGATTGGATTTTTTCGCTTGTTTTCCAATATTGATTTTCTCTTTATGTTAATCATTTTGGTATAGTTCCCCATATAAAAAAAATAGAGTGGCCACAATGAAAAAATGATGCTATCTGGATCTTTCCTTAGATAAGTTAGATGAGGACCTAAGGTTAATGCAAAAAACATAGTTCTCTATACTCCAAAAATTGTCCAAACTAGACAAGATTGATCTCATTGATGAGTTGGATAGCTGACTGAATGGATTGAATGGAAATTATAATACCATAATACATAACAATGTAAATAATTATAATAATGGGCAACACTCTCAAAATAACCCACCACACTCTGGGTTATAACACTGTATACCATGATTAAAGTTTCTAAAATTCACTTGTAATGACCCTACCAATTAGTTGTATAAGGAAAATCAATATTTTCTCTCCATCAAAATCCCCCAGATTAAAAACTTCTAATAGATTTATTCAACTTAGAACGTGAAACTATTCAATGTTACCATTGATTATAAAAGACACATTTCATTCTCACAGAGGATGAATTATGTAAACACTTGTTGACTTGATTTATCCCTAATGCATATGAAGACTTCACTAGAGCATTGGTTAAATTACAAAAAACTCACTTTGTCCATGATTACCAAACCTAGTTTGAAAAACTGTCAAATCAATCAAGTGGTCTAAATGAGGATTTTATCAAAGGTTGTTTCATCAACATATTGAAATATGATATTCATGTAGAGGTCAAGATGTTTGAACCTATTAATTTAAATAAGGTAGTCAATTTATCTAAACTAGCTTAGTGTACACACCTAAATTTTGTCATTGGTACCTAACAATGGTAATTATTGATACATCCTAAACCACATGAATTGTACCCAAATACAAGATTTTTATTCACCATTCCTCTATGCCATTTATCTATTTATGTATTGGACATCCATTTATTTTCACTACTACATAGAACTTTCCAAGTTGATATTCAAACATGTTTGTATCATCCTCAAACTGCTACCATTTTAGGATAGTTATCCTTGATTTTCTAGGATAGGTATGCCCTAGGCAGACAAGTTCATTACTACAGACTTATCCACCTAGAGCGACCTTGTCCCCACACCAAATAACAATGAGTTTCCAAATTTGAAATATTCTTTTGGGTCTTCCCACATATTTCATAAGGTTGGATTAAAAAAATTATAAAAAATTTTCACTTTAAATACAAATCAAATGTTATTCATTATTCCTAGTTTAGAACTATCAAGTGAGCACTTATATACTATTGCACATTACCAAAAGGGTAAGTGCATAAAGTTAGGGGACAAAAAAATGCCTACCTGTGCACATGATTTTCCTAAAATTTTAAATATCTAAAATTATGTAGATAATTTGAAATATCTATACTCCAAATTTGAAGATGGTGTAAGAACATGAGATGTAGCATTTCGAGTCTAGTTTCCAAAACACTATTTTTTTAAAAAATTTGGTTAAGTATAAATAGGTCAGACATCTAAAATTTAAAGAGGAACTCCTATTTTTTTCAAAAAACATAGTAGATAGATGGCCGTGTAGTGCCCCATTTTTTGAGCAATGTTTAATATTATTTGAAACCCTTTGGGGAAAATTTAGTAAGATCTTCTAGTTTGTGACCTATATTTTTTAAATGAATACTCTTTTATGAATTTTTAAAATAAATAGATCCTAAAAAATGATAAAAACATAGATAATCGTTAGTGCAACATGCTTAACTACCTCAAAAAAAATGAATTGTTTTTTTTTTTTTTTTTGAATGTGTGTAGAATTAGGCCTAGTTTGTGACCATACAATTTTTTTTTCACTTGGATCAATGAAAGACAAATTACATGAACATGTATAGGCCTGTATTTTTACGGCATGTAGTGGCCTAAAAAAATTATAGTTATAAATCAACATAGTTTGAAACCTTAGATTATTCCAAAAATTATAAAAATCAGTTTTTTAGAAAGAGGAGAGCATGCTAATCATGACGTATTAAATTTTTGAATTTTCATGTTGAAATTCTTAGTGTATTTGGAAATCAAAGTTGAAATTTATTGTTTGTTATCATAACTTTCAAAAATTGGCTATACATTGACAGTCCAAGGCTTTGGCTCGGGAATCCAAGCCATTGCCAAGCTAAAAGGCATGGGAATTGAATTCAAATTCAAATACCATGATCATGTTAATAACATGATCATGCTAATAATGTGATTGCATTATTAACTATATTAGCAAATCGATCACATTATTTAATAGTGCGATCATGTTAATAACATGATCATGATATATATTCTCAACACCCTAAAACTCGAATAGGAGCCATTAGGCCTATTAGTCTTAAGATCAAAGTTTGGTTGATTAAGATTGTTGTTTGGGACCAATTTTCTTGTCAAGATTTGATAGCATTGAATGATAATTGGAGATGTATTAACATATGAATCAATTTATTGTTCCTTTGATCTCAATATGGTGTGCAATCAGGCCAATAGATACTGAATTGACATTAGATGGACATATTTCCTTGGATGGAGTTTGGTTGGCCCCATTTACGTATCAAACTAAATTAAATACTTGGTTTTTTATAATATGGTGTGCAATTAGAGACCCAATTGACATCATATGGACATAATTCCTTTCTTAAGGCTCATTTAACCTTGATTGTGTATTAGATTGAACTAAATATTAAATTAGTTTAATATGGTGTGATATCAAAGCCCTAATTGACATTATATTGAAGGAATTCCTTACACATGAACTGATTACTCTTAATTATAGATTATATTAAAGAAAATAATTGATTGGTTAAATATGATGTGCAATTAGGGAAAAATATTCACAATGGACATTAGATGGACAATTCCTTTCATGGAGTGAAAAATGTCTTGATTGATATTAGGTGGAAGCAGTTAATTACATAGGACTTGGTTGTCCCCAATTGTGTATAGTATTGAAAAAATATCAATTGATTTAACATTGTGTAATTAGAACCCCAAATGACATTATATGGATGTAATTCCTTGCTTGAGGATTGAGTGGCCCCAATTACATATCATATCGTACCTAAATACTGTCAGGAATCTAGAACAATAAACATGCTCTGACTCCAATGTTAGGATCTAGGAAGCACAATTGATTACCATGTACAAGCAACTTAACATGTGGAATTAAACCAGAAGTAACAAGTAACTAGAATTTAGAAATAACACAGAATATGAGAGACAATACCCAATTGTATTAACACTCTTCCAAAAGGAAATACAACAAAGAAAATGCCACAGTATTCTTCCTTACACACCTCTAGGGCTCCCACACCTCTAGGGCATAAATAGTAAATCTCTTCAAGAGCTCACTCTCTCTCTTATGGTCCTAACAAGCAACTCACACACAGAGTTGTTGTTTACCTCCAACCAGTCAGCATCACTACTACCAGTACCACTAGTCAGTATCACTACTGCCAGTACACGAAGTGCTCCACGCACTCCAAATCTGAGTACTCCACGCACTCCAAGTACACAATCATACTTCAAGTAGATCTCACTTGATCTTGATCCCTGTTATGTTGCTGTCACCTTTGATCTTGCTACCCCGCAGATCTCCTTTGACCTCGCACACACACACACACCTGCAAATCAATCGATCTTACTTACTCAGATAGAACCCTTGTCCTTGCCTCACCAAGTCCTTATGATTCTACCAGACCTTGTAATAACCTGTAGATCTCCCTGATCATACACACCTGGCACTGTGGCACTAGGAGGAACACACCTTGCTCTCTTCACTCTGAAGGAGCTAACCTTGCTCTTACTCAACTAGCACACTTTTCAATACAGCCCATGAGTATATTATATAGATCTCATGCAAACGATAATTAGACATCCAATTACAATAATTAGATCCACATCTCAAGACTAAAATTAGCCTCTTAACATGCCAACAACTAGTTCGTTAACAAATTGTTCGTGCAACCGACAGTTCTAGAACCGCATAGGTGACCGACGTCGGTCCCTGTCTGGCTGGAGATGACCGACGTCGGCTTATCCCTGACTGATGTCGGTTTGCTTTGCACTAGATATGACCGACGCCGATTGATCAGACCGATGCCAGTTGCTCTGCAACTCAGCAACCTCTCAACAACCTCCTCCATGTTTGCATTAATGAAGCTTTTAGCTCCACAACCTAACCATCTCCCACTTGGAGATAAATAGCTGCACTGTACCTATACCTGTACATCATCTAATTTGTTTCCTAGCTTGTATCCCTCTTCAAGCTTAATCTTGAAGACCAACCACCACAAAACCTATGGTGCACCTCCTGTCATCCAAGTAACCTGCCACATCCAAAGTGCCTGACCCTGCATAACATGTATACCTGCTGTTAGTCCCTCTCAGATACCTGAGAACCCACTGAACCACTCTCCAGTGCTTCCTTCCTGGATTGGCTACAAACTTTTTGACAGCACCCACTGCGTGGGCAAACTCAGGGAGTACACATGTACTCAACCTCAACATGTGATTGGGGACCCTGTTCTATGAACTGTCCATCCATAGGTGTGCTGCCTGGTTTTGCATCCTGCACTACCTTCACACAATCATCCTTTGACAACATCAACTTGTGATCTTCCCTATCTCTAGGATTACTCATGCCAAAGAATTTTGCTCCTCCAAATTCTTAATGACACACCTCTGAACTAACTTTACCTTTAGCTCAGAAAAACCCTGTATGTGTAACCCTGCATCAAGAAAACACACAACATACAGTAACAAGATGATGTTGCAATCATCACCCACCTGGTAAAGAAACCACAGTAGTTACAATGACATTGACTAAAGCCATGCTTTGTCATCCACCTGTCAAACCTGTACCACTGTCCTAGAGCTTCCTCAAGACCATATGCCCTGCCCTTCCATCTCACGTATCCATTCTCTCTATTCTTTAACTAAGGTATCCATTCATCTTTCAGTGCTTTCATACCGGTTGGCAACCCTACCAAATCTCTCGTTTGGTTTTGCATCCTCATTCATGCCATGCTCCCACTGTTTCCTAGATCCTTCATGCTCTGTAGTGAGCAATGAGTATAAAGAAGAGGAACAACGGATTTGAGTCTTACTTACCCTTTCAGTCCTCCATATGGGAATTTGAGACTCCTTGATAGCTTGCTGTATGCCCAAAATTTGTTCCAATGATCGACCTCAGTCACCACACAGTCTGCATCTGACTGACATTGGTTCGATGCGACTGTCCAGGTCGCCAACACTGGTTATTCTATCGACATCAGTCTCCACCTGCCTAACACCACTGACTTTACTTGTCTGCACATGATCGACATCGGTGCCTATCTGTTCGACATCGATTACCTCTGACCGACGTCGGTACCTATGTTTTCCCTATGAGTGATGACTTTTTACCTGTGATCTTACTTTAAATCAAAACCCTATCCAAACTGCCCTGCTCAGAGTTATCCAATCCCATCCAATGATCTCTATCCGTCATCTCCTCTAAGAACACCAAGGCTTTCCAGTTCTTAAGTTTATCGAATACATCAGTCTTCCTTTTCCTGTAATAAATCCAATCCTTTTTTGTAGCATCCCACTTCTTACAAAAATCTCGATCTATGCTCTCTAAAGCTAAACTCTTACCATTTGACTTAAGAACATCCACTCCCTTCTCACTTATGTGACCAAGCCTACAAAGCCACACCTGTGCAATAGAAGTGGAATTAGTAATACAAGTAGGTAGATAAAGAGTACCTACTTTCTTACCACATGCTAATTCAAGTGCATCCACTATGATAGTTCCTGTGCATCTCTCATCACCCAACTTTCTTGAAGTAATTAGCCACATCTTCAAGACTGGGACTTGCATGACCTTCTTCAACACCCATGTGTTGGCCGCCTGCAATTTTAGCAACACTTCCCCTTTGCCAATACTTTGACAAGGCACAACAACCCCTCTATTTGGGGCTGCATGGAAAGAGGCAATAAAATCTATAAACCAAGATTCTACTTTATCCAAGGAACATCCCAGAGCATCCTGTGCAACAACACCTGCAACATCTACTTCTTCAGTTCCTTCATGCTGATCTTCTACCAACCAACAATTTTTCTTTACCTGCTCTTTCTTTCCATAACACTGTAATTGACCATTCATGCTTTTCAATTCCTCCATTCTTAGTGTACTTTCTTCTGCCATTGCTATACTCCCACTCAATTAGAAACCCCTGAGAGTGACTTGTAATCAAACACAAACCTACTCCCTGCAACCTTAGCTCTGATACCACTTGTTAGTGTACCTAACCACGCACTCTCCCTAATCATACACACTCAGCACCCCTTTGGAACTAGGAAGAACTAATCCCTGCTCTCTTCTACAAGCCCTCTTGGCTATCTAGCACTCTTGCTCTCTCTCTTTTGAAGGAGCTAATCTTTGCTCTCTCACTCTAGTACACTTTACAATACAGCCCATGAGTCTATTATATAAATCTCATGCAAACAATAATTAGACATCTAATTACAATAATTAGATCCGCAGCTCAAGACTAAAATTAGCCTCTTAACATGCAAACAGCCAGTTCATTAACAAACTATTCGTGCAACTGACAGTTCTGGAACTGCACAGGTGATCGATGTCGGTCCCTGTCTGGCTAGAGATGACTGACGTCAGCTGATCTCTGACTGATGTCAGTTTGCTCTGCACTAGATATGATCGACGTCAGTTGATCAGACCAACACCGATTACTTTGCAACTCAGCAACCTCTCAACAACCTCCTCCATGTTTGCATCACTGAAGCTTTTAGCTCCACAACCTAACAAATACTCAATTGGTTCAATATGGTGTGAAATCAGGGATAATGGAACCCAACCAATAATATATGGATAAAATTACTTTCATGGGGCTCAGTTGGCCCCAATTATGTATAAGATAAAATCAAATACATGATTATCTAAATATAGTTTATAATTGGAGCCAATGAATTCATAATTAACATTAGATGTATTCAATTACTTGCATGAGCCTTGGTTGGCAATAATTACATATTCAACTAAACTAAATACTTAGTTGATTCAATATTTTATGTATTTTAGACCAATAGATCCCCCTATTGATATTAGAAGGATGAAATTTCTAACACAAGGCTTGTCTGGATTAAATTTCATATCATATTGAACCAAATATTCTTTCAATTAAATTTGGTTCACAATCAGAATCCCAATTGTTATTAGATGGATGTAATTCCTTACAAAGGGTTCAATTGGTCTTGATTTCATATCAGATTGAATAAAACACTCAATTATTTGAATAAGGTGTGCAATTAGGACCCTAATTAAAATTATGTTGACATAATTCCTTGGGCAAGCCTCGATTGGCCCCAATTATGTATCATTTGGAACTGAATACTCGATTGGTTCAATATGATATGCAATCAGGGCCAAGTAATCCCCAATTTCCATTATATATGAAATTAATTCCTTGGACATGGATCCTTTGGACTAAATTACAAATCAAATTGAAAAAATACTTATTTTTTTAATATGGTGAGCCCTTGGATCCCCAATTGATATCATATGGATGAAATTCCTTATATTGAGGCTCAATAGGCCACTGGGATCAGTTTAGCCCCAATTAACATCTTTTATATATAGTAAGAATTAGGTTAACAAGGATGAAATTGGTTAAAATCACATCACTCATTACCAACATTAATTTCGTAGGCTCAATCTGTGATGATGTGGGGGATAATTAATCCCAAATTCGCATTATTTACTCATAAATCTAGGTTTAAGGAGCTCAAAGTTTCCCCAATCACCATCATGATTGTACCTTATATACCCTAAAACCTATACCCTAAGCCCTAATCCCTAAAGTTCTTAATCCCTAAACTTTAAACCATAAATATAAACTATTTAAACCTTGAACCAATCATTTTACCCTAAATTAACACCATTTAGACTAAGACTTAAATTCAAAATGCTCACTTTTTCCTAAATCACATGACTGATTGCCCTATTTGACTAATTCACTCAATCTACATGATGACATCTAGGGTATAATGATAACCCAAAAACACATTCTATAGTCACAAATGGGTCCAAGTTATTCAAATTATCCTCAACTATATTTACAATTGACCCTATGTGCCCTAAACCATATATACATTAAAACCTAAACCTTAAACTATAAACCCTAAACACTATACCCTAAATTGTAAACCATAAACTTTCCCTATTTACAAATTGATTTAATCCCAATTTATATCCTTTGTAGTATGAATTAGGTTTGAACATGACATAAAGCAATTAGACATTAATATGCATGTCATTAAACCTAAACCCTATGCCCTAATCCCTAAAACATAAATTGTAAGCCCTATGTCGTAATGCCCATTACATGATGTAAGCATACATGCCCTATGATATAATTGATTTTATCATGAGATGCCATAAAATGCACTTTTTAAACCTATGGCCAAAACTTGGCCTTTAGAGTACCAATCTAGATATATGCATCTGAAGTAAATTGGGGCTATTTTGAGCCCCTTCAACCTAATTAACCACATAGGAGGAGATAGTTGATTATTTTAATAAAGGAGGCATTTGAGGCCAATTTGAACCCCTTAAATATAAATATATGATTTGGGGCAAAATCAAAAGATTGATTCTATATCATAAATTGATCCAATTAGTTAATTTATGCAATTAGGGGCTTGATCTGGCAAAAATTGAGCCCCTAAACCAAATTTATGGCTCAATAAATTTTATAACATGTTTGCAAAATGTACATGGCATAACTGGCCCTACTTTTATTAGAAATGCAAACATGAAGGTAATCAAGCCATAAATAGGTGAACAAGTAGCTCAAATATTCTTTAATTACCTTAGTGATTGGATCCTATATTCAATATATTAAACCCTAAATCCTGTACCATTTACTTTTAACCCCAAACCCTATACCATTTACATTAAACCCTAATCCATAATCCCTAAACCCCAAACCCTTTAAATTATAGACCATAAACCTTAAACTAATAAATTTAGCCCCAATTAACATCCTTTATATATACTAAGAATTAGGTTCATAGGGATGAACTTGGTCAAAATTGCATCACTCATTAAACCAAAAATTAACTTAATTGGCTCAATCTGTTATGATGTGGGAGCTAATTAATCTCAAAATCACATTATTTACTCATAGATAGAGGTTCAAGTAACTCAGATTTGCCCAATTTCCTTCATGATTGTACCTTATATACATTAAAACCTATACCCTAAGCCTTAATCCTTAAATTTCCTAATCTCTAAACACTAAACCATAAACATAAACTCTTTAAACCTTGAACCAATCATTTTAGCCCAAATTAACATCATTTAGACTAAGAATTAAGTTCATAAGGCTCAATTTGGCCTAAATCACATGACTGATTGACCCATTTGACTAATTTACTCAATCTTCATGATGACATCCAAGGTATAATGACAACCCAAAAACACATTCTATAATCACAAATGGGTCCAAGTGACTCAAATTGTCCTCAATTATCTTTGTGATTAACCCTGTGTACCCTAAACCATATATACATTAAAACCTAAGCCCTAAACCACAAACCCTAAACACTATACCCTAAATTGTAAACCATAAGCATTCCCTATTTATCAATCAATTTAGTCCCGATTAACATCCTTTGTAGTAAGAATTAGGTTCACATGGCATAGAGTGATTGGACAAATTATATACAGGTCCTTAAACCTAAACCTTGTGCCCTAATCCCTAATCCCTAAAACATAAATTATAAGCCATATGCCCTAATTCCCAATACATGCTAACAATATACATGCCTTATGATATAACTAATTTTATCATGAGATGTCGTAAAATTCACTTTTTATACCTATGGTCAAAACTTAGCCTTTGGAGTACTAATCTAGCTATGAATTTGAAGTAAATTAGGGTTATTTTGAGTCCCTTCAACCTAATTGCATGATTATAAAATGTGATTTATGGGTTGATCATTTCCAATTTTCCATAGTCACCATCATGATTGTACCTTATATACCATAAAACCTATACCCCAAGCCCTAATACTTAAAATTCTTAATCCTTAAACTCTAAACCATAAATATAAACTCTTTAAACCTTGAACCAATTCTAATCCCTAAACTATAATTCATAATCCCTAAAATCTTTAATTCCTAATCCTTAAAATATAAACTATTTAAATCATGAACCAATCCTAAGTCCTAATGTGATTGACCTTGTATACCCTAAACCTAAGACCTAAGCACTATACCATAAATTATAAACCAAACACTTTCCCTATTTACTAATCTATTTAGTCCAAATTAACATCCACTGTAGTAAAAAATAGGTTCACACATAACATAGAGTGATTAAACCTTATATAAACCCTTAAACCTAAACCACACATGCCCTAATCCCTAATCCCTAAAACATAAAGTATAATCCCATCTGTAAACCCTATGCACAAATGCCTTAATACCTAATCCATAATCCCTAATCTATATTAAGTAGACATGATGGCATTATTTAATAATGCAATCATATTATTCTTAATATAGGTAATATTTGGTTTTCATTTCCAATTACGAACCCCAAATAATTATTAACAATAACATGATCATGTTATTACATAACACGATCATGTTATTACATAACATGATCATGTTATTGTTAATATAAGCTTCTCAATATCTTGGATGAAACAGAACCTTATATAATAAATAACATGATTTCATTATGTAATAACGTGATCACATTATATAATGTGATCACATTATGATTATTTTAGACTAAGCTCACTTCTCAATGACCTTTTTAAACCCAAATCAAGAATGATATCCCCACAAACATTCTTTGTGTACTTTTGTGAGATTTATGGTACCTGTGTCCTTGACCCCACCTTTGAAAGTTTTTAGTTGTCCCTTATAATGGGTGATGGATCATGTTCAAGGAAGAGGAAGATGTTGAAGAACAAAATACCAGAGGAATTAGAATATTTAAGAGACAAACACAAGATACAAATACAAAACCTTCATGGTAGCCAATGTACAAACCCTAATCCCAATGAACCAAATGCCATAGATAATGAGACAATTGATAATAATGAATTAGAAAATGATGAAATTGGCCATAATAAATTGAATAATGATGAAATTGACCATAATGAAATGAAATAAAAAATAATGAATTAGTTAATGTTGGAAGTTTATATTCAAAGTTCCAAGTTTTTGATTTTGTTGATGATGAGTCTATGTATGATGCTTCACCCCCCATGAATGAAGAAAAATTGGTGGAAATAAATAATGATAAAATCAACCATTAATAAAATTTCATGAAAACAAATAATGAAGAAATAAACGATGAAAAAATGTCATCCTCTAAACAATGAAAGTAATAATGATTTTGAAACACCCTCTCAACAAATTCCACCATTACCAACACCTCCAAGAATTATGCATAGAAAAGACAAATACTTAATTGAAGTTGATGAAAATATTTAAGAACCAATTCATAACAAAATGTTTCATCACTATTCAATAATAATGGATCAACAAATTTGGGATACTTTCTTTCATAATTTGGATTATGATAGTGTTGTTCCCAAAACCAATCACTCATTTTTGTGGACACCCTGTTGACCATTTTAGTTCTGCAGGCCAAAAATGGTCTCCTTCTTTCTCAAAAATGTTCTGAGTAGTCAACTTATTTATTTTCACAAGCCTTTTTGGCAAAGCAAATCGCTCATTTTCAAAGGGTTTACAGTCAGGAAAATGAACAAGGTTCAAAAGGTAGGTTTTTGCAAGAAAAAATTTCAAAACACTCGAAGGCATTTCATAAAAAATTGATAAGGATGGTTCAACATCAGGTTTCAATGATATATGCTTCAATGGTGGGGTTCAATGATATGAAATTAACTATCTAGACTAACCATAGTCACATTGAACTTTGAACCATTGAACTTTGCTAAAAAGGTTCCAACAGAAGGTTCAAGTGGAAGGTTTAAATAGTTGGTTCAATGATACATTGAATTCATAAGAAGACTAAGTAAACATGACTCTTTACAAAACATAAAATATTGAGCCACCAAACTATTGAACCATTGAACTGTTGAACCATTGAACCGGTGAACTCTAAAAGATAGTTTGAGGTTCAAAAGGTTCAAGCGACCGATGACATCCCCACGGATGTCAAATTTAGGACTATAGAGTAACTGTTGGTTTTCGAATGACACAAACCCAAGGATAAACTCAGTGACCCACTGAGAAAGGAGCTGGAGAAGCCATCAAAAGGTGAAAATATAGCCTCGAGAGCTCAAATCACCAAGAAGAGACAAAATATAGCAAGGAAAGAGGGAACACAATAGAGGATCCAAAAGCATCAGTAGAAGAGTTATTCCAGTGGGTGGAATAGTCCACCAAGTGGTTATCAAAGAGCATAAGAATTCAATGGTGTGGCCCATTTTTCTTCATTTGAGTAAAGATGAGTGGACAGTCATGTAAATATCATAAAGAGGAGTAGCCTTGCCTTTCAGAGGACCAGACAATCATGCTTTTGAAGAGACATTTGATATGATTTAAATGCCAAAGTCAAGGATGGTAATTTGCTCCAACATGGCCCCTTCACAAGACTTCCTCTTTCCAATGCATTCAATACATCATGGGCCATTTGTGAAAAATAAGCACCAAAGTCTTTCTTTTGGATGCTATATATTATAATCTCTCATTTTTGAAAGAGGGAGGATCTCTCAGTTATTGGAGGTAAAACTCTACCCAAATTGAAAGACATTTTTGAGACATTGAGTTCATATTGTTAATAAAATTTTATCAGGTGAAGGAGAAAGCAAGTGACCTTTAAAACTGTGTTGAAATAAATTATGTTATGTAAGAAATTGTTCTTATGTCCTTTTCCTAAATATAATCTTATCCATTTGATCAAATAAGTAGAGCGAGTGAAAATAATCTAGGAGATGTTTTGAAGCTAATTATGGAGACTTTGTGCTACCATAATAGTCTTTAGTTTGTGTTTTAATGTCTTATAATTAAAGATATTGGAAAGGCTTTGAACTACCTTTATCTTTTGTAATCATATGCTTTGTTGTAGTTTTTGGTGAAGACTTTGGGCTGCACCTCATTCTACTGTGATATAAGTCATAAATCAATAAGAGAAACAATGAAAGACTTTATGCTTTCATGGATTTCTTATGGATTCAGTTATTACCCAAGAAGTTTTCCTTTTGTTTTGTGAACATCATTTCTAAAAAAAGAGAAATGGATGATATAATCTCACCCCTGAGTTAGTATTTAGTATAGGTTAAGTTTGTGATAGTTTATAGGGAGCCTCCCCTTGTTGAAAGGAGAGATTTATCACATTACACTGTGGTTGATATAGCCATTTTGTTTTCAGTTAGTTGATAACAAAAATATTCACCCAATAGCTTTTTGGTGACTCTGCTGGGGAAGAACGCACAATTTGAAGCTTCATGCTTCAAATTGAAACATTTCTAGTTATTTTCCATTCTACATTCTCGTAGATCCATGGTATACGTGAAGCCAAAGAGCTCAAGGTATTGTTGATCCTATATTCATGTTTGTGTAGCAAATTAATTTTAATCTTTCTCCTCCATGATCTCACCTTCAGTGAACCAAGAGTTTTCCTCCTACCAACATCAGGTCTCTAATACCAGGTGAAGCTTCTCCTTCCTCTACTAGAAGAGCTTTGTCTATACACACTCCACAAAGGTTTTTTATCCCTCCTTTCAATCATCATATCATGGCAGCCCAAGGCCCTTGGGATAACACTTTTGGCCCCATAAATCTAACCCACCTTTACATGAACTACCTTGTAGTTCAAGAAAGAATTTTCCCAAGTTCTATAGTGATGGGAAAGCTCATCCTGATGAGCATATTATATCTTTTTGCATAGCCTGTGGTGTGATAGGCATTGAATATAAAGATATAGTGGTAAGACTATTTGTAGAAACATTGCAAGGCATTACTATAAATTAGTTTTATCATCTTCAAGCTTAGACTATAATTGACTAGAACACTCTCAAGGCCAAGTTTGAGGCTAGATTCAAACCCACAGAAGATGCACATGCCTTGCTGGCTCAGCTTACACAAATGAAGAAGGAGCCTCATGAGCTTATGTGAGACTTTATTGCTAAATTCAATAAGCTGAGGAATAGGATTCCTACACTTACTCAACCAACACCAAAAAAATTTAAGTGCTTCTTCATCAATTCTCAACTTTCCAAAGTGAGTTTTTTGTTAAGGCAGAATGGCTATATAGATCTTTCTATGGCTCAAATTTTGGCTACCAAGGTCGAAGATGATCTTATCCTTGTAGGTAAGATAAGAAGAGATCCTAATAGAAATAAATTTTCTTCATCTACTAAAAATTCTTCCACAAGCACCACTGATCCTATGGTGCAAAAGTTAGAGAATGAATTGCTAGCTCTAAAAAGGCAAATGTCCCAAGGTATGACTGCTCCTCCTTATCAAGATATACCAGGGAGGACATTTCCTAACCATTCATATCAAGGTAATGCTATCAAAAATTAAGGGCAACCCAATTGTCTTCCTCCCACATAGGGGAAGCTTGCCATTGAAGCAACACCGGTCAACTCAGTAGTTGGTTATTATGAAGCTGAACATGATTTCTCTTTCTAGCCTAAGTTAGACCAAGAAGAGGATGCTAATCTCTTTGCAGAAGGAAAAGAAGAATTAGATGGCGACTCCAATATTAGTTTTCTAAATTACCAAGATGAAGTTAGAAAAAAGGGAGAAGTGTTTGATTGAGCATATGTTATTTTTACTAGGTCCCAAAACTAGTAAACTCAACAAGCTGATAGAGTAAAAGTAGTACAAGAACCTCAGCCAGTGATCTCAATTACTAAATGAGGAGCTTCACTACCTTTCCCATCAAAGGACCCGATGATTAATGATAAAGTATGTAACTCAAAAAATCTTATACCTTCTATTTATATTCCTCAGACCAGTGCCACATTAAATAAAAATTAGAATGATGGACTTCCTTCCTCTATTTCTAGTTCATTCTAGTTATTCGACATAATTGATCATGCTAGGAAGACTAAGATCCAAATGTCTGAGTTTGAGTACTTACAAGCCAACCCTGAGTAGTAGGATAGGTTGGCTAAATGCATTAAAAGCAAAACTGTCCCTAAAGAACAAGATTTTTTAAAAGTGACTCATGATCCCCTAAAGAACAAATCCACCCAAAATAATCTTGTCACTACTCCTCTTGTTGCCACTAGGAAAATAGAACCTTTCTATGTTTCTCTATTGATAAATGGTCATAAATTGAGCAATTATATAATAGACTCTGGAGCTTCTGATAATGTTATGCCTACCAAGGTAGTAGATTCCCTTGGTCTTACCTTAACTAAGACTTTTGGGAGATGTTTCTGTTGACCATTTTTTGCCCAATAGGCCAAAAATTGGTCCCCTTTTGTCCCTGCAGTTCTGGGCCTTTTCACTTTTTGATTTTGCATGAATATGTTGATTTCTACGGACTCTGCAAGATTTCTACAGACTTCACAAGAACTTCTATGGACTTTACAGTGAATCTTTCAGTGCATGAAGAACTAGTTCAAAGAGTGCAAAGTTTTACAAAGATTCTTTAGGCTCTTGTCTGAAGAAATTCATAAGGAAGGTTAGCATTTTTGAACCATTAAACCAGTTCAATGCCTTGGTTCAACGCCTAAGTTCATCGCTTCAGTTCAAAGCCTTGGTTCAATCGGCAAAGTTCATCACTTTGGTTCAATCAAACGGTTCATCGGCTTGGTTCAACATGTTGGTTTAACATTTTGGTTCAATGCTTTGGTTTAATTCAATGGTTTAATCACTCGGTTCACTCAGTCGGTTCAACTACAACAGTTCATCGACAAAGTTCAAAGGGTCAGCTCAATTCAAACGGTTTAACGAGCTTGGTTCAACGCTCGGTTCAAAGCCTTGGTTCAACAACCACTTGAACCATTGAACCAATTCAATCAATTGGTTCAAAAGGTGGTTTAAAGGAGCAGTTCAATGTGAAGAGTCAAGAGAGCCTCTTGAAGGACAAGTGCCCTTGCGGAGGGCACTTGGTTAGAAAAAGCACCCTTCGAAAGGGTCATTTTCAATAAACCTGAAGGGCACTTTGAAGGCAGCTAAAGGTTTTCAAAATGCATAGAAAGACTTAAGGCATTGAATTCTTTTAGTCTTTTTGTTTGAAGGAATTCCTTCAGATAAAAAGTCTAAAGAAATTTGGAATGGAAGATGGCCAAAGAAAAAATCCAAGAAAATTTTGAAGGCAAAGTGACCAGATAATTCTAATAGACTTTTGTCCACGGGAAAATGTTTGCACAAAAAACCCGATGGAAAATGTCTGTGCAAAAATCCCGAAGGAAAATATCCACATAGAATGCCCAAAGGAAAGTGGCTAAGAAGAAACCACAAGGATTAATAGAAGGCCGAAGCAAAAAGTTGATGGAAAGTCCAAGGGGTGACGGGCCCAAGGATGTCAAAGTTAATCACGGTGAAATAGCTGTTAGTTTTCAAGCGATGACAGTGGCGTAGACGTCAATTTTAAGACAGTGAAAAAGCCATTTGTTTTTTAAATACTTGAGCACCAACTAGAAAAGAGTGTCAGGATCCTACTACCCACTAAGGGCACACTTGATTACCTTTGTATTAGCAACTAAACACAGAATTTAACCAGAATGATAAGTAACTAGAAATATGAAACAACACAGGATATGAGAGATAATACCCAATTGTATTAATACTCATTCAGAAGAAAATACAATAAAGAAAATGCCACACTTCTTCTTCCCACACCTCTAGAGCTCCTACACTTCTAGGGTTCACCAGTAATTCTCCTTCAACAGTTCACTCTCTCAATCACGGTCACAACAATCAACTCCAATACAGAGTTGTTGTTCACCTCCACCAGTCAGTA
Organism: Torreya grandis; assembly: GCA_037957365.1. Taxonomy (NCBI): domain Eukaryota; kingdom Viridiplantae; phylum Streptophyta; class Pinopsida; order Cupressales; family Taxaceae; genus Torreya; species Torreya grandis. The sequence continues at coordinate 699,580 of JARHVA010005393.1, read as the reverse complement.
ACAACACTACTAGTACACCAAGTACACAACCATACTCCAAGTAGATCTTCCCTTCTCTTGCTTCCACCTGCAAGTCAACAGACCTTACTTACCATGTAGATATCTCTACAACCTGAAGAACCCTTGTCCTTGCCTCACCAAGTCCTCATGATTCTTCAACCAGTAACCCGGTGGATCTCCTGGTAGAACTTGCACAACCTACAACTCTCCCTGATCATACACACTTAGCACCCCTTTGGAACTAGGAGGAGCTACTCTTACTCTCTCTTCAAGCACAATGGCTTTCTATCACACTTTACAATACAACCCATGAGTCTATTATATAGATCTCATGCATAAAATAATTAAACTGTCTTAATTACAATAATTAGACTCATAACTCCAAGACTAAAATAAGTCTTTGCATGCAAACTGTCTATCCAAAAATAGACTAGTCCGAAACCTGCATGCAAACTGCATGCACACATAGGTTGCCGACGTCGGTTCCTTCCTGACCGATGTCAACCGACTAATAATCGATGTCGATTACTTTTACACTGTAGTATGGCTGATGTCGATTGGCCTGACTGACGCCGGTTCCTCTACAACTCACTCTGCAACTTAGCAATCCAGTAACCTCCTCCATGTTTGCATCAGTGAAGCTTTTAGCTTCATAACCTAACAATCTCCCACTTGGAGATAAACAGCTACACTGTACTTGTACCTGTACACCATCTGATTTGTTTCTTGGCTTGTATCCCTCTTCAAGCTCAATCTTGAAGACTAACCACCACACAACCTATGATGCATCTCCTGTCATCTAAGTAACCTGCCACATCCGAACCTACAACTCCATGTAGTGAAGACCTTGACCCTGCATAACATGTTAACCTGCTGCTAGTCTCTCTCAGATAACTAAGAATCCACCTTCCCCAAATTGGCTCCAAACTCTCTGACAACTCCCACTGCTTGGAAAAACTCAGGTCTACACTCAACCTCATGTGATTTTGAACACTGTTCTAAGCTGCCCAACCCTTGGTGTGATTACCGGTTTTGCATCCTGCAAATTGAACCCCACCAACACCTTCTTCACATCAGCTCCCACTGGAGATAAAAATCCTCTATGTCTCTTATGCCAAAGAATTTCACTGCTCCCAAATTCTTCATAACATATCTTCTGAACTAACTTTACCTTTAGCTCAGAAACTCCCTGCATGTGTAACCCTGCAACAAGAAACCACACAACAGTAATAGGATAATGTTGCAATCATCATCCAACCTGGTAAAGACAAACACAATGGTTACACTAACATTGACTGAAGCCCTGCTTTGTCATCCACCTGTCAAAGCTTGTACCACTGTCCTACATCTTCCTCAAGACCATGTACCCTAGCCTTCCATCTCACGTATCCATCCACTCTTTTCTTTAACTTGGGAATACATCCATATTTCAGTGCTTTCATCCTAGCTGACAACTCTACCAAATCTCTTGCTTGGTTCTCTTCTGAAGAATTCATGCCATGCTCCCACTATTTCCTGGATTCTACCTGCATTGCCTCTTCACGTCTTCCTAGTTCTTGACCATCAGTAAGCAACAAGTAAGAAGGTGAACAACAAATATGAGGTCCACTTACCCTTTTAATCCTCCATATGGGCATTTGAGACTCCTTGACAGCTTGTTGTTTGCCCAACATCTGTTCCAGTGACCGATCTCAGACCATCTCTCACTCTGCACCTGACCAACGTCAGTTCCCTGTGACTGACCTTGACTAATGACATCAGTTGTCTGACTGACATCAGTTCCTTCTGCCTGACACCACCAACTCTGTTGATCTACACATGACTGATGTCAGTGCCTGTCTGTTCGATGTCGGTTCCCCTTGAACTGATGCTGGTAACTGTGTTTTCCTGTGAGTGATGACTTTTTACTTGTGAGCTCCTTTTGGGTCAAAACCCTATTTAAATTAACACAGCCCTGCTCAAAATAATTTAGTCCCCTCAACTGATCTCTGTCCATGATCTCCTCCATGAACACCAAGGCTTTCCAATTCTTAAGTTTGTCAAAAACATCTATCTTCTGCTTAAGAACATACATTCCCTTCTTACACATGTGACCAAGCCTACAAAGCCACATCTCTACAACAGAAGGTGAATCAGTAATATAAGTAGATAGATAAAGGATACCTACTTTCTTACCACTGTCTAATTCAAGTGCATCCACTATGAGAGTTACTATGCATCTCTCATCACCTAACTTTCCTGAAGAAATTAGAATCATCTCCAAGACTGGTATCTGCATGACCTCCTTCAACACCCGTGTGTTATCCGTCTACAATTTCAGCTTCACTTCCCCTTTGCCAATAATCTGACAAGGCTCACCAACCCCTAAATAAATCTCTCCAAAGTCTCCTAGACATACCCATGAAAAGATGCTCTATTTCAGGCTGCATGGAAAGAGGCAATAGAATCTATAATCCAAGATTCTACTTTATTCAGAGCAACCTATGTAACAACACCTGCAACATCTGCTTCTACACGCTGATCTTCTATTGACCAACAATCTTCCTTTACCTGCTCTTTCTTTCCATCAATCTGACCATTCATGCTATTCAATTTATCCATTTGTAGCTTACTTTCTTTTGCCATTGCTAAACTCCCACTCAATCTGAAACCCTTGAGAGTGACCTTTAATCAAACACAAACCTGCTCCCTGCAACCTTAGCTCTGATACCAACTGTCAGGATCCTACTGCCCACTAAGGGCACACTTGATTACCTTTGTATTAGTAACTAAACACAGAATTTAACCAGAAGGATAAGTAACTAGAAATATGAAACAACACAGGATATGAGAGACAATACCCAATTGTATTAATACTCATTCAGAAGAAAATACAATAAAGAAGATGCCACACTTCTTCTTCCCACACCTCTAGAGCTCCCACACTTCTAGGGTTCACCAGTAATTCTCCTTCAATAGTTCACTCTCTCAATCATGGTCACAACAATCAACTCCAATACATAGTTGTTTTTTACCTCCACCAGTCAGTAACAATGCTGCCAGTACACCAAGTACACAACTATACTCCAAGTAGATCTTCCCTTCTCTTGCTGCCACTTGCAAGTCAATAGACCTTACCATGTAGATATCTCTACAACATGAAGAACCCTTGTCCTTGCCTCACCAAGTCCTCATGATTCTTCAACTAGTACCTCAGTGGATCTCCTAGTAGAACTTGCATAATCTGCAACTCTCCCTGATCATACACACTCATCACCCCTTTGGAACTAGGAGGAGCTACTCTTGCTCTCTCTTCAATCACAATGGCTTTCTAGCACACTTTATAATACAGCCCATGAGTCTATTATATAGATATCATGCATACAATAATTAGACTTTCTTAATTACAATAATTAGACTCATAACTCCAAGACTAAAATAAGTCTTTACATGCAAACTATCTATCCAAAAATAGACCAATCTAGAACCCACATGCAAACTGCATGCACACACAGGTTGTCGACGTCGATTCCTTCCTGATCGATGTCGGCTGACTAATAACTGATGTCAGTTGCTTCTGCACTATAGTATGACCGAAGTCAATTGGCTTGACTGATGCTGGTTCCTCTGCAACTCACTTTGCAACTCAGCAACCCAGCAACCTCCTCCATGTTTGCATCAGTGAAGCTTTTAGCTCCACAACCTAATAAAGAGCCCAAGGAACGTAGCGACCTACCAGAAGATAGCCCTGAGGGCTGAAGGAGCTAAAAAGAGACAAAACCAGGATGAGACAAGGTAATAAATGGACAAAGCATCCAAGTGGTGAAAGGAGGTGTCAACTCAGGGATTTATTCTTGCAATTGGAACAATGCTTGCCAGGTGGTCACCAAATAGCGCAAACAGTAAGCGACACAGCTTATTTTCTCTAATTTGCATTTATAAGTAGACAAGCCATGCAAATGCCTTGAAGGGAGCAGTCTATTAGCAAAAAAGAAGTGCGGTCTATGCTTCCTCATTAATGTTGGGACACCAAAGTCAAAGCAGGAACTGACAAGCAAATGACTTCCTCTTCCCAAGGCTCAGAGTGCACATGGGCTAGCTTGCAAAAAAGGTGCCAAGTTTTCTTCCCCTTTCTCTATATATTATAAAAAATCTCATTTGAGAAGCATCATTCTCTCAACCTTAAGGCAAAACTCTGCCCAAAAATCTCTCAGGCTTGTAAGGCAGAGCTCTGCCAATTTTTACCTTGAATCAGGACTTAGCATTTTTACCTCTATCTAGACTTACACTATAAAGTATATGTCTGTGTTCTTAAATTGTGTTAAGTCATTGTCTTTCATGCTTTTCATAGATCGATTATAACATGTCTAGTGCATTGTGAAGCCTCTTTTCTGTAGGTCTACCAAAAGTGTCTACAGTAGGAATATAGGCGCATGTGAATAGGCTGCCCAAGTATGTCGCAGAGCACCCTTGGTAGTTCCTTCCTCCATGTATCTCTACAGACCCATGACTTACTAAAATAGAAGAGTTTCCCACATTAGATGAAGTGTATGGGTGCTTCTTCATGGTGAAAAGTGTATGTTTGGGCTGAGTGGGTCAACATTTTCTAGGTGTATCACCTTTTCACTTTTAGGCTTAGGTTCTATTTTCAGCATCTCTCTCCCTTTTCAACCCCCCTTTTTACATTAATTTTTTAGCAGTAGGATAAATAAGGGACTAAAAAATACATCAAAGGGAGCTAGCCCTTATCTAGAGACTCTCCCCTCTAGCTTCACCAGTCCCACAGGCGAGAGGGGAGTTTCCATTATTGCGCGTGGAAGGGCGGGAGCTAGGCGTCTTGCCCCGGGTGCAATCCACTGCGTCAATAGTTTTTGGCACGCTCAGTGGGACCAATTAGGACAAGTTTTGTCCAAAGGGTTGAAGAATTTTTGGTTTGTTCTTCAACCAACCAGCCTTTGGAGGCTTTTGCATTAACACCAATGGTGACTCTGAGTTAAATCAACTGGTTAAGCAATTTTGGTGCCATCAAGAAATAGCTTTTTGGTATGTATAATTCCATCATTCAAAGCCATGGACCCTATTTTCCTTGGCTAGTCTGGCTATGATCCTTACCAACCTTATGTTGATCCTTATCAGGTCTAATATGACTAGTCTCAGCCCGGTCATGAGCTATATCAGCCTTATGCCCAGTCTTATCAATGTGTCACTTCTCCTACTCAACCTAATCTATTTACCAATCGACCCATCTCCACCTTCAAAAGAGCACTACTAGGATACAAAAAATATGTAGTAGAGCTTGACACCAGAAGGGGATGTGGCCAAGAAATTCCTGATCATGTCATCCATCAAGTGAGAAATGCACTAGATTTGGTTAAGAGGGAATGGATGCTTATTGAAAGAGCCAATTGGCATAGGCTTACAAGTGAGATGCTAGATGCGAGTGGTTTGATTACATCTTTGGAAGAGAAGCTGAGTATTCATGAGAGGTAGCCTTACCAAGTTTATCAACCTACATGCTCACTACCCCAAGCATCATATCAGTCATACATAGCCCCTGCTTATGAGCCAAGTCAAGCTTGTCAAAGTCCTTTCCCCAATCATGTTGAGGAGAGTTTCAAAATAGTAAATCTTGTGTTTAAGGCTAATCTTGATAGATAGATCTAATTGGCAAATCTTCAAATGCAGTAGTCCATTTTGGTAGCAAGGGAAGTGGAATCCAAACCCTCACTACCCTCTCACATTATGGCCCCATCACCCCAAAAGGAGATGCCTAGTCCTAATATCTTAAGCTGGAATAAAGTGATTGAGTCGTGGAACAAGGAGGAGAAAGAAATGTTAGGTTGTGGAGATAAAAGCTTCACTGATGTAGACATTGGTGGAGGTTGTTGAGTGTCACAGTCACCGGTGTCGGTCAAGCCAATCGACATCGATCAATCCAATCGACGTTGGTCAGGTGTAGACAAGAATATGCTGACATCGGTTAGGGATCGGCCGACATCGATCATCTCCAAGTAGACAGGGACCAACATTGGTCACCTGTGCAATTCCAGAACTGCTAGTTCACGAATAGTTTATTAACGAACCAGTTGTTTGCATGTTAAAAGGCTAATTTTAGTCTTGAGCTATAGATCTAATTATTGTAATTGGATGTTTAATTATTGTTTGCATGAGATCTATTTAAGAGACTCATGGGTTGTATTATAAAGTGTGAGGGATCAAAGCAGGGATTCCCTGGGTGATAGATAGAGAGAGCAAGCTTGGCTCCTCATAGTGCCATAGTGCCAAGTGTGTATGATCAGGTAGATCTGCGAGAGAGCAAGGTCTAGTAGAAGATCCATAGGGGTGCTGGTTTGGAGGACAAGTGTTCTTCATGGTATGTAAGATCAGGTTGGTCTGCAGGTGTACAAGATCAGGAAGGAGATCTACATGTGTAAGTAAGGTCGATTGATCTGCAGGTGTGTGTGTGTGTGTGTGTGAAATCTAGGTTTGCAGGTGTGCAAAACTAGGTTGATTTGCAGGTGTGTAAGATCAGGGAGGTTAGCAACACAATAGGTTGAAAGATTAGGTGAGATCTACTTGGAGTACATTGTGTACTTGGAGTATGTGTGTATACTCAGACTTGGAGTACATGGAGTACTTGGTGGACTGACAGTATTGTTACTGACTAGTGGACTGGAAGTATTGTTACTAGCTGGTGGAAGTGAACAAAAACTCTGTGTTTGAGTTGATTGTTGGGACCGTAATTGAGAGAGTGAGCTCTTGAAGAGATTTATTGTTTATGCCCTAGAGGTGTGGGAGCCCTAGAGGAGTGTAAGGAAGAAGACTGTGGCATCTTTTTTGTTGTATTTCCTTCTGGAAGAGTATTAATACAATTGGGTATTGTCTCTCATATTCTGTGTTATTTTTTAATTCTAGTTACTTGTGATTTTAGTTAAATTCTGCATGTTTAGTTGCTTGTACATGGTAATCAATTATGCTTCTCGGGTCCTAACAAAGTGGTATCAGAGCTTAAGGTTGCAGGGAGCAGGTTTGTGTTTGATTACATGTCACTCTCAAGGGTTTCTAATTAAGTGGGAGTGTAGCAATGGCAGAAGAAAGTAAGCTAAGAATGGATGAATTGAAAAACAAGAATGGTCAATTATGGTGTTATGGAAAGAAAGAGCAGAAAAATAAAAATTGTTGGTTGATAGCGGATCAGCATAAAAGGAATGAAGAAGCATGTGTTGCAAGTATTGTTGCATGGATTGCTCTTGTATGTTCCTTGGATAAAGTAGAATCTTAGTTTATAGATTCTGTTGCCTCTTTCCATGTAGCCCCAAATAGAGTATTTTTACATGTTAAGGTCCATGGAGACTTTGGAAAGATTTATTTAGGGGTTGGTGAGCCTTGTCAAAGTATTGATAAAGAGGAAGTGCGGCTGAAATTGTAGACAACCAACACATGGGTGTTGAAGGATGTCATGCAGGTCCCAGTTCTGAAGATGAGGCTAATTTCTTCAAGAAAGTTGGGTGATGAGAGATGCACAGGAACTCTCACAGTGGATGCACTTGAATTAGTATGTGGTAAGAAAGTAGGTACTCTTTATCTACCTACTTGTATTACTGATTCCACTTCTGTTGCAAAGATATGGCTTTCTAGGCTTGGTCACATAAGTGAGAAGGGAATGGATGTTCTTAATTCAAATGGTAAGATTTCAGCTTCAGAGAGCATATACCGAGATTTCTGTGAGCAGTGGGATGCTACAAGAAAGGATTGGATTTATTGCAGGAAAAGGAAGTATAATGTATTTGAAAAACTTAAGAACTAGAAAGCCTTGGTGTTCATGGAGGAGATGATGGACAAAAATTAATGGATGGGACTGGATACTTCTAAGCAGGGTAGTTTGGATAGGGTTTTGATTCAAAGTAAGCTGATGGGTAAAAATTCATCACTCACAGGAAAACACAGGTACCAACATCGGTCAGGGGTAACTGACATCGAACAGGCAAGTGCTGATGTCGGTCATGTGCAGACAGGCATAGTCAGTGGTGTTGGGCAGGTGGTGACTGACGTTGATCAGGGAACTGACATTAGTAGTCAGGTCAATCACATGGAATTGATGTTAGTCAGATGCAGATTGGGAGGTGACTAACATTGGTCACTAGAACAGATTTTGGGCAGACAACAAGTTGTCAAGGAGTCTTAAATGCCCATGTGGAGAACTAAAAGTGTAAGTAAGCCTCAAATTCATTATTCCCCTTCTTTACACTACTTGTTGCTCACTAATGGTCAAGAACCAAATTTTTTTAAAGAAGCAGAGCAGGTAGGATCCAAGAAATAGTGGGAGCGTGGCATGAATTTTTTGGAAGAGAACCAAATGGTAGATTTGGTAGAGTTGCGAGCCAGGTTAAAGAAGAGAGAGAATGGACACATGAGACAAAAGGCTAGAGTATATGGTCTTGAGGAAGCTGTAGGACAGTGGTACAGGTTTGACAGGTGTATGACAAAGCATGGTTTTAGTCAGTGTCATTGTAACCATTGTGTTTTCTTTACTAGGTTGGATGATGATTGCAACATTATCTTGTTACTGTATGTAGTGTGTATGCTTGTTGCAGAGTCACACATGTAGGGTTTTGCTGAGCTAAGGGTAAAGTTAGTTCAGTGGTATGTCATGAAGAATTTGGGAGCAGTGAAATTCTTTGGCATGAGTAATCCTAAAGACATGGAAGATCACAAGTTGATGTTGTCACAGGATGATTGTGTGAAGGTAGTGCAGGATGCAGAACTAGGCAACACACCTATGGATGGACAGTTCACAGAACAAGGTCCCCAATCACATGAAGAGGTTGAGTACATGTGTACTCCCTGATATTGCCCTAGTAGTGGGAGTTATCAGCAAGTTTGTGGCCAATCTGGGAAAGAAGCATTGGAGAATAGTTTAGTGGATTCTCAGGTATATGAGAGGGACCAGCAGTAGGTTAACATGCTATGTAGGGTCAGGCACTTTGGATATGGTAGGTTACTTGGATGACATGTGTTGCACCACAGGATGTGTGGTGGTTGGTCTTCAAGATTGAGCTTGAATAGGAATACAAGCCAAGAAATAAGTTAGATAGTGTACAGGTACAGGTACAGTGCAGCTGTTTATCTCCAAGTGGGAGATTCTTAGGTTGTGGAGCTAAAAGCTTCACTGATGCAGACATTGGTGGAGGTTGTTGAGTGTCATAGTCATTGACGTCGGTTAGGCCAACTGATGTTAGTTAGGTGTAGACAAGAATCTGCTGACATCGATCAGGGATCAGCCGACATCAGTCATCTCCAGGCAGATAGGGACCGACGTCAGTCGCTTGTGCAGTTCTAAAACTGCTAGTTCACGAATAGTTTGTTAATGAACTAGTTTTTTGCATGTTAAAAGGCTAATTTTAGTCTTGAGCTACAGATCTAATTATTGTAATTAGATGTCTAATTATTGTTTGCATGAGATCTATTTAAGAGACTCATGGGCTATATTGTAAAGTGTGAGGGATCAAAGTAGGGATTCCCAGGATGCTAGATAGAGAGAGCAAGCTTGGCTCCTCATAGTGCCATAGTGCCAAGAATGTATGATCAGGTAGATCTATGGGAGAGCAAGGTCTGGTAGAAGATCCATAGGGGTGCTGGTTTGGAGGACAAGTATTCTTCATGGTATGTAAGATCAGGTTGGTCTGCAGGTGTGCAAGATCAGAAAGGAGATCTACATGTGTAAGTAAGGTTGGTTGATCTACAGGTGTGTGTGTGTGTGTGCGAGATCTAGGTTTGCAGGTGTGTATAACCAGGTTGATTTATAGGTGTACAAGATTAGGAAGGTCAACAACACAAGTATCAAGATCATGTGAGATCTACTTGGAGTACGTTGTGTACTTGGAGTATGTGTGTATACTCAGACTTGGAGTACGTGGAGTACTTGGTGGACCAACAGTATTGTTACTGACTGGTGGACTGGCAGTATTGTTACTAGCTGGTGGAGGTGAACAACAACTCTATGTTTGAGTTGATTATTGGGACCGTAATTAAGAGAGTGAGCTCTTGAAGAGATTTACTGTTTATGCCCTAGAGGTGTGGGAGCCCTATAGGAGTGTAAGGAAGAAGAATGTGGCATCTTATTTGTTGTATTTCCTTCTGGAAGAGTATTAATACAATTGGGTATTGTCTCTCATATTCTATGTTATTTCTGAATTCTAGTTACTTGTGATTCTGGTTAAATTCTACATGTTTAGTTGCTTGTACATGGTAATCAATTGTGCTTCCCGGGTCCTAACAAGACATTGCTCAAGAGTGTGAGGTACAGGATGAGGTTATTCCTTTTTGAGTCTCTCCCATCCTTCCTTAGGAAGCTTTTTGTATTTCATGGCAACCTTCATGCACTCCCCATCTCTATGATGATTCCTATGAGCCCCAAGAAAGACAAAATGAGGATAATCTGTCTAAGCAGATTGAGGAATTAGAGGCTAAGATGAGACTACTTAGAGAAAGAGAGATGGAGCTTTCAGACCTTGTATAGGAGTTAATGCCAAAAGATACCCCTTCCACCAATCCACAAGCTAATTTCAATATTGATGAAGTGTTGGTAAAATGGAGGGATGAAAATCAAGTGATTTTAGCCCAAGGTCTACCCCCTCCTATTCTAAAGAAAGCCCCCTCTTGTGTGCCAAATCCTTTCTATCAGATGACACTTGCTCATTCTATCTCATCCGATGCATCAATCGATCCTACCCTTAATCTTGTGCACCTAGCTTTCTAGCATGCCTCTTTTCAGATGGCTCTTCTAATACATGAGTAGACCCTCCCAAATCTTCTCCAACCTCCTCAAGTCTTTCAACATGATCTCCAAATTCCAAGCTAGAAGAAGGAACATCATGAACTAGCCGAGGACCTTAAAGAGGATAAAGTTGCTGCCTGTTCACAGGAGCAAGATTCCAATCCCAAGATCATGAGTTGAAAGCAAACAGTAGAATCATGGGAAAAAAAGGAAGAGGAGGAGAAAGGTTTTTCTCAAAACCTTGAAGAATATGAGGTTTCTCCTACTCTCGATGATGATTGTGACCTCCAAGAAAAGCTCTTCCAAGAAGATATAGATAGGTGGATTGTAGAGTTGGAGTCCGGAGCGAGTTTCCTCAGCCAACGTGTGGTGGACATTTTAGACCAAATAGCAGATTCCATGTCTGAACACACCCCATCTACACACCTCCAAGAGGGCTATCAGGCCATGCCTAATATAGATGAAGTGCTGGCTAAATGGAAAGAGGAGAATCATTCGATTCTAGCTCAAGGATTGCCTCCTCTTCCACATGAGTTCATCCATCAGCCTTCCATTTCACCCTTTCTCGAGGAGGAACTTGTCTTGAAGGAATCAAGTGAAGAGGAGTATGCTTAGTTTATGACTGATCAGGAAAAATTCATGAGTGCGGATGAGGAGGATATCACCATAAATGTCATGGAGGGGCATGGACAATCTCTTGTTCATGTTTTGAATGATTCGTTTGAAGTCATTGGGATTGGATGCACTATTCTTCAAGGAGGCTATGATCTAGATAAGAGTGGAGAAGGTAGCATTGGGACTCAAATAAGTATGCAAAGGGGCTGCAGGCTTTTAGATTTATCCTTTCAAGAGGTTGGTGAATTTGAGATACTTTCTTTGAAACCATCAAGGAGGATGGTCATACCATAGAACCCGAGCATGAGGCAGAAGGGGACAAGCCAATCAATGATGCATATCAAGGGGCTTATGGTAATGAGCCAACAGTGATTGATTTCTTGATGAGATATACTAGCATGAAGAACCAATAGGAGGTAAGCTTCCAAGAACAGATATAGTACATATATGTTGGAAGCATGTTTGAATCTGATCCACTCAGATGCAGGCCAATCAAGGTGACAGGCAAGAGGAGCCGGTCACCAACTCTCATTTTCATTCAGCCACTTGTTTGGCACCTTATGTCTTCTTTCCACGAAGGGGACTTAAGAAAATTTCCCTTTGATCTAGGAGGGAAGAAAATATACTTGGTTAGTTGTACATAGTAATTTACTTTCAGTTGTCTTTCCTGCTTTCCCTAAGTGCAGTTTGCACAAGTAGTGTTTTTAGTCTTGTGTGTGCTTTCCCTTGTGTCTGGGGTAAAAAGCTTTTGATTCTTGGATCTATCAGGGCTATTGCTAACTTTTCTTTAAAGCTGCATCTGACTCTATGCCCAATTGACTAAAAGGCAATTGGTCTCTAAGCATAACATGCATGCTTCCCTTGGGAGTCACCAATTTATTGACCATTTTTTGTCCAATAGGCCAAAAATTGGTCCCCTTCTATCCCTACTATTTTGGGCCTTTTCACTTTTTGATTTTTCATGAATCTGGAAATTTTTATAGACTCTGCAGGATTTCTATGGACTTCACAAGAACTTCTACGGATTGTGCAGTGAGTCTTTCAGTGCATGAAGAACCAGTTCAAAGAGTGCAAAGTTTTACAAAGCTTCTTCGGGCTCTTGTCTAAATAAATTCATAAGGAAGGTTAGCATTTTTAAACCATTAAATCAGTTCAATGCCTTGGTTCAATGCCTAAGTTCATCACTTCGGTTCAAATATTTGGTTCAATTGGCAAAGTTCATCACTTTGGTTCAATCAAATGGTTCACCGGCTTAGTTCAACATGTTGGTTCAATGTTTTGGTTCAATGCTTCAGTTCAATCAGATGGTTCAATCACTCGATTCACTTAGTTGGTTCAATTGCAATAGTTCATCGACAAAGTTTAAAGGCTTGGCTCAATTCAAATGGTTCAACGAGCTTGGTTCAACACTCGGTTCAAATCCTTGGTTCAACAACCGCTTAAACCATTGAACCAGTTCGATCAATTGGTTCAACGGGTGGTTCAAAGTAGTGGTTCAATGTGAAGAGTCAAGAGAGCCTCTTGAAGGACAAGTGCCCTTGTGGAGGGCACTTAGTCAACAAAAGCACCCTTTGGAAGGGTCATTTTCAATAAACTCGAAGGGCACTTTGAAGGCAGTCGAAGGATTTCAAAACGTGCAGAAAGACTTAAGGCATTGAATTCTTTCAGACTTTTTGTCTGAAGGAATTCTTTTAGACAAAAAGTTTGAAGAAATTTGGAATGGAAGATGGCCGTGGAAGAAAGCTGAGAAAATTCTAAAGGCAAAGTGACCAGACAATTCTCACAGACTTTTGTCTACAAGAAAATGTCTGCGCAAAAAGCCCAATGGAAAATGTCTGCACAAAAAACCTAAAGGAAAATATACACGTAGAATCCCTGAAGGAAAGTGGCTAAGAAGAAACCTAAAGGATTAACAGAAGGCTGAAGCAAAAATCTAATATAAAGTCCAAGGGGTGACGAGCCCAAGGATGTCAAAGTTAAGCACGATGAACTAGCCATTGGTTTTCAAGTGATGACGAGTGCATAGACATCAATTTTAAGATAGTGAAATAGCTATTTATTTTTTAAATGCTTGAGCGCTAATTAGATAAGAGCCCAAGGAATGCAGTGACCTACCAGAAGATAGCCTTGAGGGCTGAAGGAGCCAGAAATAGACAAAACCAGGATGAGACAAGGCAAGAAATGGACAAAGCATCCAAGTGGTGAAAGGAGGTGTCAACTCAGGGATTTATTCCTATAGTTGGAACAATGCTTGCCAGGTGGTCACCAAACAATGCAAATAGTAAGCGATGTGGCTTGTTTTCTCTAGTTTGTATTTATAAGCAAACAAGCCATGCAAATGCCTTGAAGGGAGTAGTCTATTCACAAAAAAGAGGCGCGGTCTATGCTTCCTCATTAATGTTGGGATGCCAAAGTCAAAGTAGGAACCGACAAGCAAATAGCTTCCTCTTCCCAAGGCTTAGAGCACACATGGGCCATCTTGCAAAAAAGGCACCAAGTTCTCTTCCCCTTTCTCTATATATTGTAAAAATTCTCATTTGAGAAGCATCATTCTCTCAGCCTTAAGGCAAAACTTTGCCCAAAAATCTCTCAGGCTTGTAAGGCAGAGCTCTGCCAGTTTTTACCTTGAATCAAGACTTAGCATTTTTACCTCTATCTAGACTTGCACTTTAAAGTATATGTCTATGTTCTTCTTTTGTGTTAAGTCATTGTCTTTCATGCTTTTCATAGATCGATTACAACATGTCTAGTGCATTATGAAGCCTCTTTTTTGTAGGTCTACCAGAAGTGTCTACAGCAGGAATATAGGCACATGTGAATAGGCTGCCCAAGTATGTCACAAAGCACCTTTAGTAGTTCCTTCCTCCCTGTATCTCTATAGACCCTTGACTCACTGAAACAGAAGAATTTCCCACATCAAATGAAGTGTATGGGTGCTTTTTCCTAGTGAAAAGTGTATGTTCAGGCTGAGTGGGTCAACATTTTTTGGTGTATCACCTTTTCATTTTTAGGCTTAGGTTCTATTTTCAGCATCTCTCTCCCTTTTCATCCCCCCTTTTTACATTTATTTGTTAGCAGTAGGAGGAACCAGGGCCTAAAAGATACATTAGAGGGAGCTAGCCCTTATCTAGAGATTCTCCCCTCCAGCTTCTCTGGTCCCATAGGCAAGAGGGGAGTTTTTATTATTGTGTGTGGAAGGGCAGGAGCTAGGTGTCCTACCCTGGGTGCAATCCACTGTGTCAATAGTTTTTCCATGGAAAACAAGCAAGTGCCACTTTTGGGTCAAATCAAAGATGTCCAATTTGCATTTATGGCTTTTCTAGATAAGAAGATTAAGATGACAATCTTAGTGGTTGATGTTCTAGCTTCTTATGGCATTTTGCTTGGACCTAATTTTTGTAAAGATGTAGGTAGAGAGTTAAACATGGATCTATCTAAAGTGAGGATAATTGTTAAGGGCATCATGCAAAATTTGCTTCTTGAGAAAGAGTCAAAATATATTTTTACTCAAATGTCAGACCCTGAAGCTCAAATTTTGTTTAAATCCTCAGGAATGGGTAATTATTTTCTGTCCACTGAAGATGTTTCTATTTCATCAAATGAAAGTTTATTAGGTGACAATTTAGATAATTCAGATAAAAAATTAGAAGAATTTGTATAGAAAATTTTAGGTAAAAGGGGGCTTCCCTCACTAATAAAGAGAAATCTTTAAGAAGATCAAATTTGAATGATGTTTGAATTTTAGAATTTAATGGAAGCTATTCTTCTACCAGTTCTAGAGCTGAAATTGTTTTGATATCCCCATAAGGAAAAATCTTCCCTTACTCATACAAGTTGCAATTTAGCAATACTAACAACACCACTGAATATGAATCATTGTTGCTCAGATTACAAGGTGCTCATGCTAAAGGTGTTAAAATTATCCATACTGGAGAGATGCTGAATTGGTGGTTTGTTAAGTGAGAAGTTTGTACCAAACCAAAAATAAAAGACTGTAGCATTATCACAATCTTGTATGAGATTGCATTGAAAGTTTTGATGCTTTCGATATTTCTACAGTGTCGAGAGAGTTTAATGATCACGCATATTCATTGGCTATCTCTGCAACCCTCATGGTTCCTCATAATGATTTCAAAGAGAACAAGTACACTATTGAGCTGGTCTTTTGACCAAGTGTACCTGATAATGCCAACCATTGGCAGGTGTTTAATGGTGATAATTAAATTATTGCATTTTTGGAAAAAAATGGACAGTTTTGAGGAGCTTTATTTTGAAGGTAGTGACTATCCCCCATGAGAATCAGTTCCTGAAAGAGATTCACAAACTGATGAAGAGTTTCTTCAAATCAAAGGGAATAAAATCCCAAAAGGTTTGGTTTCTCTTGAGAAGCTATTTGATAAGCATGACATGTATATCAAGTAGTAACAAATGGATTCAAGTTCCTCTAAGGAGTTTGATAAAGTAAATTTGAGTACGAAAGACAATCCCAAAATGGTCAACATTGGGAAATATTACACTACTGATGAAAATCTCAAATTCATTACTCTTCTTCGCCATTACATTGATGTTTTAGTATATTCTTATGATGACTTGAAATCCTTTAGGCCTAAATAAATTCAACATGAAATTCCCCTTAAGACTGGGTCAGTACCTTACAAAAAAAAATAGAGGTAATAAAATCCCAAAATATTAGGTACTATCCTTTCAGAGATTTAGAAGATGTTAAATGCCAGAATAATTATTCCAATTCACCATTCCACCTGGATTGCGAACATAGTTCCTATAAGAAAAAATAATGGAGAAATTTATATTTACATGGATTTTAGGAATCTCAATCAGTCTTCTTTGAAGGACAACTACCCTCTACCCATCATGGATCAAGTATTTCAAATAGTAACTGGCTCAAGAATGTTATCAATGTTAGATAGTTTTTATAGATATAATCAAGTAGAAGTTAATGAAGTAGATCAACATTAAACCACTTTCACTACACCTTGGGGCATGTTTGCATATCACAGAATGCCTTTTGGTTTGATCAATTCTAGTGCCACATTCTAGAGAGAAATGGACCTTACCTTCAGAGATGAATTAGGGAAGTTCATTGTGGTGTATCTTGATGACTTGACTATTTTCTCCAAACATCATCTTGATCATTTGCATCATTTACAACAAGTGCTGGAATGCTGTCGATAAAATGGTATTTCTCTCAATCTAAAGAAGTTAGTTTTTGAGGTTACAAAAGGTAAACTTCTTGGGAAAATTATATCCCGAGAAGGCACAAAAATTGACTCAAAAAGAGTCAAATCTATCTAAAATCTTACTCTACTTGCTAGTAAGACTGCAGTTCATTCTTTCTTTGGAAAGGTGAATTTTCTATGAAGTTTCATTCTTGAATTCACAGAGAAAACTCACCACATTGTTGACATGATGAAGGGTAAAGCTAATTTTTTTTGGAATGTAGAAGGAAAAATAGCATTTAAAGATATCAAGAAGGCTATTGATCATGCCCCAATCCCAGTTTGTTCAAATTATGCCAAAGACTTCATAGTATACAACTATGCTTTTGAACATACACTTTCAACCATTTTGGTTCAATAGAATGAAGACGGTGTGGAATCTCCCATATCATTTATAATTTTCCCTCTAAAATCTCATGAATTGAAATATTCAAATATGGAGAAGCATGCTTATACCGTGGTTAAGGCAGTAAAACATTTCTGATTCTATATCCTGAATTCACACACTATTATTCTAGTTCCTGATACAACAGTAAAGTCTATTTTAACTCAACAATAGTTTGGTAATAAAAGGGGCAATTAGATTGCTAAGAGTCAAGAGTTTTATCTTGATATTAAACCTACTAAGCTGGTGTGGATAAGAGGTCTCTGTTAATTGATTGATGATAACATACCAAAAGAAATATGACATGAAGAAGCAAAAGTTGAAGACATGCCAACAGTTCTTTTTGTCACTACTACTGATGAGTGGTATTCTAATATAAATAATTTTATTGCCTATGGTGAGTGTCCCACTCACCTATCTTATAAATAAAAAATAAATGTTAAGTTGAAATCTGCTAACTATGTCTTGTGGGATAACGGTTTGTACAAAAGGAGCCTTGATGGGGTATTTCTTTGTTGCATGGATAAAGTATAATAGAGTAAACTTTTGGAGTCTTTCCATAATTTGTCTTGTGGAGGACATTTTTATGCACCCATGACTGCTCATAATATTTTATGAGCTAGATACTATTGGCCTACACTATTTCAAGATGCGTACAATTGGGTACATAGGTGTGAGTTGTGTCAACAGTTCATTGGGAAACCCAAGTTGGATGCATCACCTCTCAAGCTAGTGGTGATTGAAGAACCTTTTCAATAATGGGGTATTTATTTCATCAGCACCATGAACCCATCCTCAAGTGCCAAACACAACTATGTTCTCACCGTAATAAACTATTTTACCAAGTGGGTGGAGGCCATTCCAATCAAGCATGCTACTTCAGAAGTGGTATATAATTTCCTTAAGAAAAATATTGTTTCCAAATTTGGGGTTCCAAAAAAGATTATAGCAAACAATGCCACTTTTTTCTCTTCTCATGAGATTACTGACTTTTGCTACAATCACAAAATTATTCTTTCTCACTCCTCAGACTATTATCTACAAAGAAATAGTCAGGCGAAATTGAGTAACAAGAATCTGGTTACTATTATCAGGAAATTAGTAGATGACAATTAGAGAACTTGGCATAAAGCATTGTTTAATACTTTATGGGTAGACATGATTATGATTAAAAGGGTTATAGGTATGTCACCATTTCAACTTTTATATGGTCTGAATGTGGAAATACCCATTACTTTGGAACTACCATCACTGAAGTTGGCAAAGGTGGTAGTAGATTCAGCTTTTGAAAATTATATTGATAAAATAATCATGTACTTGACCGAGTTAGAAGAGAAATGAACTATGGTAGTGGATTGTATTTCTGAATATCAAAATCAAGTAAAAAACTCTTCGACAAGAAAGTAAGGATTCATGAGTTTCAGATTAGAGATCAAGTCTTGTTATGGGACAAGAGGAGAGAACCAAAAGGAATGCATGGAAAATTTGATTCCTTGTGGAGAGGTCCATTTGCCATTCATCGATTCAGTGGTGAAAATAGTTTCTTGCAAAAATATCAAGATGGAACACCATTCTCACTGCCTCACAGTGGGCAACATCTAAATCACTTCAATCCTTGAAGTATCAGATAAGTTCATTTATACATTTGTATAGTCTTTGTTTGTTTTGTGTTGTTCATTTACTTTTTGGCATCTTTTTATTTTTGGGTGGCTTGACTCTATGGCCCAATGACATGGATGAAGGCACTTAGAGTCTAGATTCTACTCCTTTCAATTGTTTCAACATACAATCGATGGAAATTCCCCAACTGGAGCCAGCTGGTGTTCCCAAAACTAGTCAATCATTTTTGTGGACAACCTATTCACCTTTTTGGTATTGTAGGCCAAAAATAGTCTCTTTCTTTCTCAAAAATGTTCTGAGTAGTCAAGTTATTCAATTGCACAAGCCTTTTCAGCAAAATAAATCGCTCATTTTCAAAGGGTTTATAGTCAGGAAAATGAACAAGGTTCAAAAGGTGGGTTTTCACAAGAAAAAAATTCAAAACACTTGAAGGCATTTCCTAAAAAATTGATAAGGATGGTTCAACATCGGGGTTCAATGATATATGGTTCAACGGTAGGGTTTAATGATATGAAATGAACTATATAGATCGACCATAGTTGTATTAAACTTTGAACCATTGAACTCCACTAAAAAGGTTCTAGTGAAGGTTCAAGTAGAAGGTTCAAACAATTGGTTTAATGATACATTGAATTCATAAGAAGACTGAGTGAACATGACTCTTTGAAAAACATAAAATATTGACCCACCAAATTATTGAACCATTAAATCATTGAACCATTGAATCGATGAACTCTAAAAAATGGTTTGAGGTTCAAAAGGTTTAAACGACTGGTGACATCCTCGTGGACATTAAATTCAAGATAATGGAATAACCATTATTTTTCAAATGACACAGACTTGACGTCAAACTCAGTGAC
The DNA here is from genome assembly GCA_037957365.1 of Torreya grandis. Classification (NCBI taxonomy): domain Eukaryota; kingdom Viridiplantae; phylum Streptophyta; class Pinopsida; order Cupressales; family Taxaceae; genus Torreya; species Torreya grandis. The sequence goes on along the minus strand of JARHVA010005393.1, from coordinate 680,107 downwards.
CCACTGAGAAAGGATCTAGAGAAGCCAACAAAAGATGAGAAGATAGCCTTGAGAGCTCGGATCACCAGGAAGAGACAAAATATAGCAAGGAAAGAGGGAACAAAATAGAGAATCTAGAAGCATCAACAGAAGAGTTATTCCAATGGGTAGAATATTCCACCAAGTGATTATCAAAGATCATAAGCATTCAATGGCAAGGCCCATTTTTCTTAATTTGAGTAAAGACGAGTGGACAGTCATGTAAATATCATAAAGAGGAGAGGCCTTGCCTTTCAGAGGACCAAGCAACCCATGCTTTTGAAGAGACATTTGATATGATTTAAATGCCAAAGTTAAGGTTGGTACTATGCTCTAGCATGGCCCCTTCACAGGACTTCCTCTTTCCAATGCATTCAACACAACATGGGCCTTTTGTGAAAAAGAAGTGATAAAGTCTTTCTTTTGGATGCTATATATTGTAATCTCTCATTTTTAAAAGAGGGAGGATCTCTCAGTTATTAGAGGCAAAAATTTTCCCAAATTTAAAGACATTTTTAAGACTTTAAGCTCAGATTGTTAATCAAATTTTATCAGGTGAATGAGAAAGCAAGTGACCTTTTAAACTTTGTGTTGAAATAACTTGTGTTATGTAGGAAATTATTCTTATGTCCTTTTCCTAAATATAATCTTATCCAATTGATCAAATAAGCAGAGTGAGTGAAAATAAACTGGGAGATGTTCTGAAGCTAATTATGGAGACTTTATGCTACCATAATAGTCTTTAGTTTGTGTTTTAGTGTCTTAGAACGAAGGATATTGGAAAGGATTTGAACTACCTTTATCTTTTGTAATTATATATTTTGTTTTAGTTTTCAGTGAAGACTTTGACCTGCACCTAATTCTACTATGATATAAGTCATAAATCAATAAGAGAAGCAACAAAAGACTTTGTGCTTTCATGGGTTTCTTGTGGATTCAATTATTACCCGAGAAGTTTTCCTTTTGTTTTGTGAATATAATTTCTAAAAAAAGAGAAATGGATGATATGATCTCACCCCTAAGTTAGTATTTAGTATAGGTTAAGTTTGTGATAGTTTATAAGGAGCCTCCCCTTACTGAGAGGAGAGATTTATCTCATTACACTCTGGTTGATATAACCATTTTGTCTTCAGTTAGTTGACGATAAAATATTCACCCAATAGATAGTCAAAGATGTCAATTATTAGTTTCATTGATAAAATTGATTAAGATGAGACCTATAATGTACACATTAAGACTAAGAACATCTAACATAGATGATGAAAACGATGAAATTGTTGAAAACCTACATGATGCAAATCATACTATAGGCCCCAAATCATGCACAAAAGATTGTATTGTTACCCAACGCATATTTATACCTTGTGCAGTAAGTGAAAAAATAAATAAAAATGAATGGCTTGAAAAACAACCCAAACACTTAATATAAACATGAAAACAATAATGAAAGCAATTAAAAGATGTGAAATACTTAATAAACCTAATACCAATGAGCTCTAGGAATTCTCTGGTAGACTTCCATGAAAAGATAAGGTTATAGTCAATACTCTCAAAGAGTTACTTGCTCAATTTTGGAAAGAAAATACAAGAGTTTCACCCAATACAAGAGATGTTGTGAAAATAAGAGTTGGTTCTTGTAACCGTGAACCACATGTGAAACATTTATTGGATATGAATCAAACACAACTGTCCTCTAAATTTTTGAAAAAACATCCACAAAATTCTATTTGTCAAAGATATTTTAAGATGGAAAAACCTTTTTATGTTAAAATAAATCACACACATACCACTTGTTGTAGGTAACATGTTGATTTTTCTATGCACTATGATGTATTTCACCATATTCATTGTAATTTGCATCCTAACAACATTTTGTAAGAGTATGGCATTGAATTTCTACCAAAATCAGCAATGGAATTTATTCTAACTATCTTTTGTAAAAGATTGGAAGGACAATTCTTTTACAACAAATCACGTTTAAATAGAAATTGTAGCATTTGTGATGGATTGCTAAAATTAAAAAAATGTATCCATGAGGAGATAACAATTGCAATTGGACAAGAATTAGTTGGTTTAAGTAAATATAAATCAGTGACTTATCAAGTAAAAGATGGAAAATAATCTAAAAGGTGTGAGCTTGTTACAAAAAAGATACCTATTTCTAAATTTTTGGTCAAATTTAAGGAGAAGATTTTTTATGAGTATGCAAGACACACACACAGGGCTAGATGGTTAGATGAACATTTAAAGATAAGAAAGAATACATTCCCACTTAGTTTAATTATTTTAGTAGTTGATTTTACTAAAAATTACACATTTAAACCCTAAATAGAAGTTTAATCATAGTATTACGACTCATCACAAGTTTCCATATTTGTGAATATAGAATTCATGCATGTAACTAATAGCATAAATCAACAACAAAAAATATTAAGGGAATACCATTTTTATATCAGCGATGATAAATCACATTGTTTAGAGTATGTGCAAGGTTATTTTCAAAAGTTTTATGAATAGTTGAGTCAAAAGAACATTAATTTCAATAAACATTAAATTTGGTTAGACAATTACACATCATAATTAAAAAATGCATAAATGTTTTAGTGTTCGAGTAGGATGCACATTACCACTGGTGTATAACACATTTGGAGTTTCACTGAGGTTGGCCATGGAAAAGGGGAGCATGATAGTATTATAACATGTGTAAAAAGAGCTATTACAATTGAGGAGTTTGAATTTGAAGAGGGATTTTATTTGACATATGAAAACATTATGGTTGAATGGTGTAATGAGAATAGTTTTCATTTTAAGGCTAAAAAAATGCATTTTTCTTATATTGGGAAGGGTGTTATTAAGGCTATAATGGGTGGTGGGTTTGTTTATTAGGCTTGATAGGATGCAAAGAACTTGGTACTAGACATTATCCACCTTCCAGATGTGTTAGAAGTGTCATTTTTTAATCAAGAATCATTAGAACTAGAGTTTTGTAATCACAACTTAAACTTTGACAACATTTATTGTTAGTGTTTTTGCTCTTCAAAATGGTAGTGAAAATACACTTTCAATGGATTTAAACATTATGGTAGTGTGATAACATGTAATTTGAATATCTAAACATGATTAAAGTGATAGATTTTGAGGTGGAGGTTTTGGAGGTAGAAATGCCAATTAGAGCTCAAAAAGTTACTTGTTCACTATGAAAAAGTTAAATTTTTGGACCCCTCATTGCAACTTGGCCAATAGATTACTCTTGAAGATTCCATATAAATTCTATAGGGTGTGATTAGAGGGATTAAAAAGGTAGGGAAAGGATCTGATGGTTCATGTAAATGACTTCCAATTTTAGTTTTATAAAATGTTTGAACTTAGGTTTAAAAATTGCATTTTTCTTGTATTGGAAAGGGTGTTCTTGAGGCCGTAATGGGTGGTGGGTTTGTCAATAGGGTCTAATGTGTTGGCTGAATATTTTGTCATCAACTAACTAAAGACAAAATGGGTATATCAACCACAACATAGGGAGATTTATACCATGAAAAGTATGGGTTTATCATATCTGAACGAAGTAAATCTCTCCTCTCATCAAGGGGAGGTTCCCTATAAATATTTATGCGCTATATGTATGTATATAATTAAGCAAAAAATAACACATGGGGTGGTATAATAGCATCTACCTCTCTTTTTTCAGAGGTAATGTACAAAGAACGAAAGCAGGATATCCTGATCCTTAGCTAACAACACTCCTCTTCTTTCAAGAATAGTATTAGACGGGAAGCATAAGATCCCCTGAAGTGACAAAGTTCACAAGAACAACTATGCAAGAACAAAGTCTTCCGTAGTGTCTTTCAATGATCTAGGATAGACGTAACCGTAAAGTGGAACGAAGCACAAAGTCTTCGTCTGAAACTACAAAAGATGATTGAATCTCAAAGATAAAAGAAGCTCAAAGTCTATCCTCTAATTTTAGAAACGCTCTTAGATAATATAAACAAACCCACTTTGCTTATTAAATCAGATAAACAAGAGATTATCAGGAAAGAGAACATAAAAAACTGTTTCCTAGACAACACAGATAACTTCAACACAAATTCTGAAATAAACTTGCTTCTCATTCATTCAACAAAATATGATTTACAAGTTTGAGCACAAAGTCTTAAAAGTTGCTTCAATTTTGGCAGAGTGTTTTCTCTCTATATTTCCAAGATCATTTACAAATGAGGTCTCCACTATATATAGGGAGAAAATCCTCGAAAACTATAAAATAATAAAATATAAAAATATCTCAGTCAAAGATGACTCATCTTTGACTTTGAGATATTTTTTTGAAATATTTACATATAATTACATTTTACAAAATTACATGCACTTTTCACAAAATAGAAGTGCATAAGGAAAGAAGAAGAAAGAAGGGGAGAAATTCAATTCTTGCTGCCAAATTTCTTCATATGGGCATCGTACATAGTGATGGATGCCTGAATTCCTATGCTGTCTAGCGCAACTATGTTCTTGGAGACGATCCTAGCTCTGATCAATGCATCTTTCAATGTTGTGATGGCCTTAGCATGACTAGTTAACCTGGATTTTAGATTTTTTAAAGTTAACTGAGCGTCTAGAATACTATCCACAGAAGACATTGAGAAGGATTTTTCTTCAAAGTCTCTCTGAATCATCTCTTTGAAACTCTAAATCATTTCTTCTTCTAGAAGGAACCGATTGTCCTTAGAGGTTAGGTTGCATGGCAACTCTTCTAGTTTTTTCAGCAGGCTTAGGTCACTCTTCTCACTAGCCTCCTTGAAAGCTTTGAGATCATCAATTAGATCTTTGAGTACCTAGAACTTGAAGATCAGTGAATCCTTGATTTCAACATAGGAGTCCTTGCTGGAGATGACATCGATAGATATCAAGGCGATTTTCTTCATATCCTTCATCTCCTTCCATTTACTAAGATCATTTTCTAAAATATCAATCTCTTGAGAGATAAGGAAGACAAAGTCATCTAACTCTGCTTTTACCTTCCTTATCTTACCCGTCCGTTCTGCAACCTCTGATAGCAAAGAAACTCCTTGAGTATGCATTCTTTCAATATAATCCTCCAGGACTTTTCCATTCATGTAAGTCTTTTCTACTTTTTGAATGACTGGGTCATCCACGGATAAGGCCACTGGATTTGCCGCTTCAGGGGAAAGAGTGAACTTTCTTATTACTACCGTTAGCTGCTCTGTCTTGGCCTTGTAATAATCTTTCATCTCCTTCTCTCAGTCAAATTTTTGGACCATGATGTCCATAGTAGACTGAAGGTCACTTTTCACACCTTCATGAGTAAATTTGCCAAGTTCAACACGAGAGATGGAATAGCTGCACATTTCAAAACCCTCAAGGGTTGCATCCTGTGGAGGCTTGGCAATTTCCAAAATTTTTTTCCCTTTTTCCTCGGCCAATTTGGAGAGGATCTTTGGCCTCTTCGGAGCCTTATCTTTCACCAGCACTATTTTTCCAAAGTCAAAGTCATCTGAAGAAATGTCCAACTTCTTTATTTTGAGGGTGAATGCTGACATCTAGGGCAGGAGAGCAGTACCTATTGTGGTAATAGTTGTCTCAGCTAGTGTTACTATGGCAGCTTTTACACTGCTAGTGGTGACATTAGTTACAGTTGGAGTAATCGGCAAAACTACACCAACCATTGATTTTGGCTCTTATGTAGGGCTTGCTGCCATGTTGAAGGAAGGAGATGATAAACTTGGAATAGACCCAGAAGAGTGAGGAGAACCTCCAGAAGCACTTTGAGGATCGCTGAATATGACTCTGAAAGGAGAGGTGGCTCCAGAAGAGGGAACACTGATTAGAGAGATAGGAGAAGAGGGTACCATAGGAGACTGGGGGGAGAAGGAGAGGCACTCTTGAGTGGCTATGCTTCTTCTTGTGAGAGCAGAGGCCCAGTTCTTGGTTGCCCTGACGGTTGATCATCAGTCTCCATTGGCTGGGCTGTCTGTGTCTGAGGGCTCTGCTCTTTGGTTCTTTTTTCTGCCGCTTTAGGCTCTTCAGTAGTCTTAGGTTTTTTGGAAATAAAGATGATTCTAGGCTTGTTAGGCCTAGAAGGGGAAGGAACATCGCTTTTATTCTTGGTCCTATTCTCAGCCTTCCTCTTCAACTCTGATTGGTATTTAGCCTCTGATCTTGTGACAAATTCTTTCAGGATGATCCCTTTGGCTGCTAACCAATCGTTGGTGTTAGCCAATATTGGTTTGAATCTTTTTCTCAGAGAAGTTAGCTCTTTTTGAGACCACTGAGTTGGAGGAAGAGGGGAGCTAGCAACCTTTTCAGCCAGATATTTGCTATTTACGATGTTCTCATCATTGACCAGACTGGAGGGGATCTTTGCAAGTCCCAGATATTCAATCTGGTCTAGGGTTAGCCTGTAATAATCCATATTTTTGATCTCTTCGGCTGTCCTTAGGTCAATCTAGATATCTTGAATCATGGGCTCATGGAACTGAGTCTTTCACTTGATTTTATCCTTGACTCCCCTATAGTCAAATTTATCTCTTCTTTTGAATGGTTTCAGAGTGATCATCTGCATTTCTGTTTCCTTGACTTTGGCTTTGACTGCTATTGCAATGGAATACCTGTCAATCTCGATTGAAAACCTAAAACCTGGCTTCTTCAGCTCCATTTATCTGGTATGCATGACAATCAGTTGTCGGCAAAGTTCCATTAGTACCAACTTATCTGAAGGGAACCTGGGGAGCATGTAGGGGTAGCCTTGGTAAAAGTTGACTCGAAGATAGCAGAATGTGGGAAATTGAAAGAACATGCAGCCGTAATCATTGACCACTAGCTATGCCTCATCTGATACTCTCTTCTACTCAAGCTGAGGGTCGAAGAGGCACAAAAATGTGGCAAAAAAGACAACATATACCCTTTTGAAGTGGTGGGTCAATCCTTTCAGAGTCAGCTGAGGGTAATATGAGTACACTGGGGTTGTCTTTCTATCCCCCTCTGTGGTTAAGCCCAAAAAAGTTTGCATGGTGGCAGCTATGTATACAAGGTACGAAGTCATATAGAATTTGTAAGAAGTCTATATCTTGGTTAGCTATTCATGGAGGGCATTGCTGATCTGCTTTCCCCAAAAGATGACTTGTTTGCCTTGGAGGATGATTTTAATGAATAGGTACATCCATTCATGGAATAGTGATGAAGACGGGAGGCCTCGTACTCTACTGAGAAGGGTGATCGAGTCACCAACCTCCTTAATAAAGTCACTTCTTGAAAAGTTCCATGACCATCTTGATAAGCTGGTCCTGGGGGTCTTCAACCATTTATAATTCATGACTTTTTTTACCTTCTCAGGGTCTTTGTCATATTCCTTCTGAGCATCTACGAAGCCAATCTTGGTTACTTCAGTGGCTAGAGGGCACATGAAAACTTTATCGATGAATTTAGGATCCAGCTGAATTACCATGTTACCATTGACATCTGAGATTGACCTGGTCTCTTTGCTGTATAAGCAAGCACATTGGAGAATGAACTCAGTATGATGTGTTGCCACTGGAAAGGCAGACACCAGGTGGATGTTACTCTCGATGATCCTCTTCATCACGGTGCTTGGATTCATTGCCTTTGTTCGGGATATGAATTTGGCCATGTCCACATGGCCAATATCGATGTCCCAGATGTTGTCGACATTTGAGGAGACCGACGTGAGCGGAAAGATGCCCTGATATTTGTATTTCATGGTCTTCACCTTTTTCAGAGATGCTTCAAACATGGGAACTGGTTTTGGTTGGACAGGTGTTGATGAGCAAGAGTTTTCCGAAGGTGCTACAGACATGATTACGTGATTTAGAGGGAAGTGGATGAATGGAAAAAATGTAATTTAAGTGATCATGGTCAATAGAGGGCACTTAAAAAGGCTGGGTTGGAAAAAGGACCAGAAAATGATGAAAAAAGGGAAAGAAAAAGTCAACGCAGAAAATACTCCAGAGTTAGAAAAATTTGGAGGGATGCACGAGCGGCAAAATTTGCCACCCCTGCATGCTGAAATAAAAGAGATGCAAGGGCGGTGAAATTGGCTGCCCCTACAAAAATGATATGCACGAGCGGTGAATTTCGCCACCCTTGCAAGTTTAGAGAAGAAAGAGGTAGGGGCGGCAAAATTTGCCACCCCTGCAAGGAAGGCTTGTACGGGCAAAAAATTTTGCCACCCTTGTGAGACAAAAAGGAAGAAGGTAGGGGCAAAAAAATTTTCTGCCCCTGCAGGGATGGAAAAGTGAGGGAAGGGACGACAAATTTTTCCGTCCTTGTATGTCAGGCAAAGATCGTGGGCGAGCAGCGAAATTCACCACTCGTGCACAAAAAGTGAGTGTGGGTGGTGAAATTCATCGCCCGTGAAGGTGAACGGGGGGAGGGAATGATACACAGGTGGTGAACTTCATCGCCCTTGAGGCTAGATGCGAGTTTGGAGAAGGAAAATCATGAGGGACAGGCGGCAAATTTTCCATCTGCGTGGGTTTGGTCAAAGCCATGGGAAATGGAGAGGGATGGAATTTTTAGCCATCCCATTAGGATGAAAGGGTTCACTAAAATAATAAATTGATGAAAAAGAAAAATAAATGCAAAAATGAGACCGACCTGGAAAGCCACGCGTGCCACAAGCTCGAATCCATGAAATTGCTCTTCAAGTCACTCGCTAGATCATCCAGATGTGAAGGGCAGGAGGAGAGGAGGAAATAATGAGAAGAAATGGGGTTCAAATCAATTTATATGGGGTGAAAATCAACCCCAATAACCTGTCGCATGTGGCAATAAATGTCATGCACAGAAACTGAGGCATGCTCAGGTGGCAAAATTTGCTGCCCTTGCATGTCTTGGTGGGTTCGAATGCAGGGGCAGCAAATTTTGCCACCCTCGTAGGGAAAGATGCAAGGGTGGCAAAATTTTCCACTCTTATAAGAAAAAATGTAGGGGCGGCAATTTTTTTTTCCCTTGATTTCTAAAGGTCAAAATGCACTGGCGGCAAATTTTGTCGCTCGTGCACAAAAGAAGAAAAGATCAACTCTGGAAGAGGCAGTGTGGGAGAGGGGTTCCTTGGTCGCAATGAGATCGTGGTCACTCTCATGTTCCTAGGCCAAGATGAGAACGAATTCAAAACTCATCTCAAAAGTGAACTTAGAGAGACAAAAGATGAAACAGACAAGTTTCGTAAGGGGTTGTTCCCAAAAATGGGCTAATCCAATTTTGGAAATAGTAGCTGGCTCTTGTTGGAGAACTTTCGTTAATCAAATTGATTAGCGGGAGTAGAAACCAGTCTCTAAGTGCCTTCATCTAAGCCATTGGGCTACGGAGTCAGGCTAAAAATGAAAGAAAAATAGACAAAACATAAAAATTGTACATATATACAAATGGACTTCTCCAAGGCTCAAGGATTGAATAGCTTTAGATGCTGCCCGCTGTGAGGTAGTGCAAATGGTGTTCCATCTTGGTACTCTAGCAAGAAGTTAGCCTCACCACAGAGCTGTTGAATGGTGAACGGGCCTCTCCATAGGGATTCAAATTTGCCGTGCATCTCTTTTGGTTCTCGCCTCTTGTCCCACAACAAGACTTGATCTATGACTTGGAATTCACAAACTTTAGCTTTCTTATCAAAGAGTGCCTTCACTCGATTTTGATATTCCTTAATCTGATCCACTACCATAGATTGATGATCATTCATCTCACTTAAATACATGATTCTCTTGTCGACTGAGCTTTCGAAGGTTGAGTCTTCGATTGCTTTAGTTAACTTGAGTGCTGGTAGTTCAAGGGTGATGGGGATTTTAGCATTTAGCCCATAAAGAAGCTGAAAAGGGGACAAACCTATAGCCCTTTTGGGTGCTATTCTATCTACCCATAAAGCATCATACAATGCTTTGTTCCATGTTCTCTGATTGTCGTCCACCAACTTCTTGATAATAGTGACCAAGTTCTTGTTACTTGATTTTACTTGGCCATTTCCTTGAGGAAAATAATCCAAAGTATGGGATAAGGTAATCCCATAATAAAAATAGAATTGAGTAATTTCATGCGATGAAAATTAGGCCACATTATCTGTTAGATCTTTAGTGGGACCCCAAATCTGGAGATGATATTTTCTTTGAAAAAGCTGCATACCACTTCAGACATAGCATGCTTGGTTGGGATAGCCTCCACCCACTTAGTAAAATAATCTGTTGCCGTGAGGACATAATCATGTCTGGTGCTTGAAGATGGGTTGACTACCCCAATGAAGTCAATACCCCACTGCTGAAATAGTTCCTTGATCACAACCGGCTTGAGAGGTAATGCAGGAAGCTTAGGCTTCCCAACGAATTGTTGGCACAATTCACACCTACGCACCTATTTATAGGCATCTTGGAAAAGTGTGGGCCAATAGTACCTTGCTTGTAGAATTTTGTGTACTATCACCGATGTAGAGAAATGTCTCCCACAAGCCAGATTGTGGAAAGATTCTAAGATTCTTTCTTGTTGCACCTTGTCAACACAACGAAGAAATGCCCCATCCAGGTTTCTCTTGTAAAGACCATTGTTCCATAGAACATAACCAACTGCTTTCAATTTAACATTTCATTTCTCTTTAAAATAAATATGAGCAAGACACTCACCATATGTCAAAAAATGAGCAATGTCAGAATACCACTCATCAGTAGTGGCAACAAAGAGGACCATAGGTATGCCTTCGATCTCTACTTCTTCACTTTCTACTTCACCTGGAATGTTGTTGGAAATCAATTGGCAAAGACCCTTTCCCTGTACGAGTTTGGTTAGTTTGATGTCCAGATCAAACTCTTGAGTTTTGTCAATCCAGTTACCTCTCTTTGTACCAAACTCCTGCTGAGTCAAAATGGATTTTACTATTGTGTCTGGTACGAGAACTTTGGTGTGAGAGTTCAGGGTATAAAACTTGAAATACTTGACCGTTTTGACCACAGCGCATGCATGCTTCTCCATAAGGAAATATTTTAACTCATGATCCTTGAGTGGACAACTCATGAATGAAATAAGAGATTCTGCACCTTCTAGATTTTGCTGGACTAGAATAGTCGATAGTGTATGTTCGAAGGCATAACTATATATTTTGAAACTTTTAGTATAATCTGGGCAGACCAAGACTGGTGCACGGGTGATTGCTTCCTCAGTCTCTTTGAATGCCGATTTACCCTCATCAGTCCACCTAAATGTATCATTTCCCTTCATCATGTTGACAATATGACGGGTTTTCTCAGCAAACTCAGGAATAAACCTTCAGAGAAAATTCACCTTTCTAAAAAAAGAGTGAACTACGGTCTTACTGGTAGGTAGAGTAAGTTCTTGAATGGACTTGACTCTTTTTGAATCAATTTTAATACCTTTTTGGGACACGATGTGTCTAAAAAGTTTCCCTTCAGTTACTCCAAAGACAGATTTCTTTGGGTTTAAAGAGATACCGTTCTGACGATAACATTCTAGTATATTTTGCAAATAGTGAACATACTCAGAATGATGTTTTGAAAACACTGTCAGATCATCCAGGTATACTATAATGAATTTTCCCATCTCATCTTTGAAAGCGAGATCCATTGCCCTTTGAAATGTGGCACCTGCGTTTATCAGACCAAAAGGCATTTTTCGGTAAGCGAATGTGCCCCAAGGTGTGGTGAATGTTGTCTTGTGCTGATCTACTTTTCCGACTTCGACCTGATTGTACCTCAAAAAACTGTCTAGCATTGATAACATTTCTAAACCTGTTACTATTTGTAGGACTTGATCCATAATAGGAAGGGGGTAGTTATCTTTTAAAGATAACTAGTTTAAGTTTCTAAAATCTACATAGATTCGAATTTTGCCATTCTTTTTCCTGACAGGCACTATGTTGGCAATCCATGTTGAGTGATGGATTGAAAAAATTATCCAGGCATCAAGCATATTTTGTATCTCAGCTAAAATAGTACCTGAGATTTTTGGATGATATTGCCTAGATTTTTGCTTGTAAGGTACAGAATTGGCTTTCAGGGGAATGTCGTGACATATGTCATTTGGCCTGAGGGATTTCAGATTATCATAGGAATAGGCCAATACATCCATATATTGGCAGAGTAAACTAGCAAGCTCAAATCTTTTTTTGGGAGTGCAGCATTTTCCAATGTTTACCATCTTAGGATCGCACTTGGTTCCCAAGTTGACCTGATCAAAATCTTGAGAAGAATTTAAATCTATTCACTGTTGTTTAACAAACCTATCATGGTTATCAAACAATTTTTTTAGGGAAACCAGACCTTTGGGAATCTTATTCCCCTTAAGCTGTAGGAAATCCTCACTTGTATCCGTATTGGTCTCAAGAGTTGCTTCACATTCTCAGAGTTCACTACCTTCAAAACGCAGTTGTTTAAAACTATCCTTTTGCTCCAAGAAGGCAATGATTTGATCATTGTTAAATACTTGCCAGTGGCCGGCATTATCAGGTAGACTTGGTTGAAAGACTAGCTCAATAGTGTATTTATCTCCCTTAAAGTCTGGGTGAGGGACTAGAAGGGTGGCAGAGACAGCCAATGCATCTGCCCGATCATTGAATTCCCTTGGGACGGTAGAGATGCTAAAAGCATCAAAATTTTCAATCTGATCTCAGACCAGGTTGCGATAGTGGCACAACCTTTTATTTTTCATCTGATAGAGGTTTCTCACCTGACAGACTGTCAACTCAGCATCCCCTTTATCATGGAGTAGCCTAATGCCCCTTTCTCTGACAGCCTGTAGTCTGAGCAATAGGGACTCGTACTCAGCCATGTTGTTGGTATTATTGAACTATAATTTGTAAGACAAAGGAATAATATCTCCCTAAGGAGATACCAACACAACCCTGGCTCCCAATCCAGTAGAGGAGCAGCTACTATCAAATTCTAAGGTCCATATCTCGTTAGATGATGCTTTTTCTTTGAAAACTCCTTTGTTTGGGGGAAGAGGCTCTTCCATGTGTTCATCTTGATTTGTCAATTTTCTTGCTGTGCCAGTTGAACACAATATCAAGTTATCACTCAAAGGAGTTTCATCAGATGCCTCATGGGTTCCTTCCGTAGATAAGAAGTAATTGCCCATCCCTGAGGACTCAAATAAAATTTGAGCTTCTGGTGCTGATGATCGGGTAACTACATACCTTGCTTCTTTTTCAGGAAGCAACTTCTTCATGACACCTTGAAATGGAATCCTTGCTTTCGACAAGTCCATACTTAGCTCACCTCCAACATCTTTGCAAAAATTCCACCCAAGCAGGATATCGTAAGATGTTGGAACATCGGCCACTAAAACTGTCATTTTTATCCACTTTTCTGGAAAAGCCGTGAAGGCATATTGAGCATCTTTTATCTGACCAAGGAGAGGGACTTGCTTATTTTCCATGGAAAAACACCTCCCAAAATTTTTGGTCAGAGTCAGGCCAAGAGAATCTTCCACTTTCATAGGCATGACATTATCTGAAGCTCTAGAGTCTATAATATAATTACTCAGTTTATAACCATTTATAAGTAGGGAAACATAGAAAGGTTCTATTTTTTTGGGAGCAACAGGAGTCACAACAAGATTATTTTGAGTTGGTTTATCTTTAGGGGGATCATGAATAGCTTTCAAAGAATCTTGTCCTACGGGGACGGCTTTATTTTTTACATATTCTGCTAACCTATCAAACTGTTCTGGGTTTTCCCTTAAATATTCAACCTCTGTCATTTGAATTTTAGTCTTTCTAGCATGATCAATTATATCAAATAATTGAAAAGAACTTGCAACAGAGGAAGAGAGTCCATCATCTGGGACTCTAGGAGGTGTGGTACTGGTCTGAGTAATAGAAGTGTAAGATATCGGGTGATTGGGAGTACTTACTTTTTTATGGGTCACCTGATCTTTTGATTATGGAGGCAATGGAGTCTCGCGTTTAGCGATGGAAATCGCTAGTAGGGGTTCTTCCTTTGCCTTTCCTTTATCAATTTGTGAGGCTGACTGATTTTGAGATCTGGCAAAAATAGCATAAGATCCATCTAAACCCTCCCTTTTACTTTTAGCTTTGTCCTAGTAATCTAGGAAACTGATATTGGAGTCGCCAGCTAATTCCTCTTCTTGCTCATCGAAGAGATTAACATCTTTTTGTTGATCTAACTGAGGTTGGAATGAGTTGTCATGTTCAACCTCTAGGTAACTGACCACTAAATTGGTACGTGCTGCTTCAATAGCTAATCTCTTTGGAGGGGGAGGAAGGTGATTGGATTGCCTTTGGTTCTGGGTAGCTTTACCCTGATATTGCTGATTCTAGAACGTTCTCCTAGGTGCATCTCGATAGGTAGGAGCAGACGTACCTTGGACCATTTTCCTCTTCAAAGCTATCAGTTCATTCATCAATTTCTACACCATAAGATCTGTAGTCCCTAAATAATTTTTAGCAGATGAAGAGAATTTGTTTTTACTAGGGTCTTTTTTGATCTTACCTACCAGGATAAGATCATCCTCAATCTCGGTAGCCAAACTTTGATCCAAGGCTAGATCCATAGGGCCAGCTCGCCTCAATAGGAAACTTACTTCAGGAAGCTGTGAATTGATAAAAAAACACTTGAGATTTTCTGGCATGGGCTGAGCCACAGTTGGAATCCAGTTTCTCAACTTGTTGAATTTAGCTATGAAATCCCTCATGGGTTCCTGGGATTCTTTTTTCAACTGTGTTAGCTGAGCCAACAAAGCGTGTGCATCTTTAGCAGGTTTAAACCTAGATTTAAATTTGGACTTGAGCGTATCCCAATCTGTTACTGACCTGGCCTGTAGGTGATAGAACCAATCTGCGACAGCTCCTTGCAAAGTTTCCATAAAAAGTCTAACTACTACATCCTCGAATTCCATGCTGATCATGCCACATGCTATGGAAAAAGTGGCAATATGCTCATCAGGATGAACCTTTCCATCACCAAAAAACTTAAGAATTTTTTTCTAGAACTACGAGGTAGTTCATGCAGAGGTGTAGTCAAATTGAGAGGACCAAAGGAATTACCTCACGGGCCTTGGGCCATTATGTTAGGATGATTAAATGGTGGGATAACAAATCTTGGTGGGGTATTTATAGGTAGGGCATGCTTAACAGCAAGAAAAGAAGCTCTACCTTGTGTTGGTGACCTAATAAAGTTAGGAAGAAAACTCATAGAATGTTGGAGGAAAGGTGATGGAGGAAAGAGATCAAAGTTACTTTGCTGCGCCAACTCAAACATAGGGTCAACAACACCCTTAGATCTCTGGCTTCTGGTGTAGTGTGGAGTTACCAGATTTTAAATGAAAAAGGGACTAAAATTACTTCAAGTTGGAGTTTGAGTCTTCAAAATGCACATCTGTAATCTCCAGTGGAGTCACCAAAAAACTGTTGGCTAAATATTTTGTCGTCAACTAACTGAAGACAAAATGGGTATATCAACCACAACATAAGGAGATTTATACCACAAAAAGTATGGGTTTACCAGATCTAAATGAAGTAAATCTCTCCTCTCATCAAGGAGAGGTTTTCTATAAATATTTATGCGCTATATGTATGTATATAATTAAGCAAAAAATAACACATGGGGTGGTATAACAACATCTACCTCTCTTTTTTCAGAGGTAATGTACAAAGAACAAAAGCAGGATATCCTGATCCTTAGCTAACAACACTCCTCTTTTTTCAAGAATGGTATTATATGGGAAGCAAAAGATCACCTGAAGTGACAAAGTTCATAAGAACAATTACGCAAGCACAAAGTCTTTCGTAGTGTCTTTCAATGATCTAGGATAGGCGTAATCGTAGAGTGGAACGAAGCACAAAGTCTTCGTCTGAAACTACAAAAGATGATTGAATCTCAAAGATAAAAGAATCTCAAAGTCTATCCTCTAATTTTGATGAAACTAATCTTACACAACTCTGTAACCATCAAATTTTGAACTAACTTCTTATACAGGCCTATTTAATACAAGCATTCCTTCTAGCCCTGTTTACCCTAATTTTTGGCCATAAATCTTTACAGGTTAACTCAATAATGAAAGTAAAACCATTTATAGATACCCATTAAGCCCTTCTATAACATACTAAAAAATCTCTTGAGGTTATTTTGTACATAATTGTACTTCCTTCTTTAAGCCCTGTTCTAATTAGCCCTCCTTGAATGCAAAACACTTTGTCCAGAGTAAAGTATGGACTTTATAATCAAAAAAAGCACCATTTCAAATACCCATTATCTTATTATAGGTAAATCAAATGTTTTTTTGTGCACTTCTTTGGAGAAATCCACTTTTCCTATATTGGCCTATGCTCTTCATCTCACATGCACCTAGGATCCACTTGGAAATTATTCTTTTCCATACTTATCCATATTGTGGCACCTTGAAACTACTTCCAAAAGTTTTATAACATCATCAATGGTCAAATTACAAAGTTTCAATAGTTTTCAAGCTTTAAAACTCATTTTAAGGGTTTGAACCTAATTCAAAATTTTCCCATGACAGTCACAGGCCGAGAGCTTATTATTTTTTTCTGGGAGTGTTTTAGCTTGTTTCAAAGGTTCAAATAAATTTTATAGGGTCTGTATTAGTTCCCTACACCTTCTCCAATCATCATCCAGGTTATATCAACCTTCTAAGCTTGCCAATACTCAACAATTTAGTGTCTTTTGACTGTATTTTTATAACAGTCAACAGGGTTCTTAGTTTCTTTTCTATTTCAATGATTAATAGAATTTCAAGAGGATTTAAAAACATGTAACTATATTACATGACTTCAAAATTCCATACTCATATCAAAAATGGCCTTATCAATCCATTTACCTTGCAAAACATACAAATCTCTTAACTTTTCCTGCATACTGTCACCTACAGGCCTGAATTCTAACAGTTGGAGTTTTGAGATATCAAAGGGATTTATAAGCCTGTTTATTCTTCATTTATGTTTCTAATTTCCTTATAGACCTATATCCATACCATTTTTAACTTCATGTAACCATTTTCACATGGGGTTTTCTTAAGACAGTGGGCTGTATTTTTAAATTCCTAAATATCTTGTTAAGGCCTGTTTAGGCTTCTTTTAGCTTTCAAAACTCTTAAGACCTTTTGTTCACATAAATACTAGTTTAAAATTACTCCCAACATACAAAATAACCATTCTCTCTTAATATTCCATAGAGAATCATCATACACACACTTACACAAGACTGTTACCAGAATTTCATAAAGAGACCATAACATGAAACAAAACATTCATTCTTTCTTTCATAGATCAATAGAAGACTTACAATTTAATACCAGATTCAATCTCCATGTTCCATGGATTTCAAAGCCTTTATTTCTCCTTCAAACATTCTCTACTGCTACTTCTCTTTCCTTTAACATTTCTTGAGTGAAGTCCTCCCTCACTAGTTCTTTTCTCTATCCTTTATTCTATCTTCTTCCCCTTGAATGAGAGGGCTTTTCCTCTCTGTCCTTCTTCACTTCTACGCCCCTCTCATCCTCTCTTCTCTTCTCCTTTTCCTTAAAATGAATTCTTCTTTGTTTTATTTCTTTTCAAGTATCTCTCTTCCAACTTCTATGCCCAAATTGGGCTTAAGGTAAACAAAAGACTGTTTTTAAGTTTTAACAATTTACTAAGGTTGAAAATAGTTTCAACCATTTCCCCTTTATTTCCTCAACAATCTAAAAATCACTTTTCACCTTTTTAATTTTCAATTTTTACCATTACATTTACTCTTAAGGGGAAATTTTGAAATCTCACACAATTTGGAGGGAAAACCAAAATTTGAATTTTCATGCTAGAATTTCATTTGCATTTGCAACTAGTCCTCCATGGTGCTATTGTAGATGCTCCTGCATCATACTCTCCCTCTAGAAAAAATTTGAACCTTAGTTCAAATGTCATGCTTCCTCCATGCTTTAGTCTTCACTCGTATACCTGGATCCCAAGGTCTTGTTGTCAATGCCAATGCTTGTCTTTGTTTGAAATAGTCTTTGTCTTTCATCTTGCTGTTCTTCCTGTTCTGGTATGTTCTTCCCCTCATCTCTTTCTCAGCTGTCAGCTCCCACTTCCATGCTTATTCATCTTCATACATAGCTCCTAGATCTTTTTGTTTTTCTTCTTGGTTCATGAGCTTCTTCAATGACTCATGTATGTCATTCACTTCAGCAACCTTTATACCTGCATAAAAAACATCAAAAGCCACCTTAGAATCAAAATCTTTAGGCCATGAAGCCTCTTGGCTATCTTCACATGCTTGCTCTTTGACCGAAACTGCCTTTGTCTCTTTGCTCTGCTCTTGTCTTGCTCCACTCTTCCCAATGCTACCTTCACCATGGCTTGTACCTTCCTTCATCTCTCTCGAATTACCAAATAGCTCCTCTAACATCTTCAACTCTTCCTTTAGTGAGATCTCATCTACCTCACTATTCTCTTCATCAAACTTGGGCTGATCACTTACAAGGATTACTTGTCCTTTACTAGCCTCACTCTTCATCTCATCTTTTCTTAGCTTGTTTTCACATAAACCAACTTCTTTAATATACTCATAAAAAATAATTGAAACACCATTACCTTGTGTCTCTTTACTATCTTCAATTGCTGCCTGAAGCCATCTTGTTTGTTCTTGCCTCAATTCATTTTCCATCCTCTTAGAACTCTCTCCTTGCTGTACATTATTTTTCATAGACATTTTCCATTCCTCATTTCTTATGAAAGGATCATTAAATAATTCAAACACATCATCATAAACCAATTGTTTACCTTTTACCTCTTTGGTGTACCTCTCAAGCGTCCTGTCTTCATGGAATGCTTCTTCCATACTCACAATCTCTCCTTCATTCTCTTGGCTACTGGAATCACCTTCAATCCTCTTCCATTGACTTCTTGGTGTTGCTATCTCAATACTCACATATTTTCTCTTTGCCTTCTTAGGCACCCATATTTGATTCTTCTTCTTATCATTTGACTTCACAAGCCATTTAGGCATCCTGTAACCATGCTTTTGTACCAGCACTTCCTCTTGCTTGGGAGTTTGCTTCTTCCACCATTTAGGCATCACATAACCATGCTTAAATTTTCTTTTCGAGAGCTCTATCATCTTCTTTAACTCTTGCACCTGTACATTAGCAGCTTCATGCTCACAATAACAATCAAAATCAGGTCTTAACACTTCATTTACCTTTTTGATAGCTAGTTCCATGGAGCAATCTTTCTCTCCTTTTATGTTTGTCTGCTCTCTTTCTTCTTCTTGGCCTTCAATGGCATCATGAAATTCAGCTTCATCTTCTACCTCTTCTCTTGCTTGTATGGGTTCTTCAACACCTCCCTCATGCACTAACCAATGCATCTTTTCTTCTTTATCAACATCAGCAAACTTACTTCTCTTTCTTACACATTCACTTGTGTACTTGGTGTCTTCTCTTGCACCAATCTCTTCACTCTCCAAGGCCCTTCTCTTTACCTTCACAAGGCTTCTCATACCTGCAATTACCCACTCAAAAACAACATTAGAAATAAAAACAAGAGACCATAATGTCTCCATGAGTGTCCTCTTCATCAACACTCTCATCTTTTCAAGTGCTCTTCCTGGCACTTCATCTATTCTTTCTTCTCTCTTTTTCTCCTCCATGATAAACTTATTCACAACTTCTTCCTCTTGATACTCACTTGGCAACCTTCTTACCTTCTTCAAGCCTCTATGGGCTTCTCTCTTCATGGCAATCTTCTTTTGCCTTCTTTTCCTTTTCACTAGGAGATCTATTGGCCACTTCAACCTCTTCTTTATTGGCCATACCCATGCTTGCTTATCCATCTACATCCAAGACTCATATTCATCTTTAATCTTAGCTAACTCTTTCTTCAAATTAACAATCTTTTTATCTAGTACAAAACTGTTCATACCTTGGATGCTTGCTTTCTTCTTGGTGCCCTCATATACCTTGCTGCTCTGCAGTGCCTTCAACAATGCTTCCATCTCTAAGATCCTCACCCAAGTATTTTCCACCTTGGTCTCTTTATCCCTTGTCTCACCCAAGCCTTTTCTCCTTGACTGGTCTTTTGACAATCTCCTTGATCTCACCTAGGCCTTTTGCATCCTAGTCTTTTGATCCTTTTTTCAATCCTGCAACAACTCTTATACAACACTTCATCAAATACAAATCATAAATCCAAGCTTACCTTGATTTGGATCTTCTTCTTGATAATTCACTTTCTCCCTTAATTTTGAACTCTCTAAGCTTCAAACTCCATCCTTTACCTCACCTAAGTCTATTTCACCTTAGTCTTTTGGCAAACTATCCAAGCTTCTTCTTGGATCTTCACTAAGCCTTACTTGGCTTCTTCTCTTCTTAAGCCTCAATGGCTTGGCTGTCTTGAACCTGAAACTTATTCACTTGATTGCTTCTCAACATAACAAACTTCAAATCAAATATCAAAATTATTCATACCTTTTCTCCCCAAGGTCTTCTAGCACTTTGTCTTGCTGATCTTCTTGTCAAATCCTGTAACAACTCATTAGAAATTACAACCAAAAAAAAGTTACCGATTCCCAAGAGCTTCAATCTCTGATACCAAATGATGAAACTAATCTTACACAGCTCTGTAACCATCAGATTTTGAACTAACTTCTTATACAGGCCTATTTAATACAAGCATTCCTTCTAGCCCTCTTTACCCTAATTTTTGGCCATAACTCTTTACAGGTTAACTCAATCATGAAATTAAAACCATTTATGGATACCCATTAAGCCCTTATATAACATAATAAAAAATATCTTGAGGTTACTTTGTACGGAATTGTACTTCCTTCTTTAAGCCCTGTTCTAATTAGCCCTCCTTGAATGCAAAACACCTTGTCTAGAGTAAAGTATGGAATTTATAATCAAAAAAAGCACCATTAAAGATACCCATTATCTTATTATAGGTAAATAAAATGTTTTTTTGTGCACTTCTTTGGAGAAATCCACTTTTCCTATATTGGCCTATGCTCTTCATCTCACATGCACCTAGGATCCACTTGGCAATTGTTCTTTTCCATACTTCTCCATACTGTGGCACCTTGAAACCACTTCAAACAGTTTTATAACATCATCAAGGGTCAAATTACAAAGTTTCAATAGTTTTCAAGCTTTAAAACTCATTTTAAGGGTTTGAACCTAATTCAAAATTTTCCCATGACAGTCACAGGCCGAGAGCTTATTATTTTTTTCTGGGAGTGTTTTAGCTTGTTTCAAAGGTTAAAATAAATTTTCTAGGGTCTTTATTATTTCTCTACACCTTCTCCAATCATCCTCCAGGTTATATCAACCTTCTAAGCTTGCCAATACTCAACAACTCAGTGTCTTTTGACTGTATTTTTATAATAGTCAACAGGGTTCTTAGTTTCTTTTCTATTTCAATGATTAATAGACTTTAAAGAGGATTTAAAAACATGTAACTATATTACATGAATTCCCCATTCCATACTCATATCAAAAATGGCCTTATCAATCCATTTACCTTGCAAAACATACAAATCTCTTAACTTTTTCTGCATATTGTCACCTACAGGCCTAAATTCTAACAGATGGAGTTTTGAGATATCAAAGGGATTTCTAAGCCTGTTTCTTCTTCATTTAGGTTCTAATTGCTTTATATACCTATCTCCATAACATTATGAACTTCATGCAACCATTTTCAGATGGGGTTTTCTTAAGACAGTGGGCTGTATTTTTAAAGTCCTGAATATCTTGTTTAGGCCTGTTTAGGCTTCTTTTAGCTTTCAAAGCTCTTAAGACATTTTGTTCACATAAATACCAGTTTTAACTTACTCCCAGCATACAAAATAACCAGTCTCTCTTAATATTACATAGAGAATCATCATACACACACTTACACAAGACTGTTACCAGAATTTCATAAAGAGACCATAACATGAAACAAAACATTCATTCTTTCTTTCATAGATCAATAGAATACTTAAAATTTAATACCAGATTCAATATCCATGTTCCATGGATTTCAAAGCCTTGATTTCACCTTCAAACATTTCTACTGCTCCTTCTCTTTCCTTTAACATTTCTTGAGTGAGGTCCTCCCTCACTAGTTCTTTTCTCTATCCTTTATTCTATCTTCTTCCCCTTGAATGAGAGGGCTTTTCCTCTCTGTCCTTCTTCACTTCTACGCCCATCTCATCCTCTCTTCTCTTCTCCTTATTTTTCCTTAAAATTAATTCTTCTTTGTTTTCTTTCTTTTCAAGTATCTCTCTTCCAACTTCTACGCCCAAATTGGGCTTAAGGCAAACAAAAGACTATTTTTAAGTTTTAACAATTTACTAAGGTTGAAAATAGTTTCAACCATTTTCCCTTTATTTCCTCAACAATCTAACAATCACTTTTCACCTTTTTACTTTTCAATTTTTACCATTACATTTACTCTTAAGGTGAAATTTTGAAATCTCACACAATTTAGAGGGAAAACCAACATTTGAATTTTCATGCTAGAATTTCATTTGCATTTGAAACTAGTCCTCCATGGTGCTATTGTAGATGCTCCTGCATCAAATTTTAGAAATGATCTTAGATAATATAAACACACCCACTTTTCTTATTAAATTAGATAAAAAAGAGATTATCAGGAAAGAGAACATAAGAAACTATTTCCTAGACAACACAGATAACTTCAACACAAAGTCTGAAATAAACCTGCTTCTCATTCATTCAACAAGATATGATTTACAAGTTTGAGCACAAAGTCTCAAAATTTGCTTCAATTTTGGCAGAGTGTTTTCTCTCTATATTTCCAAGATCATTTACAAATGAGGTCTCTATTATATATAGGGAGAAAATCCTCAAAAACTAGAAAATAATAAAATATAAAAATATCTCAGTCAAAGATGACTCAACTTTGACTTTGAGATATTTTTTTGAAATATTTACATGTAATTACATTTTACAAAATTGCATGCACTTTTCACAAAATATAAGTGAATAAGGAAAGAAGAATAAAGAAAGGGAGAAATTTAGTTCTTGCTGTTAGATTTCTTCATATGGGCATCATACATAGTGATGGATGCCTGAATTCCTATGCTATCTAGTGCAACTGTGTTCTTGGAGATGATCTTAGCTCTAATCAATGCATTCTTCAATGCTATGATGGCCTTAGCATGACCAATTAACCTAGATTTTAGATTTTCCAAAGTTAACTGAGCATCTAGAATACTATCCACATAAGACATTGAGAAGGATTTTTCTTCAAAATCTCTTCGAATCATCTCTTTGAAACTCTGAATCATTTCTTCTGCTAGAAGGAACTGATTGTCCTTAGAGGCTAGGTTGCATGGCAGCTCTTCTAGTTTATTCAGCAGGCTTAGGTCATTCTTTTCACTAGCCTCCTTGAAAGCTTTGAGATCATCAATTAGATCTTTGAGTACCTGGATTCTGAAGATCAGTGACTCCTTGATTTCAACATAGGAGTCCTTGCTGGAGATGACACCGATAGATATCAAGGTGCTTTTCTTTATATCCTTCATCTCCTTCCATTTGATAAGATCCTTTTCTAAAATATCAATCTCTTGAGAGATAAGGGAGACAAAGTCATCTAACTCTACTTTTACCTTCCTCATCTTACCCATCCTTTTTGCAACCTCTGATAGCAAAGAAACTCCCTGAGTATGCATTTTTTCAATATAATCCTCTAGGAATTTTCCCTTCAAGTAAGTCTTTTTTGCTTTTTGAATGACTGGGTCATCCACAAAGAAGGCCACTAGAGTTTCCACTTCAGGGGGAAGAGTGAACTTTCTTATTACTACCGTTAGCTGCTCTATCTTGGCCTTGTAATAATCTTTCATCACCTCTCGGTCAAATTTCTGGACCATGATGTCCATAGCAGACTGAAGGTCACTTTTTTCACCTTCATGAGTAACTTTGCCAAGTTCGACATGAGAGATGGAATATCTACTCATTTTGAAACCCTCAAGGGTTGCGTCTTGTGGAGGCTTGGCAAATTCAAAAATTTTTGCCCTTTTTCCTTGACCAATTTGGAGAGGATCTTTGGCCTCTTCGGAGCCTTAGCTTTCACCGGCACTATTTTACCAAAGTCGAAGTCATCTAGAGAAATGTCCAACTTCTTTCTTTTGGGGGTGAATGTTGACATCCAGGGCAGGAGAGAAGTACCTATTATGGCAATAATTGTCTCAACTGATGTTACTGTGGCAACTTCTACACTGCTAGTGGTGATAGTAGTTGCAGTTAGAGTAACTGGTAAAACTGCACCAACCACTGATTCTGGCTCTTGTGTGGGGCTTGCTACCAATTTGAAGGAAGGAGATGATAAACTTGGAATGGACCCAGAAGAGTGAGGAGAACCTCTAGAAGCATCTTGAGGATCGCCAAATATGACTCTAAAAGGAGAGGCAGCTCCAAAAGAGGGAACACTGATCGGAGAGATAGGAGAAGAGGGTACCACAGGAGACTGGGGGGAGAAGGAGAGGTGCTCTTGAGTGGCTATGCTTCTTCTTGTGAGAGTAGAGGTCCAGTGCTTGGTTGCCTTGATGGTTGATCATCAGTCTCCATTGGCTGGGCTGTCTGTGTCTGAGGGCTCTACTCTTTGGTTCCTTTTGCTGCCACTTCAGGCTCTTCAGTAGTCTTAGGTTTTTTGGAAATAAAGATGATTCTAGGCTTGTGAGGCCTAGAAGGGGAAGGAACATCACCTTTATTCTTAGTCCTGTTCTCAGCCTTCCTCTTCAACTCTATTTGGTATTCATCCTCTGATCTTGTGACAAATTCTTTCAGGATGATCCCTTTGGCTGCTAACGAATCATTGGTGTTAGCCAATATTGGTTTGAATCTTTTTCTCAGAGAAGTTAGCTCTTTCTAAGACCACTAAGTTGGAGGAAGAGTGGAGCCAACAACCTTTTCATCTAGATATTTGCTATTTATGATGTTCCTGTCATCAGCCAGACTGGAGGGGATCTCTGCAAGTCTCAGATATTCAATTTGGTCTAGGGTCAGCCTGAAATAATCCATCTTTCTAATCTCTTCAGCCATCCTCAGGTCAATCCAGATATCTTCAATCATGGGCTCATGGAACTGAGTCTTTCACCTGATTTTATCCTTGACTCCCCTATAGTCAAATTTATCTCTTCTTTTGAATGGTTTCAGAGTGACCATCTACATTTCTATTTCTATGCCTTTGGCTTTGGCTACTGTTGCAATGGAATACCTACCAATCTCGATTGGAAACCTAAAACCTGGCTTCTTCAGCTCCATTTGTCTAGTATGCATGACAATCAATTGTCAGCAAAGTTCCATTAGTACCAACTTATCTGAAGGGAACTTGGGGAGCATGTAGGGGTAACCTTGGAAAAAGTTGACCTGAAGATATCAGAAGGTGGGAAATTGAAGGAACATGTAGTCATAATCATTGACCACTATCCAGGCCTCATTTGATACTCTCTTCTGCTCAACTTGAGGGTTGAAGAGGCACAAAAATGTGGTAAAAAAGGCATCATATACCCTTTTGAAGTGGTGGGTCAATCCTTGCAGAGTCAGCTGAGGGTAATATGAGTACACTAGAGTTGTCTTTTTATCCCCCTCTGTGGTTAAGCCTAGAAAAGTTTGCATGGCGGCAGCTATGTACACAAGGTATGAAGTCATGTATAACTTGTAAGAAGTCTGTACCTTGGTTAGCTGTCCATGGAGGGCATTGCTGATCTGCTCTCCCTAAAAGATGACCTATTTGCCTTGGAGGATGATTTTAATGAATGGGTACATCCATTCATGGAATAGTGACGAAGATGGGAGGCCTCGTACTCTGCTGAGAAGGGTGATCAAGTCACCAACCTCCTCAATGAAGTCACTTCTCAAAAATTTTCATGGACATCTTGATAAGCTGGTCTTGGGGGTCTTCAACCATTTGTAATTCATGACTTTCTTTGCCCTCTCAGGGTCTTTATCATATTCCTTCTGAGCATCCACGAAGTCAATCTTGGTTACTTCAGTGGCTGGAGGGCACATGAAAACTTTATCGATGAATTCGGGATCCAGTTGAATCACCATGTTACCGCAGGCATCTGAGATCAACTTGGTTTCTTTGTTGTAGAAGCAAGCACATTGGAGAATGAACTTAGTATGATGTGCTGCCACTGGAAAGGCAGCCACCAGTTGGATGTTACTCTTGATGATCCTCTTCATCCCGGTGCTTGGATTCATCACCTTTGTTTGGGCTATGAATTTGGCCATGTCCACGTGGCCAATCTTGGTGTCCCGGATGTCATCGACATTTAAGGAGACCGACGTGAGTGGAAAGATGCCCTGATATTTGTATTTCATAGTCTTTGCCTTTTTTGAAGATGCTTCAGACATGGGAATTAGGTTTGGTTAGACAGGTGTTGATGAGCAAGAGTTCTCTGAAGGTGCTGCAGACATGATTATGTGATTTAGAGGGAAGTGGATGAATGGGGAAAATGCAATTTAAGTGATCATGGTCAATAGAGGTCACTTAAAAAGGCCAAGTTGGAAAAAGGACCAGAAAATGAGGAAGAAAGGGAAAGAAAAAGTCAACGCAAAAAATCCTCTAGAGTTGGGAAAATATAGAAGAGGGATGCACGGGCGGTAAAATTTGCCACCCCTGCATGCTGGAATAAAAGAGATGCAAGGGCGACAAAATTTGTTGCCCCTACAGAAATGATACGCACGGTCAGCAAATTTCACTGCCCTTGCAAGTTTAGAGAAGAAAGAGGTAGGGGAAAAAAAATTTACTGCCCCTATAGGAAAGGCCTGTACAGGTAGTGAATTTTTCTGCCCTTGCAAGATAAAAAGGAAGAAGGTAGGGGCAGTGAAATTCACTGCCCCTGTAGGGATGGAAAAGTGAGGGAAGGGATGGCGAATTTTGTCATCCTTATATGTCAGGAAAAGATCGTGGGTGAGCAGTGAAATTTACCACTCGTGTACAAAAAGAGAGTGCAGGCAAAAAAATTTGTCACCCAAAAAGGTGAACAGGGGGAGGGAATGACACACGGGTGGTGAACTTCGTCACCCTCGGGGCTAGATGTGGGTTTGGGGAAGGAAAAATGCGGGGGACAGGCAACAAATTTTCCATCTGCATGGGTTTGGTCAAAGCCATGGGAAATGGAGAGGGACGACATTTTTAGCCATCCCAGCAGGATGAAAGGGTTCACTAAAACAATAAATTGATGAAAAAGAAAAACAAATGCAAAAACGAGATCGACCTGGAGAGCCACGTGTGCCATAAGCTTGAATCTGTGAAATTGATCTTCAAATTGCTTGCTAGATCATTCAAACGTGAAGAGTAGGAGGAGAGGAGGAAGCAATGAGAAGAAATGGGGTTCAAATCAGTTTATATGGGGTGAAAATGAACCCCAACAACCCACTGTGCGTGGCAATAAATGCCATGCACAGAAACTGAGGCATGCTCGAGCGACGAAATTTACTGCCCTTGCATATCTTGGTGGGTCTGAATGCATGGGCAGAAAATTTTTCTACCCTTGTAGGGAAAGATGCAAGGGTGGAAAAATTTGCCACTCTTGCAAGAAAAAATGCATGGGTGGCAAATTTTTCTGCCCTTGCTTTCTAAAGGTCAAAATGCACTGGCGGCAAATTTTGCCGCCCATGCGCAAAAGAAGAAAAGACCAACTCTAGAAGAGGCAGTCTAGGAGAGGGGTTCCTTGGTTGAAATGAGATCGTGGTCACTCTCACATTCCTAGTCCAAGATGAGAACGAATTCAAAACTCATCTCAAAAGCGAACTTAGAGAGACAAAAGACGAAACGGACAAGTTCCGTAGGGGGTTGCTCCCAAAAACGGGCTAATCCAATTTTGGAAACAACATAATCATAGGACAAAAACTTAGTCTTAAACATTATATACCCCATTTAATGTGTTGGTAGTGTCAATTTTTAGTCAAGAAGCATCGAAACTAGAGTTCTACGACCATAACTTAAACTTTGACAACATTTATTGTCAGTGTTTCTGCTCTTCAGAATGATAGTGAATATGCACTTCCAGGTGGATTTGAATGTCATGGAAGTGTGATAACATGTAATTTGACTATTTTAACATGATAAAAGTGATATATTTGTAGGTGGAGGTCCTGTAGTTAGAAATACCAGTTGGAGTTCAAAAAGTTGCTTTTTCACTACCAAAAAGTTGCATTTTTGGACCCCTCACTGCAACTTATCCAATGAATTGCTCTTGAAGATTACCCCTGAGTTCTCAAGGGTGTGATTATAGGGATTAAATAGGTAGGTTAATGGTTTTATGATTCTTTAAAATGACTTAAAATTTTTGTTTTATGTGTGTTTGAACTTAGGCTAAAAAATTACATTTTTCTTATATTGGGAAGGGTGTTCTTGAGGCCGAAATGGGTGGTGGGTTTATCAATCAGGTCTGATGGGAGGCCAAAAACCTGGTCATAGATGATATATATCCATATATACGTATTTTTAGTGTCAATTTTCATTTATGAATCATTAGAACTAGATTTTTATAACCACAACTTAAACTTTGACAACTTAAACTAGAGACCTAGAAACTTAATGAGTAATTGACCTATTGGCCTATTGACCTATTAGGTGGTATTAGGGATGATATAAGGTGATGTAGGAACATATTTTTAAATGTTTATGTGAGATTATTTGTTTTAAAAGGTCCCATAATTCATGTATAAAACATCTCAATAAAGATTTCTAGTCTAAGAAAGGATTGCAATGTAATAGAGAACAAAGCTATGAATAAAGGAAAGTGACTTGTTTTGGATTCTCCATTTAGTGTATGTGATTTAATTAGTTTCATGTTATAGTTGAAGGTAATTAATGCCATGAATATTTTATCATTTTTGTAAGTTTTTATGTGGATGAATGATTTTAGGTGGTAACCAAGAAGTAATTGTAGGTCAGAGTCAAGGAAGGGATCTTGGAGTGATTCCACTAGGTTGGCAAGTTATGAGTCATCATGATATTAGTTTTGAATGTGTTGAACATATATATACCTAAATATAAATGAGTAGGACATTTATACATGGAGAACAAAATAAAAAGGGTTACCTCTACCCATATACCCTATTTTACCTATGATAATCCAATATGAAAGTAGATGGTTGTTTCTCACGAAGGGAGTATGACTTTGGTGTAGATAATGATATATATATTGATAATTATCATTGAGGTGGAATTTTAATTTTTTTTATACAAAATATAATGGTAAATAATCAACATATAGTCCTCTATAATAAATAAACCTTGTGTATACCCTATTTTGGGTTAACAGTCACATTGCAAAGGGAAGTAAGACGTGCTTCTTAATCTTGTAAAGTGTGCCATTGAATATATGGACTTATAATATGTTATAATAATAAAATTAGGTTTTTAATATATTATATTATGTGTGATACATTTGAAATTTAACTAATACTCCATGTTGTTGTCATAGGCCTGTAGGGTGCTTTGTTGTGCACAGTCAAAGATAGAGAGGAGAGACATTTATTGTATAAATGTGTATGATAATGGATATAATTATTTTTATGGTTTTTTAAAGGTGTAAATAAGGTATTTATATTTTAAAAATCCATTAATATAGTCCTTGACACTCATTTATATACAAACCCTATTGTCATAGTCCTAAATAGGACTAAAAAACCTATGTTTTGATGGTTAGAAGAGAGAATAAAGAGAAATGAGATGTATAATATATTTTATAAGGTATTTGGGGTGAAAAAAGATCTATATGTGAAATTTTTTTCCTTTTAAACTTTTTATAACTCAATATATTGAATTATATATCCCCTTAGCCTGTGTAAAAGCCTAACTAGGGTTCCAAGAGCAAAACACCCATAGAAAGAGTTTTAACCATTATAGATTAATTAAAATTCATAATATGACATTTTTTTATGTATGGAAAATGAATAAAGTGATTTTGGTATGGTTCAAGGTTGTATAGTATGGATTTGGTGACTATGTGTTTAAGATAGGGCTAATTAGGCCTAATTGAAGGGTGGTTTACAAAGGAAGTGTGGTTTAGGAGTGGATTTAGGTAATTAAATTTGACACACACCTATAAGGAGATCTATCATGGTTATAAAAGTTTTTAAATTTCCATAATAGTTGATATATTTCTAAAACCAAGAGAAGTTGCATAAAAAAAGGCTACAAGCCTAAGGAGACCATTGTGAGCCCTATATGTGGAATTGAATGTTGAAGTGTGTTTGAGCACTTGTAAGAGATTAATGAAGGTGTGATTTGACCATATAGGAAAATATATGATATAATACTAACTCATTGAGACGTATATCAAATTTTGGTACTTGAAACCTAAGAGGATTGCCTAGTGAGAATATAGTGAAAGAGTGAGAGGATGTTTGTGAATGGAATGAATGAAAAGAGTTAGAGAATGAATGTGAGAGGTTTGTAAGAGGTATAATGACACAAAGAAGTGTCTCCAAAGTGTACAATAATTAGGTAAAAATATAATAATTCCATTAAGCCTAAGTGATAAAAGTGTCATTAGTCATTTCCACTACACAATAAAATAAAAACTTTAATTTAAAAACATATGGGAGATCTGAGATTTATAGAATTGAAAAGAATAATTTTTTAATCCATTTGTGTACAAAATTAAATACTATATCTGATAGATAATAGTTTGGAAGATAATAATAACACTGTACAGTAACACAAAATGAAATAAAAACTAAATATAAATTAGATAGATTGCCATGATAGGTATATAATATAGCCACATGTGTGCAATGTCAATAATACATAAATTACCGTGATAGGCATACAAAAAATTACATCTACAAACATAGTATGTAATGTTGGGTGAATGTCATATATGCATATATACTGCCAAAAATATATAAATTACCATATAGGCATACAAAAAATTACATCTCATGTAAGATATCCTATTCATCAAATAACCCCCTCTTTTTGGCTTCTTTGAAGAAGACTCTCCCTAGGATGCCTTGCTAGTAGATGGATACCCCTCTAATGCCTTGGATTTATCTAAGGTTTGACTACAAGTCCTACACTCATAGTTTGCTTGTAGCTAAACCTATCAAATACAAGAATTATTACAAAATTAATATAAAATACATTCAAACAATTGTTAAGAAATAAATTTTAAACTATAATAAAAATAATTTAAACACATGCACTTACTATAAGCTCACAATCCCACTCAATCTATTTTTCACACTCAAACAAGTCAATGGTAGACTCAGCTATTTGAATAGGCATCTCAAATATGGGAGAAACATGAGAAGTTACCCTACTAATTATCTGACTGGGACTATCAGATGTCATAGGACAAACCTGCAGACACAATACAATTACATATATTATATTTTACCCAAGTACATGTAGTAAAATTATTAAAACAAGTCTATTTTTACAATTCAAAATTACAAGAACTAATATATACCTCTATCAATGCATGTGAAAATGACATTAAAATAATAATGCCTATGTTTGTCTTAGCTTGTAGAGAGGGAGGAGTGTCTACTCTAGCCATCAACTATTCATGTACAAACAAAGTCTCACTTAATTTTATATAAATTCTCAAATCTTATATATGGAAACCATGCACTCTTAAAAAGACAACATAAATCAAGAATCATGGAAGTGTAACTACCATAAAATGTGCATATCATGAAAATACACTGTAAACCAAGGATCATGAAAGTACATAACTATCATACAATGTGCATATCATGAAAAGATAATGTAAACCAAGAATCATGAAAAATTTGAAAAGGTAAGAAAAGGTGTTAAAAATGTAGGAATGTCAATTATGAGTGGGTTAGGTTGGATTAAGTAGGGGGTTTAGGTAGAGATATAAAGGGTACAAGTTATAAGTTGGAGAAGGAGAAGTAGGTATAGGTTAGAGTAGATAAGGGTACTGGCATGTAAAAGGAGCTTAGGGGTAGTTAAATAGGTTTGGTAGTGTAGGTAAGGGATGAACAAAAGCAAGTTCCTAGGTGCAATGAATAGGGTAGTATAGGTGAAATGTGTGTGGGGTTTTTAAAGTGTAGGTTAAACTAGTTGGTTATCTAAACTTACAGGTGAGGGCACTATTGACGATGCAATATCAAGTGCCATCACTTCTCAAGGAACTACATAGAGACATGACTAGGGCTGATGGGGTGTATATGATAGTGGTGGCTTTAGGTGGCATGTGATAGTGGCTCTCATTAAGACATGGGACCTGATTACCAACACATTATTGCTATTAATAGGGGAGCTTAGCATTTTATTAGAGGACGTGCATAGGAATTTGAGGCTACCCATATAGGGTAGGATGGTGGAGTAAATTCATAGGGAAGAGTAGGATGCATAGATGGACTTGCTATATGGAAATCATGTAGTAGAGGCTTGGTGGTATGGTGTGGGATGATAATTTGAGGATATTTACCATATGGATACTAAGGGGAGGTGATTGATGATGATTATGATAATAGTAACCTACTATGCACTGCCCAAATTAAGTGGTGGGAGATTTCCTTGTGCTTTAATAGGAATATTAGTGGATATGATCTAGGATCAGATAGTATTTACATGGGCACCAACACTATTGGTTCAAGTTTATCAAGAATTGTGGGGATATCAGGTACATAGATAATATAGGCTAAGTGTATGCTTCCTAATCCACTATTAGGAATATGAACATATTATGATCCTATAACCAGTTGGATTTTCATGGATGAAATAACATCAGGGTGGATTTATAGTGGGTTTTATGAGATGAAGATTATATATGGAGATACCACAAGTAGGTGGGGAGGTGAAAGATTTGGCATGGTTTAGGTAGTGGTTGGATTTACTAGTTGATAGGGTGATTGTCTAGAGATCGTATGCAGGTTTACCATCATAGAAGAGGATAAAAACTCAAATATTTTCTTTATAAAACATTAGATGGATCTATAGGAGGTGGGAGAATGAGATAAAACTCATCCCTTTTGATCATGTGAGGTGATAACATGGCTTGGTATAGGGTGTCCCAAGAGTATTCCCAAGATATAGATGAGAGGATGTAGATGCACAAATGCCTCTACCATATCCAAGAGAAGAAGAACCACTTTTTGAGGAGATACCATCTTCTACAAGAGTTGATGATGCTAGGTTGACTTTGGATTCCTTTTTTTTGTGGTAGGGACAATACCCTATAGCAATTAGGGAAATAAAGGATAGGGCCTAGATGCTAGAGGATATGGTGGATAGTAGTAAGCTAAGGATATAGAGATGGAGGGGGAGGAGGTAGCAATGGAGGAGGATGATCTTAAGATACAAACTATTACTATAGATAGGGATCAAGCAAGAACATCACTGGCTACCACATAGGCATCTTTGGCTTCTATGAAGTAGGAGAGGGACATGACATAGGGGTAGCTAGTGGTGAGGACCTAGGAGAGACATAGTCTCCAAGAAAAACTATGCACCATCACCTAGGAGAGAGAGTATGCATGGGGATAGATAATGATGAAGACCCAAGAGAGAGATAGTCTCTAAGTATAGCTAACAACCATCATATAAGAGAGAAATTCTACATGTGGATAACTAGTTACTACCACTCAAGAGAGGGATGGGTTGTAAGAATAGGTAACCTTGGTATCAACTGAGTGGGATGCTTTGAGATAAGATGGGGAGCATAGAATGGAGTAACGATGGGACCACCTTAGACTATTTTAGTGTCAAGATATGTTGTGATAATGGAGAAGTTGAGGTACTATGAGGGACATGTTTTTAGAAGTCTTCTATCTATACCCCAATATTTAGAGTATCTATCAGTTCAGGTTATGTCAAAGAGACCTAATAGTAATATACCTAATGGTGGCATAACATATATAGGTGCTTAAATAGGTCAAAGAGATGGATAGGATCTAGGGGACAGTAATGCCCCTACACCATAGACTATAAGATTTTGTACTATTATGATTTTGATTTTGACCTATAAGCTGATGTAGCAAGATGTACATACCATTTTGAGAGACATGGACATTTATTATATAGATAGCAATTTGATTTGAGTTATGATGTTATTTATGATGATGTATGATGTCATGGTTTATTTATGCTTCATTTTATGCTTTATGTGATGATGCATTTTTACGATGTTTATGATATGTGGATGGTTTAGCATTTTTTTATGTCAATAGGTGTATGCTTGATTTAATTTATCAGATGTTGATTATTAAATGAATTAATCTATGTGATCTCATACTTAGATGCATAGGTGATGTAGATAACATAATGGGTTAATTCATTTATGTCATTTAGAAAAATAATTAAATGTTGCTTGATTCATTTCACGATAAAATTTTGTTTATGAAGTTTTATGTGATTTAGGCATGGTGAAAATCAAGATTGTTTAGATAGACAAGATGCTAGAAAATTAATACGAGATGTT
The DNA here is from genome assembly GCA_037957365.1 of Torreya grandis. Taxonomy (NCBI): domain Eukaryota; kingdom Viridiplantae; phylum Streptophyta; class Pinopsida; order Cupressales; family Taxaceae; genus Torreya; species Torreya grandis. The sequence continues at coordinate 645,686 of JARHVA010005393.1, read as the reverse complement.
AATTTGATAATGTATGATGATGATTATGATAAATAGGATGTTTTAATGATAATAAAAACACCTAAATAAATGATGTGGATGGTAATAAAATGTGACAATCATATAATAAAACACATAATGTTCAAGAGTGTCTTTCTGATATCATTAATTTGATTTAAAATGATAGATGATTTAAATTATTTAAAACAACCTTAACATATAGATTAATTTGGGTAAAATGTTATTTGTAAGAAGAGGAAATAAATGAGAGGATAATGTTAAATAATCAAGAGACAAATGCCTTAACGAATGTATCAACAAGTAGGTATGATAAAGAATAAGGAGACATGGTGATATTTCATTGAGAATGAACAAAAAAAGGTAAAATGGATATGATTATGAACATAAGCCCTTTTTATACTTTACATTAGTTTGTGTTGGTTTGTTTAAAAAGTGTTTTGATCACCTTGTATCAATTAAGCTCAAAATCCCTTATTTTATGGAAGGTAAAAAGGGATATGGATGATATTAAAAACTTCTTGTGGGGATAGCTTACCCCTTATATAGGTGACTGAAGAACCATTATAAATAAGTCTATGTCTTATTTGGTGTAGACTTATCAATGTAGGAAGTCTACTATTTAACTTTTATAAAAGCTGATTACAACTTTCATATATAATTTTTTGATTTTTGAATTTTGACTATGGGTCCTTTTGATGATGTCATTGTTAAGAGGTTGGGGAAGCTGATCAATGCGAAAAGCTTCCATGATATTGCTTATTTTTTAAAATGTTTGACTTAGCCATCCTTCAAGGGTGTGGTCTAAGATTTTGATTTGTTAGATTTGGATAGTTATCCTTCAAGGGAGTAGTCTATCTTATTTTAAGCAATTTTGAGTTATTTTGGTAGTTGTCCTTCAAGGGAGTAGTCTATCTTATTTTAAGCAATTGAGTTGTTTTGGTAGCTATCCTTCAATGAAGTAGTCTAAAATTATATAGATGACCCATGAGATATATTATTTTTTTGTTTTTGTAGACATAGACTTGCTTATATAGGCTTAAAGTTTACCTTTATGAAGGAAAAACTATAGAATAAGAAGTTCGAAGGTGGGTGAGAGGATGCTTAAAGAGATAATTATAATGTGAATCCATCCTATAAGGGAAAAAACATATCCATGAGAATCATGCCATGGGTAGAGCTGTGGTACCCATATTTTAGATTGAGGTTCAAATTCTCATGGATAATCACATGATTTTATGCTTTAATAGGTTGTCATCAAAGTAAGGTGATGAAGGTGATAATTTTATAAAATAAGGGATGAGCTTAAGTTAGATAGAAGGTGATGTAGAACTTGTTTAAAAAAAAGAATGGACATATATGTGAATCATTGAGGGGATTAGATTCAGTTTCCCTTCAAGAGAAGACAATTGGTAAGCTCTTGACCCATACTTATGTGTTATGATATATGGTCCAAGCTAATTGAAAGAAAACTTGTCCCACTTGATTCTTTCCATATTGGTTACATGTTGACACTCTCTTAGGTACTTGTTATAAGCATGCTTAATTCATTCTTGATAGACATGAAAATGGTTAAGCATGGCTAAATGATGTTCATCAAGCAACTTAAGTTGGGATAAATTATCTTGATGATAATCGCCCCATGAGATGATATATTTTAGGGATATATGAAGGGAGGGAATTTTGACTTTGAGAGGCAATATATCCTCTACCACAAAGATAAGTGAGAAAGGGGTAGCACCCATATGGGTTTGAATGCTGGTTCGATATGTGTATATGGTGAAGGAAATATGTAAGTGTCAGTCCCTACCATATTCATTAACAATTTTAGATAGCATTTGATTAAGTGTTTTTATAGAGGCCTCAACTTGTCCATTAGCTTATGGATGATATGGAGATGAAAAGCTTAAATTAATGCCAAAGGAGTCACAAACATTGCTTACTTTCTTATTTTTAAATGATTTTCCATTGTCGATGATGATTTTGTGAGGAACACTGAAGTGGCAGATGATATGATGGTTAATGAAGTTGACGATTTTATCAAATTTGGTTGAGATTAAGGGAAGAGAATTTACCCATTTGGTGAAATATTATATTGTAGTGATGATATGATGATGTCATTATGAATAATGATGGTTGATTTTACCAATGAGATCTAATCCCCATTAAGAAAAGGGCCAAACATCCTTAGATACTTAAAGACCATGAGAAGGAATGTGATGCAAATTAGCATGTTGTTGACACTTGACACACTTCTTGACATAATCACAATAGTCTTGGTTAAGTTTAGGCTAGTAATAGCCAAGGAAAAGGATGTGTTTATTTATATCTAAAACACTAAAGTGTCCTCCATAAATCCCATCATATATTTATTTGATTACATGAGAGATTTCATAACTATGTAGGTATCTAAAAAGAAAACCATCAAAGTCTCGCTTGTAAATAAATCCCCTTAGTATGGTATAGTGAGAGGTAATATGTATAAATTATCATCTACCATTTTTAGAGAGATTGGAAGGGATGATGGCTAAGGTAAGGTAGTCAAAGATTTACTTATACCAAATATTGGGTTGGGCTTCTTCCATATTTCAAATGGAAGGGAGGTCCAATTTGGTGTAAGAGGGTTCATTAAGGTGATGGATGGTGAAAAATATTTTAGGATTAGAAGGTGCATATGGGATTTGGGAAGCAAGAGAGGCTATGATATCGATGAACTTGTTCATAGAAGGCAAAGTGGCTTGAATAAGGTAATGATCAAATTATGTCAATAATACATCTACCAATTGTTTGTACTTTTATATAACATCATTTTTACATTGGTAGGAACCATTTATTTGGTTAACAACAAGTTTGGAGCACTAAATGATGATTTATTTAACTTCTAAAGACAAAGCTATTTGGAGACCTAAAACTAAGGCCTCATACTCAACCATGTTGTTGGTGCAATCAAAGTTAAATTTAAAGGATAAGGCAAAATGATCACCATCAAGGGGGATAAGGATGATTCTGGCACCCCCACCATGTTGACATTTTGATCCATCAAAGACCATGGTCATTTGATAATCAATGTCTTCTTGAGAGAGAGTTTCAATAGACTCATCGGGAAACTCAAAGTTAGAAGGTTTGTTGTTTGCTAAAGGGGATTTAGCAAATTAAGCTACAATTATTTTCCCTATGATTGAATTTTTTTGAAGGAAATCAAGATTTAACTTAATTAAAATCATGAACCATCTATCCATACACTAATTTTGATATGGTTTAGAATGCATGTACTTGAGTGGGTCAGTATTGGTGATGACAAAGGTTTTGTGGTTAAGGAGGTAGTGATGGAATTTGGAAGCCATAAATACCAAGGCAAGGCATAATTTATTGGTATGGGTATATCAAGTTTTATACTCTATAATTATTTGACTTATATGGTATACTACCTACTCTTTATGCTAATCATCCTGATATGCAAACATGTCGCCTAAAGAATGATTTGTGGCATAAACATAATGATATAAGGGTTAGTTCTCTTTTTGAGGGACAAGAATAGGTAGGTAAATAAGGTATTATTTTAGTGAATCAAATGCATTTTGAAAATATTTTTTCCAATAAAAGGAGATATCCTTCTTAAAGAGGTGATGAAAGGGTTCACATCTATCAGATAACTGAGAGATGTAGTGATGAATGGATTGAAGCTTCCCATATATAATGTGAAGTTACTTAAGGTTAGTTAGAGGAGTAATGTCAAGGATTGCCTTGAATTTAGTGGGATCAACTTATATTCCAAGGAGAGAAATAATAAAGCCAAGAAGTTTACCTAAAAAGACCTCAAAGATGCACTTCTTTGGGTTATGACAAACATGAAAGTGGATAAGGCATTCAAAGATAACCTTAAGTATTTTCAAATTATATTTACAACATTAAAAATTTCTAAGGAGGTCATATACATAGTCCTCCATGGTTTTATGGACAAGGTCATGAAAGATGTAGGACATGGCATGCTGATAAGTCACACCAGTGTTTTTTAGACCAAAAGACATGACCCTATAGTAGAAAATTCCCCATGGGGTAGTAAATTAAGTTTTATGTTGATCTTTTGGGGTGATCAATATTTTATTATAGCTCAAGAATCCATCCATAAGAGATAACGTCTCATGGCTGATAGTTAGATCAACAAGCTGGTCAATGCTTGGCAAAGGGAAGTTATATTTTAGATAAACAAGGTTAAGATCATGAAATTCTAAGAAAATTGTAAGTCCCCCTATTGCTTTGGTGATAGGAATGACATTAGAGACCCATTAAGGATAATCAATGGGTTGGACGAAGTTAATGAGTAAGAGACATTGAAGTTCCTCTTTACTAATAAGGGAATTGTGAGCATACATCCTTTGAAGCTTTTGCTGAATAGACTTGGCATCGAGGTTGGTGAGGATGTTATGGATGAATATGGAAGTGTTGATTCTGAGCATATCACTATAAGACCAAGTAAATTATATGCTATAGTTTCACAGAAAGGAAGAGAAATCCTAATGTTCTGAGTAATATAAGGATTGGATAATTTTTATTATGTGGGGGTTGTCCTAAGTACCCAAGTTGATTTCAATGGTATATTTGTTCAACATGCTTAATGTCTCAAGAGGAAAGGATTTGTGAAAGAAGGAATCTTTATCATTAAGATAAGTGAGAAAGGAATCATCTTCCTTACATAAGATATTATTATGGTAAGAAAATCATATTTTACTATCCCAAGATGAGTTAGAGGAATGGTTCTAGTTTCCCTATCCTTTTGATTGGTCAAGGGTCCCAAACTAATCATATTGATCAAAAAAATATAGGGGAATAAAATCTAGATCCTCAAATTTTAAAGAATAATGGGTTGGTGAGGATGGGATTTCTTCCTCAATGATCATGTTGGAAGGTGGGTTGGATGGCATTATAGTAGGATGAATTCAAGACCATATCATTCATGAGGATTTTTAGTTTTGTATGTTATCAAATCATGTGGTCCATATTCATAGAGACCTAAACCAAATATTTTCCAAGAACACTGATGAAAGTATGTTTGGGAAAACTCTAGTTTATCTAAGAAAGATAAATTAGAGGTGAATGGCTTAACAAAAGAAGATGCATTGGAGGCTAAAAGTGGTTTATAAATTTCCCCATAGATAAGATTGGTTTGGAAATTGATATGAATAAAAGGAATGATGGTTATAATGTTAAAATCATAGCTAGGATGTTGATCAAGATTTCCATACTCTTGGGGAGTAGGAAGGGCATCTAGAGTTAATAGGTGATAATCCCCAAGTGAGAGACATTGGAATGTGGATTCTAAGGGGTATTTCATAGGGATTTGGGAGGAAGGTATGGATGATAATATATAATCTTGGCTGATGGAGGATGAATGAGATGTATCTTTTAATGGGATGATAAAATCATTGGGTTAATATGTCATATTGCATGATTTGAAAGGATTAGGGTTGGCTAGAATGATATAAACTTGACCCTCATGATCGAAATTGATGCACCTATGCAAATTTGATGGCACACAACCCATGAAATGGATGCAAGGGAATCCAAGGAATACATTTTACTGAACCTCTCCTTCTACCATTTAGAAGAGATCTAGAAGAGTGTGAGGGACAAAACATATATGAAGGATGATTGTCCCTAAGATAGTTGGCATTGTATCGTTAAAATATTAGAGTATGATAGTAGTTTATGAAATGATTTTCTATGGGAGCTTAAGTTGATTATATATGTTGGAGGAAATGATATTAATGATATCTCCCCCATGTATCATAACCCTCTTAATATAGGTAGTAATAAATAGGGGAGGATCCAGATCATCTGGATGGATAGGGGGTATCTCTAAATCCTAAAAGGTGACAAGGGTAGAAAGATGAAGGGATCTTAAAATTACTACCAAAGGTTGTGGATATTTAGGTTGAACCTCTATTGATTACTTAATCTCCATTATATATTTATGGTACTAGGGTGAGGTTTAGATCAACTCATATAAAGTCATCTTCATCGACATTTGGTGAAGTTGTTTAAGAACTGACCTATGTACTAGTCTAAATGGGTTGGATTGGGGTTCACCCAAGATGAAAATATTAGGATTGGGTGAAGGTGATTGGAGTTATTTAGTGGAAGAAGGGTATGTCCATGGGATGGACACTTTGGGTTTCCATTTATCCTTTTGGGTTTGTGATCATGTGATCACATGAATGGTATGGATTTGGAAGGTATGTGGGCTAGTGGGTTACTTTAATTATTTTTTACTCTTAGATGAGAGTTTGGGGATAGGTTAAGGTGGGGTGGTATCTTTTGGTTCTTTAATTGGAGGTGGGATCATGGGAATTTTCTCTATTAATATATCATTCACATAACATAATTTTTGAATTATGTCTTAGAGAGATTTATATTTCTTCATGTCATGTCCATGTGTCATATAGTATGTGAAAATAAAATTTTCATTGAACCAATATGGTTTTTGACTAAGAGGATAAAATGGCTTAATGGGAGGTAAGACTAAGTAGGAAGATTGTAGCAACCTTTTCAAGAAACTAGAATAAGATTATAGCAAGGGTGGCAAGGAGGTGGAAGTTTTGGTTTTGATGGTTGGGGTGGATGCCTTTTTAGGGGTAGGATTAATGAATAGAGCTTTGGGTGGTGTAATTATTTTGGTAGATGGTGTTGAGGTTGAGGGTTTTGAGGTTAAGGGTTTGGTAAGAATAGGTGGATGCATGTCTATAAGTGGAGGTTGGGCTTGTGGTTTCTTTAGGAGGCTTGGTATTTTCAACAAGGTGGAAGGGTGGGGTCTTAAAATGGATGAGGGATGTGGCCCTAGAATGGAGGTTAAAGTAAAAATGGGAGGTAAGATGGTTTTTTATTTTTGAATCCTAGATGTTTCAATTTTATTTTTTGGTTTGATTTATTGATTTTTAGGTGTGATTGGTGGTGTTAATTCTAATTTCAATAGAGATTGGGTAAGATTTTTAGTGGGAAGGACACCTAGGTTCTTGATAGGCTTTAATGAGGTATTGGAGGTTACCTTATTTATTTTTTAAGGAGTTAGGTTCTATGTTTTATCTAAAGTTTGGGATGTGTATGCTCTTTTTTACTTGGTTGAGGGAGTATTGGTATCATTTGTGGAGGTTGAAGGTTCGGTGAATAATGGCATGGTTAGTAACTCCTTGGTTGGGTATGGGAGTCCAAGGTGGTGCCAAAACATGGCCCAGTTAAGGTTTGGTTGAGATAAAAATTCTAGATTTTAAACCAACCTTGAAAATAGTTTATAGATAGGCTTAGTTCCCTCGGTAGTGGACTGTAAGGATAGACCAAGTGGATAAAAAAGTGGAATGATAATGTTCTCCTTTTCCTCTATCAGTGGTTCTAAGGATTTGGTGGTGATTCTTCCATAGAAGGAGTAGATAAGATAATTCTTCCCTAGTTAAGATTTTTGAAGGAAGGGTAGATAGTTATAACATGGAAGAAAATGGTATGGGAGTGGTAATTTCTTCCATTATGATTTATAAAGGAAGGGTAGGTGATTCCATTATGGAAATAGGTGGAGAAATGAGATTAATTTCTTCCTTTCTTATGGTTTCTAAAGGAGAGATGGGTTTTACACTACAGAAGTGAGTGGAGAAGAAATGGTGGTTTCTTCCTTTGTTATACTTTCCAAAGGAGAGATGGGTATTTACACTATATAAGTGAGTAGAGAATAAGTGGTGGTTTGGGCCATGGGTTCATTAACTATAATTTCATTATTAACAACATTAAATTTATGAACCTCATGTTTGTGGTATGTTTTTGCATTAGTATGCTCATTATTTATGAAAGGTGGGTGGTTTGGGAATGGTTGTCAAAAGATGTCAAGTGCTTTATTGGGGGTTAATTTGGGTTATCAATCACAAGTTCACCCTTATCAATAAAATTTGATAATTTTTTAAATGTTTTTCATCTATCAACATTATGCCCAATGTCATAGTGGAGATTACATATCTCATTTTACTTATACCAACTTGGTATAAGATGGGAAAAATCAAATTGTTGAGGTGGTTTGATTAGAGGAAGTTGGATTATGGATGCCTTCAACAACTTCTCCAAAATTGAAGCATAGGACTCCCCAGTGGAGTATACTTATTTTACACAAAGTGGTTTTGGGATTTAAAATTTTGGTTTGAAGAGGTGGATTGTACAATGGTATTAACCATTCCTTTGGATTTGGTATTGACATGAATTAAGGGTTTAGAGGAAGATTTGGTATATTTACAACTAGCATTTTCATTCCTCAACTTAAGTTTACCCTCATCAATTTTTCAAATTTATAAATTTTTAGCCATGGTAAATGCCTCATCAAAGTTCAAAAGGTTTGAACTTGTAGGGTGGATGAGATGTGTTTATCACATACTCAAGAGAAAATCTCAATTAACTCAAGTTGGGGTAAGGATAAGGATAGTTGGTTGATCAACCCTCTCCAATGAGCAATGAAATTGGAAATATATTCATCGTAAAATTTATGAATGGAATATAAGTTAGTTATAGTTACCTTCTTGGAAATATTGATAAAAAAGTGGTCTAAGAAGGTTTGAGCTAGTTAAACAAAAGAAAAGGAGTGCCTAGTGATGGCACTATACCAATCTAACATAGGTCCTGCTAAGGACATAAGGAAGGTGTTTTCACTTATATTTTCACCCTTTGAGGAGATGTATTATCTCTCCTCATCCAAGTGTCACAATTGAAACACCTCTAGACTATGGGTGAGTCTAACAATGAGGTGAATCTCTAGATAGGGATAGCTCCTTTGATGTACCACTTTGAATTTACTAATACACCTAAACTATTTGAGGGAAAAGGGAGAGAGAAAATTAAAATATAACTATCCTAAGGGAGGTGATACACTAAATTTATTGATGACTACCAACCAGTTTCATGTTGCACATGAGACCAAGAGACTAACTGAGCATACACTTTTCTAATTTGAATATTCTCACATTAGTATTTCATTGTTAAGGTTTTGAAAAATGTTTAGGATAGGAGGAATACAAAATAGGCCTAAAATGGCACTATTTTAGTAGGAAAACTCACTAAACCTTGACACATCATAAGACACTTCACATGACCTGCAAGAAGAAACTTTCAAATTGAAAATATGCGAGAGAATGAGACAATCATGTTAAGGAAACAAGAGTCATCACTTATGAAAAATATAAAATTATAAATTAACACACTAAAAATAGTCATAAAATAGGTAAAACTAGTATTATTCATTGATAAAATATAATTCAAATGAGTAGGGCTTCCCCATACTCTAGTGGAGCATAGTTTATAAAGGCCAAAACAACTAGTTCTTATAGAACTTGAGAGAGAGAGGAGAAGAGAGAAGTAAAAAGGTCACAAGGATACTTGTAAATATAATAAAAAGAGTTAAATATGCATGAAAATAAGATGTGAAATGACCATGTATGGTCACGGATTCACAAGTGTCACCCCAAGTCATGAAACTCTTGAAATATGGCGTAGAAGTTCTCATTCTAGATCATAAAACTATCTTCATGATATATCCCTATTTTAATATCCCAAAAATTACTATGGATATGTATTATGATTTTAATTATAGGTAAGTATTTCATACATGCCTCTCCATGCATTGTTTTTAGTCCTACTCATCTAAAATCTCCTAGAAGTGAGCCATCACTGCCTATAGTCTAAAATCTCCTTTTTCAATTACCCCTCACACTTGGACTTGAAATTGGCATAAATTTTTCATGAAAATACATGGGATGTAATGGATGACACTTTTAAAGACCCTCCATATCCTTAGAGACATTAGGCACACCTTAAAAAGACTCCCACTTGAAGTTTTCACCCTTCTCACTATCATGTTCACTATGCTAGTTTTCACTGGCTAAGATGAGAGATATTTTTTTAAAACTTAAGAGTTTTCTAAAGGTGTTAAATGTCCATATTTAGTTATATTGAGTCTTAAACTTCCCCCCAAACTTTATTGCATCTCTTTAATGTTCCTAGAACTTGAAAAATGCATAAAACAATCAAAATAACCCATTTGTACCCTATTTGTATAGATTATGTACATATAATATTGATGGTATGGATCATAATTTAGTTTTATACAACATAAAATCGTCATTATAGACAAATTTTTCCATTATAGCAACTTCCCATCATCATTTCCTTCATCAGGTCATTCCAAGGGTTTAGCCAGGGTTTTAGCCTCATTCTACTCTTAAGCTTTGTTTATAAAGATGGGATGTTTTAATTTAAAAAAAATTACACAAAAATTATGTAAATGACCCTTGATAACACCTATAAACTTCTTGTATTTCCATGCAAAGCATTAAAAGAGATATGAGCTTCCAAACCTTTCCTATCAAGCTTATCCTTTCATTTGCACAGGTCTATTATTGTCCTTAAGACAAAAAATGGATTAATTGTGGTTTATAATGCATTAAAAAAGATTTAAAACATATTTTATGATCCAAAAATATTTCCCAAATGGATTATAATTCATATCTAATGCTATAAATGTAAGTGACTTCCTATTTGGCCTCAGGATCAAACCTTGTCTAATAGGTCTGACTGTAACCCCTATACTCTAAGCCATCCAATTGGGTTTAATTTCATTAAAATAGATTTAAAATATATTTATTTAACCCATAAAAATTATTCAACATAATTATCACCTAATTTTATAATTGAAAATGCCTTCTCATTTGGGCTTCTAGCCCTAGCCACGCTTAGAAAGCTTGCTTGCAAGTTTGAGGGTTTATAGCACTTTGTTATGTTTCATATTTATATTAGATGTATTAAATGTTTAAATATATTTGTTTCAAACCCATAAAATTATATAAATCTTAAACAAACCTATATTTCACTCTTTCATCTTTATTTCCTAAGCCTACAAGTTTCATGCACAAAGGTAGTGCCCTCTGTCTGAGATAAAATAAAGGGTACTCCCTTATTTCCTTAGATAATGGTGATTATTTATAGGATTATATAGGTTTTAAATAACATATATAAAAAAATTTAGTCCTTGGTAAAACCATTTGACGTTCCAAAAGCTTTGAAAACCAAGATAAACCTGTGTGGAGAGAGAACTATGTGCAGGCTTTTCCCAAGTGGATTGTGTGATATTGCATTGATCCTTTCACCTCCCATATTTCATGATATTATTGAAACATAGGATGTAAATTTTAATTTTAAAATTTTTTATTATACCTACCAACCCTTTATAAAAACTTTGAAGTCATACCCTTGAGTTGACTGCTTAAGGTATTGAATGTGTTTCCTACATTTCTTCCTCAATAATGAATCCTGTAGGTGGTCATGCTTGTTTTAGGATTATATATAGAATATAAAAACACTTATATAGTAATATAGGATAATTTTATTATTTTTATACTCATTTTTAATCATCTTTATTTATATCCACCTCAAAACTTCACTCAACCCACTGCCTGCTATGGTCAAACATAGTTAACTGTGTTGGGAAAGGTGAAGCCTTGAAGGTGGAGATTATTATCTTGAAAGCTTAAAAATAATATTAAATATCTTGAACCATTTGAAAAAACTCTCTAATTTTCCAACCTTGTTTATTCCATCTCAAACCTCCATCTTGGACTGTGTGCTATTACAACTAGTTGTAAGTGTGTATCCCTTTGTAAAAGGAAATCTGTAGGTGTAAATAAGGGTCTAAAACACAACCTATGAACCTATTTGATGATATATTAGTTCAAATTACTCCTTTAAAAAAATTTTGAACATTAAAATATTATGTTTAGGCCTATTTTTCAACTTTAGGTGAAAAATGTCTCTTTTGGACTCAGACCTATAGATGTCAATGAAGGATTTTAGTGTCTTTGTAGGCAACTTTGAGCCTCCAAAAAACCAATTTTCATTGATAATATACCCATAAAAATTTATGGATTAATTTTAATTTCTATAGGATTCAATATAAAACCATTAGGATGCATCAAATTTCTCTATAGCCCTATTAAAAAATATCAACAAAACACCAAGGAACTCTGTTTTGCATTTTTGGGGATAAGAGCCTTAAACATAGTTATTTGATCCTATAAGGTATTCCATATTTCCATTTACTAATTTGAAACTTCAAATAGGTATTTTATGGTTAATTACACCTACCAATATTCTAAGGAAAGGTTTTTTCATGCTTTAATCTCCAAAACAAGGACTTATATACCTCTGCTAGGGCCACCTATAGGTGGTTATTCAGTGTATACAGGTAGTGAAGGAGAATGTGGACAATGTGCATGTTTTTAACCTCTCATTAGTTGTGAACCAATATAAAAAATAAAAAATTCAATATTCATGATTAAAATGGTTTGAATCCACCACCAAGTTTCTCATCCCAATATGACATAATCATGATAGGTTGTATGTGCACCTTAGATGGTATGGAGGCAGTATGTGAAATGGTATGAGTAGTGTTATTATGAATTTAAACTTAGATAAAATCTATTATCTTTTAGATGTCTCAAAAAATAGATGATGATGTCAAAATCTTGGGGAAGTATTCTACACCTTGTTTCAATGTTTGAAAACCTCTATGAGAGCACCTCTAGGTGCACACTCTAGTGGTAGACTATGTGTATGTTGTATTTGACTATCACAGTTACCTTTTACAATCTTTTTAGGATATAAAATATTTATTAATAATTATCAAAAAATATCAAAATCTTTATACCTCTAATAAATCTCCATGAACACACTAAACATGTTCTACACACTTGATCAACATGGCTACAAGTAAGAATGAACAAGGAGTTGACTGTGAGAAAGGCAAGACTAAATATTTTCTCTAATCATGGTGTGGTGAAATAAATAATGAAAGGAGGTGACCATATGGTCTTGATAAATGAGAAACATAACATCACATTCCTATGAGACCTCTGTAGAAGACCAATACTATATAACAAGGAAGAACTTGACTGAAGCTACATAATAGTGATACCTTCCTGCAACATGAGATAACTTTCCCATAAAAACACCATGAAACATGAAACTAAACATGGAGAGAATATAATAAGATAGACAAAATCCTCTATATTTAACATCACTAACTGGTTTGTATGGACTTGTCCAAAATGGAGCAAAACCTATAAGGTGTAGGAAATAATGAGTAGAAAAACATAATCAGCTTGAAAAGGATGGTTCATAAAGCATAAGCTACAATTATTCAAACTAGTGTTATGGAAATTAATATATCTGAGTTTAATTTCACCTCTCAAAGGTGTTTGACTTGAAATTTCTGCAACTATCCATACCAAGTATATTCCTACTGACTAGTTTGTGTGTCTAAAAGGGTGAAGAAGGAACATAATGGTGTTGGGCCTTTTTCAGCATTTCCAAAGAATGTCAATCACTAAGATGAGTGTGATGAATATTAATAGATGTACCATAACCTTCTCCCATGTGTCACCTTCCCCCATGGTCCGTACAAGTGCTAAACTTCCCCTTTTTCCTTTGATTTCTTGATCTTCAGTTAGATAAGCTTCAAGAATCAGATGGGAATGACATTCTTGTTAGGGAATTTGACTTTTTGGATGTTTTTAAAGAAATTAGGACACATGGACACCTTGGTAAATTTTACACTTGCATTTATGACCTTAAATGGCCTATTATGTGACTCACAATGACATATTAATTAAAATGACTAAGACCAAGGTTAATATAACATTAAATGGTATCAAAAGACCTATAATATACCCCATGACAAAATATTATATCTTTAAAACATATAAAAATCAAGATTTTACCTATAGGGGCTCGAATTTGACCTGTAAGATCAATTTTTGTCAATAAATTGGTGACTCATTGGGGTAGTATACCTGTTACTAACTAGACTAGTAACCTTATCAATCCATTAGGCTTAAGGAGTTATTTGAAGTCTGATACAAAAAATAAGACTTGACACTTGATATCAAGGATTTGATCAAAATAAGACAGCTAATTACCTGAACTAGACAAAATAAATGACACAAATAAAGCAAAAGCAAACACACATGTGCTTCATGAGCACTTATGGAACACACACCAAACTAAAAAAATTAACTGAAACACTAAATTGAGATGGAAACTCCATTTTAGATCAAAGGGGAAGTTTGGAATCCTTCTTGCTTCATGACACGAAGGATTTATTGAGACATGTAGCCTTTTATCCTTTAGCATTGATGCTTCTAACTTTTTCATGAGGTTTGACAACTTCATTCACATGATGTTCATTAAGAACCAAATAGTTATAAATAGGTTGGATATGGAAATTAACTCTTCTTGATTCCAAATAGCCTCAAATTTCTCATATGGATCCTCAATTACAACCTCCAATGGTGGTTCTATAAGGCATACCTTCTTGATTTCCATAGTGCTCTCAATAAGATTGGGTTCCTTCTTAGCAAGTTCTAGATAATTAAGGAGTTTTACATATTATACCCAATGTTGGTCATTTTACTCCATGTAAGAATATTTATTCACCTTGCCATGTACTTTACCTTTAACTTGGAAAATATCTTTAAGATCTTGAAATAACTTCATTTATAGCTGCCAATCATCTTTGTCCTCTTTATCATCTAGAACCGATACCTTTTAAATATTCTCTTCTTGATGTATGAGTTCATTAAGTTGGTGTTCTTAAAACTCTAATTCATTTGATGGTGTTTAAAAACCAGGCTAAGATATTGGGTCATCTTTAAGAACAACTTCCACCTTGGTCTCAATAGAGTTTTCTAGGATTGCAACCTCTTTGAAAATGACTTGAGATTGTTCTCTATCCTTAATAGCACATTCATCTTCATGATTGATATGATTATCCATAACCTTTTTATCAGATTTATATTCTTCTTTAAGTGCTTCTGTCTTCAAATGTTAGTCACATTCCTCATAGATAGCTATAAAAGAGTCTTCAACATGTTCTTTTTCATATAAGAAGGCAAAATTACACTTGTGATCACCAAAGGGAGTCCCTATAATGATTTAATCTTATTTAAAATTTAGGTCCTCTTGAGGGATGTCAAGTTTCATCTCAAATATCATAACCTAACTTTGCTTCTCAAGGGTTGCAAGATCTTCCACCTCCTTCTCCTTCTTGGTGATGCCAAGACTAGGCATCTTGAAATCATGTAACTTAACCCAATGAGGCTACCAGTTATGAATTATTATCAACTAAGTGCTCCTCTTTAGGTTCCCATACCACAAGTCCATCAAGGCAAAGGGTGATAGAGTGAAGATAAGATGAACTAGTTGATGGAGGTGAAACATAGAACTCAAAATCAGATTGAGAGTGAAATGTAGGGGATTCTTTTGGAAGCTATTGAGGAAGACGAGGCAAACCTTGGGATAAAACAAATTTATTTTCTTCCTTCCATTTGAAAATCATTTCATTGAAATCTGATCCAACTTGAATAATCTCTTGAGGAAGGTTATATTGGGTGTGTTTAGGCATAGGATCTTATTTTGGGTCTAAACTTTCCATCACACCTTAATTTAACAATTTCATCCTTGACTCTATCTCTTCAATTTGCTTGGCTAAGTTCTCTTGGAAATTTTTTTCTTGAAGTTCATAGGAATATTCATGAGGATGAGGAATACAAGAGGGATTAAATGGAGACTAAGAGGTCTCTTGAGGAAGGGTGGGAGGGACTTACATAGGATCAAACTCTTTCTTAACCTCACACTCTTTATCTAGGATTTTATCCTCTTTCTTTCCCCATGATTCTAGTATATTATTCCATCTTAGGATGTGAGGGTTATAAGTCTCATCTTGAGGTGGTGATGCAATTTTAGGAGTGGATGAAGTGTTAAAGAAACTTAGAATCTCCTTAAAATTAGTTTATCCACCTTGTATCCAACTTGGGATTTCATATCTAGGTGTCTCTTCTTGAGTAAGGGATGCAATAGGAGAGGGGAATGAGGGTTTAAAATCCACTTCTTTTTCTGATGATAAGTATTGATGCATCTCCTATTGGACAACTCAATATCCTATAGAGATTTAGTTTAAAACAAAGTTTATCTTTCCAACTATCTCTTCCAGCATATTGGGAAAAGGATGACTTTGATAAGCTTGATTGGGCTCATGAGAAGGAGTCATGTAGGACTGATAGTAATCTTTGGGAAGTGAATAAAAAGGTTGATAAGTTTTTTGAGGCCACTTCTCATGACTTCTTATCTTATCTTATAAGGATGAAACTAAGCCACTCTCATCTAGCATCTCACTTGTGAGCCTTTGCCAATTGGCTCTCTTAATAGGTACCCACTCTCTTTTGACCAACTATAATTCATCTCTCACCTTATGAATGAAATGACTTAGAATATCTTGACCATGTCCCCTTAGTGTGTCAAGATCCAACATGTACTTCTCATAGCTTGAAATAGTATGCTTGAAGGTTGAAATAGATTGACTTAAGAAGTGATTAGGTTGACTAGGAACAAGATATGGATAAGGATAATTATAGGGCTAATACAACTCATGGTAAGGTTGAAACTGGTAATATTAGAGATGTTAAGAGTTAGATTGAAATTTGTAAGGATCATGATAAGGTTGATAGGGAATGCCATAAAATTACTAACTTGTGTAAAATAATACTCAACACAAAAGTCATCCATGAAACTTCATTAGGAAAAAATAGCACAAGGAATTATTATAAATAATATTCAAAAGGAATACATGGGATGATTGACCAGATGATGTAATCTCAGAGTCACCATTAATGTTTAGATAGATGCCTCCAAAGGCTGATGTGTTGAAAGACAACACCAAAAAACTTTCAACTTCTTGGACTGAGAGTCCCACCGAGCATGCCAAAAATTGTTACCACTTATATTTTCACCCTTTGAGGATATTTATTATCTCTCCTCATCCAAGTGGCATAATTAAAAAACTTCTAGACTATGGGTGAGTCTAAGAATGAGGTGAATATCTAGATATGGATAGCTCTCTTGACGTGCCACTTTGAATCACTACTACACCTAAACTTTTTGAGGGAAAAGGGAGAGAGAAAAATAAAAGAAAACTATAATAAGTGAGGTGATACACCAAATTTATTGATGACTACCAACTAGATGCATGTTACACATGAAACCTAGAGACTAATTAAACATACACTTTTCTAATCTAAATCTTCTCACATCAGTATTTCATTGTGAAGGTTGTGATAAATTTTTAGGCTATGAAGACTAGATAAGAGGCCTAAAATGACACTATTTAAGTAGTATAACTACTAAATCTTGAAACCTCTTAAGACACTTCACATGACCTACAAGAAGAAGCTTTAAAATTGCAAATATTTGAGAGAATGAGACAATCATGCTAAAGAAACAAAAGTAATCACTTACGAAAAATAAAAAATTCCAAATGAACACTCTAATAATATTAATATAAAAGGTAAAAATAGTATTATTTATTGATAAAATTATATACAAATGAATAGGGCTTTGCCATACATAGGTGGAACATAGCTTACAAAGGTTAAAATGGCTAGTTCTTATAGAACTTGAGAGATGAGAAGAGAGAAGTAAAAAGGTCACAAGGACACTTGTAAAATGAGAAAAGGAGTAAAATATGCATGAGAATAATATGTGAAATGATCCATGCATGGTCAGGAAGCACAAGTGTCACCCCAAGTCATGAAACTCTTGAAATGTGTTATAGAAGTTCTCATTTTGTCTCAAAAAATTGCCTTCATGGTTTAGACCTATTTTAACATCCCAAAAATAAATATGGATAGGTATAATGATTGGAATAATAAGGAAGGATTTTATGCATTCCTCTTCATGCATTGTTTTTAGTCCTACTCATATGAAATCTCTTAGAAGTGAGCCATCACTACCTACATTCTAAAAACTCCCTTTTTAGTCACCCCTCACACTTGACCTCAAAATTGGATTAAATTTTCCATTAAAATACATGGGAGGGAGTGTATGAAACTTTTAAATACCCTATATGTCCTTAGAGGCATTAGGAATACCTTAAAAAGACTCCCATTTGAAAATTTCACCTTCTCACTATCATGTTCACTATGCCAGTTTTGACTAGCTAAGATGAGAGATATTTTTTGAATATTTATGAGTTTTTTAAAGGTATTAAATGGATATATGGAATCATATTAAGTCTTAATCTTACCCATAAAATTTATTTCATCTCTTGAATGTTCTTAGAACCTATACAATGCACAAAATAGTCAAAATAACCCATTTTGTACCTTGTTTGTACAAATTTCATACAACTAATATTGATAGTATGGAGAATTATCAAGTATTTTACAACCTAAAATCATAATTATAGACAAAATATTCTATTAGACTAGTTTACCATCCTCATTTCCTTCATCAGGTCATTCTAAGGGTTTAACAAGCGCTTTAACCTCATTTTGCTCTTAAGCTTTGTTTATAAAGCTGGGACATTATAATTTATAAAAAATTCCAAAAAAATTATTTAAATGACCCATAATAACACCTATAAACCTCTTTTATTTCCATGAAAATCATCAAAAGAGATATGAGCTTCCAAACCTCTCCCATCGAGGTTGTCCTTTCATTTGCACAAGCTTAGTGTTGTCCTTAAGCCAAAAAATGGCTTCCTTGTGGTTTATCACGCATTTGAAATGATTTAAAACATATATTATGATCCCATAATCATTAAAAAATGTATTATAATTCATATCTAATGCTATAAATTTAAGTGACTTCTTATTCGACCTTAGGCTCAAACCTTGCATGATAGATTTGATTGTAACTCCTGTGCTCTAGGCCATCCAATTAGGTTTCCTTACATTAAAATAAAATTAAAACCTATTTAGTTACCACATAAATATTATTCAATAGTTTATAATTATCACCTAAGGTTATAAGTGAAAATTCCTTCTCATTTAGCCATGCCTAGAAAGCCTGCCTACAAGTTTGAGGGTTTAGAGCACCCTGTTAGGTTTCATATTGATTTGAGATGTATTAAATGTATCCATAGATTATTTTAAAATTTATAAACTTATTTTAAATGTTAAAAAAACCTCTATTTCACTCTTTCATCATCATGTCCCAAGACTGCAAGTTTCATGCACAAAGGTAGTGCCCTATGTCTGAGACAAAACAAAGGGCACTCCCCTATTTCCTTAGATAATTGTGATTATTTTAAAGGATTATAAAGATTTTAAATACCATATATAAAAATTTTAAGTCCTTTTTCAAACCATTTTACCTTCTAAAAGATTTGAAAACCAAGATAGACCTGTGTGGAGAGAGAACTGTGTGCATGCTTTTCCCAAGTGGACTATGTGATATTATCTTAAGCCTTTCACCTCCCATGTTTAATGATATTAATGAAACATAGGATGTCAATTTTAATTTTTCAAGTTTTTATTATACCTACCAACCCTTTCTAAAACCTTTCAAGTCATATCTTTGAGTTAGCTGCTTGAGGTATTGATTGTGTTTTCTGCATTTCTTCCTCAACAATGAATCCTGTAGGTGGTCATGCTTGTTTAAGGCTTATATATAGTGTCTAAAAACAATAATATAGTATTATAGGATAATTTTATTATTTTTATACTCATTTTAATCATATTTATATTATATCCACCTTAATACTTCACTCCTCAGCCCACTACCTACTATGGTCAAACATAGTCAACTGTGTTGGGAAAGGCGAAGCCTTGTAGGTGGATATTATTATTTTGAAAGGTTAAAAACCATATTAAATCTCATAAACCATTTTGAAACATCTATCATCTTCCAATCTTGGTGATTCCATATCAAACCTCCATCTTGGACTATGTGCTATTATAACCAGTTGTAGGTGTGTATCTCTTTGCATAGACTATGAACCTATTTGATGATATATTACTTCAAAGTACTCAATTAAATAATTTTGGGACATTAAATTATGGTGTTAAGACCTAATTTTAAACTTTAGGTGAAAAAGGTCTCTTTTGGACTCAAAGCTATAGATGTCAATGAAGGATTTTAGTGTCTTTGTAAGCAACTTTGAGCCTCCAAAAAACCAATTTTAATTAAGATTTTACCCCTCAAACTTTTTGGAGTCCTTGTATTTTATATAGGATTAAATAAAAAACCATATGGATGCATCAAAGGTCTCTATAGCCCTGTTACAAAATGTTAACAAAACACCAAGGAACTTTATTTTGCATTTTTGGGGATAAAATCCCTAAACATAGTTATTTGATCCTAAAAAGTAGTCCATATCTGCATTTTCTCATTTGACACTTTAAAGAGGTCTGTTATGGTCAATTCTACCTACCAATATTCTAAGGAAAGGTTTTTCCATGCTTTAACCTCTCAAACAAGGACTTATATACCTCTGCTAGGGCCACATGTAGGTGGTTGTTCAGTGTATATAGGTAGTGAAGGAGAATGTGGAAAATGTGCATGTTTTTAACCTATCATGAGTTGTGAACCAATATCAATAATAAAAAATTCATTCTTCATGCTTTAAATTTTTTTAATCCACCACTAAGTTTTTCATCCTAGAATGACATCATCATGATAGGCTGTATATGCACCTTGAATGGTATGGAGGCAGTATGTGAAATGGTATGAGTAGTGGTATCATGAATTTGATCTTATATCAAATCCATGCTCTTATAAATCACTCAAATAATGGATTATGATGTCAAAATCTTGGGTAAAGATTCTACACCTTGTTTCAATGTTTGAAAACCTCTAAGAGAGCACTTATAAGTGCACACTCGAAGGCAGTCTATGTGTATATTGTATTTGATAGTCACAGTTCACTTTTACACTCTTTGGAGGATATAACCTATTTTTTCCTACTTATAAACACATAAAATTATTTATACCTCTAATAAATCTCCATGAACACACTAAACATGTTCTACACACGTGATCAACATGGCTGCAAGTAAGAATGAACAAGGAGTTGACTGTGAGAAAGGCAAGACTAGATATTTGATCAAATCATGGTGTGATAAAAAAAAGCATGAAATTAGGTGACCATATGGCATCAATACATGGGAAACATCACATCACATTCTTATGATACCTCTATAGAAGAACAGCATTTTAAAACAAGGAAGAACTTGACTGAAGCTACATAATGGTGACACCTTCCTACAACATGAGATAAATTTCCCATAAAAACACCTTGAAAAATGAAATTAAACATGGAGATAATATAATAAGAGATAAAAAATCCTCTATATTCAACATCACCAACTGGTTTGTATGAATTTATCCAAAATGGAGTAAAACTTATAGGGTGTAGGAAATAGTGATAAAAAAACATAGTCAACTTGTAAAGGATGGTTCATAATTCACAAGACACCCTTATTAAAACTATTGTTAGATAAATTAGTCTATCTAAGTTTAATTTCACCTCCTAAAGGATTTTTACCTAGAAGTTTTCCAACTGTCCATACCAAGCATAAACCTATTGACTAGCTCTATGTGTCTAAAAGGGTGAAGGAGTAGAAGGGTTATTGGCCCTTTTTAGAATTTAAAAAGCATGTAAATATTTGATATGAGTTTCAATAATATGAATATATGTTCCATGATCTTATACCATGTGTTACCTTCCCCCATGGGCTATACAAGTGCCAAACTCCTCCTTTTTCCTTTGATTTCTTGATCTTTAGTTAGATAAACTAGAAGATTCAAATGGGACTAACATTATTGATATGGAATATAAATTATTTGATTTTTTTAATGAAATTAAGACACTTGGACACCTTGTGAACCATTCCGCTTGCATTTATGACCCTAAATGGCTTATTAAGTGACTCAAAATGACATATTGATTAAAATGACTAAGACCAAGGATAATATAGCATTAAATGACATCAAAAGACATATAATATACCCCATGAAAAAATATTATACCATTTAAACATATAAAACTCAATATTTTACCTATAGGGGCCCCAATTTGACTTATAGGGTCAAATTTGGTCAATAGAAGGTTCAGTGAAGAAGAGCATCATCATAGGCAATTAGATAACATGAATGCCTAAATTATTTTAGGTAATAGTGGGGATATTCCTTGATTTATAATTTGGAAAATTTGGAAAGTTCCCATTATGCATGGTAAGGATAGATTGGTATGAAAGGGTGGATGCTCTCATTATAAATTTGATCATATGATAGAAGATTGTAGGCCCCAAAAATAGATGTATCTAGATTTGTCATCTTATCCATCAAAATTTTAATGAGGTAAATTTGTGGTGGTACAACCCTATAATTATAATATATGTTTTATTGGGGTTGTGAGGGTGAAAGATATTGGTCATTGGTATAAGGTTGGGTAGAGGCCACATATTGGTAATTGGCCATAAAAGGTTGGGAAGATAGTGGAAGCATATATCCCTATGGGTTTCAGATATAGCTTGGATTAGTTGTGGTAGGTATTTTTTGGGTCATAGGAATGGTTGGGTTAGTTTTTTGAAGGTTTATAGTCACCTTGGTACTTATTGGTGGGAGAGTAGATGGTATGGACACCACTAAGTTTTAGAAAGGGGTGGAGGATGTTGGGTTTTGAGTGGTAAATGGTATGGAAACAATAATAGTGGAAGGCATCCCAATGGTAAGTAGTGCATAGGTTGCCATAGGTTGAGTTGTCCCTATATTTTATGGGTTAGTAATGGGTTTTGTGGAAGTAGAGGGTGATCAGGTATTGGTTGGTGGAAGGGAAGCTTGGTTTTGGGTAATGGTGGTTGAAGGGATATTTTTGGAAGAGGAATCTAGGGTCACCATGGATTGGGTTGTAGAGATAGTGGAAACTGAGGTCTCACCCATAAGGTAAGTGGGCATGCCATAGGGTAGTTCAATGGAAGGAATCAAGGTAGAGGTATGGTTAATAATTATGGCAAGATAGTGTTGGAGGATTATGGGGTTATTATCAAGGATGTTGGTAAAGTCCATATCTCCTCAAGAAAAATATCGAGGCATATCGAGACTCCTAAAATGGTTAGGAGAACTTTCCATATTTGAAGGTTGGTTTTGATTTTCTTGATCTCTAGTTTGTTGCCTTGTCAAGACCATACAAGGAATGGTAGAATAAGTTTAGAAGTTTGGTGTAAATGAACTTACACACTCAAAAATAGAGAAAATAAATAAAAGATTCAAGGAACTTACACACATGCTAAGATTATGTTAAATCTTAGAATTCTTTTTATCCTACTTTTAATCTTATGACTTAATTTAGAAGTTTATGAAAATCCACTTAGTTTGTAAAATGGGTACTAGAATAAGAAGTCTCTAGGTGGTTTTGAGTTAGTTTAAGGCTCTCAAGATCTCTATACTAGAATTGGTATGTGGCTTGATATTGGGGCCTAATCTCTCACTTCACACATCACCATGATAAGGGTGTTAGGTGCTTACCCAAGATATACTGAATTATTAGAGTTTATACTTAGCCTGTGTACTGAGTTTTGGTTTCTCCCCTTGGTAGTAAAGTCCAAGTGGGATAGCCAAGGGTGAAGGTTTACCGTTAGGAGATCAAATCCTAGTTGGGACTTATGTAAATATTTGATGAATTAATTCTATAAGTGGTTTGAATATGTGTGTGTGTGACAAGAGTGATTTCTATGATTGATTTGCCAATTACCTAAGCTATGTGATCTAACCAAGCAAGCAATCAATAAATGAAGGTTGATTTTAAACCCAAAAGGAAAATTTTAATTTCTTTGAATAAGAACAAAAACAACTAGAATTCACCTAAATGCAAAATGAGGATGCAAGTCCTATCTTAGGATGAATGCATTTTCACTTTTTAGAAAGAAAGGAAAGTGAATGATTTGCCTTTTCTAAGAATGTAAAGAAACAAATACTTATTTTTGAAAAAGAATTGAAAATTATGATTTTCAACATTTAAAAATTAAAATAGGACATTTTAATTTCAAAAACAAAAAAGTGCAATGAATGAGTCTTTCACTAATATAACTAAAATGTCCTAAAATAATTACGAACCCAAGAAAACTCTAGGGTCCCACCAGGCATGCCAAAATGTTTCACTATGTTTTGTGTTATTTTTTTAAGAAAATAAGTAAAACTTTAAAGAAAGGGTAAGGTATAGAAAAACCTAGATTTAGTTGTACACTTTATGATCTAGTTGATTATGAAGAACTCATCTTTGGCTTGGTAGGATGACCTATAATAAGAAGAAAACTAGAATGGATTGATTAGTATGATAGGTGGGTGTATTGATTTTGGTTCAGGTCTGAGCACTATTGATAGAGAAAAAAATAGCCTAAACATAGATTATTAAAAAACAAATATAATATTATTTCTCCTATATTATTATAAATAATATTGTGTACAAATATATAAGAAATGCCATTCCTATATTTGGGATAATATATCCTTACAAACTCTCACCTGAATCCTCTGTAAACACATAAATACTAACAAATTATATATTATTGTTGTGTAACAATAATATATTAACAATACTCTAATAACATAATATTAATAATTACATTATTTCTAATTAATAATGTGAACACACAACTATACCTCAAAATTCATTCCCTTTTGAACATTAGTAATATTATCCCACACCCCCTTAATGTGATTATAGGGAGAATATACATATTCAAAAATTGGCCCAAATAGAATCATATGCCAATGCATACTTTTAGGTCTGCATACTAATGTCTGAATCTTTCCATCTATATCTTGATGCACATGATCACTAATATATGAAGGAATGCATCCTACAATTACTCCATGTGACCATAATGGACATGTCACTATATAATTATCTCCATAAAGAAGTAAGGCATTTAGAAGATTTCTTATGGTCAGAGGATTTATACAATTAGTTGTCCTTCTATACAACTATTGGCCATATTCCATTATTTATACACTCATTTATTTTTAAATATCAGAGGTGTTCCAAACAATTAGGGGAATGAAAAATACACACAACTTAGAAAATGAAAATATCATGAGGAAAAAAAACTCATTTTCATCTTTTGTAGCCTCTATTAATGTTTGTTTCCACCTAAGAAAAAAACATAGATGATCTCCACTACAACTAAAGAACTATCCTTGGCATTAGCCAATTTGGCGCAGAGTACACCACACTGAAGAAATCAAAAAACACACCACACATGTGAACATGAATGTCCTTCTATTCTTCTTCAAACACATACAAGTCATCAAATCATTAGTACAACCTAATTGTTGATGAATGGAAAGAGGTCATTGAAAGACCTACAACCTCCTATGCGTCCATCTTCTAATAGATATAACTACTCACTCAGGAAAAATATCTATGAATCTCATGTTGTTGTTGAAGATAAGACCTTTTTAGGAATAGCTTTTACATTAGTGTGGATTTGAGGTATTTACCAAGAGGCAAATAATAATATCATGATATTTACCAAAAGGTAAATAATAACTAGTTGTTATAACTGTGTGGTTAATATGATAATTTAGAATATTGTATTGTTGAGATATATTGTTATTTGTTATAACAATATATTGTATTTAAGTATGTGCTTAGTGTGGGATATTTTGGGTGAGAAATTAGTGGAGAGTATATAGGAATATAATTCCTATAAATATGTAATCTCATGGAATACATAATTTAGAATAAAAGAAATACAATGTGAAATATATTATTATTGTGTTCAGTTATTTTCATCACATTCAGATCTTTTCTTATACAAACCTGAACCAAAATCAATAAACCTCTCCATACAAACTGAGACATTTGACTCAAGACATCACATACAAGTGATAATGCATCCTTGTACATTTAAATACTTTAGACTATGATTCTAACTCTTGACTTTGACACCTTTGAGATTTTTGATGAACTTTTGACAAAGGACTCAAATAATTTATAATAGACTTGACCAATGATTTTGACACTTTGGATTGTTGACAATTTTGATGAAATGACATAAAAATACCTAGAAAAATGGACTCTTTTTACATATTTTAACTCAACTTAGATAATAAAATGAAATGACCTTGAATCTAAATATAAAAAAAAAGATACTATTTACCTATGACTAAAAATTGACCCATTTATTTATTTATTTTTAAATAGAAACAAAAAAGT
This sequence comes from Torreya grandis, assembly GCA_037957365.1. NCBI lineage: Eukaryota > Viridiplantae > Streptophyta > Pinopsida > Cupressales > Taxaceae > Torreya > Torreya grandis. The sequence goes on along the minus strand of JARHVA010005393.1, from coordinate 619,621 downwards.
ATCACTTTATAAAACTTTAAATTCCATATAATAAATATAAACATGACTACCTCAAAACTCTAAATAACTTTGAATATTATCACACAATCTATAACAAAACTATATGCATGAAACCAAACAAAACAAACGTAGAACTGTAGAAAAATTTCTCACAAAAGTTCTTTTATCTTGACGTATTTTTGCCTTAAGTTAAGGTGAATGAAGAAAATATAAATAGATTGATGTAGATCATACCAATGGACAAATGTTAAGTTGTGTGTATTTCAATGAAGATTGAGTTTGTAGTCTACATGGTAGAATACATGGAAATTTTGATATAGATGGGATCAATGGGATTGAAGATGGTTCAAATGGAAACAAGTTTCAATCAGTTCCAACATGACTACTATAATTGATCATTAATTATAAAATTTAGAACATCTAGATAGTTGGATTTTATAAGAACAAATGAACAACATTCAACTACATGCTACTAATAGATGGAGGTTGGTTTAACTACGTTCTACTAGGTGGAAGAAATATGACCATGTGGAAAGGCTGAGTTTAAGTGGATGTAGGTTGGAGCTTGATACAAAAAATTTTTTGCATGGAAGTAAAAAAATATGAAAGGATTGATGTCAAAGATTATTTGTATATGTTTTGAGTAATTTTTTTGCTTATGATCTATAATGTGAAGAAGCATAGCTAGATCCACATGTGGTGGAGGAATGACCTTAAAATTCAACAATGGTTAATAACTCCTGATCTAGAATGTCATGTTCAACTCAAATGAATTGTCATAAATGTATAAGGTGACACAAGGTCTGGTAATTACTATGGTGGTCTCTCAATCCTCAGGATTCCATAGCTCTTTATAATATTTTTGTTCTCATCTATAGGAGCACAATATTAAACAACCACTCTTTTTCTTCTAATTATCCATCACAGAAAGATCAAGAACTATTACTTGAGGCAATTGAAAAAATAATAGCTACCCCTTAGAATGCTTAGGATCTCATTATGCTGCTCTAATACTAGATATTAATTCTGGTTTAGGTTTGAGCATTATTAATAGATAAAACAAAATAACTTGAACATAGATTATTAAAAAACCAATATAATATTATTTATCCTATATTATTACAAACCATATAGAGTACAAATATACAAGAAATGACATTCCTATATTTGGGATGATATATCCCTACAAAATCTCACCCAAATCCTCCATAAACACATAAATACTAACAACTTATATATTATTGTTATGTGTAACAATATATTAACAATACTCTAATAACATAATATTAATAATTACATTATTTATAATTAATAATGTGAATAAAAAACTATACCTCAATAGGGTGGATTACCTAAAAAATGCTAGATTTAAGAAGTACTAGACATCACTGGAGCACTGTCAATCTAATCTTGAAACAAGTTAAGTTCTGGAAAATAATAAGAGATGCTTGCATAAAATAATAAAAAGTACTCAATCATAATTAAATAAATTATTTTAAAGATAAAATGAGTGTTTTTATAAAAATGACATTAACTCATTCAAAACTAATGCTAAAATGCTAAAACTTGATTTAAAAAACTGTTTAGGACTTTGTGTTATGAGAGAAGTAAAAAAACAAAACTTTGGAAAAAGATTGATGGGTGAATCTAGCTTAATATTTTTGGGAAAAATAATTACACAATGAATGATGCTAGTCAATATGCAACCAATACCATTTAAGGTAATTGATTCTCGTCAAGGATGACCAATGCTAGTGAGGAGGTGACCGATGTCAGTCACAATGGATTTGTCACAGTTCTGGTTTTGGGTAGAATGGACTTTAGACTAGTCATATAAGGGATTTTATGGGTTGTTTGGGATTGGATGATGGTAATGAGGACATAATAGGTTCTCAGGGGTATCAAACTCAAGGGTTTGACACTCAGGTGACTAGGAATGTTTAATGAGTGTTTAGTGGAAAAGGGAATTTTTGGAGTTACAAAAATCCAGCATAAGAAAGGATATGGGGAGATATTGGAAGTGGGTACAAGCATTAAACTAATACAAATTGAATACTAAAATGAGAAAAAGTATATGATACTTAGCTTGATTTTCTAGCTTGGAGAAGTCCTGAAGTTAAATGTCAGCGACTTGGGATCCTAAAACAATGTGGATAGAGTAATGGTGCTTAAGTCCTATGTATTGAGGTGCTGAAACACTTTCTTATCTATGGGATGGCTCTTTGGTTCATTGGGAAGCTTATATTCACATGAGAGTTTTGATTCTCACTCAAAAGTTTCAACCTCTTGAATAAGGGTTTTGGGACTACCTTAAGTAACCGATGTCAGTCCTGGTCAACCGACATTGATCGAGGGGTGACCAACATTGATCAAGGGATATTTAGTCAAAGTTGCCAAAAATAACCATTTGTACTTAAGTTTGGCTATTAAGATAATTAGAAGTGGTTTGAGTTTATTTAAGGAAGCATGAGCATGGAGGAAAAAGAGGTCTACAAGGTTAGGGCATTAAATTCCAAGGTGAGAAATAGTCTTAAGGCTAGGTATTATTAAGTTAGCCATGGGTTTAGGTGGGGAGGTGTAAATATGATTATTTAACTTATTTAACTAATTAATTTAGTTAAATGGGGTAAATGGGTGTTTTAAATGGGTTTTAATAAATATTCTATCCCAAGAAAGGGACCAAGGGGGCCAAGGGGGTCAAGGGGGTATTTTATGACAACTAGAACAATATGGTGCAGTTTTCTAGTGTATATAGGTGAAATATTCATGCCCTAAATGATAATCAATTATCCTTAGATGCCCCTTTGAGGGATCAATGTATAAATAGATTCATCGAATATTCACTCAAGATAAATAAAATTACATGATCTAGTGGAAGTATAAGGTGAAACACTGATTTGCCCAAAGGTAGTTATAAGTAGTGGCATAGATATGTGCCCTTATAGGGCAGGTAGAGAAAAAAATAATGATTGACCAAAAATAAGTAATAATCATTAGAATAGGTATTCACCCCAATAGGTCAAAAAAGATTAATTTTCCCAAGGGTAGCTATAAACATTTGCACATTTAATCATGTGATTGAACATGAGTTCCCCAAGGAAGGTAAAATAGTTAATGATCAGTCAAAAAAGAATTTGTCACATCTAAGAAAATTGACAAAAAGAAGTTATGAGAGAAACTTGTAAAATAAATCTATGATGAGATGGAAAAGAATAACAACATGATTCTACCCTAAGTGTGAGAATGAAGATTCACATTGAAACTAACACATGGTATAGTTAGAAAAATAAAATATTGTTAAACAGGTCTTAGAAGAGGTCCAATAAGATGGTCTAGTGATAAAATAACCAAGAAATAAGGAATGTAGGATCAAAAATTACTTAAAATAGAATAGAGAGGTGAAAAATAAACCTCTAAGAGAAAGTAAAAGGAGATCTAGGCAATAGTGTAAAATTCAAAATTTCAAGCTATATATTCATCTCATGAGGTAAAAATCATTCATTTTCACCAAAGCCCTTTGAAAACATGAGCTCTAGTTTTTAACGAGAGTTATCAATGAAAATGGCATGCAAAAGAGGATAGAGACATGTTTGTGATTGAGTGATGGAGCACAGGTGACCTCCACATGATGTGCCTACAATATGTGACCTCACCCTAGACCTTATGCATATTTATTTCTAGGTTTAGGATGTAAACTTGTACAGTTATCATTTTTGTGGAAGAGAAAATGATGGATTTACAAATAAAATTAATGACTTCATATGAAGTTTCTATTTCTAAAAATGGTGATATCAATAAAACATAATGGAAAATTCCAAAATAATGATTTCACCCATTTTTAGGTGAAGTCATCATTTTTGTAAAAAATGAAAATGATGATTTTGCCCAAAAATGGTATAAAATGTCGAAATGACAACTTTACCATTTGGGTAAAATGATGGATTTTCCCTAAAAGGAAAAATAGTTGACTTACATTACCTAAAATGGGTCCAACCTCTAGGAGATAAGGGTAAATAGGCTTGGAAGGGTAGGCATAGGCTAGATAGTATCATAGATATATCTTGATGATAATCTATTTGTGATTAGAGGAATAACTTATGGCATTAATGACATGGGAGCAATGTTCCCATTATTTACAAACACCATAGATATGGATAGTGGATATGGTTACAATCATATAGGACCTAAACTTATATGATGTGATTTAGATGCCTATGATTAGTGTAGATTGAGCATATTTGAGTGTCTTGACACTCTAAGACTTTGATATTTCACCTGTTGATTAGGAAGGACATTGTTACATTTGAGGATATGTGGTAGATACTCAAGCTACCCATGAAAGGTTATAAGGTATTTTAGACAAATTCAACATGGCAAAAGGTAGTGCTAGATGACTTGACTAATTTTCAATATATTCCCATAGTTCATGAGAAGGTTGTGTTTCTACCTCAAATTTGCTTTTAAGACTATAAAGAAAGAAACTAGAAGAAGGTGAAGGACAAGGCTTGGAAGTACCTGGACTATAGATTGCGCACCGTAAATCCAGACGTTCGTGGGCACTCCTCTTTGGCTGTGGAGGAATGACACCTGCAAGAAAAAGGGAAACTTGGACAAGGGGATGTTAGACAGATAGGCAGTGGGTTGCCAAGCAAAAGCTTATTCCCAGAAGTGTAAAAACTTCCTTAAGGGAGGTCAACCCACTGTTTTGATAAAATAAGTGACTGATAAAAGACAGAATGACAGAATACAGAAATGATAAAAAGATTAAAAATGAAAGAAAAAAAACAAAATGATTACCTGCATGAAGGAGTAGGCTGAAGACAGTCGCCGAGGTCGGTAATGTTGCCGGCGTCGGTTATCTAACCTGCCGTCGTCGGCTATTCTGCCGACGTCGGTTGGGAAGTGACCGGCGTCGGTTGGGGTCGCGGCCTGTAGTCGGGCTTGAACAGGTTCTGGTCTGAGTCTTGGTCTGTGCTCTGTCTGTGGACGGGTTGGACACTGATGGACGGGTCTGGGTCTTGGTCTGTGGTCTGGGGATTGATCTCAGGTAGAGATACAGGGGAAGGAAGGGACAAAGAGGAAGGAGAAGAGAAGGGTACACAGAGGAAGGGGCCTGAAAAAGCTTTTGCAGCCTCTCAGGGGAAGGGACAAAGGGAGAGACACAGAGGACAACAGAAAGCAGAGGATTAAACCAAAGAAAATAGAATAAAACCAGAACTTACCTTTAGCCTGCTGAAAGAAGAAGATGGAGATGTTGCTGGAGCCAGGGAAGATTCTGCAAGAAGAGAATTCTGATGAAGAGCCTTTGCACCTGCAGCTGTTGTTGCACGAGGTTCAAAACGAAGACCAGACGAATGCCAAATGCCAAGAGAGTTCTGTTTGCGAGCTCAGGAGTCCAGGGGTTGCAACGGATACAGGACGGGATAATGAAGGCTGCCGACGCCGGCAGTTTCGCCGACGTCGGCCGAAGGGTCGCCGACGTCGGCGGTCGCAGGATGGGCACAGAGGCTAAAAATAGCCTCTGCCCATTCTTGCACGCCGCCGAGCGAGGGGTCATGGGCAGAACGGTCGCAAGGTTACCAAAATGGACGAGGGGGGCTATAATGGTGAGATTTGGGCTAATAAATGCTAGGGGAAGGTGGAGGGATTCAAGGGAGGATCCAAGGAGGCAAGGGTAGGGTGGAAAAGGGGGACTCAATTAATTAAAAGATGTTAATTTTTAATTAATAAGACCTAGGTGGGTTAGGGACCAAGGAGGACTAGGAGGGAGAAAGGACCAAGGGGGAGAACCAGGGTGCAGACACGTTTGCGGTGTCTACATTTGCCCCTTTTTGTCTTGTTGGTTGTTCCAGACGAACTGCAAGACAAAAATAGGAGTTGGTTGCCCCAGAAAAAGAATGAGGTGTTCCCCCCTCAAAGCGATGGTCGAGAGAAGGGAACCGAAGATCGAGTGTCGATTTGACAAAGAAATGGATAGAAGAGAGTGAGTGAAAACGCTGCAAAAGTCATGATTGCGCGTAGTCCACTTCACGAGAGGGTCAGGTTAAATTGTCGCATGGTCAAGGGTCAAGGAGTGCCAAAATTGAAGTAACCGGGCCCCAGCATTTAGTCGTCTGCTGATCGGGTCACTCAATCTAAGCGGAAGCTCCAAATGGTCATCGTGTCCCAGGTATCCAGGGCTCAGGAAGTGCTCCCAGAAACACGAAAAAGGCCACAAGTAGTAGGGATCAACTGGCGCGTGATCCTACACTTGCGAAGGGGCAAAAATAGTCTGCGAACAATTCTGCTAACCAGCCGTGGAATAGCATACACGCAAAAACAACCAAGGCAACATTGTCTTGGAAGAAGGTCAAAGAAGAAGGAGATAGGGATGGTCGCCAATGGTCATTGGTCAAGAGGATGGAGGGACGAAAGGATGCGGCCGAGCTAACCCCAGAAGACCCCATGTCAACTGAGTGCTGCCTACATAGCCCCGATGATAGGGCCTCAGGCCGATGTAGTTCTCCCTAAAAGGGAGGAAGGGTCAGAGGGATTGATTGGTCTTGATCAAAGTCGAATGAGTGGTCATGGTCAAAGGAAATGATTGGTCTTGGTCAAAGGTCTATGATTGGTCTTGGTCAAAGGGAATGATTGGTCTTGGTCAAAGTTGACGAAGGGAAAGTTTGTCCATCCAAGAGACGAACAAACGGGGGTGGTCGAGCTAACCTCAGAGGATGTGTTATCTGAGTGCTGCCTACATAGCCCTGGTCATAGGGCCTCAGACCAATGTAGTTCGGAGTGCGAGGGTCAAAATGGTCGATGATTAGATGTGGTCAAGCGTCGAAATGATGGGGAAAAAAAGATGAGGATAAAAAGGATGCTACAGATGGTGTCTTCTGTAGAAGTGGTCGAGAGTCTTTCATCCCTAGCAAGTTTCCATAGTCGTGATGGATGTATGCTAAAAATGAATAGAAGGTCTATTTATGCTTCAGCAAGTATTGGTTTATGCTTAACATAAATTGGGTCTGGTCGGTAGTTTCCATGTGTATTGGTGTCCATGGGAACTATGCGAAATGGACAAGGATGATGCCTGATGTCATGTTGAAAATGTCGATGGTGGAGTGAAAAAGTGTTGAAGTTGGCTGGGTTTAAGGATGAGTCGATAATTGACGTGGCCAAAGCGTGACCAAAGTGTAGAGAAAAGGTGAAAGGCAAATCGCTCTTTCATTGACAAGGACCAGAAAGGAAGCATAGATAGGGGTGAGTAGAACCAAAGCCCCGTTCATGCATTACGTCGTTGACCAGTGTTGAGTTAGAACGGTAATCGAATCACTTTTTGACATTAAAGTGAGCTCGAAGTCTCTTGAGCGGGTGATAGGAGAAGGATAGGGTAACCCAGTGTAAGAGCAGGAATAACCTTGCCCCTTTTGTAGGAGACCCTGAGACAACTACAAGCCAATGTCCGTGACTTTTTTTTTTTTTTTTTTTTTTTTTTTTTTTTTTTTTGCGCAGGCTGATCGATGCGGGAAGCCTACATAGAGATGTCTTTTGATTTAGTGATCATGTTGCGAAGCTGATCGATGCGGGAAGCTTCTAAAAAAGGTTGCTGTTGGTAGCAAGATTTAATTATAGCCATCCTTCGAGGGAGTGGTCTATATCTTTGCTTTATAATGTTTGATAAGTTGGCCTAGCTGTCCTTCAAGGGATCAGTCTAGTAATACAGCAATGATAGTACAGCTGTCCTTCGAGGGATCAGTCTGTCTTTTTGGATTGACTTGACTTGATTTAGTGACCATGGATATGTTTGGATATCGTCTTTTTTTTTTTTTTTTTTTTGAGTCATGGACAAGACTGCAGAAGTGCAAGGACTCCCTTTTATTAGGACAAGGTACCCATGCGCCATAAAAGGGTTGCAGAGGACTTGTTAAAGGGGAATAGGGTTGAAAGGAATAAGGAGCCAGAGGACGAGGATTGCTCAAGGGACGAGCTCAAGTTATGTGTCAAGTGGACAAGTACTCGACTAACAGAAGAATGGTCGAAGATGCAACGCATTAAGAGGCTCAGGTTCTGGCCGTCCGTCGAGGGAGGACAGACGATAAGTCCCTGATCCATACTTGTGCGTGATGATAAAGGGTCCAAGCCAATTGGGGGCGAATTTGCCTCGTTTACTTCGCTCCATATTGGTCACGTGTTGATTCTCTTTGAGGACGAGGTCTCCGATATTGAAATCTCGTTCTCGCAGATTTTTGTCGTAGGCCCGCTTTATGCGACTTTGGTAGACATGGAGATGATTGAGGGCAGCAAGGCGGCGCTCGTCAAGTAACTCAAGTTGAGCTAAGCGATCTTGACGAAAGTCGTCGTTTGAGAGAATGTCATGCAGAGAGATGCGGAGAGATGGGATCTGTACTTCGAGAGGTAAGACAGCCTCTGTTCCGTACACGAGAGAAAAAGGAGTAGCACCCGTAGAGGTTCGGATGCTAGTGCGGTAGGCCCACAAAGCAAAGGGAATATGAATGTGCCAATCCCTTCCTGTGTCATCGACCACCTTCATGAGAATTTTGGTCAGAATTTTGTTGGAAGCCTCAGCCTGCCCATTTGCTTGTGGGTAGTAAGGTGAAGAAAAGCTGAGTTTGATGCCAAATGAGTCGCATAGTTTTTGGACAGTCTTGTTTTTGAAGGATTTGCCATTGTCGGTGATGATTTTGTGAGGGACACCAAAATGACAGATGATATGGCTGCTGATGAAATCGACAATTTTGTCGGCTTTTGTGGAGACTAGAGGAATAGCTTCCACCCACTTGGTGAAATACTCAGTGGCAGTGATGATGGACTGATGACGAAGAGACGAGTGAGGGTTGATCTCACCGATGAGATCCAAGCCCCACTGAGAGAAAGGCCAAAAATCCTGAGCGACTTGCAAAGCGTGGCTGGGGAGATGAAGCAGGTTAGAGTGTTGCTGACACTTGATGCAACGCCGGACATAGTCGCTACAGTCTTGATGAAGGGTGGGCCAATAATAACCCAGGCGAAGGATGCGCTTGGCAACCGAGTTTCCACTGAAGTGTCTGCCACAAATCCCGTCGTGGACGTGTTTTATGGCATGAGAGGCTTCAGCAGAGGTTAGACAGCGAAGGAGGAGGCCGTCGAAGCCTCGCTTATAGAGAAGACCCCCCAGCATGGTATAGCGAGCTGTGCGCTTGATGAAAGCTCGCCACGCATTGCTAGAGAGGTTGGGAGGAGTGATAGAAAGAGATAAGTAGTCCACAAGTTGCTTATACCAGTCATCTTGTGGGCTAGAATTGATAGTGTTGATATGGTCGATGTGAGGAGAGATGTATGAAGGCAAAGGTACGTGATGCACTGTGACGAAGAGTCGAGATGACAATGATGAGGACGGGATATGCGAAGCAAGAGAAGCCATGGTGTCGGCAAACTTGTTCGTAGAGCGTGGAACAGTCTGCAAGAGGTAATGGTCGAAAGATGCCAAAAGAGTGTCAGCACGATTTTTATACCTTTGTAAAATTTCATTTTTACAGAGGTATGAACCGTTGACTTGATTAACGACGAGCTGCGAGTCACCGAAGATGTTGATAGACTTGATGTGGAGGGAAAGGGCAGTTTGAAGTCCCAAAACTAAGGCCTCGTATTCGGCCATATTATTGGTACAATCAAAGTCAAGCTTAAAAGATAGAGGCATGGGTTCCCCTTCGAGTGGGATAAGGATGACCCCCGCACCCCCGCCGAGTTGACATTTGGAGCCGTCAAAGAACATGGTCATTTGATAGACGGTGTCATCGGTGGAAAGTGTGGCGATAGACTCGTCAGGGAACTCAAATTGTGAAGGTTGATTGTCGGGAAGAGGGGCATCTGCCAGTTGATCAGCAATGGTTTGCCCCTTGATAGATTTTTGCTGGATAAATTCGAGGTCAAACTCAGCGAGCAGCATAAGCCACCGAGCCATACGTTGATTTTGATATGGCTTGGAGTGCATGTATTTGAGCGGGTCGGTGTGAGTGATGACAAATGTCTTGTGGTTGAGAAGATAGTGATGGAGCTTGGTGGCAGAAAAGACTAATGCCAAACATAGTTTCTCAGTATGAGTATACCGAGTTTCATAGTCGACCAGTGTTCGGCTGATGTAGTAAACTGCCTGCTCACGATGACGCTCGTCTCGGTGCGCGATCATGGCACCTAACGAATAGTTGGTGGCGGAGATATAAAGGTAGAAGGGTTGGTCGTCTTTAGGTGGAATGAGGACTGGTGGAGAGACCAGATAGCTTTTGAGGGCTTCAAAGGCCTCCTGACAGTCCTCATCCCACTTAAAGGAGACGTCCTTTCTAAGGAGATGATGAAAAGGTTGGCAGCGGTCTGAGAGCTGCGAGATGAAACGACGAATGGACTGGAGCTTCCCTTGGAGACTGCGAAGCTGCTTGAGATTGGTCGGGGGTGGCATTTCGAGGATAGCACGAATTTTAGCAGGATCTATCTCGATACCACGAAAGGAAACGATGAAGCCGAGAAGCTTGCCTGAGAGGACCCCAAAGACACACTTCTTGGGGTTAAGGCGGACGTTGTATTGAAGAAGACGAGAGAAGATGATTGGGAGAATGGTCAAGTGGTCGCGGTGAAGCTTGGACTTGCTGAGAAGGTCATCCACATAGTCCTCCATGATTTTGTGGAGGAGATCGTGGAAAATGTAGGTCATGGCGCGCTGATATGTGGCACCAGCGTTTTTCAAGCCGAAAGGCATGACCCGATAGCAGAAAGTCCCCCATGGGGTGATAAAGGTAGTCTTGTGCTGATCTTCCGGTGCGATCAGGATTTGATTGTATCCTGAAAATCTATCCATGAGAGAGAGCATCTCATGGCCGGCCGTGAGATCAACAAGTTGGTCAATGTTAGGAAGAGGAAAATTGTCTTTGGGACAGGCTAGGTTAAGGTCGCGATAGTCCGTGCAGATCCGAATCCCCCCAGTTGCTTTAGTAACTGGGACGATGTTAGAGACCCACTGCGGATAATCGATGGGTCGGATGAAGGAGGCAGAGAGAAGGCGCTGAAGCTCTTCTTTGACGAGGAGCGCAACGCGAGGATGCATCTTTCGAAGCTTTTGCCTAACAGGCTTAGCCTCTGGTTTGGTGACAATGTTGTGGGTAGCGATGGTGGGGTCGATGCCAGGCATGTCGCTGTAAGTCCAGGCGAAGGCCTTGCTATGGTCGGAAAGGAATTGGGCATAGTCAAGCTGCTCCTGAGCGTCTAGAGATTGGCCAATCTTTAAGACGTGAGGAACATCAGAAGAAGAAGGGAGGTTGATGTCAATGGTGGATTCATTTAACATAACCTGGGTCTCAAAAGGGAGGGAACGCTGGATGAAAGAGTCGTCGGCACCCATATAGGAGAGGATGGCGTCATCGTCAACGCAGTGGACAGTGTGAATGGTTGCCGACTCATCTTCTACCATGCTAGGAAAAATGAGAGGGAGAGACCTGGGCACCCCATTGAGCTGATAGGTCAGGGGTTCTAGGCGGATGGTGTTTATGGAAAAAAAGAAAAAAAAAACTAGGAGGGATGGAGACCACCGACTCCGTAGGTGACGAAAGAGAAATGGGCGAATTTGGAGGAGATTGGTTCACGGTTGACTCGGGACAAAGGTCGAAAGGAGCCTGAGTGGGGTCATGATATCCCAGGCCATAGTGTTTCTTGGCATCGTGATCACTGAGCGGCTCGATAGGCTGATGGGAGCCCTGCTCATAACGTCTGAAACCAAAACCCTTCCATGCACACCTGTAAAGGTAAGTGTGTGCAAAAGCAGGGTTGCCAAGAAACGAGAAGTCTGAGGTGAAGGGTCGGGGTGACGAAAGGGAATTGTCGTTGGTAGGAGCTTGATTGAGCCCCCCATAGACAAAGTTGGTTTGGAAGTGAGGAGGACCATAAGGTACGACCATCCCGATCCAATGGTCGTAATTGGGACTAAGGTGAAGGCGTCCATACTCTTGCGGAGTTTGGAGCATGTCAAGGGTCAGCAAGCGATATTCCCCAAGTGATAATCGTTGGAAGACGTCTTCCATGGGGTCTTTGGTTGGCGCTTGAAGAGGAGAGGTGAGGGCGACCGCCGATTGCGAACTGGTCGAAGCTTCCGCAGATGGAGGCGATGCCGGAGTCGAAGGTTTGATGGGAATGAGGACATCATTGGGACGATAAGTCGTGTTGCAAGTCTTGAAAGGTGAGGGGTCAGCGGGAATGGTATGGACTTGCCCGTCATGTTCAAACTTCACACAGCGATGCAGGGTGGAAGGAATACAGGCCATGGCACGGATCCATGGTCGGCCCAGCAGGATGTTGTATTGAAACTCTCCTTCGATGATGTAGAAGAGCTCCGGGACTATGCGTGGACCGACGCGAATGTGGAGGACGACTGTGCCAATGGTCGTGGCGGTGGTGTCATTGAAAGAACGTAAGATAGCGTCAGTTTTGGAGACGCAATTCTTGGGAAGAGATAGCTGATCGAAGGCATGGGTAGAAATGATGTTGATGCTGGCGCCACCGTCGATCATAACGCATTTGATGCGTGTCCGATCGACATAGGCAGTGATGAAGAGGGCGGCGTCCTGATCTTCCGTGTTGGATGTGGGAATCTCAGAATCGCTAAATGTGATGGAGTTGATAGGAGATAAAGAATGGACGAGGGCAGCAAGCGGCTGGGGGTCTTCGGGTTGGACCTCTGCTGCTTGCAAGGCTTGGATGAGGGCTTGACGGTGTTGAGGCGAGGTTTGGATAAGGTCATAGAGGGACATCTTCACCGGTGTCTGATGAAGCTGCTTCAGCATGGAGTCTTGAATCGGCCCAGAAGATGAAGATGAAGAAGGTTGGGACGCGCCAAGGATAGAGATTTTGGGCTTGGGCGCAAGAGGTGGTTTGACAAAGGGATAGGTCCAAGGAATGGCAGCTTTTGCTTTGGCCTTGTCCTGCTGCGACCTAGTGGTTATTCGGACAGCATTGATTTCGAAAACGGGTGGTGAAGAAGGGGTCGTGTTTTGCTGGTGAGATGTTGACGTGTTTGGACAGGAAGGAGTCGGGGTCTGGTCGAGAGTGTCCTCAAGGAGAAGAGTGTCCTTCTCCATATGGCGGCGGATGACAGCCTTGAGGGCACAATAAGTCTCGGTGTCGTGTCCTGGCGTACGATGATATAAGCAAATTTTCGTATCGTCGAACCAGGAGGGCTTGGACCCGAGAGGTTGGAAAGGCTTGATGGGCGGAAGAGTTATGTCAGAAGACTGGAGAAGTCAGCGTAATATCGCCGAATATGAGCCCACTAAAGGGTCCATGTTAGTTGATATACGCGAGGTTGGTGACTTTTGCTTGGGTGAGGCTGGAAGAGGTTTCCGTACCACCTTATGGGTTGATGGTGCAGGGACAGATGGAGGTGACTCTGGTCTGCAGATTGAGAAAGGCTTTTTGAGAGAGGGACGGCTAGAGGTAGGCGGAGGAAGCAAAGGAGGTAACGAGTTTCAGTTGGAGGCCGGAGTGGGAAGAATGCTGGCCAAGGTCGAAGGATGGGGGCCCAGAATGGATGGCAATGGTGACGGGGAAGAAGGCGTTCGCTTTGGAGGTCTGGCAGTCTTCTTTGTCTTGGTTGGAAGACTGCTGCTGGTCGAGGTCCGGTCTAGATCCACCTTCACTTGTGGATGAGTGAGGGCGGAGATAGGACGAACGCCAAGTGATTTGATGGGCTTGGACGAGATGGATGCACGTCTTGATTGGTTTGGTTGAGGTCTACGTGTCTGGTCTTTGCCGAGAGTTTGAGGAGATTCTGCCCGGGGAGGATTGATAGCATGTGATGAGAGGGCGCGGGTATGTTGAAGGGCTTTGAGACGTTCCCACAGCACCTGAGGCGTCACTTTCCTTGAAGGGAGAAGCTGGATCTTCTCCACTAACCGGGAAAATGGCTGAGAAGATGATGTTGAGGGCTGCGGGGTTGAGGACGAGATGGGTGTAGTATTGAATGGCGAAGTTATGATGGATTTAGACGAAGACGGAGGGGAAACAGAATCTTCTCTGGGTGGAGAAGAATCTGAAAAGCGAGGCTCCTCTAGCGGGTAAAGGGCGGGGATGATGGTGCCCTCTACTTGCGGCTGAGGAGCGGGAAGGGTTTGGTCCTCCACAGGTAGTAGAAAGGAGGATGGCGAGACTGGTGAGACTGATAGAGTCGAGGCGTCCTCCAAGATGAGAGAGGTCGGTGGAGAACTAGCCGGAGAAAGAGGTTCGTCCACATGTGATGGACTAGCCTCTTGAGATGGATTGGGGACGAAAGGAGAGACCGCATTGACGGTTCGAATGTTGTGTTCATGATTATCGTCAATTAAGGTCTGGACGTTGTTTTGGGTCGGCGGATGATTGGGAAAAGGTTGCTTGAAGATGTCAATAGTCTGATTAGGGGGCGCATTTGGATTGTCTAAGATAAGGTCCCCCTTTTCAAGCATATCTTGGATTATGTTTTTAAATGTCTTGCAGTTCTCCGTGTCATGGCCCTTGACACGGTGAAAGCTGCAGAAGTCTTGCTCCCTATACCATGCGGGGATGGCGTGTGAGGGATCGAATTGCGGAGAAGGACGAGCCTGAGGGAGATTGAGGGCCCCCTGCTTAACAAGCTTTTCCAGCACAGATGCGTATGATTCTCCGATAGGAGTATATCGTCGTTGCACGTATCTTTGCTGGAACTGGCGGGTGGCGCTCTGAGATGTTGATGGCCCAGGCTGATTAGATGAGGGCGAGGAAGATGAAGGCCTAACGACTACAACATTAGCTGAAGCCTTGGGCTTAGAATTGGATGACGATGGCTTGGCTGAAGAGGAGTCATTGGTTTTAGAGCTGGGATTCTTGCTCTGCAACTTGACTTTATTCTCCTCGATGGCACGCAACTCAAGTTTGCGAGCCATCGTGAAGGCTTCGTCAAAAGTGCGGAAGGTTTGAACCCTCAGGGTGGAAGAGATATGTCTGGCGCAAGCTTGGGAGAAGAGTTTGATAAGCTCGGCCTGGGGTAAAGAGAAGGAGAGCTGGTTGATAAGGCCTCTCCATCGAGCTACAAAGTCGGCTATGGACTCGTCCTCGAATTGTCTGATAGAATAGAGGTCCGTGATGGAGACCTTCTTAGTGATGTTAATGGAAAAATGATCGAGGAAGAGCTGGGCCAATTGTGTGAATGAGAAGACAGAATGGCTAGGAAGGGAGCTGTACCAGTCAAGTGCAGCGCCCGAGAGAGACATAGGGAACGTGCGTAAGAGTAACGCATCATCATGGCCGATGAGGTAGCAGGCATGTTTGAATGCCCGCAAGTGTTGCTGGGGATCTTCCTTGCTTTGGAAGCGAGAAAACTTCGGAAGCTCCCATTGGCTAGGGTATGGTCTGATTGGGATAGAAGGATGGATGGGCTCGTTGCAGATTTGCTCATATGAAAGAGTGTTGCGCGAGCCGGAAACAGAAGTCTCAAGATGGGTCATCTTGTCCATCAACATTTTAATGATGTCTGCCGACGGATTGACAGGTGGCGCGCCCCCTAAGTTGTAGGGCGCTTGGAAGAGGTTAGGGGATGCATACGATGTAGTCGGTTGTCCTTGTGAAGGGGCAACATAGAGATAACTAGTCGTAGAGGAAGAGGCTAGAGGTGGTTGAGTGGAAGGCATAGGTAAGCCCGATGTTGCCACGAGAGGTGGGATAGTGGTAACAGGGGCCAAGGGGTAGGAAGCCACCCTGGTGTTGATAGGGGCCAGGGCAGGCGGAATAGAAACGACAAGGTTTTGAAAAGGAGAGGATAACGATTGAGGGGGTTGAGGTTGACAAGGGGCCGGAACCCCGATGGAATTGGGCCCAATGATAGAAGGGGAGGCCACACCTGTAGGATTGGTCAAAGTCTGAGTCTGGTCGGTGGTCGAAGTGACGGGTCGAGTGTCTGAAGGTTGAACTACGGGTGTTGTCGATACAACCGTAGTCGTGGCAAGAGAGGTTGGCATTCCATAGATTGGATTGCCCAAGGAGTCTCGCATTCGACTATGCGCGAGATAATGTTGCAAAGCCTTGACATTGAGGTCCAAGAATCGCTCGAAATCTTGGTCCCCTTCCTGGACAATAGGAGTCAAAGGCGGGGTTGGACGGGTAGGAGTTCTTTCGGTCTCCGAGTTGAACTCCATTGTAGGCTTGGTCACGGACGGGGTTGACGGAAGTGGTTGACGGCTAGCGTGGTTGATAAGAGCTTTGGCTTGGCTACGAGTCAAAACCATGCAAGGCAAGGAAGGTTCAGGTTTCAGAAACTGTGCTGTTTAGTTTCAGAAAACTGGGATGGTGTCTTTGACAGAAAATGGACAGGTTTCAGGTTGCTGGTTTTGAAAAAAAAAAGGACAGTGACAGAGACCGACGTCGGTTTAAAAACCGATGTCGGTAGGAAATAAGGCCGACGTCGGTCAGATAACCGATGCCGGTAACAGATAAAGCCGACGTCGGTATTAGAACCGATGCCGGTGACAGGAGATGCCGACGTCGGTGGCAGAACCGGTGTCGGTCACTGTGTTTTCCAGAGAGCCGAAAGGTTCTTGGAAAAACAAAGAAGAAAGCGTCCTCACACACTCAAACAAACAGATGAGAAGAGGAAAACAGAGAAAGACAGACAAGCCTGAGCGATAAATCCTAGGAATTAACCTTAGAAATTTGTGGCTTATGCCTTAGATGAATGTTTGGGGAGATTGGCTGAAAAAAGGGTCCTAGAAGAAGGCAGTCTAAAGATAGTTTCAGGTGTTGTTTTAGGTGCTCAAAGAAATCTGTGTTAGGGTCTGGTACGTGGCCTGGTGCTAAGGAGCAAGCTCCCCTCACTTCACGATTCCAGTGGTTAGCTGGTCTCGCTTAGCCAAGATATACCTCGCCTAGAGTTTATCCTCCGCCAGAGAACGGAGTGGGCTTCCCCCTTGGTGATGAAATCCAAGTAGGGTCACCGGGACGGGTAAGGTATTCGCTGGGGGATGAAATCCTAGTCGGGCCTTGTCTCAGGTAAGTTATATGTTTGTTTTGTGCATGTGAGTCGGTAGTGTAACATCAAGTGTCTAGATTTATTCAATATGCGTTTAAGTTACTAGATGTGGACTACGAAGATGCAAGCACAAGCAGAGATGAATGCAAAGTGTTTTAATGCCCAAAGTCGAAATGTGATATTGTTATGAAGACAATGTTTTGAGAAAGGGTCAAGAATATGACGTTTAGACTAGTCTAAAATGCACAAGGAAGAAAAAGAAGGATTCGTTTTAATGCTTGCTTATAGTGCCATTGAGAAGAAAAGAAGGAGGAGAAAAGGTAAGAACCTAATGCTCCTAAATGAATAGAAGAGAAAAGGAACCCAGGAGGAACCTAGGGTCCCACCGGGCGTGCCAGAGATGTTTCTACCTCAAATTTGCTTTTAAGACTATAAAGAAAGAAACTAGAAGAAGGTGAAGGACAAGGCTTGGAAGTACCTGGACTATAGATTGCGCACCGTAAATCCAGACGTTCGTGGGCACTCCTCTTTGGCTGTGGAGGAATGACACCTGCAAGAAAAAGGGAAACTTGGACAAGGGGATGTTAGACAGATAGGCAGTGGGTTGCCAAGCAAAAGCTTATTCCCAGAAGTGTAAAAACTTCCTTAAGGGAGGTCAACCCACTGTTTTGATAAAATAAGTGACTGATAAAAGACAGAATGACAGAATACAGAAATGATAAAAAGATTAAAAATGAAAGAAAAAAAACAAAATGATTACCTGCATGAAGGAGTAGGCTGAAGACAGTCGCCGAGGTCGGTAATGTTGCCGGCGTCGGTTATCTGACCTGCCGTCATCGGCTATTCTGCCGACGTCGGTTGGGAAGTGACCGGCGTCGGTTGGGGTCGCGGCCTGTAGTCGGGCTTGAACAGGTTCTGGTCTGAGTCTTGGTCTGTGCTCTGTCTGTGGACGGGTTGGACACTGATGGACGGGTCTGGGTCTTGGTCTGTGGTCTGGGGATTGATCTCAGGTAGAGATACAGGGGAAGGAAGGGACAAAGAGGAAGGAGAAGAGAAGGGTACACAGAGGAAGGGGCCTGAAAAAGCTTTTGCAGCCTCTCAGGGGAAGGGACAAAGGGAGAGACACAGAGGACAACAGAAAACAGAGGATTAAACCAAAGAAAATAGAATAAAACCAGAACTTACCTTTAGCCTGCTGAAAGAAGAAGATGGAGATGTTGCTGGAGCCAGGGAAGATTCTGCAAGAAGAGAATTCTGATGAAGAGCCTTTGCACCTGCAGCTGTTGTTGCACGAGGTTCAAAACGAAGACCAGACGAATGCCAAACGCCAAGAGAGTTCTGTTTGCGAGCTCAGGAGTCCAGGGGTTGCAACGGATACAGGACGGGATAATGAAGGCTGCCGACGCCGGCAGTTTCGCCGACGTCGGCCGAAGGGTCGCCGACGTCGGCGGTCGCAGGATGGGCACAGAGGCTAAAAATAGCCTCTGCCCATTCTTGCACGCCGCCGAGTGAGGGGTCATGGGCAGAACGGTCGCAAGGTTGCCAAAATGGACGAGGGGGGCTATAATGGTGAGATTTGGGCTAATAAATGCTAGGGGAAGGTGGAGGGATTCAAGGGAGGATCCAAGGAGGCAAGGGTAGGGTGGAAAAGGGGGACTCAATTAATTAAAAGATGTTAATTTTTAATTAATAAGACCTAGGTGGGTTAGGGACCAAGGAGGACTAGGAGGGAGAAAGGACCAAGGGGGAGAACCAGGGTGCAGACACGTTTGCGGTGTCTACAGGTTGATATTGACTTGTTAAAGACATATGTAGACTTGCGACTTGATGACCTAGCCCCTGAGGACCCCTCACAACCAATGTTGATCAATAAGGAGGTTATTTTTATGATGGATATTACCAATGGCATATTGTTTCTCAATAAGAGTGCTATTTTCTTCCATGTGGGCCTAGGAGGAGTTATTTTTATCATGATAGATGAGGCTATAGGATTTGGATGGGCAATAATAGTATTGGTCCATCTATACAAGGATTTTCATATTATGGCCTATCGAAGAGGCCATGACATTATATCTTCCACTCTTCTCATGCTTTGGATTTGGGATCACATATCCATGGAGCACCCAATGGGCCAAAGATGATTCAGGGACCCACAGGAGCCATTGGCATATAATTGGGTGTAAATTGGTATAGGACACAGAGGAAATCATAGGGATATTTACTTTTATATGCATATGTTCAATGAGCTAACACCATATTTATACATCTAGAGGCCTTATCTTCTTTATCAATTTCATTTGCCTTAGTATTTATGGTACATAACATTTATAGAATCTAGATGATTCATTAAAAGGAGGTAGTCTCATATCATTGAGGAATACCAATTTGATAGGGCGATTCAATAGTTTGACATGGTACAAGATGTTCTAGTAGATCTTATGTGGTTTTCACATGCTACTAGATAGATTATCCATGTCATGCTATGATTCAAAGGAGTATAGCTATGAGTAGATATGGGAGTGTGCCATAGGTGGCATGGGCTTATGTAGAAGGTTTAAAAGATGCAAGGGTGATACTAGAGTATGTGCATTAGTATGTATATGTGTGTCCATTGAGACTTATAATTATTGGATAGGTAGGTAGGTAGGCACATGCATTGGGTTAGGTGCTAATGTATGTTGAATAGGTAAAGGCAGAGACTAACAATAGGGATAGTGACAACAACAATAACTAACATAATAATGGGGAAAGGGAGGAAGATGATGACATATATGATAGAGGGGATGGTGAAGGGGATGATACTTAGGCTATGATAGTGGTGGATCCCAACACTATAGACATAACATGTTCTTTTATTGATCTAGGATAGGAAATTCCATCAGGTATAGTGAGAGTGTGAAGGGGCATGGCTATTTTGGAGGAAGAAATTATATCATTGGTAGGTGAGTTATAAGATTTAGAGAGGAGGGTCATGGATTTAAAAGATACACTAGATATCCAAGATGAGGACATGCTGCCCTTTAGTAAGAGATTACTTGGCTTAAGGTAGAGGTGGATCTGATGCTAGAGATATAGGCACAAATAATGGATGAGAGAGATTAGACTATATAAAATTGAGATAATCCCTTGATAGATGTATAGAGGCTCCAATGTGAGAAGGATGAGGCTCATATATCTAAAACACAGACATGATTCTCATAAATTATACTTGAGATCCTTTAGGCTAAGGATGAGACCTCCTGCTATCATCGAGTATATGAGACCACAGTCCCTAGAGATCAAAAGATTGTTAAATTTGAGGTATAGGATTTGCAAATAACTAGAAAAAAATTAGGTTGGTATAGGACCAGGACACATGAGATAACATCCTTAGGTCAATCAATGTAGTATTCATGACCATCACCACCACCAAGACCACCAAGGCCACCTCTTGCTATAGGGACTATGGACACACATAGTCAAACATGATTGTCATAGATATATTTTTGGCATATTGTTGTATTTTTGCCACCATGGTATGTGTGTGTGTCTATATATATTCGTAATGTATATGATATTATTCTGTGATATACATTAACATTAATATTTAGTCCTTAGAGGACTTTATACATAGACTATTATTCTATTTATTTATGCGATGCTCATGTTTATTATCATGTTGATCTCATTCTTAGCTCATGTTTAACATTGTGGATGTTTACTTTCATTGAAACATGTATGCTCTTTCATTTACTATATTTCCATGTATATGAGATGCTCCACTATTTTATCTATTTATGTTATATGACTTATATATATGCTTATTCATATATGCACACCTATACTAGCACATAATATAATCATATTGATCTGGCTATTTATTGGTTCTAGATTGTGTTTGAGATTTGGCTAATTATGAACTAAGAGAAGTATTGCCCATTATATCATTTGAAAGATCCATTGGCTTGATTTTTTTGTAGCTTATGATATTATACATCATAGTTATGAAAAACAATAATAACAATATATATGCTAAGCATGGAAAAATTAATTTAAGTGTAAATATAAACAACTTAGGAATAAGATATGAACAATCAAATCCCAAGTGTAAATATAAAACAAATAAACTAAGTGTAGGACTATATACAAACACTCACAACCTATGTAGAAGATATGGCTAATCAAGACTCAAGTTTAAATAAAATTTAATATACCTATGACAACTAAGAAAGGTACAATAAAACCAAAAGGCAACAAGTAGTTAAAAAAAAACAAATAAAGAAACTAACTAGCCAAACCATAAACAAATAGACAAAACAAACAAAAAAACAAAACAAACAAACAAATAAATAAAACAAATAAACAAAAAAACAAAATAAAGGAAACAAAGCTAGTTAATCAACCAACTAAAAGAAAAGTAAACAAAATTAACAACTAAACTAAAGCAAATAAAACATACATATAACTAGGTTATAAACAAATAAACTAAAGCACCAACAATAAGTAATTAATTTCAAACAAGAGCAATATACAACCTAAATTAAGAAAAATGAATAAACAAACTAAACTAAGGCAAAGAAAAATTCAATAAGAAAACTATTCTAAGACACACATAAAGGTAAATAAAACAAACTAAGCTAAAACAAACATCAATATACAAATGAGTTAGTGATAATGTTAAGAATAAACATAATATAAGAAAATAGTGAATTAGTGAATGAAATTATTCATGCATGTGTAATAGAGGTGTTATGCTTGGGTACAAGGTTTCCGCTAGGATATAGGTAGCAATGACATAAGTAAAACAACACAAGAATATATGGAATAAGGTTTACCCTAGGGTATAGGGAACAATGTCAAATGGTATGATGATAAAAGTTGCCCCTAGGTTATAGGGAACAACAACATAGGCATGAAAATAAAATTTTCCCCTAGGCTATAGAGAACAACAACACAAAAGGGGAATATAAGAAATAGGAAGGGTTAGCTGAGTTAACTCCAAATTTGTTAGGAAAGTGGATGTTGCCTACATAGTCCCATAAACTCTAAGTCCAACATGAACTTTAGGCCAAATGTAGTTCTCCCAGGATATGGGATAGAAGAAAATTAATGATAATAAAAAGGAGGATAATTATAGAGAAATATAGGAAAAATATCATAAAATAGAGAATGTACAATGTAAATATCGGGATGATACTCAAAATCACGAAAGTGTCAAGTATAATAAACTTATGAAGCTGAAAAATGTGGGTTTTGGTTAAAACCACACTAAAAGATGAAAGATGAGTATCCACTAATGAACTAAATTGGTAATTCATAGTGTTCACTACATATAGAAATTATAATGAGAATGAGATCATTAAATGGTGAGAGTGTTGGCTAAACTTTCTCAAAAAATGGTGAGAGTGTAAGAAAATCCAATTGTGCATTAATGCACAATGCTTGAAAAAGTGACTCATAAAATGATGAGAGCATAAAACTAATATTGATAAGAAAATAATAAGGATGGGGAAACTAAAAGACAAGTGATTACTTGTGAAATGTCTATAAGAGCCAAAATGCTTAGGGCAAAGGATATGAAAGAAAGTACTAAAATCTAATAAAGTGATGAAGAAGTGGTGGTTGAGATAACTCGAGACACCCAATGTATCTAAGTGATGCCTCCATAGTCTGTGTGGAACTCACACTAATGTAGTTCTCCCATATATGGGAGGAAAATGGCAAAGTGGTCTATAAATGAAGCTGGATAGGTAAGATAGTGCAACCCAATTTTTTTTGAAGGTTTTATATCTTGCATAGAAATTCTAAGATAAAAATTTGTGATTTTGTGAATTTTAGGACTTTCCTAGGTCTTTTCAAATGTTTAAGGATTTTGAAATGTTTTGAATGTTTTTGGAATTTATAGGTATCTCAAATCAATGAATAATTATGAGACACATAATGGGCTAACTCATAAAATGGTGAGAGCATGGATTTGGTTGTTCATAAATCAATGAGAGTATGGCTTAGGGTGCTAAAAAAATGGCACGAGCATTCTAACTAAAAGTGCTCATAAAATGATGAGAGCATTCAAACTTAAATAGATTTAAAAATGACAAGAGCATTCAAATTTAAATTTATCATGAAATGGTGAGAGAATTAAAATAAGGGTGGTTGAAATAACCTCAAAAAATACTGAGTGTTGCCTACATAATCCAAATAGACCTCAAGCCATTGTAGTTCCCCCATATAGTGAAGTATATGACTTAGTAACAACAAGTTCATGAATAGGCAAATGGTAATATTAGATTAATGATGTAGGAACACATGGTAAAGGGTTTGTTACTAGGATCTAATAAATGGCATCATAGTGTTAATGATACTAATTTATGTAAAGGAGATTATAATTAGTAGCATGAGTAATGAAATAGAATGTAACAATAAATAAAGGATGCAATTGGAAAGACCAATATCATACTACTTTCATATACTACCATTGAATGAATGCCTTCAAAAGTATGAATATGAATCAGCTATTATAACTACATCTGATATCAACCATTGAAGGTTACTAAATTATAAATGAATTAGAACCAAGGCCAAAAGTGATAGGGAATAGGTGAAAATAATTGGTGGTCAATAAGCTAATGTATGGTGGGAAAGGGATATGAGTACGATACAAAGAATATTTATATTATGGCATAACTTAAATGATCCTTGTAGACAATATTTCAAGTCCCTCAAGTATAAAAATATTTTAGGTGCATTATGTTCATCACTTTATCAAGCTCATCTCCTTATGGCATGGCTAGTCTATATGCTCTAGAACTGTAGTTAGCAATAACCACATAAGGCCCTAATCAGTTAGGATGAAACTTTCCTTTCTTTTTGGTCTCAAAATTGATGTTTTTCTAATTTTATTTTAGTATAATATCACCAAAATTGAATTATCTATGATTTATGCATCAATTTTATTAGCCACATAATCTATTTTGGTACACTTGAAGGTTATTCAAAGTGGCCATGCACTTTCCATCTAGTAAATCTATATCTTGCAAACAAGATAATTTGTAGTCCTCATCATCAATGGTGTGCTAGAGTAAAATATGGAGAGAAGGGAACTCAACCTCTATAGGAAGAATGGCCTTAGTGCCATAAACAAGGGAATATGGTGTAACTTTTGTTAGAGTACAAAAAGTGGTACAATAGTTCTTGAGGGCATTAAACAACTTAAAGTACAAATTATGATCAACATCATTGATAATCTTGAGAATATTCACAATGGTTTTGTTAGATCCCTCAACTTAGCCATTGCCTTGTGAATAATAGGTAGTGGAAAAATGTTGTTTTATATGGTATTTGGCATAAAGGGTTATTACATATTTTTAAAAAATGAACTGACATTATCAGATATAATGTTAGAAGGGATACCATATTGGAAAATGAGATGGTTAAAGATGAATTTGGAAATCTACTTACCTATCATGTAAATGAGGGAAATGGCTTCTACCAACTTAGTGAAATATTCTATAGCAGTAAGGACATGTTTGTGGCCATTTTAAGATGTAACCTTTATCTTACCTATGAATTTAAGTCCCTACATTGAGAATGGCCATGGTGTTATTAGTGGTTTAATTATTTTGGCTAAAACATGGATCAAATTAATATGCTTCTGACACTTAACACACTTCTTCACCTAGGTAGCTGCATCACTTTCCATAGTTTGCCAATAATAAATAGTATGATATAATTTCTTGGAAATTATGCCCCAAATATGTGGGCCCTACACACTCCTACATGGAATTCCCTTATAACTAATCCACATTCTTCCAAAGATAAATAATGAAGAAGGGTTCCATCATAAATTCTAAGATATAGGGTAGGTCCAAGTAAGGTATAACATGAGGCTTTATGAATGAAGTCTTTTTGTCCTTCATGGGAAAGGTCTAGGTGAATGATTTGGTCTTTGAGGTAATTATATATTTTGGCATAGTAAGTAGATGTAGGACCAATAATATCACAAACCATCTTGAT
Source organism: Torreya grandis (assembly GCA_037957365.1). Taxonomy (NCBI): domain Eukaryota; kingdom Viridiplantae; phylum Streptophyta; class Pinopsida; order Cupressales; family Taxaceae; genus Torreya; species Torreya grandis. Next base: position 594,639 of record JARHVA010005393.1, on the reverse strand, counting down.
ATTTGATTGTTCATATGTTGGTGCTAGGAGATGTTCCACTAGAAACTGATAGTATTTGGATCATTCCATAATCTGAATCATAGAGCCAATTGTATCCAATGACATCAGTTGTTCTATTACTAACCATAAGTATCCATTCAAACTGAAGATTGGCAATTTTTTTCTTAAGAGTGTTACCATACCTTTATAAGATACCAACTTCTCATTCTTCATTTAGTATTAGTCTATAGCCTAATTAATTATAAGTTATGAATCACCATGAACTAGTAAATGTTGGATATTCCACTATAATACTTGGAAAATCCCTACGATGAGTTATTCATATCAACCATATTATTATTACATGTAAAACCAATTCAAAATGAATTAGGAATAAGATCCCCATGTGGTGTGATAAATAATATGTTGGTTCCTGATCTAGGTGTTGTGAAAGAACCATCAAAGTACACTATTCTATCTCTAGTGGTGCTTTTGATGTGATCATGATGGATTCATCTAAAAACCCAAATATAAGATGTTTATTATGAGGAAGATGAGCTTATATAAATTGATCTACAAGTACCTATCCCTTAATGGATTTTTGATTGACCTAATTGATCTCAAATCTGCTCAAAAGCATGATCCACTTCACCATCCAGACTTGTAAAGATATTTTAGATATTATATACTTGAGGAGATCTAATTTATTAGTTATAATAATCTTATTATTCAACATGTAGTGACATAAATTTTGGGCTATAAAAACCATAGCTAAACATGCTTTCTTCATCAGTGTATAATTATACTCATACATTACTAATGTTAGGTATAGGTAGTAGACAACGTGATCTTTCCCCTTTTCATCATGTTGTGCCAAAAGTGCTCCTAGGGCATTTTTAGTTGTTGACAAGTAAAGTAGAAATGGCTTTTTCAACATAGGCCATAATAGAACATGCATATTGGCCAAGTATTCTTTGAAATGGTCAAATGATTTTTGGTAATCCTCATTCTATGAGAAAATTGTGCCCTTCTTCAACAAGCGTGTAAAAGGATGGAATTTGTCAGATAGGTATTAAATGAAGCACCTGATTGACTATATTTTACCCTAAAAACTATGGATCCACTTCAAGGTAGATGGTGATAACATCCTTGTAATGGAATTAACCTTGGAAAGATCAACTTCAATACCTCAATGAGAGATAAAACATCCTAATAATTATCCATAAGTTACACCAAATACACATTTTTTAGGGTTGAACCTAACTTTTTACTCTTGAAGTCTCTCAAAAATTATCTAAAGTATAGCTAGATGGTTGATTCAGGTCTTAGATTTACCTAAGATATCATCGATATAGCCCTTGATAATGTCATGCATCATATCATGCAAAATTACCATCATGTACCATTAGTATGTTCTTCCTACATTTTTGTGTTTGAATGGCATCACTTGATAATAAAACATTCCACACAAAGTGGTAAATTCTATCTTGTGATGATCCGCTACTATAATCCTATTACCTAAAAATTTATCAGGGGAATAAATTGGTGACTTTGAGTCAGTAGTGTGGGAACTGAGTTCTTACATTAATCAACAATGTAGGACAAAGTCCCTCTCTTATTAGAAGGTAGAACTACCTTTATGGAAAAACAAAAAGGGAAAATAGGGAAAAAGCTATTCAAAAATATTTACAACAAATATGTTTTCTATTGGGGGTTTTATACTTTTAACTTAAAAGTACATAAAGGAGATAAAAAGGAAAATGAGTTGAAATAAGGGAAGAATATATAAAGGAAAGGAATAAGGGAGAATAGGTTTATTATATTCAATTAAACATATTATCTACCATGATAACCTTAAGAAAAATTAAAGACAAATCTAGGTAGCTAAATGCAGAAACTTACTAGAATAGTTCAAGAAAGGGAAAATACCATGTGCATGGAAACCTCTCTCATTAAATGGGTGGTAAAGACATAATTACACCCTTAGGAGTGAAAAACATACACTGAGATGATTTTATAATACTGATTGTAGACCACAAATAGATATCCTATATTTAACCATAAAAGATAATTAAAATATTGCTTGAACCCCACCCAAATTTTAATTCATTGAAACAACACAAGAAGATTCTAAAATAAATACTTAATGCGAAATTCTCTTTTATGATAATTTGGTAGTGATTATGAAAAAAATTTGAAAGTAAAGATAAAGAGACAGATGAATCATATGGAAATTTATAACTCATAGAGAAATCCTGAAAACAAATTTTAGAAAATATCCCTACTCTAATCTTTATTGAGTTGAAAATATAATCTCATCCTTCAAAAGTTTGTACATATTTTAACTACCAAAAGTCCCCCTTTTACAATTATCCTTACATTATTATTTATAGTGTGGGGAGGTGGTTACGATTCATAACCACCTTTTCTACATTTTAGAAGCTATAAAAATGAGTTTACAAAAATACACCACTTAAGTGGTGAAAAAGTGTGTTGGTGCAATTTCATTGTGTGGAAAAGTAAAGTTTTAAAATTACATCACTTTAACAATGCAAAAATTCTTTGGTGCTTTTACACCACTTGAAATGTGTAAATCAAAATTACACAATTCAAGACTTACAAAGTGATAGTGCATTTACATGAATTACATTTTAAAGGTTACAATTACACAAAATTTGTAATTGGGAATTACAAAATGAGATTTGAAATTAACATGAAAAGCCCATAATCTTGATGAAAACTTCATCCATCTTTTTTTTTTGCTAAAGATAATCTCGGTCATTGCTTTGCAGTTTGTTCTAGTTTTCCTCAATGCTTGTCACAAGCTTTAATTATAGAAATGAACACCTCTATTTCAACTATGTGAGTTTATTCTAGAGATTTTCCTTAGGATTTAATGCACACTCACTTTTCCATGATTCTTTGAAACTCTATTCATAATGTTCATGCTTATTTGAAAATCAATACCCATAAAATCCATTGTTTATTTTGTCTTTTATTTTTAATTCTTAAGGGATAATATAATTAGCATGGATAGGATATCAAACTACCATACAAAATGAATTTAATTCATCATTTTTGATTTGAAAGGGGTGATTTCTATGCCATTTTCCACATAGTACAACCTAAAATTAAATCTTATTTTTAATTGAGTTCGGAAAAAAATGAGTGAATAGGTTACCAACCTTTCCATCATATTTTAATTATCAAGTTTTATTTTAGAAACTTCATCTCAAGTGGTTCTCCTAAAAATCCTTGCCCATTCAAAATTGTGAATTTCAATTTTTTAATTTCAAAGATAGGTGAAATTTTGAGTTATCCCACATGGCATCAGGTGGAAGAATGTTGGTAAGGTTGTAGACTTGGCATCATATTTGTTAATAGTAGTTTTGACCAATGTCTACTATGCGACCACCTATTATAATTCCTAAACCATGTCTCATTAATATTTTATCATTTAGAGACCATTTATTTTGATTTTATAATAGTCAATTCTAATTTATTTGAATTCATGATAACACAAGAACTATTTAACAAAATGACTATGAATTTGGAGACCATCAATCCCAAAATGATTTTTTTTTACTTTGATTGAGATCCACCAACATGTACTAGTACAAGAGATATGGAGATATGTTCCCAAGGAGAATATACAAGCCCTAGAGCAAAGGGTGTATCTCCTCTTAGACATAGAGATATCAATCATGAATCAAGTGAGCTTTATACTATGCTTTACAAGTGACTGCCTTTTAAATTCATTCCATCACTGTCTATCTATTGCATGTTTTATAGAATACCTACTTCCTCCTATATATCTACCACTATCACATCATAATATAAATGAGAAAAAATGACCCATCATAACCATTTGATTAATTTCATTATCATCTGTCATGAAAAATTTTAGCCTTGGAAAATTTGTATAGTTAGAATTTGATCAATTTAGAAAATCATTTTGATGGTCCAATTCATTTCAAGAGTCTAGAATCTCCAGCTTAGAAATAAGTATTGTAGTATATCCCTTGTTTAATCTTTCACTCTCAAACCAAATATGATCCTCCATTATATTTATAAACTTCTTGAAAATTACTTGTCCAAAGCTAATGCCATGATAATTCCTGGTTGTCAGCGTATCAGACTACACAAATTCATTGAAAAGTTTTGGTGCATCTTTAGAATTGTTTCCCAAGCTAGTGTCCCTCTATCTACATTATATTTCTTCAATTTTTTTGTTGAAGGGCTTAATGCTAGGAATATAAAATAAATTATTGCCCAAATTGTCAAGCTTTTGACTAGTCTTCTTATTGATATTTATTATGAAGTACTTCATGAAGCATCTCAAATTTTCAAATCAGTTATGCAATTTTATCTCCTTTGAGTGCAATTATATTGCATTCTTGGAAGAAAACGTTATTTCTGAGCTCCTAGCTTACACCTTTGTCTAATTTTTTCCAATTTTGGTGAATTGAATTTTTACTTGGACCCTTAAAGCCTTGATGATTAGATTTAACTATTTTATTAAATTGCTTCAAATTTTGGAAAGATCCCAAGTGTAGGCATTTTTTTACATTAGAAATAAATGCATTGATCAAAACTAATGCTTAAAATCCAATACCCATCATATGTTCTAATTGATATATTTTTACCTTCACCATATCATCCTATTTGTCATCTATAGCATAATTGTTTTGAAAGCAAAGTCGAGGAGCCTGTTGGTGGGATGAAGAAGAAAAAACCATGTGTGGATAACTATCCATATGCATACCGTCTACCAATTCAATTTACTTTGGAACTATCATATCACTTGTGTAGATGTTTAATAGTTGTTTTTAATATATCTATGACATTCCTCTCTTCTAATTTTACCGACATTCATAAAACACCATTTTTTGCTATAAGAAAATTATAAAAATAGACATTATCATCTAACAAATGATATAATAAGATCCATGACAACACTCATCTTGAAGCTATTTCATTTATTAGATCTTCTGCATCCATCAATTTCCCTACTCAGACAAGAAAGCCAACCATGCAAGTATATTAATCCATTTTGGTGTGATTTCATAATCTCGATACATAGAATTAAAATATGCATAGCCTCTATATATTAAATGACATTTTCACAAGTAGAGAGAACACCAATAAAGGTAACATAATCAGGCTTCATCGATGAAACTTACATTTGATCAAGCAATTTAAATGCCTTTATGCCATGCCCATGCTGGGCATATCCTATAATCATTGTAATGTATGAGACTACATTTTTTGAGGAATTTCATCAAACACTTCAATCTGCTTTATTATTCTCCAAATCTTCCATTCTTGTATGGCTTGAAAGGATGCTAGAACATGTGTTGATGTTGGATTTACACCTATCCATCACAATTTTCCTTAACTTTACAAGTGGCATGTTAATTATTTGGAAAATACCTAAAAGATAACTATGTATTATTTGTCAAAATGATTGAATGAAATTGTATCTCACTTAATAATTTGAAAGCCTTTTCTCTATATCCATTATAAAAAAATTCTATATGCATAGTATTCTAGGAGACCACGTCTCTTTGAACCATATTGTAGAACACTTTATGAGAATCTTCTAAATTTATACATTTTATTAAATAGTTGACGTGTCTTATGGATGGTTTCACATTGTCCATACATATCTACCAGGGTACCTGTAATTAGAATGTTTGATAATAAACCACTTTCCATTGCTTACATGAATGTCAATATTTTATTCCAATACTTTTATTTTGGTACATGCTAAGAGTACACTATCAAAGCTAAAGTGATCAGGTTGAACACCTATTAATTTTATTTGATGAAACATTGTCAAGACTTGGTGAGGTCACCCATGTCTTCTATAATCTATAATAATCACATTCCATGATGAGTTATCTTGTTGTGTCATTTCATCAAACACTTCATGAGCATCTTTAAAACAACCACACTTGATATACATGTTGAAAATATTGTTTTGAACATGAATATTTTGGGAAGACTAAGTCTCACTTGCACAAAAGTGAAGAGAGAAATTTGAAAATTACATAGCTGGGAAAGTAGAAAACTTATTTTCATGGCTAGGGAAAACTAAAAAATTATGACAATTTGCATGGGAATTGAAAATATTTTTTCAATTTGCACCAAAAATATTTTTTACACTTTGCACCAAAAATGTTTTTGCACTTTACATGAGTTGTGAAAAAGAAAAATATGTTTATACAACTCATAAAAAGCAAAAAGGTTTTGGAAAATTACCAGGAAAGCTAGCAATCTTATGAATAGAGTAAAAACATTTCAGGATAAAAATGGAAAAAGTCATAAATTTTAATTTTTGATTTTTTCAAAATTTTCTAGCATTTTTGGGTGAAATTCTAAAATATTTAGCCATTTTTTTTAAAATCAAAAATTTTACCATTTTTCACCATTTTCAAAAACTATGACAACAAATACTAATTTGGTTGTATCTTAAAAACCATCCATAAGGGAAAGCATTTCATATCCAACTATGGAGTAAATAATCATGTCAATGTTTGTTAGAGGAAAGTCATCCTTTCGGTAGGCTTTATTGATATCCTAGAAATTAGTGCATACTTGATACCCTCTAGCTTCTCTTTGATTAGCACTATAATGGAATTCCACTCTGAATAATCAATAGGTTGAATTCATCTCACATCTAAGAGTTTTTCCAACTCTTTCTTGACTAATATAAGGAGCTTCTAATTGACTAGTTTAGCATCAACGTATACAACAAGATGGTGTAAAACTAAGGTATGGTCCAAACCTAACATATCTAAATATATCCATCCAAATATATTGACAAATTCCATTAGAAGGGATATAAAGACTTCACATTCCTCCTTAGTGAGGGATTCACCTAATTTAATGCATTTTTGGTCCTCTAAAATCCTAATGTTGGCCTTAGAAGTGTCCTCCACAAAAATTGTAGAACCATCTTCTAAAAGAGATGACAAAGACGTAAACTAGTTGGAAATGTTGTATTCTTCTAGTTTGATACATTCATATAACTCTCCCCAATAGGATGAATCAAAATTTCCTAATAGCAATAAAATCCATGCAACAAATACCTCTAGGCACTCTTGTATGATATGTTTAAGATTATTGCTCTTTAATACTAATTATGGATCCATACATAAGTCTTGGACTAGTGGTATCCTATGATTCATGCAAATAGGGGTGAACATACTCATCTAATTTCAATTAAAATAGGTTTTTCACCAAGAGACTTACCTTTTTATTTATTTTTTTCCTGGTCTGAAAGTGCCTCTAAGAGGTCTTCACTTTTAGACCTCAATGTTTATTTTTCTTTTTTATTTTGGCCAAGGAAGTTCACCCACTCTTTGAAATAGGTATTAAGATCCAATTTGATATAGAAACCCTATTTTTGATCTCTTAGAGGAATATTATCCCTTAAACCCATAAAGTCATAAAAGGCCTCATCATTATTGAACTTGTCAAGTGGCATTATCAACTCTTGTTGGTCCCAGTCTATTAGTTGGGGATGATAAAGGGTAAGTAGAAAATGGAGAATAACAAGATTAATAGTACATATGTCATAAGGGTTATATAAATTAGTATTTTCAAGTTCATCATAGATGCTATAATCATACCCTACATTATTGGTAGCATCATCATTACTAATCATTAGTGTAATAACTTGAATAAGGTATGGGGGGTCACCCCCAAACATTTTAAATCTAATATCATGAGTTCATTTATACTTGATCATAGAAATTAGATCAAGTGTTCCTTATTTATTTGACCCTAGGCATCTACCTTCATACACTTTTTTATCCATAATACAATAAGGGATAAGATATTTGTGCTTTGGTAACACTCAACTAGATCATCATTATAGAGCCATGAAGCATCCTTGACCAAAGGGTCATGTTCTTTGACATAGGAATGTTTGAAAAAAAAATGGGTTGAGTGAGATGATATTTTCCCTTAGTGTGCCATTATATGAAAATAATATTGGCTTTAGGTCTCTTATAGGCTTTTGGGTTTTAAGGAAATTTGGCTTTATGAAAGGAGTCATGAGTACTGTACTCTCGTAGATGTTTGTCAGATATGTAGAAATGGTTAAATATTTTCAATGGAGGTGAAAATGAATTTGAATATACCATTTTAGGGTCAATGTAATTGGATTTGGGTTTTGATTCAATGGATTTTCCTTCATCAACTTTTTCTCCATTAGTTTTAGGCTTAAGATTTAGTCCAAAATGGTAATTTTAACTCTTGTACTCTTCCTCAAGATGTTTGAACAACTATTAATAATGGAGATCCATTGGTGTGGTTACTTCCATCCATAAATGTGTAAATTTGATACATTTATGTAATGTGGAAGGTGTGTCATAGATTTTATGAATCCATAATCGACTAAAAAACAAGTTGTATGATAACTCTAGGTGAAGAACATGGAAAAGGGTGTCATGGTTTAAAGGCCTAATGACCATTATAAAATTGATGGTTCATTATGATTCCCATTCCTCATTATCATATGATTTTATGACAATGGTATCTATCTAAAGATTGACCACTATGTATGTAATATTCTTCACCTATAGACATCCAATTCTGGCCACAACTAGATTTTGGCTAGAATTTAGATCAATTTATACCAAAAATCAAAAATTAATCCTAAGAATCATTGAATATCCCAATTTTGGCTATAAATCATTCATAAATATTTAAAATCATGTTGAGGCATCCTTATTTTGGATACTAACCCATATGCAACAATAAAATCTCACAGATTCATCCTTAATCACATTACGACCTAAATACTGATAGTTTGGCCTATAAATCCATTAATTGGGCCACTTGATTAAATATTAAAAGAGTTAAAATGATAATCAAATTGAATAAACTAATTAAAAATGATTAAATTCGTAGTTAAATTATCCATTTTCAATTAATGAATATCTAAAAATCAAAATTCTAAAAATCAAAATATCAAGCCTTTTCATCATTACCTTTATGATTTGTCAAGTTCTTCCAAAATATCTCAAAATATCTAATTTGAGAACCATGATTATTAATTTAAGATCATAATCACATGACAAATTTTAACTCAACTGGAGTTAGCCTCAACTCACCTAGGGTTAGTTTGAACTCATTCCATGTCTAAACTCAACCTTAACTCACCTTGGGAAAGAATTAACTTTTGAGGCTATAAATACAAGGCCATACCTATTGATATCTAAGATATCTTGGTGTAATGTTATAATTCTCAAATAGATGTAAATAAACCTTGCAAGTAATGTTACTTGCCAAATTTGTAAGCTAAGAAACCTAGCCAAGGAGCCAAGGAGAGGAGTAAAGAAAGATTCATTGTCAAAGACTTCTTGATGCATGAACTGAGAAAGCCATTTCAAAAAACCATTTTTATCTCCAAGGAAGGTAAAAGAAGGTTTTATTTTATGTTTTAATTGTGTTTTCATATGTATGCTTATTGCCTATGCTTTCCCTAGTGACTAGGATAGAGGTGTTAAGATTTTAGTGTGTTATTTTGATTTGATTCATTAGACTAATAATAGACTAAACTCCCCTCTATGTATTCCTTGTTCACATCATGGCACACCCAGTGGGATCAAGTATCCCATATGGCCAAGGATATTAATATTATGGTTCTAGTTTTTCTAGTGAATGCATATAAATCTTGAAGTTTCAAGTTTTAGATTTATTTTCTTAATCTTTATTTTTTAAGAAAGTCATAGGTTCTAGGGATTGATGCCAATTTTATAGATCAACATCAATTATAGGAATCAACCATGATCTCTGTGTAAAAACTAGAACAAGGTAGGGAACATGGAAAACAATGGTTTTACTTGATTTTTCTTTCCCTCATTTTATGTTTTATGATTTGCATGTTGTTTGTATAACTCATTTCTTGCATAATCCATGAGATGTTTTGGTTTTAAGCTCATTCATTAATCATTTTTACATCAAAAAAGATTTTATATTAATTTTTTTACAGGAAATATTGATGATATGATTAATCAACATCAATTTTTGTAATTGACATTAGTTTATATGGGTCAATGATGATTGGTATTTTATACAATAAATCAGAAACCTGAGAGCTAAATTCAAAATGTTTTTTTCTCACTTGATTTTAGGATTATAAGTAGGAAAAACCTCTAACAGTTTGTAGGTCTTAAGGTTGAAAGATCAAAGTTTAAGCATGGTTAAATCTTACACACATTGTATTTGGTGCTTAAAATGTACTTAGTTGTTTTCATCTCTTAGTTGTTTTTTAAGTTTTTACAATTATCAACAACAAAGCCAAGGGGATAAAACTTCATAACATATATTATTTAGGTACTATAAAAATGGAATTTCACTTTAGTTAAATACTCATAAGATTTTCATTTTTATGCTTGTATATTGAAAGTGTTTATTTACCAAAGTGAGTGTTGCATGTATGCTCTTCCCCCATCCCCTTTAGGGAATTTGGGTGATAAAAATGCTCACTCTTTTCATTTGTCACTTTGATCCAAAAGAATGGAAGGAAAGATGATAGGTCCTCACAAAAATATGTATGATTTGGGTGACCCAAAAATGACCCTAAAGTCTTCCACTTGTCTTTATTTCATTCATTTTTGGTTTGTGGGTGGGAGTTCATCACCTCCTCACAAGTTATCTAGGGAATAATTAAGCTGAGAATTCATCTCCTAGAATCATTTCAACCCCACTCCATGGTGGGTTATATAGATTGAGGGTGACCCACTAGGATTCTTGTTTTGAGCAGTTAAAATAAACTCTATTAGTGGTACTCAGCCTCATAACATATGGGTAAATCAGACATCACACTACACTAAGCAATTGATGGATGTAGTGATTGTGAAAAGGATAAGAAATTTTCACAAAAAAATAGTTGACATAGATCTAAATGATATGATTATGCCATAATGTTTGATACACATATGGGACTATTTAAAAATGAATAAAAAATGATAGTTTAGATAATCCCACTTATTGTAGACATACTATTGATGCAGGGTGAGTAGCCCAAAGTTCTATGTCATCATAAAAAATCTTAGGATAAGAAGGGGCCTAAAAAGCCTAATTTTTATGTGGTTTTAATTTTAATATAACAACTTAAAATCCTATCCAGAGCAAATATATAGATGGAATTTGATAGTACGATGTAACCTTGTGAGTTTTAGGATTTAGGATGTTACACTTAGTTGTTTATGTCATTTTGTCCTTTCTTACATGGTATTGAGTTTAAAATATTTGTTTACCATACCATGCCAAAAAATGAGTCTTATTTACACATCACTCCTTTTTTTGAAGAGGCATTATGCCATCTATTTGACATCATATATTTTCCTTAGTTATTTATCAAACCTTTATGTGTGTATGTCACTTGTTTGAAAGGGGCATCATTACACTTCCCTTTTCATTAAAAGTATTATACTTTAGAGTCTTGAAATAAACCATTTGTCATATATTTAGAGCATGATAATGTCATTACATTAATTTAATTATTTTAATGATTTATTGCCTTGTGTCCAAATTGCCTTTTGTAACCAAGTGTGCCTTTTTGGATCTTTGCCTAGTTCTATCATGCCATTCATTATTATCTAGCTTTTTGTCTATTTTAAAGAAGCCTAGTCTTCTACATCAAGTTCAAAATTAGCCTTGACAAGTTTAGATTCAAACATTGATCATTTTATACCTATGCATTGAGTAATTTTGGCTTAGGTGTTAACCCTTCAATTTTTGGGTTGTGCAACTTAGATTAGTTTCTTGCTTGATTTACAGATTATTTTCATTCCTAGATTTGGGGAATTATTCTATCTTCCATATGCCTAAAGTTCCATGTCTTTTTACAAATGATCAAGTGCATGTTTAAATCTAAATGCCTAGTTTGTTTTAAAGTGTTTCAAATTTATTAAATTAAATCTCTTTCCTTTTAGATCTCATTTTGTTTCAAGTATAGATTTTGTTCCTTGTTCCCAAAAGACCTATCAATACCTAATTTGAGCATATCTTTTGTGCCTTGTTTTCGAAAAGACCTATCAACTTTTATTTCTTTAGACCTAGGTTAGACTTGTTTGAAACATTTTTTACCTAAATTTGGCATTTCAGTTTTTATTCATCCACTTGACCTTTTTATGTATGACATTTGATGTTACACTATTTTAGAACAAGTTTTAGCATATATCCATTTGGAGATACAACTTCATTTTGATACTAAGTTAGACCAAGTTTGAACCATTTGTCCTTTGGACCTTGTTTTTTAGAGTTTGTATAACTTTAGGCCTATCTTTGCAAAATGTTAGTCATTAATTTGGATATGTTTTATTACACTCATAGTGGATCCATGCATAATTTGTATGAAATTATAAATGAATCAAGTATATAAATCAATCCTAACTTTGAGAATATAGATCCTACTTACACTTCTGATTGGGGATACTTTAGATAATCAAGAGCATGACCAATATGTAGATCCATTAGACGCAATTAGGGGATATCTTATCACAATAATAATACTAGGGAGTGTTACAAAGCCTCCAATCAAGAACAATCATGAAATAACCCTAACTAAGACCTATGATTTCATATTCAATAAACTAATAACATTTAAAGTAAAGTCTAATCTAGTGCTCACCAAACCTTGTGGCACAAAGTGGGGAAAAGAAACTGTCGACCAATTTTGACCACAAGCAAAAATGGGTTAACCCCTTATAGATTTTTTTTTATATATTTGTATATTATTATGTTAGAGGGTGTGTTATAGTTCATTTTATGTCATTTAACATCATATTAGCCTTGGTCATAGTCCAATTTAGTATTTTTGTCATTTTGAGTCACTTAGGGGTCATTTTATGGGTCATGAATGAAGTGGTAAGGTTTTCAAGGTGTCCATGTGTTCAAAAATTCTTTATAATGTAAAATGTGTTAGATTACTTGTAAATAATGTTAGGACTAACTGAAACTTGTAGGTTCCTAACTGAAAAATCAAGAAAGTAAGTGGAAAAGGAGTTTCAAAGGTTGAACAACCTATGGGAGAGAGTGGCACATGGGAAAATATTTTGGTAAGGATTTTAAAATTCTTTGTAATAAGCTACATGCTTTAAATTATTTTAAACTACCAAAACTGGGCTAAAACCACTCTATCTCTCCATCACTCCACTATGAAAACAAAACTGGTTAACAAGTCTTTGGATAGTATGAGCAGTAGGAGGACTTACATGTCAATATATCTTGGTGGTGGATATTAAAATTAATTTTAATATTTGTATTTCAAGGATTGGTGGCCTATACTTTATGAACCATCCTTAACAAGTTAACTGTCTAATTTTGCATGTTAATCCCCATACCCTATACATTTTACCTCTATTTGATCATGTATATAAAATATAGGTGATGAAATTCATTATAAAGGATTTTAAATTCATTATAAAATGTTTTAAATCTTTGGTTTCATGTTTGGAAGTGTTTTCATGAGTTTAAATGCTTCAGGTTGTAAGTTGATGTTGTTAGTGAGGTTGTAGTTAGTTTTCATCAATTACAAAATTTATCTTTATCTAAAATGGATTAAACAAAATGTGAAATTATGTTTAATTCATATAAAATTTCATTAAAATATCATTATTTCCAAGTTAAATCTCCAAATCTATCATCATATGAGTTGTAGTCAATAAGGACAATCATAGTCAACTTCTTGCATGATTACTGTATACAGTCATATAAATGAAGTGTTTTGATATTTGATCACATTCATATAGGACAAATTAAGTTTATAAATAGGTTTAAAATATTTTTTTATTATTATAAATCAAGCTAATGTTAGGTTGTGGAGTTAAAAGCTTCATTATTTGCAAACATGGAGGAGGTTGCTGAGTTCCAGGGACACCAGCGTCGATCAGGCCAACCGACATTGGTCAGGGGTGAACAGAAGGGAAACCAATATTGACAAGAGTCGGCTTACATTGGTCACCTCTAGTCAGATAGGGACTGATGTTAGTCACCTGTGCGGTTCCAAAACTGTTCATTGCACGAACAATTAGTTTGTTGAACTGATTGTTTGCATGTTAAGACTATTTTGAGTCTTGAGTTGCATGTCTAATTATTGTAAATTAGAAGTCTAAGTTATTGTTTAATATTGGATCTATTTATAGACTCATTGGCATGTATTGTAATTAAGTTTAAATAGAGGAAGGCAAGGTAGATCCTTCCAATTGTAAGAACAGGTTGATCTGCAAGTGGTAGTAAGATCAGGGAGAAGTTCTACATGGTAAGTAAGATCATTTGAGTTGTAGGTTGTTGCATGTTCATGGGAAAACTACTTAAAGTACTTTGAGTACTTGTGTACTGGCAGGGTTATTACTGACTGGTTGGAGGTGAACACCAACTCTGTGTTTGAGTTGTGTGTTGGGACCATTTTTGGTAGGAGAGTGAACTCTTGAGGGAAAGAGATCTGTACATTTGAGAGGTGTGGAAGATTGTGGCATCTTCATTGTATTTCCTTTTGGAATGAGTATTAATACAAGATTGTGTATTGTCTCTCATATTTTATGTCATTTGTGAATTCTAGTTACTTGTTAATTCTGGTTTAATTCCGTGATTAGTTGCTTATACAAGGTAATCATATGTACTCTTATTGAGAAGTTGGATCCTGACAAGTGGTATCAGAGCTTTTGGTTGGGTTACAAATAGGTTGTATCAGATCTGGTTAGTGTTTGTTGATTATAGGTCACTCACAGGGGTTTCTATTTGAGTGGGAGTATAACAATGGTAGAAGAAAGTAAGCTATGAATGGAGAAGTTTAATGACAAGAACTATCAATTATGGAGGATGCAGATTGAAGATTATCTGTATCAAAAAGATTTGTAGTTACCATTGGGTGGGGTTGCATGCAAGCCCACGGATATGAAGGATGAAGAATGGAAGGTTCTTGATCAGAAGGCTCTAGGATCTATAAGGTTGAGCCTTGCATCATCTGTGATTTCCAACTTATCACAGGCTAAGACAATGGTAGAGTTGATGGAATCTTTCACAAATTTATATGAAAAACCCTCAGCTTCGAATAAGGTATTTCTTATGAAGCAATTATTTAATTTGCAAATGTTAGAAGGTGGATCTGTTCATAGTCATCTTAGTGATTTCCATGGTTTGGTAAACCAGTTAAATTTAGTCAATATTGTTTTTGATGATGAAATTAAGGCTCTCTTAATATTATGCTCATTACCTAAAAGTTGGGATAGTTTGGTAATGGCAGTTAGTAATACTGCGTCTGCTTCAAAAATCTTAAAAGTGGATGATGTTGTGAGTGTAATCTTGAATGAAGAAATTCGTAGGAAAAGCCTAGGTGAATCATTAGGGAATGCTTTGAGTGTTGAAATTAGGGGAAGGCAAAGAGAGAAGATCGAGCATGGGAGATCAAGGTCAAAGATAGGTAGGAGATCCAAGTCTAGGTATGGTAGAATAACCTGCTAGAAATATGGAAAGCAAGGGCATGTAAAGAGAGATTGTTGGTTGGTTGAAGATCAACAAGAAGGAACTAAAGAAGCAGATGTTGCAGGTATTGTTGCATAGGATGCTCTGGTATGTTCCTTGGATAAAGTAGAATCTTGGGTTTTAGATTTTGGTGCCTCTTTCCATGCATCCCTAAATAGGGAATTTTTTCATGAGTATGTCTAGGGAGACTTTGGAGAAATTTATTTAGGGGATGGTAAGCCTTGTCAAATGGTTGGTAAAGGGAAAGTCAAGCTAAAATTGTAGATAGGCAACACATGGGTGTTGAAGGAGGTCATGCATATCCCAGTCCTGAAGCAGAATTTGATTTTTGTTAGAAAGTTGGGTGATGAGGGTTGCACAGTAACTCTCACAGCAGACTCTTGGAAAGTTTCCAAGGGTGCACTTGTTGTAGTAAGAGGTAAGAAAGTAGGTATGCTTTATCTATCTACTTGTATTACTGATTCTCCTTTTGGTTTATCTACTTTAGTTGTAGATTCGAAGATGTGGCTTAATAGGCTTGGTCACATGAATAAGAAGCGGATGCATGTTCTTGAGTCAAAGGGTATGCTTTTAGATTTGAAAAGCATGGATCGATATTTTTGTAAGCAAAGGAAGAAAGTGACATTTCTTGAGAAATTTGATGTTCGTGACAAGAACAAGAAAGCCTTAGTTTTCAAGGAGAAGATGATGGATAGAGATCAGCATAAGAGGCTAAAGAATTTTGAGCAGAGCAAGGTCGATATGGATAAGGGTTTGATCTAAAAGGAGCTTGCGGGTAGAAGTCATCGCTCACAAGTAAAACATAGAGACCAACGTTGGTTAGAAAATTGGCATCGGCATCCAAACAGGGACTGACATCAGCTATATTTAGCTCGATGTTGGTGACTCTGGACAAGTAAATACTGGCATCAATTAAGGGGGAACTGACATTAGTGATGAGGTAGTCGCATGGAACTGATGTCAGTCAGGTGCAGACTGAGATGTGACCAACATTAGTCACTAAGATGGATTTTAGGTGGACAACAAGCTGTCAAGGAGTCTCAAGTGCCCATATGGAGTACTTAAAGGGTAAGTAAGCCTCAAATTCATCATTTCCCTTCTTTACACTACTTGTTGCTCATTAATGGTCAAGAACTAAGAAGTTATTAAAGAAGTAGAGCAGGTAAATCCAAGAAATAGTGGGAGCTTGGCATGGATGAATGATGTGATTCTTTGGAGAAGAACCAAACAGGAGTTTTTTGGTGGAGTTGCCAGTTAGAAGAAAGCACTGAGAGACGAATGGATGTTCAAGATAAAGAAGAGCAGGAATGGACATGTGAGACAGAAGGCCAGGGTATATGGTCTTGAGTAAGATGCAAGACAATGGAGGTTTGACCATTGTGTTTCTCTTTACTAGGTTGGATAATATTAGCTACATTATCCTGTTACTGTATTGTGTGCTTGTTGCAGGGTTACACATATAGGGAGTTGCTAAACTAAAGGTAAAGTTAGTTCAGAGGTGTGTCATGCGGAATTTGGGAGTAGCAAGATTATTTGGCATGAGTGTGTTCTAGAGACATGGAAGGTCATAGGTTGATTTCCTCTCCAAATGATTGTGTGAAACTGGTTAACATGCCAATGGTTGGGCAGTTCTATGAACAGTGTCTTGATTCACATGATGAGGTTAAGTACATGTGTACTAGACCTAAGATTTCCCAAGTAGTGGGAGTTGTCAGCAAGTTTGGAGCCAATCTGGGAAAGAAGCACTAGAGGGTAGTTCAGTGGATTCTTAGGTATCTGAGAGGGACCAGCAGTAGGTGCACATGCTATGCAGGGTCAAGTTCTTTTCTACATGGGTTTATAGATGTGGATGTGGTAGGTGATTTAGATGACAGGAGGTGCACCACAGGATTTGTGGTGGTTGGTCTTCAAGAGTGATCTTGAAGAGGGATACAAAGCCAAGGAACAAACTAGATGATGTACAGGTATAGGTATAGGTGTAGCTATTTATCTCCAAGTGGGAGATTGTTAGGTTATTGAGCTAAAAACTTCACTATTTGCAAACATGGAGGAGGTTGCTAAGTTCTAGGGACACCGATGTCGATCAAGCCAACCAATGTCGGTCAGGGGTGAACAGAAGGGCAATCGACATCGACAGGAGTCGGCTGACGTCGGTCACCTCCAGTCAGATAGGGACTGGCGTCGATCGCCTATGTAGTTCTAGAACTGTTCATTGCACGAACAGTTAATTTGTTGAACTGATTGTTTGCATGTAAAGACTATTTCAAGTCTTGAGCTGCGTGTCTAATTATTGTAAATTAGAAGTCTAAGTTATTGTTTAGTATGGGATTTATTTATAGACTCATTGGCATGTATTGTAATTAAGTGCAAATAGAGGAAGGCAAGGTAGATCCTTCTAATTGTAAGAATAGGTTGATCTACAGGTGGAAGCAAGATCAGGGAGAAGTTCTACATGGTAAGTAAGATCATTTGAATTTTAGGTTGTTGCAAGTTCATGGGAGATCTACTTGAAGTAATTTGAGTACTTGTGTACTGGCAGGGTTATTACTGGCTGGTTGGAGGTGAACACCAACTCTGTGTTTGAGTTGTGTGTTGGGACCATTTTTAGTAGGAGAGTGAACTCTTGAGGGAAAGAGATTTGTACATCTGAGAGGTGTGGAAGATTGTGGCATCTTCATTGTATTTCCTTTTGGCATGAGTATTAATACAAGATTGTGTATTGTCTCTCATATTTTATGTCATTTGTGAATTCTAGTTACTTGTTAATTTTGGTTTAATTTTGTGATTAGTTGCTTATACAAGGTAATCATATGTACTCTTATTGAGGAGTTGGATCCTGACAATTAAACCTTATAAATGGCACATAATGGACTATGAAAATCAATACAATTTATACATACAGTCATATACATTGAGATGTATACCTACACGTGCTTGCAAAAGGGTATTAATTTTAAATGGGAATTGAATATTGTTTAAATAATGAAAAAAATTAATAATTAATTTTAAAACATTTGATAATGTTGGTAAATTAGTTTCATGCTCACATTTCATGCACATAGCTCATCTCCACACTCACTACCTTATTTACAATGTTAAAGCACACCTACATGAGACTAAAAAACATTGTGTTGAGAGTGTTGTAACTTGTTTGAAATAATTAAATATGGGAATGGTGAACTTAAAATTTTTAGAAGGACCAAAATTCATTGAATGCCTATATATCATGTATACAATCTACATTCAACTTTCACTACCTTACATGCTACTATAAGTGCATCTACAGGTGTACATAGAGACTTGAAGCATGGTCATAAGGATGTCCTAACATGTTTTTAGGCATTAATAATTTTTTAATATGAAGGATATTCCTTTTTAACCCAATATAAAGTCATATAATATACACATTCCATAGTCTTACCTTGACTTCCTTAAATGCTGTTGTATGTGCCTCTATAGGCTACCATAAAGACTTGAGCATGGTCATGGAGGAGTTTAACATATTTTGAGGTTCCCATGAAGGTTGTGGAGGTTAGATATAATTTTTTATTCATGATGAAATCATTTGACTAGTTTAAATCCTTGATAAACCATCTTTATATTGAAGGACTAAGCTTTATGGACAAAGTCCCTAAAAGCTCCAAAACAAAGCCCTAAATGCTTTTAGAGTTAATATATAAAATTTTTGCCTAGAGTTTTGATAAATACAAATGTTTCCTCCTTATATCCATATAATAATGAAAAATAATTGAAATAATTTATGGAGGTTGGAAAAGTAGGGAGAAAGTTATAGAATCTCAAATTCATGCTTTTGTTCACTTCAAACTTCCAGTGATGTCTACATATTTTGAACCTCAAATGGCCTTCATAATTAAAAGTGGAAATGTAAGATATATACCCATGTTTAAAGGGCCATATTGAGTTCATAAACACACTTGTGTTTAAAATAGTGTCAACAAAGGTTGGAATACTAGGTTGTAACCCCATTGACACCTACAGGTGTCCTTTACCTTGAGATAACTCAACTATAGTTGACTGTGGAGTACTGGAGGTCCATGGTGTGAGCTTAAGCTTGGAAACCTAAAAAAATGAAAATTTAAAAAAGTTAAAAAATTATTCCAAGACTGATAATAAGATCATATATCATGTGGCACTAATTTCAAGGCTAATGCTCACCTAAAAGACCCTTGTTTTGCTCCAAGATAGTCAACTATAGCTGACTGTGGTTGATAGTGTGTAAAAGTGTGGTGTTTGAGTGTTGCTATTGAATGATCATGATGTAGATAGGTCCAAATGATTGATAAATTACCTTTAAAACTCTAATAATATCTTTAACCAATAGGATAAGGCTTCAACCATGTAATATGCATGTACATGGTACCTCTTTCAAACAAGAAACATAGTTAGCCTACCAGTCAAGCCTAACAGAGCAATGATATGGATTTAGGATGAAAGAATTTGTGATAAGAGGTTTTTTATAATTGAAAACAACTTAAATATTATAATTATCATCCATTGAAACTCTCATATTAGTGAAAATAGGACATGCAGAGGTTTTCAAAGGTAACACATAGTCCACATTCAAGACACTACACACAGTGAACTTTCCCATGAGTCTATCTTGGATTTTAAGATATTAAAAGGAGATAAACATGAAACCAAGATTAAAAATTAAGCATATATGGTCCTAATAACTTTTATAAACTCATCACACCACCCTTTGGTTTATGGAAATATGGGAAGTACCCTCTATTTTGTGTCAAATAGAGGGCATTCCCCAAGGGTACAAAACATGTAAGATTTGAGAAAAATGAGAAGGTGAGTTGAAAACTTGATAAAACTTGAAGGAATGTGTTTAAATATATGAGATAAATGGAATAATATTATAAATAATTCATAGGGGTTAAGAACTCATCAAGGTATCCTAAACCTACAAGGATGTAGGTTGAACCTACTTGGTTTAGACTAAGCCTATTACACATTTGGGGTTATGATACCACTTAGATCATTATGAGAACATTATAAATCCTTGGAAAAATATTATATGGAGTTATAAGGAATGTTAAGTCTATTTTAATGCATATAAAACCACATGAAATCCATTTCTTGGCTCAGACCAATTCAGGGTGTGCAGAATGGAAGACAATGTTTGAGAGGCTAACTTAAGATGTTCATACCTACATGGAAAATTTTAATGGGAGATTAATGAGATAAGATAAGTTGAATAAGGTCTTTATTAATCATTTTATGAGATTGGTTCATGATTTCAACATCAAATCTTTATAAAAAATCCTTAGAGGGAAAACTAGCCTAAAACCCTCTAAAACCTTGCCAAAGACCCAATTGGGAAGATGAAGAAAGAGATTCATCCAAATTTAATAGAATGGATTTGTAAATGGTTAGATGTTTTATAGTATTTTTTAGGGATCTTCCCCATCAACTTGAGTTCTATCCTACTTGTTCAGATAAGCAATACAATTTCATTTTTGACTATGTTTGGTATTATGTAGGTACAAAAGGGTTTTAAGAGATGAAATAAACTTTAGGAGAGATATTTGTACTTAAAATATCTTACCATATTAATTTATTACCTCATTTAAATTCTTAAGATCTTATTCTAATACCTCTACTTTAGCTAGTCTAGGATGACATAGTGAACAAGTAAGAAGTGAAAACTCCAAGTGTGAGGCCTTTTAAGTTTACTTGAGGAATATAAGGCCATGAGGGGTAATAATAGGTGTCATGAACTCCATTTTATGGATCATATTGGAAAAATGAAGACAAGTTTGGTGCCAAGTGTGAGGGTGAGTGAAAGAGGAGTTATTTGGACTACAATCAATGATAACTCACCTCAAAAAGAATATTGATGATTAAGGATGCAACCAATGCATGTTGGAGAATTTATATAACCCCTCTCCCTCACTAAAATCAACAAATATATCCCTATTCAGTTGTGGGATGTTCTAAAAGGGGCAAATGATGAAGGTAGTTTTTTGACCAAGTTAAAGGAGTCCTACACCACAAGTAAGAAATTAAAGATATTGAAGGAAACATGGCTAGGAAACATGCCTTTCCTACATTCAATATTGAAAATATAATTCATCTCTAAGAATATGGTGCCATTCATACTAATTTCATGAAGAGTGTGACTACTTTCAATGGTGAGAGTCATATTACACGCAGTGAACACATCAGGAATATCTCTAACTTTTGTAGTTTCCACAATGTCAATGAAGATAATATTTCCATTAGACTCCTTGCCATATACCTTAGAGAGAAATATATTTATTGGTATATTAATTTTATTTATGGATGTATCACATCTTGGGATGAATTTGGAGTGTTTTTGACCTCAAGGTTTGAAGATGAAAGTGACCACACTTATCTCATACACCAACTCAGTGTGATCAAAAGAGGTCCTAGGGAAACAATTCATGATTTTAATGAGAGGTTTCAAAAAACTTGTTATATATTACCTCACCCATGAGACCACATGATATATTTGTGTTGCCTACCTATTTGAGATCCATTCATACTAATATTACTATCATGTTACAATCTATGGGTGGTTTCACTCTTCTCGATGCATATGAACTTGCCATTAAAGATAATAATGGCCTCATTAAAGTAGGAAATTTACCTCCTAAGGTGTATATTCCTATTTATCCTAATAATTATAATAATACCCTAAATATTTCTCCAATTCATAATTTTAATTCCAACCTTAAAGCTACTCCTAAGAAGGCAGATGATGCCATAGATCCATATGCAAGAATTGAATGGTTGAAAGCTAAACTTAGGCAAAAAGGAGATCATAGAAATCCTTATCCTTATAAATAAAAATTTGTTCAAAATTATGGGAGAGGAAGATGTCAAATTAAGCCTAACTTCAATAGGATTGAAAATGTGTAAAATCCAAATTCTAGTACCAATGCAAGAGATATGGTACCGGTGTATAATAATTAGTGCAAAGAGAAGATTAGAAATAAGGATAATTTATGGATGATAATGAAGGAGGAAAAAAATATATAGTTGCTCAAGGATGGGTCAATCCTCTCCAATTAGATAAGGATGAAGTCATGATGTAAGCAAATGAGGATTGGCAGCCTCATGGGGAAAGCTTCACCAACTTTTTGGTAGAAGACACTTTTATACTCAATCAATTATATTATATTGAAAAGAATTTAAGGGATAAGAGGAAGGCTCTAGAAGGTGACAATATCATGCCTAAAAGTTCAAGTAATCCTCCTTCAAGATAGTAAATTATGGCTACAAGTATTGTAAACCCTAAAGCTCTTACACCTCCTCCAAGTCAAAATGTGGTAAGGTTTGCTCAAGGTGATTCAAATACTCAAGTTTAAAAAAATTATTTTCCTCAAATGACTCAAGATAAGTTTTGTACTACTATCTTAAACATAGTGCATTATTTGAAAAGTTTCAAAGCATATATCTCCTTGTGGGATGTCCTCCATATGCCTGACCAAAAAGAGATATTACAAAAGTAGCTATTCATTATCCCTACTAGTCCTTCACCTTCAATTAAAGGTCATAGTAATGTTGCTCTAAAAAATACCCATAATACCATTTTTGAACCATATAATAAATATGATAATCCTCCACCATTCTACCTCACTCTCATAGCGGGTGAAAAATTGGTATATAATTACATAGTTGATAGTGGTGCTTCTACTTTAGTCATGCCCAAAGTTTTAGCTGATAAGTTGGGAATAACATATGAACC
Source organism: Torreya grandis (assembly GCA_037957365.1). Classification (NCBI taxonomy): domain Eukaryota; kingdom Viridiplantae; phylum Streptophyta; class Pinopsida; order Cupressales; family Taxaceae; genus Torreya; species Torreya grandis. The sequence goes on along the minus strand of JARHVA010005393.1, from coordinate 571,415 downwards.
TAATAGAAAATGAGTTATTTAAATATATGGTACATATGATAAAAAAATGGGGTTGATAATTTTTTTTAAGGTTTTCTTGCATGATTGTCTTAGTTTTCCCATCCTCCAAGGCATTTTTTTGGTAGACCTTCCTACTCACTTTGTAATCTGCCTTTCAAGAGACTTTAAATCTAAGATAGGTGGCTATCTCTTAGTTGACTAGTCCTTCTTGGCCTTTAGGACATGGTATAGAACCAAGGTGACCATAATAACTATACCTCTTGCAATGTTTCATATTGATCCCTACATTGAAACAAGCTCTAACTTGAATTATGTGATCAATGAAAAGGAGGAGTCTAATGTGGATGATGGTGCTTCCAAACTTGATGGAATTTTTGACTTGTTGATTGATAAGTATGGTGATATAACTTATGATAATAATACTTATGCATACTTTGAGAAAAATAACCTTGGAACTTACATCATGCATGAAGAGCTATTTGAGGGAGCTAAGGTAAGTGCCAAACATTCCTTCTCACAAGCTATTAAAGGTAAGTACAGATTCATACATATGATGATGATGTATTGAGGAATATATTTGATCACCATAGTGGGAAGAATTATTTATTCATGCCTACTATTGATGAATCTACCCTTGATGATGAAACTCATGAAGAAGAGGAGGATGAGTTATGTTTGAAATTCAATGCCATATGTCAAGAATTTGACCAAATAATTAAGACTGCTCCTCCAAAGAAATGTATATCTAATGTGATTTTTGATAAGACTAATTAGAATTATCTTGAGTGTTTTATCAAGCATAAAATTAAGGGCCATGTTGTGAAAGAAGATGAATGTCAATCTACTATTTAAAACCCTGTACTCCTATAATGACCTAGTGGAGTCAAGGTAAAAACTTTTATTGTGATTCAAAGAAAGTCAAGAACTCCATCTTATGTTGATAAATTTTTAGAGATGTTAGATCATAAATAATAAGAACTTGATATTACCAAGAATAAAGTATACCATTCATAAGAACACAGGCAGATTGAGACAACTATCATACACTCCAATCTGTAGTTTGAGTGTAAATTAGATATGAGACTGATAGAAAGGGTTTTATATCTAATAAAGGCTCTTAGAGAGTAATACAGATCATTCATGAAGGTTTTAAATATTCCACTTTTAGGTATAATAAGGCATAGAGTTGGTAAGTTTATTAACCATACACATATGCAAGTGGTTGATGATGAGCATGTTCCTCATGGTAGATTGCCTTAATGGAGTGACAAAGATGCAAGGGGAATTATTTTTGACCTTGGCTAAGGTATGATTAGATGTTTTAACTCAAGAGTGAGTTTTTTTAAATAGTATATTAGGTGTGTGTGTTTTTATTTTAGTTGTGTTATGTCTTATAAGTGTCCTAGTTGAACAAAAGTTTATTTCTCTTTGGTGTGTCTTATTTTGTGTGTCTTTTACTTATGTTTTGTGTGGTGTCAAAGTTAATTTATGTGTCAAACTAGTGTACATGTGACTGTATGAACTAATGGATTAGATTAGGCAATTGGTCTTGGCATATAAAGCATTCCACCCTTGGAAAATCACCAAGAAAGTTAATCATTTTTTACCACAAGTCAAAATGGGTCAACCCCTATAGCAAAACACTTGATATAGGGGTATATTATGATGTTATAGGGTGTGTTATAGTCAATTTGATGTCATTTAATGTCATATTAGCCTTGTTAATAGTCAAATTAAGTCCTTATGTCATTTTGAGTCACTTACGGGTCATAAATAAAGTGGTATGCTTTTTAAGGTGTCCATGTGTTCCAAACTTCCTTACAACATCCAATGTGTTAGATTCCTTGTTAGGAATGCTAGGAATAATTGAAAATTGTAGGTTCCTAACTAAAAATAAATAAAATAAGTGGAAAATAGGGATATTCAAATGTTTTAAAGCCTATGGGAGAGAGTGTCACGAGGGAGAATCTTATGGGATGGATTTTCAACTTCCTTGGACTCATTTCCATGCTTTACATGCTTTAAAACTACAAAAATTGGGATAAAACTTTTATATCTCTCCATCATTACACTATACAAGCAAAATGGGTCAATAGGTCTTTGGATAATATATCTATTACGAGGACTTGTAGGCCAATATATCTTGGTGGTGGATAGTACACTTGGTAAAATTCATTTTCATGTTTTGAGTTCAAGGATTGGTTGCCTTTATGAGCTATCCTTAACAAGTTAAATATATAGTTTGAGAATATATATATATATATATATATAATACAACTAATAAAATTGATGATATATGATGTGAAATTACTTATCATATTTTTTCAATCTTTGGTTTCATGTTTGTAAGTGTTTTGATGAGTTCAAACTCCTCAAGTTGGAAGTTCATGTTGGTAGTGAGGTTGCAGTCAGTTTTCATCAATTGTAAAAGGTGTCTTTATATGAAATAGATTAAATTAAATGTGACATGATGTTTCATGAATCTAAAATTTCATGAAAATATAATTCTTACCAAGTTAAATCTCTAAATATAGCATCATATGAGTTGTAGTCAAAAAGGATAATCCCAACCAACTTCTTGGATGATTACTGTACATAGTCATCTAAATGAAGTGTTTTGATATTTGAAAACATTAATTAAGGAGAAATTAAGTTTTTAAAGAGGTTTAAAATATTATTATATTATTATTAATCAATTTAAAACTTCTAAATGGCACACAATGGACTATGACAATTAATATAATTTATACACAGTCATATACATTGAGATGTACACCTATGAGTGCCTACAAAAGGGTATCAAGTTTAAATGGGAATTGAAGCTTGTTTGAATAATTATAATTTTTAATAATTAATTTGAAAAAAAATTATAATTTTTTTATAATATTTTCAATCTCGCATTCCATGTATATAGCTCATCTCCATACTCACTACCTTGTCTGCAATGTCAAAACACACCTACAAGAGAATGAGAAATATTGTGTTGAGAGTGTTTTAATGTTTCAAATACTTCAAGATGGTAAGGATTAATTGAGAAAAATTTATATGGAATAAAAATCATTGAATTCCTATATATCATGCATACAATCTACATTCAACTTTCATTGCCTTACATGTTAATGTAAGTGCATCTACAAGCATACACAAAGACTTGAAACACAGTAATAAGGATGTACTAACATGTTTTTCGGATTTAATTAGGTTTTAAGATGAATTATATTCCTTGATAACCTGATTTAAGGTCATATAATATGCATAATACATATTCTTACCTTAACTACCTTATATGTTGCTGTGTGTGCCTCTAGAGGCTACCACAGAGACTTGAACATGGTCATGGAGGAGCTTAAAATATTTTAAGGTTCCCATGAAGGTTGTAGAGGTTAGATATAATTTTTTATTCATGTTAAAATAATTATAATATTTTAAATCCTTGATAAACCATCTTAAAATTAAAGGGATTAACTTTAGGGATAAAGTCCCTAAAAGCTCCAAAATAGAGCCCTCAATGCTTTTAAAGTTAATATATAACAATGTTGCTAGAGTTTTGATCAATACAATTTTTTTAAAATTATATCCCTATCCTAGGGTAAAATCATTTAAATAGGATATGGAGGTTGGAAATTAGGGAGGATGTTCTAGAGTTTCAAATTCATGCTTTTGTTCACTTCAAACTTCCAATGATGTCGATAGGTTTTGAACCTCAAAGGACCTTCACAATTCAAAGTGGCAATGTAAGGCATATACCAAATTTTGAAGGGTCATACTGAGTTTATAAAAAAAATTATGTTCAAAATAGTGTCAATAAATTTTTGAATACTAGGTTGTGACCCCATTAACACCTACAAGTGTGTTTTGGCCTCACACAACTCAACTATAGTTGATTGTGGAATACTACAGGTCCATGGTGTGATCTTAAGAATGGAAACATACAAAAATAAACATTTATAAAGTTCATAAATTATTATATAACATATAATATAATCATAAATCTTGTGGCACTAATTCTAAGGATAATGTTCATGTATAGGACCCCCATTTTACTCTAAGATAGTCAACTAAAGCTGATTCTGGTAGATAATGAGAAAAAGTGTGGTGTTATGAGTGTTGGTATTATATGATAATGATGTGGATAGGTAAAAATGACTAGAAAATGACCTTGTAAAATATAATAAGGTATTGAGGAAATATCATAAGGTTTAAACCATGTAATATGCACCTAGAAGTGCCTCTTTCAAACAAGAAACATAATCAGCCTATCAGTCAGGTCTAGTGGAGCAAGGATATGGGTTGAGGATGAAAGCATGGATGATAGGAGGTTTTTTAGAATTTAAAATGAATTTATTATGATAATAATAATCCAATGACACCTTCATATCAGTGAAAAGAGGACATGGAGAGGTTTTCAAAGGAAACACACATTCCACATTCAAGACACTATACAATGAACTTTCCCATGAGTTTGCCTTGGATTTTGAGATAGTTGAAGGAGTAAAAAATAAAACCAAGCCTTGAAATTAAACATAAGGGGTAATAATAAATTTAAAAAACTCCTCAAAACACATTTTTATCTATGGTAATAGGAAAATTACCCTCTATTTTGTCTTAGACATAGGGCACTCCCCAAGGGTGCAAACTTGTAAGCTTTGAGAAAAGAAGATGACAAGGTGATTTGAAAACCTAATGAACCTTGAAATAAGGTTTTTAAAGATATTATATAAATGGAACCATAAGGATAATAATTCATAGGGTTTAATAACTCATCAAGGTGTCTTAAAACTATAAGGATGTATGCAGACATACTTGGTCTAGATTAAGCCTATTACCCATTTGGGGGTCTACTACCGCATCTATCATTATGAGAAAATTAAAAATACTTGGGAATAGGTTTTTAGGGGGTTATCAAGAGTTTTAAATCTATTTTAATTCACATATAACCACATGAAATCCATTTCTTGGCTCAGACCAATTCAGGGCATACAGAATGGAAGATTATGCTCAAGAGGCTAACTTAAGATGATCATACCTACATGGAAAATCTACATGGGATCTCAAAGATATATAAAAAGTTGAATAAGGTCTTGATAATAATTTTTTGAGATTGTTTCATAATTTCAATTTTAGATATTTATAAAAAGTTCTTAGAAGGCAAAATGTCCTAAAACCCTTGCCAAAGACCTGATTGGAAAGATGAATTAAGAGATGAATCTATATGGAATTTAATGTATTGGTAAATGGCTTGAGGTTGTATAGGATTATTAAGGGATCCTTCCAATAAACTTGAGTTTTATCCTACTTGTATGGATAGGTAATAAATTTGGATTTATTTGATTTTTTTTGGTATTGTGGTAGGTAGAAAAGGGTTTCAAGAGGTAAAATACACTTTGGGAGAGATATTTGGACTTAACCTATCTCACCATACTCATTTTTTTCCTCAATTAAGCTCTTAAGTGTTTCTGATAATACCTCCACTTTAGCTAGTCCAAGATGGCATAGTGAACAAGCAAGTGAGAAGGTGAACACTCTAAGTGTGAGGAATTTTAAGGTTTACCTAAGAAATATACAGCCATGAGGGGTCCTACTAGGTGTCATGTACTCATTTATATGGATAAAATTATAAAAAATATGACAAGTTCGGTGCCAAGTGTCAGGGGTGATTGAAAGAGGAGTTATTTGCATTGTAGGTAGTGATAACTCACCTATAAAGGAATATTGATGATTATGGATGCAACCAATGCATGTTTTAGAATGTATAAAACCCATACCCATTACTTAAATTATCCTATCTATCACTATTCAATTTTGGGACATTCCAAAAGGGCCAAATGATGAAGGTAGTTTTCTGAGCAAGTAAAAGGAGTCTTATGCCACATTTCAGGAGTTTTATGACCTCAAGGGATATTTTTCCTATGATAAATTGCATGGTTTATTTACTAATTAATTTTTTTCATGTGTAACTCCTCGTCTTAGTTTGACAAGTGTTCTTATGACACTTGGACTTCTCTCTTCTCATTTCTCTCTGAAATTCTATAAGTAGTAGCCATTTTGGCTCTTATAGACTAATAACACAACATGTTTGGTGAATCCATACTAGAATGAAATTGTATTCTAGATTTGATAAATTAATACAAGTATGGTTTTTATTTCATGAACATTTTTCTAAGTGTGCAAAATGATGTATGGTAAAGTTAGTGATAAATTTCTACCCTTGCTTTCCTTATCCTCTCATGTTTATGTAAGAATTCTTATTCTAATATGTCATAAAGAGTGTAGTCAAGTATTTTATGATCCTTTTAAGTGTATAATTATTATTTAAGTGTGAAATATTCCCTCTAGTTTACTTATCTTGTGTTGCCTCATGCATCAACTCTACATTGAAGCACTTATGCTAGAACCTTCTAGGACTTAGAAGCTAGTTTGTATGCCTTGTTTCTTAGTGAAATAAGTATGATGGTCATGTGGAAATAATCTTGGTATATCAAACCATTAAATTATTTTCATTTAATTCAATTTTCTAACTCTTTTCCTGAAAAGTAACCAATTAGTTAGGTGATAAGCATTGCAAGGTCTATTCAGGGAGCTAGCCCTTAAACCTAGAGGTCTACTTCTACCTATAGGTAAACCCATATACCTATAAGTATTTTTATGTTTCCCAAATATGGAAGAGGATTGAACACCCTCTTCTAGGGTGAAATATTTGGTGATAATATAAATAACAAAACTAAACATGCATAAAAGATATATACTCACATCAATATAAACAAAATCCTAATACATGGAAGAGAAGTACTAATGCATATCTATCTACTCTTACAAATGAGGAACAAAGTTATGAATAATTACCTTTGAAGATGAACCCATCAATCCACAATCTCTCTCTTATCCAAGGTTATTCACAATATTTTGTTGTAGTATGTAAGGATAATAAGGATAAATCATCTCTAGGCTACACAACCTATCAATGCATCCAAAAGACTTCTCCACAATACAAGATCCATATCTTTAAAGGAAGTATGAAACCCTAAGTTTTCTCCTCAAGTAGAATGGCGGATAATCATATTCACTATATCTCTTACTTCTTATTCTCTTCTCTAAATAATGGCAAGATGATGTTTTATATATAGGAAGATTTAACCCTAATCCATTCCAAAAGTTTTCACCGATAGGGTGGACCTAGTTGACCTAGTACTAATATTGACAAAAATTCACTAGGTCATGGGCTAGGTCAGCCAAGAGCCAACCTAGACCCAAAATGAATTTCACTATTAAGATTATAAGGTTGACCTAGTAAACCTAGTATTAAAAACTATCAAAAGGGGTTTTAGGTTAGGAAAAGGTGGAAAAAAGGTGGGAAATGACTGGAGGAATATACAAGAGAGAAAAACAAGCTTAGGGAAATAATTTTCTAGATATAAGTGTGTAGATAAGAATTAGCAAAAGGGAAAAAAATATTACAAAGAAAAAAAATTCTACCCACCCCTTTCTTGGTGCACTCCTTAAGGCATGTACTCAGAGAGATTGAGAATCGACATGTTCTTGCAAGATAGAGAGCATTAATAGTTGATAAAAGTTTTAATTTATTATGTGTATACACAATCTAGATTATGATAACATGCTTACACAAGATGACTTTATTCAAGACCCTTATGGTGATGATGTAGTTTGAGAGATTTATCCTTATCCTCCTTTCAATTATTAGTCTAGGGAATAAATCCAAGATCCTGTAGCCCATTATTTGGTTAACACACCTCTATATTTAGAGTAAGACCAAGTGTAAACCACATAATATCTAGCTAGCATACCATCAATGTAGAACAAGTCCAAAAACAACCATATTACATTGCTATGCCATTGACATATGATCCTTATTTATTTGATCATCAATTACTTGAAAACATGGATGAGGTCTTAGTTAGATCCATGGAGGTAGGGGCCAAGTTTCTGGTAGACTTCCCCCATGAAAATCTACCTAGTCTAGTTAGAGTGCCTCTTAAGATATATTATAATCAAACCATTGAACATGCCTCTATTATCAATCCTCAAATGCTCATGCCAATGTCATATCAAAACCATAATATGCTTGTCATATAAAAGGGCCTCATGGAGGACCACTTTATAGAAATACAAATAGCATATCAAACCTATTTGAATCTAGCATGCAATTTCAATACCATGGCCCTGTCAAATGCTTCACTCATAGAATTAGATCCTTCAATATGAATATTAATCAAGTTGAACATGGTCAAAATAATCTGGGTATAGACTCATTTATGCAAATTAATTTAGTCAATGACATGTTTAATGTCCCAACTATTGAAGAAGTGTCTACTGCTTCTATGCAAAAAATGTGCCAAACATGGTGGATCACATGCAAGTATCTTCTAAACTAGAAACAAAGTGGTTTAACTAAACCAATAAATAGTCTATAAAAACAAGTGCCTTTAGTTAATACCATGAGTGTTTCACAATAATAGGGGGAAGGAACTCTTATGTCCCAACCAAAACAAATTACCTCTAATCCTCAACAAGTTCCTTCATCAAACATGTAACCACAAGGATTAAATAATCAAATAATGACTAGTGATTTACCTCAACAAAATGTGATGAATGTTACTCCACCTCAATAGGTGATGACTAAAATTACATAATAATAAACATAGTCTACTGTACCATTGTAGTAGAGGCAAAACACTATTCCACCTCAATAAATGGAAAAAAAATTTCCACCTCGACAAGTACTAATAATCATACCTCAAAAATTGAAGACAAACATATATTTACAAAATAAAATGTTGTCTAATCAATAATATATGTCTATTGATAAAATATAAATGTCAAACATCCAAAAAATGTCTACTTTACAACCAATGTTTGTTCAACAAATAGGTACCCCTATCTAAACTTACCAATTAGGTAGCAATTACCTTTTTCTAAACATGTGCCATAGATCTAAAGATATGGCCCATGTTCACAACAAGTCCACCTTATTCAACTAGGTATGAATAGTTGAAAATAAGTCCCTACTCAACCTCAATAGGCATAGTAATTTACTAAGAGCCATATCCTTCTATCATAACCATAATTCCCTCAAAATTAAGCCTATATACAAAATCCAAATCCTAATATCACATAGAAATGCATGTAATTTCAACAACCACATCCCAATACATGCATACATATTATTGGCCGGTTCATACACCAAAACAAAATTCCATAATAAACCATTCCTCCATTATAACTTGGTCACAGTAATCCACTTTTGACCTCCTAGTCACAACCTTAGCCAAATGTTCCATCCAATTTCTTGGCTCAAAAACTACAAAAAATGAAGGATGCAATTTCCACTATTAAATTATGGAAAGAAACCAATAATTTCAAGTTATATGATGTGTGTTCATACCATTTAACATGGAGTATCTATAAATACCATTTCCTTCAAGGTAGGAACCACCAAAATTTAATAAATAGAAGGGGTAAAAGGGAACCTAAGGCTCACTTGATAGAATTCTTTGTCACTTAACAACCAATGGATTATAGTGAAATTTATTTAATTATTTTATTTACTTTAATTCTATCAAGATAGGATTTAGAGTGGTTCCTAAAATCATCAAAGAATTTTGTATCTAATTTTGATGACCTATCTGATAAATTTGTGCAACATTTATCCTATAATATCGAACATGAGATTTCATTGGTAGATTTGACTTAGGATAAGAATGAAGTTGGTGAAATCTTTGAAATATATCTATATAAATGGAGAGGACTTGCTATTTACTTCACCCATAGCTTTATCAGACAAATAATTTTCTATCATGTTTACCAAAAATTTTCACAGTGAGATATCCTATCATGTGGAGCTTTAGTGTGCACATAACTTATAGCATATCATAGAAAAAGTTTTGATAATTTAAAATTCCATTATTAATAAAGGGATTACTATGTTAACATCTTTGAATCAAAATTAGAACCAAAACCAAGGAACATGCCAAACCTAGAACCAAAACTAGGTCCAAGCACAAGCATCAACACTAGCCTAGTACATTAATTATGAAAAATACAAGAAATTCAACCACAATTTTTTTTTTGGGATATGGATTAACTAAATTGAATCATGTACAAATGTTTAAAACATTATCTACTCAATTCATGCCAAAAATGCAACTTACTCATCATCAACAACCCATTCAATAAGTGTAACCTTTGCAACATCCTAAACCTACTCAACCAACACAGTAACCATTACCTTTGAAAATCCTCCTCTAAGAATAAATGACCCATCTTTTTGAGTCTTTAGAGACCTTGGAGAATTTATAGAATCTGTATTTCATAAGCTAGTCTTGGCTAGCATGATTAGTTTTCCAATTTTGAAGCATTATCTCAAGGGTATTCCTTATTCAAGATGGTATCAAGAGAATGTGTTTTGTGAATACCATCATTTTCATGGACATAATCTACATTGTTGTGTGTAGATCAAACACCTCATTAAAAATATGTTGGATAATGGGGAGATTAAACTAGATAATAGAGCATCTCTGTCTAATTAAAACCTCAATATACATCAAAACCCTTTTCCATAGCATAGTAATAATAATCAACAAAAATAAGAATGAATGCCAAAAAAAAAAAAATAGTACCAACAGTCATGACAATAACAACAATCTCAACAACAACAATAAAAACATCAAATGAATGTGAGGAACCAAGGCCAGAATGATTCCAATAATCAATAGACTTACCACGTAGTTGTATATGACTTCACTAAAGTTGTAGGTCATATTGTTAAAGGTCATAAATTCCACCATCACCATCATTCCTAAACCAAGTACTAACAAAGCAAGATTATTTCTAAATAATTATAATCAATCCTATGCTAGTAATCTTTCTTTGACTTGAGACCACAAATAAGTGAAATTACAATTATGGATTACTATTTTGGGACCTTATATCGATAGCTCATCATTACCCCATGACCACAAATAAGTACACTAAAAATTAAGGATTATATTATATGGTCCCCCTCCACCATCATTTCTTAGCAACAATAGTCTTGAATCTAATCCTGATTATGCAATCATAACTCTATGGTCAAATATTACAATTCTAGGCCCATAACTATCTGCCATTGAACCAATCCAACCCACTATCCTGGCTTGGAACAAGCCATATATTTATATGAAGGAAAAGACATTTGATATTGTGTAACAAATTTAGAAAATTCCCACATAAATTTCCATTTTGGATTTGTTTCATACACCTACTACCCACAAAAACATCTTGACAAAATTCCTAGGCTAATCCCAAGTTCTAAATGACATATCCCTAGACAAATTCTATGCTTTGGTTGGAAATCTAGCCCCAAGTCAATAGTTGAACTTTAAATAGATAAATATGCCATCCTTTGGCCCTCTCCATAATAATCCATGGTACATTGAAGTTATCATTGCATGACACAAAGTGAAATGTGTCCTCATAGACAATGAATCAGGCCTAAATATTGTGTATCTAAAAATCATCATCTTAGAAATATAATAACTAATCTATAGTAAAAAACCATCACTATCAAGGCCTATGACAACTAAGAGTGAGAAAAATAAGGCACCATTAGCTTGCCATTTATTGTTGGGACCTTGACCCATGATACTCTTTACCATGTGTTAAACCTAATTTTTTCATACAATTTGCTTTTGGGTAGACCTTGAATACATTAAATTCATGCAATCCCTTCAAAATTGTACTAGTATCTCAAGATATCACATTTAGGCATGGATGTCACCATTTTTGGAGATTTATAACCCTATAAACATTACAAACATTTGGAGGCTAAGTAGAAAAGTTAAAACTACTACTTTAGCCTAGATCCAGTTCCCAAAAAGGATAAAGGTAGAGAAATACTTGTTGAATTACTAGATGCCAATTACATAGACACAAGCCATCTTGTTCATCTTCAAATATGCCACCTCTTAAAATGCCTAATCATTTTACCATCCTAGTTAATGGCCTAGGAGAGTATTTGACCCATGATACTTTTCACATTAACAAGATTCCACCAAACCCCAAGTCCTATGGAAGACCTAAAGTCAAGCCACCTTGAATGGAATGTCAATGAAAAGGAAAGGGAAAAGTTCATAGTCTAGATCCTATCATTTTCACACTAGCCACTATCTAAGAAAAGGACCCACTTGCCAAAAATGAATCTTGGTTTTATAATGACAAATTGGTTGATTGCTACAAAAATGTAAAATATCTCATTCCTTATAGGATCATGGAGAATCAAGCCTATGAAGGAAGAGGCTTTGGGCTAAATCAATGGGGTACTCTTGAGTTAATTTATATAACTCAATATAAAGAAACTTATGGTCTCAAATTTAAACCACCTAAAGATGAACCCATATATCTTATTCATGTTCTAATGCCAATGACTAGTGATGATGATGTTGACAGTGAAGTACAATCCAATTAAAGAATTTATGAGGACCTTTCCAATACCAGTTTTTTTGGCACCCATGCCATTTATACCATTACCCTAGTAATACAATGTAATCCACTTCCTTTTTATCACCCTCAAATTATGGCCTAAGACCAACAAAAATCCCTTGTGCCTGTCGATGAGTTTGATAATGATGAGGCCTTTTTTGATTTTCTAAGCCTAAGAGACAATATTCCATTGGGAAGCCATAAACAATGGTTTTATATCAAACTAAATCTTACAACCTATTTTGAAGAATGGGTGAATACCCTTAGCCATAAATAAATAAAACATTGAGGTCTCAAAGTGAAAATCTCTTTGAGGCACTTTTGGACCAAGGTAAAAGTAAAGAGAAAGGCCAATCTTCTAGTGCAAACTTGTTTTAGGTTCCATTAGATAGGGGTGTTCATCCTTCCTCAAACATAGCTATAAATTCTACCAATGATGAACTTGCTTTTGGGTCTATGTTCAATTCAAATGAATAACATGACTTTGATCAAATTTATTAGGAATTTCCAATAATGTTTATAACATGGAAATCCCTACCATTGGGAGATTCAGATTCATCTTATTTAGGAGAGATTAAAGAACCAATCTAAATAGAGGAATTTGTAGTTATAGGTTGAATCAAATCACTTCCAACTATTCTATAAGATGGTTTGAATCTCCTTGTATAAGACACTAAAGAAGCCTACATTAGGACTCTAGATGACCTTAAATGGATCAAATTAGGCATGTCCCTCACTAAGGAGGAACTCAAAATCTTTATATCCATTTTGAGGTATTTTTTTGATATCTTTACTTGGACCTATTTAGGCATGCCATGTTTGGAATCCACCTTCGTTGTACACCACCTTGTTGTACATCTTGATGCTAAACTTGTAAAGAAAAAATTATGCAAGATGTATCCTCATATTGATGTATTAGTAAAGAAAGAATTAGAAAAAATCTTAGAATCAAGATGCATCTGATTGATTGACTACTTAGAGTGGATCTTGAATGTTATGAAAATTAGAAAGAAGATATAAGAAATAAAAATCTCTGCTAATTTTAGAGATATAAACAAGGCCTTCCCCAAGGATGGATTTCTTGTACCAAACATTGACATGATAGTTGAATCCACAATGGGGTATAAAATGCTTTCAATTATGGATGGATTTTTAGGGTACAATGATATCCAAATTATGCTAGAAGGCCAACATAAGACAATAGTCACCTCTCCATGGGGAATGTTTTGTTATCAAGTTATGCCATTTGGTCTCAAGAATGCTGGGGTAACATACCAAATATCCATGACTAACATATTTCATGATATGATGCATGACATTGTTGAAGACTATATCAATGACATATTGGATAAATCAAAGACTCAGGTCGATCATCTAACTGCACTACAATGAATATTTGAGAGGGTTCATAAATATAAGGTCAAATTCAATCATAGGAAGTGTGTCTTTGGTGGTAATTTAGGAAAACTATTAGACTTAATCAACTCTTATAGAGGCATTGAAGTTGATCCTCCTAAAGTACAAAAAATTAATGAGATGCCTCCACCTTCTAATTTAAATTAGCTCCATATTTTTTAGGGCAAGATTCAATCTATCAGATGCTTGATTTCTCAGTTAGCTAATAAGTGTCATCCATTTAAACATTATTAAATAAGGATGTCACATTTCATTAGGATGAAAAATGCCAAAAATGCTTCTAGCATCTCAAGGAATATCTTGTCAATATACTTGTGTTGTTACCACCAATGCTAGGAAAGCCATTACTATGATACATATTTTCCACTGACAAAGCCTTGGGGGCACTTCTAGCTCAAAATGATGACAATGGAAAAGAACATTCCATGTACTATATAAGTCATACACTAGTTAAATATGAACACAATTATATACCTATTGAAAATATTTTTTAGATATGGTCTTTATAACACAAAAAATATGACATTACACAATTTAAAATAAGACCATAGTTATTTCCAAAGTAGATCCACTCAAGTATCTACTATCCAAGATATCTTTACAAGGCCACATGGCTAAATGGATCATGCTTCTAAGTGATTTAGAGATAGAATATGTAAAAAGATATAAAGGGAAAAGTGATTGTAGATTAGCTTGTTGAAGCTTCCTTTACAGATATCAAACCCCTAACTTTTTATTTCTCAAATGAGTCCATCATGACAATCATTGAAACATCTCTTGGGAAGAAACACTAGAAGTTGTATTTTGATGGATCATTCACATCACATGGATCAAGGGTAGGCCTATTATTTATTGCACCACATAGGAATATTATCCCTAAATCATTATATATCATATTTCCTTATAATAACAAAATTATTTAAGAAAAATCACTAATTACAGGGATTTGTTAGATAGTATAATGGAATATTCAACATCTCATAGTTTATGGTGATTCTTAATTAATCATCAATCAGGTTACCAACCACTTTTAAACCAAAGATGAAAATCTAATGCCATACAAGGCCATGATCAAGATTCTCAAACAAATATTTCCAACATATAGTTTGAACACATACCAAGGGCTAGTAACATGATAGTGGATTCCATGTCCAGTATTGGTTATTTGATCCATCACACCAACAAGGTAAAAGAATACCAATTCCTCATTGAAAATCTTCTAGTTCCTACTTATGAACCTTCAACCATCATAATGATCTATGATATTATTGGCCATATCTCTATATGGTATTTATACCTCTTTACCTACCTTCATGACCATATTATGCTACTAGACCTATCATGTAAACAATAAAAGGCCTTTACCTACCAAGCCTCATGTTATAACTTACTTGGCCCAACCCTTTATCACCATATATTTGATGGAACTCTACTTCATTATTTACATTTGGTAAAAGTAACATTAGTGTTATGGGAATTTCATGGAGTATGTCGATCCCACGCAAGCATGGTCATCCTAGCCAAAAATCTCCTATGTATTAGTTATTATTGGCCAAATATAGATGTAGATACAACTGATTATGTTAAAAGCTATGAAAAATGTCAAAGGCATACCAATATAATTCATTACCTAACTGAAAAATTAAAACCAATGCTTACTTCATGGCCTTTTAAAACTTGGGGACTCGATCTCATTGGGAAGATTAATCCTACCTCATTTGATGGACATAAACACATCCTTACTGCTATTAAATATTTCACTAAGTGGGTTGAAGTTATACCCTTCACTTACATGAATGGAAAATAGGTTTAAAAATTCATCTTTAACCACCTCATCTTCCATTATGGTATCCAATCTAACATTCTATTTGATAATGGTGGATCATTTAAAAATAAGGATATCAAAATGCTTTGTGTCGAGTACAATATCACCCAACATTTTTATACCACATATTACCCACAAGGTAATGGTCAAGAAGAAGCATCCAATCAAACTATTGTCAACATCTTTAAAAATATTATCAATTATGATTGACATGATTGATACCTACAAATATTTTTCACCCTTTGGGCATATCACACTAATTCCATACCCCAACATGAGCTACTCCATATTTCCTATTTTATGGCACTAAGCCATTCTTTGTATTGAGATCAAGTTACCTTCTCTGTGTATCTCATTGAACCATGTCCTAGATGATGAATATTATTTATTAGCTCATCTACAAGAGCTTGAGTTACTAGATGATAAATGTATGATCACTATCATCAACATTCAAGCATACCAAAATAGATTTTGTGGCCACTATAACTGAAAAATCAAACATAAAGAGTTTGAGCTTGGTGATCTTATTCTCAAATAACACCATAATTGATAAAAATAAGAAAGGAAACTTCAAACCTAATTGGATAGGCCTATATATCATTATTATAAATTATGGCTCTAGAGCATATATGCTCACTACACTAGATGGAGATGAACTTGATGCATTGATGAACATCATATACCTCAAGCATTATTTCACTTGAGAGACTTGGAGAATTTTATATGAGGCACATTTATGTTATACCATATCATCATCATCTTTTTACTATACCCTATACCATTCTACCATACCTTCCCAAATAAGGGCAAACTATAAGCACCCAATTCCGACCACAACTAGATTTCAATATGACTTCAGCTTGATTTATACCAAACATTACAAATTAAGCCTAAGAATAATTTAAAGTCCCAATTTTGGCTACAAATAATTCATCATTGTTCAAAATCATGTTGATGCATCTTTATTTGGGAGACTAGTCCGTATGTGATTATAATCTCTCATAGATTCATCCTTAATCACTTTGTCACTAACAATTGGTAGTTTGGCCTATGGACCCATTAAGTGGGACACTTGATCAAATATTAAAAGAGGTAAAATTATAATAAAATTGAATCAACCAATTAAAAAAGATTAAATTCTAATTTGAGTTATCCATTTGTAACTAATGAATGTCTAAAAATGGAAATTCCAAAAATCAAAATATCGAGCCTTTTCATCATTGCATTTATGAGTTGTCAATCTCTTCCAAAATATCTCAAAATATTTAATTTTATATCCATGTATATTAATTTAAAATCATAATTACATGGTAAATTTTAACTCAACTAGAGTTAGCCTCAACTCACTAAGGGTTAATTTGAACTCATTCCATGTTTAAACTCAACCTTAACTCACATTTAGTAAGAGTTAACTTTTGAGGCTATAAATACAAGGCCATACCTATTGATATCTAAGATATCTTGGTGTAATTTTATAATGCTCAAATAGATGCAAATAAACCTTGAAAGTAATTTTACCATGCCAAATTCATAATTTAATCAGCCAAACCAAGGTGCTAAGGAGAGAAGAAGCAAAGAAAGCTTTATTGTCAAAGACTTCTTGATGCACAAACTGAGCAAGCCATTTAGAGCTCAAATGAAGGTAAAATAAGGTTTTATTTTATGTTTTAGTTATTTTTTCATATGAATGATTTTATCTACACTTTCCCTAGTATCTAAGTTAGAGTTTTTAGGATTTTAGTGTGTTATTTTGATTTGATTTATTGGACTAACACTAGACTAACCTCTACTCTATGCATTCCTTATTCACATCACCAAATTTAGAGACATAATGTTTAGGCTTGAAACATTATCTACAAAGACACATTTAACCTATGTCTAGTTATACCATCCTTGATGTACAAAGGGTTTTTATGCAATGGGCCTAGGGATGACATATCACTTTGATCAAAGGTAAGTCGTTACCTAGGGGCCAAATTTCTTACCATAGCTTTAAAATTATAAGGTGTACTATCATTATGTATAAGGGATTGGCTTAGGTATTCATTAAGTATACTCTTGTGAATGCTATATGTGTGAAATAAAACCATGATGGATATTTGAATAGGCATCTACTATAATTATTCCATAATGTCATATGTTTTCTCTTTGGCATTGAAAATTGGATTGTTCTTTATTAATATAGATGTTTGGATGGGTTCATTCATGGAAGAAGGATGTGGGAATTTTATAGTAATCTTGGCTCATCGAGTTTTGATTACACAATATTGATTTGATATTCGGCCTATGTAACTAGATGAAGAGGTAAAAGGGCCTAGAATGGTAATTCTTGGGAAGTGTTGAGCTTGGCTACTAATATGGTCCAAACAAGGATTACATGCACAGGGAAGTTGGTACGCATTATTATGAACTAGTCTAGGTTGATTGGTATTTGGTCAAGGGTTGATGGTAATGGAAATAATATGACCACTTGTGACATGTCCTACAACATTGTTATAATTATATTCAATGGCATGATGGCCTCCTTGGTTTGATTGATTAGTTTGACCTTGGTTATGACCATTTTTTATTGTTGTTGTTTTTTATGATGTTGTTGTTGTTTGGGTGGTGTTTTTTTCTACTATTATTATTGTTGTTAGTTTTTGTTATATTGAGGAAAAGGGTTTTTATAGATACCCAGGTTATGATTAGATGTAAGGGCATGGTTATCCCATTTTATCTCTCCATTATCAATCATGTTCTCAATCAAGTGTCATAGTTATATGCCATGGCATATAGAGTGTACCTTAATTCAATGGTACTCACAAAACTTGTGCTATTTTTACCAATAAAGAAAATGAATTACTTCAAAAAAGGGCTTTGGCATAAGCCATATTATCATATTAGCTTGAACCAACTTGTGAAAAACAATATTAATGGGTTATATGAGGTCATTGAATGCTCTAGCGATGGGTGGTATTCTCTTTGGAGGAGGTGTTTATAACTGTTAAGGATTTTGTATAAGATTTTATAGAGATCTGGGTTGAGTAAGTGGATGTGGTGGTTACTAAATGGGTGGAGGTCAATGAATAGCTAGTGTTTGCATTATTTAGACATGTCACAATTTAGTGACCACATTATTGACAACATAATTGTTGTGAATATATGCTTTTGGTATTTTTGAAGTATTGACATGAAATGAAATTTAATATGGTATATGGATAGGGTTTTGGTTTTGATTATGGCTTTGGTTCTAATATTGGCCTTGTTGGTTTTGGCTCTAGTTTTGATTGGAAGAAGATAATTTGATAATCCCTTTCTTGATAAGGGCCTTTTCAATTTGTATACCTTTATCAATAAATTATTCAAAAGTGTGAGAAAATTATAGATTGAGATGATAAGATACCATACTATGAAAAACTTGATTAAATATTATAACCAATTATTTGTCTGGTAGATTATGAGTGAACCGGCTAGTAAGTGCCCTCCACCGTTGTAAGTAGCCAATTTTTTTTCACCATTTCTCTATTTTTCCTGACCCAAATATACCACTATAATATTATGTTTGATATTGTATTATAAAATTTGTACAAACTTATCTTAAAGGTCATAAAAATCTAACACATAATTCTTTGACAGTTTAAGAATCCATTCCAAGGCTTGTCAAGTAAAACTTATAAGAAATAGGAGAAACATATATATCACTATAGGCCATTGGTTAAAAAACAAAAAAAGAATTATTTTAAATGATATTTTTGGTCACTTTACCCTTATATTTATCAAATTTGGGTGGCTCATAACCTAGAGGAAAAGGTATTTTGAGGTAATCCATATTAAATGGATATGATCATATCTCTTCTGATTTGAGCTTCTTAATTTGCTTCCCAATTTGAATGGATTGAATCACATTCTTCATTTGATGCATCTCTTAGGATATAAAGATATATGGCATGGGATATTATAGTTGGGGTTACATAGAAAAAGGTGGATTACCTTAGCTAGGGTATAATGGAGGAATGACATATTGGGTAATGTTCATTTGATTAGTCGACTGACTAGGAATACATATGCGTGTATTAGGATTATGTTATTAGTAAAATCTAAATTATTATTGATAATTTTTTTATAGGGTTAGAAACATGGTTTTTATTTAAAAAATATAATTATAGTGGAGGTATTTGGTTAGGAGGAGTGTACTGTGCATGTTAGGTTTGGATAGGAACTTGTTGTTGACTTGTCCCACCTTGTTGTATTAATGGTACTCATTGTTGGCTAAATCCATGATTTTGAAGGTGTTGTAAGTTATATCCCTATTTTATATGAGGTAATTATTAGGTAAAATTAAATTTTTGCCTACCAAGTTTCTTACTATAAGTTATTACCTTGTCATTAGGTAAACACCTATTATGGATTGGGCACTTGTTAGAGGTTAGGCATTTATTATTAACCAACTAACACTCTTTATTGACCAATAGAAACATGTTGCTAATTAGGTAATGTTTGTGATGGTTATGGTATATTGGTTTATGATTGTGTTAGTAGAATATTAGTTACCACCTATTGATATGGTGTAGTGTTCAACACTTGTTGGGGTAGAATGTTGGTCTATTTTTGGCTACTCACCCCCAGAGACATATTTGAGGAAGCTACTAGTTGAGGATTGGAATTTTCTTGTTGTATTTGGGGACCATGTGTTCTTATAACTTGTTTTAATCCACTTGATTTATTGGTAAGAGAAACATGTTGTGTGTTTCTCTATGGTATACTAGACCCACCTTGGTTCACATTATAATTCACTCATGTGTTATCTACTATGTTTTACGTGAGGCCTTTTACATGAGATAAAATTTATTATGTAATAATTAAGACATTTAACATGTATCCTAATAATGATATTTGTCCAAAAGGGTCTATGTTATGATTTACGTAGCCCAAAAAAATAGTTTATACCCCTATTAGGGGAGCAAACTCTATGAGTGGTATGCTTGAAATGGCCATGTCATTGAAGTTCTAAGATAGGTTAAGATATGATTACCATACCTACTATAATTGGTCATCCATTGGACCTTTTCCTTTTATAATAATATTTAGGTCATTTTTATGTATTGGTACTAGAGCTTGATTATAACTAGTTGAAGCTTATTCAAACTATTGAACATGAAGCACGTTGATAGGTGTTCTAATCAAACTAGATAGACTTTCATGTGGAAATTATATTAGGAATTTCGATCCTAATTATACCTCACTAACCAAAATTTCATATTTTTTTCTAGCAAGTGACAATAAAACAAGTATGGGTCATAAAATTGTTGGTGTGGTTACATTGTAGGGCTATTATTCTTGGTTATTTATGATAGGTGTCATACTAGGAAGGTATTATGCCATTTGTTATTGATCTTATCCTAGATAAGGTAGTGTATAAACTAGGTACTATGATAATGGGTCTTGCACTTATTCTGTATATCAGGTAGTGTAAGAGAGATATGGATACCTCATATACGATACATCACCACCATAAGGTAATTAAAAAAGGGGTCATTAGTGACAATGTTCTTATAATCTAGATTATACATGGTACCACTACATGTATAGCAAGGCATGATTAAAATTATGACTAGGTATCTTGAAAAAATGTCTGTGGCAAACAAATGTGGTCTAAGGTAAATAACCTTTAGCTCTTTAAAAGAGGTCCAAAGGTGAAATGTCTATTCTAGGTGTAAAACATAGGTAAAATGAAAACATGAAATGGTCTTCAGAAAAGTGTTTGAGAAAGGTAAAATTATCTTGATATAGGTATAAAAATAAAAGGAAAGGTGTTGGGTCTTTGGTCAAATATCATAAAGCTAGATTTCTAAACTAGGTCTGAAGTGTGAAAAATAATGCTAGGTTTTTGGTTAAAAGTCACAAATTTAGAATTTGAAACAAAAAGGTCTAAATAAGAACTATAAATAAATATAATTATAGATAATTAACCCAATTTTTTTTGTAATTGGCTCAAAAAACTTAGTCTAAGCATATAAAATATTCTTGGTAAATGAAACTAGGACATTGTTCAACTCAGCACAAAGGACTCTAAATTAGGCACATGAAAACAAAACACACATAAGTATAGGCAAAGGTCTTTAAGCCAAATGATAAAATAATATAAATTTCACAATCCAAATGTAAAAGGTAAACCACCTAATCCCAATTTATACAAAGCTTTAATGGAGATAGAATTAGTTTAGGATCTAAACTTTGAAATATTAAATTTCAAATTTAGTATAAAAGACTTTGATTTTATAAAGGCAATAGGCTAGACTCAATTGGGTAGCATAACCAAAAATTTCTGGAAACAAAGGTATGAATGGGTTTTGAACTTGGTTTCAAATAAGGAAAGTGTTTTGAAATAAAATCGACAGTGTCACAATGTTCCTTTGAACAAGTGGTATAAAATTGGTTTTTGAAATATATAAGATGAATGGTTTGGAATGATTTTAGTATCATAACATATCTTAGTTAAAATTAATGTGTAACACGTCTTATTTGGAATGTTTTTGACTCATTTTGACTTGGTATACAAAAAAATTTAGACCCAAAATTAATTCTAGTAAAAGAAATAGTAAAATCACCTAAGTGCATGTCCTACTCTAGAATTGACAAGGTGTGTGTATCTTCCACCAAATTTTCCATTGATATATTATTTTTATAAGGAATTAAGTGTTAATCCAAAAATTAAAGAGAATATGTAGGTAGGGTTTTAAATGCCCCTCTATATCCTATGAATTGGTACGTGGTAAGGAACTTAGAGTGTCAAAGCACTCAACATTTTTCAAGATATTCCATGGTAAAATGGGGTTTATCTAAAATCTACAATTTTCAAAATGATTTAAATGGTCCCAAGTGTGGCTAACATAAGGGTGCATAATTTAATTTATATTTAAACTCACTAAATTTTATGTAAAGGTATAACCCTTTACATAATGACTTTATAAGTGTACTACTTAGCAAAGTCTGATGTTTAACATGAACTGATTCAGATTTTTATTAGAATTGTCAGCATAACTACTCAACCACTATTTAATTCCATTATCATGTGACCAATTTATATAAACCACCATGGATTGGGTTTGTTTTGATGCTAGGATATGAAACCCCAGGTTAACACACCCCTAAATAATTTGTAAGGAGGTGATGAAATCCTACCTACAAGCCAATGTAGAAAAATAAACAAATGAAAAATATGAAGATCTTTAGGGTCATTTTTGGGTCACCCAAGTTGCCCAGAGCATGATGAGATAATAATTGATTTTTTTTCCATTTCTAGAATCAACCAAAGAAGGTAAGAAACAAGGAACTTTTGATCATCCAAGTTCCCTAAAGAGGATAGGGAGGAGTATACAAGCAAAGTTCATTTTGCCAAAAAATAATTAATCTAAGAAATTGAATCTAATTAACAAACAAAATTGAATAAACAAAAAGAAAAGGCTCTTAGGATCTCTACTCTAAGTTTCATTTTTCATTTTAAACCACTAAACCAGATGTGAATTGAAGTTTTGGCCCCTTGGCTTTGTTTTTTTCTCTTGTAATCTTAAAAGATAAAAATCAAAGTTTGTTAGGTAATTTTTAAGCACTAAAATGTAAGTGTGTATGAAAATTTGAAGTGTTTTAACCTATTATTTTCCACTTATTTTCCTATAAAAATGTTATGGGGTTCACTTTTTTTAATTTAAAAAAGTTAACCAACAAATAATTTTTACTTTCAACCTCTCAAGTTTTTTACACATAGTGAAGTCACTAATTTTTGAATAGAGCAAAGTCTTCGATTTATTGTGGAACCAAAATAGATAGAAAATGGTATCTAGAAAATTCATCATTAGTTATAAAAATTTCACCAATTAAGTTAGTCAAACTCACTATTTATGTCTAAAAATAGAGCAAAATCACTGAATTAATGAGATAATTTACCTTGCAGAGTCACTAAAATGTAGGATCGAACCACCATTTTCATTTGTCAAAGTTTCCATTTCCATAGAGGATTATTCAAAATAGGTTGATATCATTGATTTCAAAATATATTGATGTTGAAATTTCTTGTGAAGTCACTGATGTGAATTCACTGTTTCCTATAAAACAAATAATTACACAATAGAGGACAAAATAGGCAAAGCTACCATTTAGCAAGGCGAAGTCACCAATTATTAATTAAATAAAATTACATGAAATTTAGTAATAAAACTAAAGAATTGAAGTTTTGAGTGATATTTTTAATAAGTTTTAAGGTTCCACATCACTCATTTGGTCCATGTGGGGTGTTGGTCCCATTGGGTGTGGTATTATGTATCATTAGAAATTTGAAGAGCTAATTTTTTTTAGTTTCTTATTAGTGAATCAAAAGAGAATTCAAATAAAATAATACAATAAAAATAAACCACTCATGCCTAAGTAATTGGTTGAGCTTAACATGATAAGAAAAACTATAAATAGAAGATAAAACATAAAACTATGTTACCTCCCTTATCAAAACTAGTGCTCATTTATTGGCATAGAGGATGCTCATGCTTGGCTTGTGGGAAATAGAGACTTTCATAAATGCAATTTCCATTTTTGTATCACTTATCTAAGACCACATGAGGCTTGTCTTGGATTTTGGAATATTATCCTTGATTACTATGACATTATAGCATTGGATTGAGAGTTTATTTAAATAGGGGCAATGTCACTTGTATTTATAGGTCTTAAAAAAACTCTAAATCAGGTATAATTAGGTTTATTTTTAACCTTGGTTGTGTCTATATTAACCTTGGTAAACTTTAGATTAACCCTAGATTAGGTCAAATAAATTACGAAGGCTTGATAACTCATAAAATATATTTATGAGGCTTGAAAAATCATAGATGATATTTATGAGGTTGTGATTCACCTTTTCTTTGAATTTTAGGAATTAATAAAAGATATTATTAATTCTCTTGACTTTGACCTCATCTTTATTTAAAAATTACTTTTTTAGAATATTTAATTCTTTAATTTATCTTGAAATTTTTACTTAAGAATATAATATAATTTTTAATTTTTAATTAATCCTACTTAGGGTTTTTGGAATTTAAGATTTATTTTAATGTTTTACATTAATAGATTGAAAGGCTAATTTTGTCAATTTGCTAGGCTACAATTTGACTGGGGTTGAATCCAAGCTAATTTATTGTTGTAAATAGGATGATACCCTAAATGAAGAAGCCTTGACATGATTTTTGTAGTTATATCCAATCCATAGACAAATTTTTGAAATCTAGTGACTTCTAGGCTTAAATTACATCATTTACCTATAAATCCATCTGGTACTTGGTTTAGATGTGAAAGTGGCCAAAAATGAGTGTCTACATATTCAAAATTTGAATATGTTTAATTGTTTGTGGCCCTTGGATGTATGTGTGTGATATTTTATTCATTTGTGAGACATTTGAACATGGACATTGCTTATGGCTCTTGGACCTATATGGGTAATATTATTTTGTGTTGCATTTGAACATGTCCATTACTTGTGGCCTTTGGTCTTATATGTCCAATGTTTTCTTATATGCATGAAATTTGAACATGTCCCTTATATGTGGCCCTTAACAATAAATGTGACATTGCATGGCATTGTGTGTTATGCTTATTATGCTTGTTAAGCTTGATTAGTGGTGTTATGATCCATATCATATAGTTTTACTACATAGTCTAATTTATATATGGTTACTTTACTATATAAATCATTGTTATATATATCTAGACATGACATTTTTATGCCTCACATTAAATATGTTACATACATGCTTCAATAAAAATTACAATACTATGACAACATAATCTCTACATGTTGACATAATTACACATGATTATATATTTTATCACATGACATATTTAATGCTTCTTTTGAGACAAGTGGATTGTAGGCTACATACCTCATCAACGAGATAGTATGTCCATAGTCCATGAAATCTATATAAATTTACATACATCACCTCAAAAGGGGAACATAACAATGGGATTGTCTTAGAGATCTAAGTCTCCATGAATAGAAAATTTAGATTTGAGATAAAATACATGTTTCAAAGACTCAAAGTATATAAAAAAATATTTTATGACAAAATATAGGTTTTTTCAAAGTATTTTAGAAATCAAAGACAATGAAAAATATTGGCATAATTATATATATTATTAGGGCATATGACATGCATATAAAATCATTTTACAGATACTTGAGTCCATATTTATACAAAATTTAATGCATATGAAAAATAGTTACAAGAAAATAAGTTATTAGTTTCACATACAATTAAAATCGAGCATATAGATGCATGACATTATATATCATTTAACACATATTCAAGGGGTATGATACTTGTTCATACACACATACATTTTTAAAATTTCAAAAGGCATGATAAGTGGTCATGTGCATATCATATAAAATTTAATTTACAAATTTAAAGGCAAATGTTTATTCAATTCAAATCTATTAGCATTGAGGTCATGATTGGGGTATGAATATTCTTTATTCTATTTTGATCATGCAATTTTAAACCTAGATCTATTATATTTATTTGATTTAATGGCCTTGGTATTACTTCTAGTGAACCCATTACATGGTTCCATATTTCTATTATGGGTGATGTAAGTTTAAGTCTAGTGACACTCAATGATATTAGCATCACTTCTAGAAAACCCATCATGGTTCCACCTTCTTTCGGATTAGTAAAGTGGTACTTATCCCCATTTTAAGAGTTGGAGTAGGCATATTTATAACTCAAGGGCTAGATTAGTTATTCAAAATTGGGACTTGATCACTCTCAATTTTCCATTTTTTCAACATAAGGAACCATCTCTCCAAGTGGTTAAATAAGGGGACACATTTATGCAATGCTTCATCATATTTTATAGGTTACATGGATATATGGTTTCATATCCTTATAAGTTTACTCACTTTCTCTATTATCAATTTTTAAAATTTCAACGTTTAGTTTTCTCAAATTTCAAATATGGACAAATAACTACTTCATGTACCATTACAAGTGTAAGGTTTCTTTAAATATGTGCCCTACACAATAGGAGTATCCTGTAAAAGATTAAGTGTGTTATACACACTCAAATTTAATCTTTATCTTTTATTTTAGCAATTTCATTACTAGAATAAAGTGGGGGGGGGGGGGGGGGGAGAATGTAGACATATAAATCTAGTCATATGTACTCAATAATGTTAATTCTTGACACATCCTAAACCATATGACTTAAAATACATGATTATTATTTAGCATTACTTTAAGCCATTTATATATATGTGGACTTGACCTTATATTTTCAATCACTTCTCCACAAAAATTTCCAAATTAATACTCAAAATTATTTTTATCATCCTCAAATTAATTCTAGTATTTGGAGAGCTTATTTAATTTTTTAGAACATGTTTACACTAGGCATACTACTATTAGGACCTATTCACCTAAAGTGGCCTTATTTTTGTGTCAAATAATGTATAGTTTCCAAATTTAAAATATTATTTTGGGTTTTCATGTACATTTCATAAGGATAGCTAAAGGAAATTATCAAAAGGTTTCACTTTAAATGCAAATCAAATGCCATTTATTATTCCTAGCTTGGCACTAACTATTGAAAATTTATAAACTATTAAATATTGAGTAAAATTTACCTATTATTCCTACATTTAAGATCATTCACAAGAAAAATATAAAACATATAAAAAAATTCATGAGTTATCATTGTCAAGTATCAAACCCATATTTATAGCTACATACATATAGTTAAGGAGTAAAAGTACACAATGATTCTTGGTGGGAGAAATACATGTGGCTTGATTCCCTATTTGGAGTATCTAGATACATACAAAATGGTCAATAATCAATGGGGTGATTGGGTAACTCATCCCATTATAGTCCTCCTCTCTTTTTTTAATAGGTTTATATATCTCACAAAGACCTCTAAAATTTCCAAAGCAAAAGGGGGAAAGAAAAAAATTCTTAAAATACTATAATAATCAGAACATATCAACATGATAAATAGATTCAGTTGTAGAAGGTATAATAGTCATATTTTTTTCACTATTAATGTGGACAAGTCCATATTTAATGGATGTGGGTGACATGTGCTATTGTCTAGGGAGCACAGATCTATACAAAAAGATCTTCAGATTATTTTCTTGATATTACACTATCAAAATTCTACCTTATTTTATTTTTCACTATTATAAATTAGTCATAATCAACTCAAAAAAGTATACATTTAACAAACATGATCAATATGTGTTATTGTCCAAGGAGATAGACTTGCTTAAAAGCATATTTAGGTTTTATTCCTAATTTTGAGTAGTCATATCCATGTATTTTGTTGATTTCCACTATCAGATATCCAAAACAAACAACCAAAAACCAAATTTAATCTAAGTTGTTTTATTCATAGTTTTTTCCAAAAATAACATGTTTTTATATTTAGAAAGTTACAATCAAGAATGTTAATAACTATATATATCTAGCATTGTGATATTATTCAAATCATCATTTCATTAAATTTGGACATATGTCTAAGAATCTGTACTTATATTAATGCCATTTATGGCTTTATTATTGTTGAGATTGGATTTCTATATTTTTATTATTAGTTTGTAACTAGTATGATATCAAATTCTGATATTTATACTATTGGTTAATAACTAGTATGAAATCACATTCTAATATCTCTAGTATTAGTTTTAAGTAGTATGAAATTGGGTTCCAATGTTTCTATTATTATATTCCAACTAGTGATAAATTAGGTTCCAATTATAGTCTAATTAGTATTGATCACATAATTCCCCATTGTTATCCTAGTACCACCTAATAGTTTTCATAGTGCTATCTAATATTTTTCCAAATTTTACCTCATATTGACCAATCACATCATGATGTCATTTAAGATTCATAAATATTAGTAGAATAAATGTAAAACATATTTTCACCACATATAATTATTGAAAAATAGTTTTTATCCACCATAAAATTATCCCAATGTACCCTTGTAAAGCCAAAGTGGATTCCATGTACATTTATATACATTTAAAAAAAATGCATTTTAAGGTAGTAACCTTATGAAATATTTAATCACTTCATAACCACATTATATGTCTTAAATCAATGTTCACAATTTTTCATGACAAACACATATCTTCATGAATAATGGACTCATTTGTAGTCTAAGATGAAATCTAAAAAAATGCATGTCAATGGAGCATTCACGATTTTGTGACCCTGTGGTCCCTTTATAATCACCATTTGTATTGATTTTTCTATCTCAAGTTTATTTAAAGCATTATATGTGACAAATTATTGGTTATATTTTAGGATATGATCATAGTATGTTGATATATTATGTCTAAAAAAATCCCACATATTGAGAAATAAAGTGGATTTATCATTTTTTGGGGCCACCTCAATGAGCAAAAAAGAGACCTCCATGACTTTGTGACTTTATGGCATTGTGATGATTTCCATGTGTTGCCTTCTAATATTATAGACTTCTTAAAAGTAATGTATGTGTTTTTATTAATGTTTTAGTTGTGGTATAGTTATATTTATCTACAGGGAAGGTGTGAATGTGAAGGAATATAAGTTAAAGTAAAGATAAAGGAATGATGGATCTACAAAATTTGAATAAAGTCACTTAAATTTTTAGGATGCCATAAACATTAGATAGTAAGATAATATCATGTCCACATGTGTTTGATCCTTTCAAAATTTCAATCATCCTTTCTTGAATTTATCATATATAGTTGGAGTGGTGCCACATCAATATAAAGCTTACACTAGAGGAGATATGACTTCAAAAAAAGAGTATAAAAATACCTAAACATTTAAAAATAGACATAATTTCCTTGTGGATCATCAATTCATAGCCTTATTATTTTTACATTACCATAGGCTTCAGTTATTTCTTAAAACACACATAAACAAATGTAAATTCCCTAACTTATGATACATTTCTCTTGGTGCATCTCCCATGAAATTTTTGACTAATTTGACCACAAGTAATATTAGGTCAACCCCTATTTATTTAATTCTTTTCATAGGGTCCCATAGGGTGTGACAATGTCTCCCATGGTCCTAATGTATTGTGTATTTAGCCTTGATCATATTCATTTTTAGTATTTAGTGTCATTTTATGTCATTCTAAGATCATTTTTAGTCATTTACTCATTTTATATAGTTTACCATAGAGGAAAAGTATTATAAAGTGTAATTTAATGTCCTACATGTTAGATTATTATCAGAGGTGGTAGTCTTGGACTAACAAATGCAGGTGTTATGTTGAAAATAATAAGATCAAGCAGTTTCATATGGATTTCAGTTGTTATACAACCTATGCAATATTTATGGCACATGTGTATGTTTAAAAAGTGTCCCTTTAGGTCCCTTTAACTCAATTTAATGATTTGGTATCCTTAAAAATCTCAAAAATGGAAAAAAACTATCATATTTCTTTTATCGCTCTCTTGTACATACAATAATAGTCAACCAATTTTAGTCTGGTATGGATAGTAGGAGGTGAGTTGGATCAAGTTCCTTTTGTAGATGATAACAATACTTTTATAATTTAAATCCATGGAAATAGTTAGAGGATTGGTTTATTTTAATTTATGAACCATTTTTTAGATTATGAGTGACTCTTTTCTATTTGCTCATTACCATATCCTTCAGTTTCCTTATCTATTTAGATTGGTTTGAGTAATTCAAGTTATGTACATGTTATTAAAGAGTGTGAAAATCCTTATAAAATGGTTATTTATATATTTTGAATGTCTGGTATGAAATATTTGACATGATCACTCTCATAATTTTAGGAGGATTCCATTACAATTTGTAGACTATGTTTGAAAATTATAAAGCTCATTCTCTAGTAAGTAGTTTTAGAATAGAGGATACATGTTGTGTCCAAGATATCTAAACACAGTGATAAAGTTTAATTATAAATTTTTGGTCTAATTAGTGTTATTTATGGAGTGAAAGGGCTAAATAATCACACATAGTCAACTTTCTTGCAACATTTGCCTATAATCAGGTGAAACCAAGCCTTGACTAGTCATGATGATGATACACGAAGGTTTCAATAATGTGAGAAGGTTTATAAAGTGAATATAGTGAGATTGATACTTTAAAATATTGGTTTTTGGATCCAAATTAACCACACACAACCATAAACCATGCCTTCACCTATACACGGTCCATAATTACACCTGTATGTGGCTTCCATAGAGGTCTGCAGTGTTAAATAGTAGGTTTTTGAACTTATTTAAAACCTTCATAAAGGTTTAGTAAATTTGATAAGGCCATTATGAAAATGGTGATGAAATTTCATGGAGGTAGACTTGATCTCAAAGTTTACAATTTGATAAAAGTGCAAGAGAGACATATTACCTTAATCTCTCTGAATCAAGGTTTTGTCTATTTTCAGTGCCATCCTATGATGAAGAAATTAGATATTTGGGTAGCATAAAGTTTTTTTCATGATAAAATAGTTATTTGATCAAGAGAAGGTAATGTAGATAGGACTCCATATCAATAAAATTATCTTTGTAGACTATTAGTATAATCTACAATGTTTTAAGCTTAAATGATCTTTCAATGCAATATAACATATATAAATATACCTTCAAGACAAAGTGACTCCATTTTAATGAAAAATGGAATTAGTGAACCAAATAAAAATTGATGGGGTTGAGTCACAAGGTCTTTACATAGTTTCACACTTACAATATCCACTATTGTTCTCAAAATAGCACCTAGAGGCTAACTGTAGACTGATAGCATATTAGAGATAGGCAATTTGGATGTTGACTTAGCCCTAAGCATGATATGAATGTGTTTAACTATGAGATGATATCAGAGACTCCAATAATAACCTATGACATAAATAGAAATGTTTAAACATGAAAATATAATGTATAAGACACCTCAAATCTCAACATAGATAAACACCTATAGTTTGTTATAATGGGTAAACTAAGCCTTGTCAAATGGAGATGCATGATGAGAAAGTATGAAAATACTAATGATGGTTGAAAATGATGATGATAACTATAAAAAATTTAATAACATAACTCATAATATTATTATATAAAGGAAATAGGGTAAGATAAAGATGAATAAATAATCCCAACCTTACATACAAACCCTGCACACAATCATCAACTTTAGAAGTCTATCTTGAGGAATTGGTGATGTTAAAAATTATAAAGAGGTGATATAGAAATGAAAGTTTGTACATATAACCTAAATGACCCATTATATCATTTTATAATCCTATTTTATAAATGCAAATATGGGAAGTTCCATCTATTTTATCTCAAATAGAGGGCACTCCCAGGTAATCTAGACTGTAGACCTAGTGAGAAGATGGTAAGAGGGTGTGTTGGAAGTCTTAAAAAAATTAAAGAATATGTGTGGGGTTTTTTATATGGAAAAAATTTGGATAAGTATCCAAAATTTGAGGAAACCCTTAGAGGGTTCAAACATACAACTAGCACAGACAAGGCCCATTAGGCCTAAAACTAGGCCTATGGCCTATAAGCACCTAACATGATCCATATTACCATGAGAGTTTTAAAAACACCTTTAGGACCTTGAGGGGAAAGTGGAATAATAGTGGAAACCATTTATCTTCATAGAACATCTTCAAGTTAGTTAAATTTGGCCTACTTCATGTTAAACCTATTTAAAATGCACTTAAAAGCTTGATAGGCCAGTTTCAAGCACTCACATATGTATGGATTGGTTGCATGGTAACCAAAGTATTTTAGGAAATTTGAGCAGGGTACTGAGATTAATTTTTTTTGAATTTTTTGGGATGTTGGATGTCAAGATTTTATTAATAATCCTTAAAAGTCTAAGCCCTTTAAAACCCTCTGGAACCCTTGGTTTTGACTCAATGTAGGAAATACCAATGAAGATGCACTCAAAGAGAATATATTTGACTTAAAAAGTGTTTGAAACTTCTTGAATACTCTCCCATTCTATTTCCCACCTAATTAGTTTGTACCCTACTTGTATAGACATGGTATAAAATAAGATTTTTTTGTAAGTTTGTGATTGTGTTATAGGTATAAAAGAAGATGAATAGGTGAGAGCCATTAGAGGGGTCAGTTGAGACCTATTATAACTATCCATTCCCATTTATCATATAATATAGGCATGGAAACATCTCTATTACAATATTCATCATAGGTAGTCTTGGGTAGAGATTGAAGATAAGGAGTGACTACCAAGTGAGAAGGCAAGAAGTTGGTATTTAAAACTTTTTAAGGTGTAAATCATGGAGTAGAAGTTAAGGGGTATATATAAAGGTGTAATAAATCCTCTTAAATGGATTTGGTTTATAAATTAAAGGAAATTTTGGTGAAAAATGTGAATAATGAGGATAAAAGGACGAATAAATGACTGTAGATGCTAATAATAGGTATCATGGAGTTGGATAGTAGTTACAAATCCATCTAATGATTGTCATGAAATGTTTATGACCCCCATAATATAGTTCACATGTTTCAACCCTTCCTAGTATATTTTTTAATATTCAAGAGATGGATCATCATTAAGGCAATTTTCAAGAAGGCCATTTGAGGACCCTATGCCAGTGTTGGAGGGTTTCATGCTTCAGATGGACATTTGTCTAAGTAGACATTCCATACCTCTATTATACACTTAATTATTTTTAAATATAACTAGTTTTCATGCCTTGAGATGTGGGATTATGACCTTTTAAATTATCTTCTCCTTTTTATCCTCACATTATTATAAATTCAAGCCATTTTGGCTATTGTATGAATTCCACACTTGGTATGGCAAAGACTTGCTAGTTTGATATTGTAATTTGACTATAAAATAATATTTTCAATCTAGTTTTGATTTCATGAATTTATTATCTAAGTATTTGAAGTGATTAATAGTGAAGTGTCTAGTGATAAGTGTCTATCCTTGACTTCTCTTTATCCTTGCATGTTTAGTGTAAGTGGTTCTCACTCTAATAGGTCACATGAAGTGTAACTAGTGTGTTTGAATATTTTTAAGTGTAAACATATCTTTAGTGTCTTAAAATTATCTATGGTTCACTTACCTTGATTAGTTTCATGCATATCACCTCCATGTTTGAAATACTAATGTTAGATCAATTCAATATCTTGAGACCAATGTTGTAAGTCATGTTTTTAAGTATAGTTGTATGGTTGTATAGTGGATATATTTATGGTGTATCACCTATTTATAATATATTAATTTACATGTTACTTATATCAATTTTCATCCAAGTAAATAGTTAGTGTAGGTGATAAGCATTCAAGGATCAATCTAGGGAGCTAGCCCTTAAACCTAGAGGTCTACCTCTACTATAAGCAACCCACATGCCTTGAGGTATTCCAATGTTTCTCAAATATTAGATTAGGATTGAAAAACCTACCTTAAGGTGAAATATTTGGCTAAAAGATAAATTAAATATAATAAATCTATTTGTAACTTGAAAAAAAAATTATTACATAATTACACATTACTATTAATATATTTATAGTTCAACACATTATTATGAAAGTTATTTTTTGTAAAATAGATATTAATATTTAAATCATATTTAAAAATAATAATAAATTTTTATTAATGTCTTAACATCCTTCCAAATGAATTAATGACAAAAAATTTGATTAAATAAATATCAATTATCCATTCATATTAAAAAATAGTACATTCATTGTACGATATTATTGGAGTGTGTTTTGTAATGAACCCATATCTCTAACCAAGATGATATCACATATTAATTTATTATATTAAATAGTTTCACCAAGATATTTGACATTCATTACCATATTAAAGTATTTAATATTTTCACCAAGCTATTTATCATATATATTAATTTATCTTCATTTCCATGTTTTATTTGGTGTTCATGCCAAGATGAAATTGTTAGATAATTTAGTCACCCTTGATCATGGTATGTTAAAACAATTTTTTTATCCATCTAACCTTGAAAATGGTCATTTTTTAATGTTTTAGCATTGTTTAAGGTATTTTTTGGAAGTTAAGGTTTCACGTTGTTTTATTTTATTGTTTATTATAATGTTGCAAAGCAACTCCCTTGAGGAATATCAAGTGTGAAAATTAAAAAAAATTATATGGGTTAAATAAGGTCATTTTGTGACATTTGTAATTTTCTAAAGATCATATCTTACCTTATTTCTACACATATTCTTAACCAAGATGTCATTCCATCATTTCCAACATTACTCACATTTAAAAAACTATTTTATTCATTGTTTTCATATTCAAACTTGGCCTAACATGAGAAATGGATGGAATATAAGATTAAGAGGATATTTATGAATTAAATTATAATTTTTAAATCTTATAAAAATCCATGTACATCTTTCAAGAAGCTAAAATATGGAATTATTCCAAATGAATAGGTTTCATAGAAAAATAAGGCATGTTTGGATGAGATTTTATAGGTTTCTACATTGGATTAGGTGTATCCAACCAATAGTATCATGTAAAAAAGTTTTAAATACCTAAAAAATAATATTATAACCTTATAAAGCCAAAAAACATGCTTAGGTAGAAGGTGTAGGTCCAAAAAATGCAAAATATTACTAAAAACTCCATCAGGTCATTCACTAGTAAGGAAGGTCAACATGTTTAGATTTGGTTCATATAGGAGAGAGAGAGTGTGAGGAATAGTTATATTATGGGTTTAAGGGAACATATAATACATAAAAATTTAAGGAAATAGTTCTGACTTTGAGGGGTAGAGCTTTATGACCAATTGCTAACAAGTTTAACACTTCTAGAACCCTTGCAAACCCCAACAATTTATTTTTCTACTTTTTGAAGAATATATGAGATTTATAGATGAATTATAATGGTTTAAAATAATATAATATGGATATAATATTATCTAAAACATCAAACCAAGGAAAAATTCTAGGGATCATACCTGTAATAACAAGAAATCCTATTGTTTTGTTGTTTATTGATATGGCAAATAGGTTTTAAGATTGTGAAGTGTTTTTAAAGCATGAATGGTGATTAGAGATTAGTTAAAAATAATTTATTTAACCTTATAAAGGAATTATAAAAATAATTATACCTATTAAAATCATTTGAAGATCTGAAATGCTAAGAAAATAGCTGAGTATGCATGCCTAGTTTGGTTGTGTCAATACTATAGGCTTGAAAGCAGTTTTTTATGAGATTTTTTTGATTGATTTAATGCATAAAGTAGTTTCATGATATATAAGGCTATATTAATATTCTATAAAAAAATTAATTAGGTAATTATACCCAATAAATTTCAATATACACATTTCTCTCTCGAGGTCCATTATTTTGGATTTCTAAGTTGTTATATACCTAAAATTGAGTGTTTTTTTTTTCTTTTTGAATTATCATGAAAAAATAGTGATTTTAATGGTTATATGGGTTCATTTAGGTTAAAAAAAATATTAATATCTTGATATACACTATAACTCAAAATATTATTATTTTTAGCAAACTAGCATGCTTATTGCCCTATAAGCCTAGTTTTCACAAAAAGTGCATATTTATAGTTATACTCAATTAAAACTAATTAAAATTGAAATGGAGTTATATTTTGATGTAATTTATGTTATGGATTTTTTTAAAAGTCCTTAAATTTTATGAGGATTGATAAAAATTCAAAATACAAGCTTGTACCATGAAGGAAATATTGGTTTTTGATTGGTTTGTATGGTGTTTGAGTGTGTGAGAGTTCTTGACCAGTTGGGAAAGTTTTTTAAATATTGGGAATAGGTATAATAAAAGTAAACCTCCAATATAATAATTCCTTATGGTTATATGATATTTTTAAAATCAAGATACTAAGTCAAGTAAATATTGCCCTCTCACTTGAATTGAACAAATGAAATTTTAGAGCTTCTTAAGGTCATTTAAGGCATAAGGATCCTTGAGAAAACCATGTATACATATAATTAAATCATCATATGAATCTTAAATTCTTAAAAAATCCCATTACAATGGTTTTAGTTAGTCTTGAAGGGATCATGAATAGTTAGTCTACTAGCTTCATGGTGTTAAGAACTCTTAAACACAAATACAACCCTGTAACATCAGTTTGGAAATCCTCAAAAATGGGTAAGGTGGAAAAAGGATAAAAAATAATCCATGTATTAGTACCCAAAATTTTAACTCCTAAATCAAGAAATGGAAATTTTAAGAGATCAATAATGAGTCATAGAGGACTAAGAGTAACTCTTACACCACCTCTCAAGAGAGCATCATCAAACAAGGCCACCAGATGTTGATGAAAGAATCATATGACTATTTTTTCACCTTCCATTAAAATTTTAACTGATCTCATGATTATATTATATCCATCATAAGCATCCTACATTCACAACTTCTTTCTCTCCCTTCTCTTCTCCTATATATACTCTTGTTGGTGAAGTTGAAATGGTGTTCTAGTTGGTTATGGTCTAGTCCTACCAAAATTGATATTGATTATTGATTTTGAAGTGAATACAAGATGATTTATTCCCTCTCCATCTTTAATTTAGTGTTTTTATGATGAATTATTGATGAATGGTAGTGACAGTGTTCAACTTCCTTGTATTTGTCCTCTTCATTCTTGCATCTTTATGAGTTAGTCATCTTCTTATAGGTAATATGGTGTGTGTCAAGTATTTTTATAAAGGCTAAGTGTTTAAAACATTCACTAGTGTCTCATTCTATACCTCCTGATTAATACATTAGCTATAGGCTCCATATTGAAACACTTATGTTGGAAGGACTATTTTGGAGTTGTGAAATAAGATTTCAATCTTGTTTTAGTCCATAGTAGAAATCATAAAAAAGTAGACGAGAACTATAATTTGGTGCATTACCCACTTTAGTCATTTATTTCATGATTTTTTATTCCTTTTCCTTACAATTTGAATAGGTGTAGTGTTATTTTTGGTGTAACATAAAAGGAGCCAACCCTCTTTGGAGGTTCTCTTTAGTCATAGGTCACCCATAGTCTTAAAGAGTTAAAATTGTGTCAATTGGGTGGAGAGACATAAAACACCTCCTCAAAGGGTAATACTCAAAGTGAAAACATATACTATCCATGTTGATCTCTTTTTTAATTTTATATGATTTGGTCCATGTTTTATTTGGCCTTAAACAATCATGATACAATGCTACACTTTTTACTCTCCTTATAAGTTTCAAATATTGAATCCTAACCTTTTTATCCACATCCTTACCTTTTATTTTGAGTGAAATATCCCCATATTCAATTCCCATCCATATATTTTCATTTTCATTCTCTAGTCATACTAAAAACATCTATCCCACATACACATCCATCAATGGATTTAATGCTTCTTTAGGTATTTCACAAATAGGTCAAATATAAATATCATTATTACTTGGGATATTTTGATTAATGTAGTATGCCCTATGAAAATTTATGGATCCTATTATTTGGTCATATACATTTTTGTATTGAGTTTTTATGAAAAAATAAGCATCTGACATCTTTCTATAATTTACAAATGATATATTTAAATAACATATAACATTTAACCAATACGTTATCTTTAGAACCCAATATTCTCTACCTTAGCTTGTTATACTTTTTATCCAATGTTTAATATATGTTTTTAGTCCCTTTTTTAAAATATTCCATCTCTTTTATCTATTTTAAATATGCCATAGGAGGTTTTCCTTCTAATTTTTTTGTCTCACCATTATCTTTTATATGCCAGATTATGATTAGATGAGACCATTTAAAATATTTTATTACTGTTTTATATTAAAACAATAGTATTGCATCAATGACATGGAACCTAAACATCTTAGGTTTGATAATACCCATTATATTTTGGTTTCCATCCAAAACATGTGGCTTCACAAAGGCCTTGAAGTCATACACTTCATCAATAAGGTAAGGACTAAACATACTTTATCCCTCTTGGCATGCTCTATATGTGTCTATGATATGTAGAAAATAAAATGTGACTAACTTCCATAATGATCATACTAATCTACCAAAAGTCCCATCTCTATCCTCATGAATGTGTTCCACTAGAAGGAAGCTTAAAAACATAATTTTTAATACCCTTATTTATATCAACATGGATGTAAATGAAAATAGGGTACAATTCTTATTTTCACTCAAAGCATTATCTAGTTGTAACTAAAGGTTGGTGGCTATTTCTAAATGAATTTTTTTTACTAGAAACACTAATTTCTTCATAATGGACAAATTTATATTTATACCCTTTCCATTTTTTATGCACTTCATTTTATAATAGTGTATCATGAAATGGATGTTTGGATGATCTAATAATATTATACAATAAATATACATATTTACTAGTGATCAATTCTTTGAGCTTCCTAAGACACAAAACTAATGATGTAACTATGTAATTTGTTTCATGTTCAACAAATAGTAGGCCAAAGTAACCAAAACCCCCATTATTATGTTTATGTGTGAGAATACCAATCAAATTAAGTGGGAGGTTAATAACATTACTTATTAATTTATCTTTCTTGCTCATCATTGGTATGGAGATTTTCATTTTGTCCATTTTATCATGCACAATGATTAATAATCCTTAAGGTTATTACTATGATTATAATATGTGGGAATAATGACATGCACAAAAGCTTTGAATGTATTAATTATACAATTTTTATTTCTCTTCAAGTTTAGATACTAATTTTAGGCATGTGGTGACTCTAGTTTTGTTGTAGAGATTTATACACTCATCAAAATTGTTGAATAAGTTTTTATTTGTAATAGAAACATGTCAAAAATTTTCATTCATCATCATACTGAAGTTTGGTTGTGATAAATGAGGAAGGTTTAAAAAATTGAGTTCCTCATTTCACTTATTTCACATTAAATTATGAGTATAGAATGTAATAAATATTTTTTGAGGAATTTTTATTCCATCCTATCATAAAAAATAAGTCAAACATGAGGAAATGTCTAAATTTATCTCTATGATTCGTGATGTGCAAGAAATAGAAATGATGTTTTTTGACATTTGTTTCTCTTTCTTAATGTTACCATTTACTACATACATATCAAATTAAATACAATAAGATTTATGACTATATAATTTTATCTTTGGGGAACCATAAGTTTTATGGAAGAAATTTTGAAAAACATCCATTCCATCAAATCTCATTTTATGTACCTCTGATTTAAATATTTTGGGAATTATGGAATGTAAAACCCTAAGTAGATAAAAAGCCAATTATATAAACCAAGTAATAAATATAGAAATATCAACAACCACTAGTTTTTACAATAATTAATTTGATTGCTTAGGCTATAAATATTAATAAATTATAAAGGAAATACTTAGCTATAAAAATGACTGAGATAGTCAAGTGGTACGCTAGAAAATGGTACAAGAATAGTGCAAGGTGTTACCAATAAGAAACATGTGTTAGAATCTCCTCTGAATAGTATAACAATATTTATACCAGTAACATATTGTGAAAATGTCCTCTTTCACCATGCTAATGACCCTAAATAGATATAATAATGTTTTTTTGGAGGATATTTACCTTGTTCTAAGAAGTCTATGTCTATGTGGTTGAGTCCTAGATCATTGTCTTTTCTATGTCTTGATTGATCTTGATGTGAAACCTTAAGCTTACATGCTTGTTATAGTTTAATAAATAGAAGTAGAATTAGAGTGGTGTTAGTAGGGTAGGCTAGATGTGACCTCAACACCCTATGTGTTGAATGTTTTGTACATACCAATACCTCAAAAAGTGATCAAACCTGATGCAGTTCTCCCAATTTAAGTGATGGTGCAAGTTCAAGTGAATGATAATATGAATTCTAGTTTGAATAATTTGATTGTGTATTGAGATTGGAAACCTAAGTAATTTGAGATCTACAATGTTATAGATGGGTGTATATAAATTAGGGTAGAATATGGATCAATGACCTTGATTTGCACAACTATTTTTGAGTTTGTTCATGACATTTTCATCTATTTTCCATCAAGGGGATAAATGAATGAGAGTGGTATTTACATAGTGTTAAGGTGTTTGTTGAGACATGAAATGAGACTAACCTGACCCTAAATTGCTTTAGGAAGTGGAAAGATATTTTTTATGGGTAAAGAAGGTTGATGGTTAATAACACTACCCCTTTGACAATAAGAAAATTAAACTATAGACCCAAGGGTGTCGCTATTGTCTAGGTGGATAGAATGGGTGAAAAAGGGTCTAGGGTGCCTAGGAGGTGGCATGATATGGCTTTTGGTATATCTAGTCAAGGGTTGAGTGAACATATAAACTAAACAATGATCAAATGAGGCCCTAAGATAGGTCTAGGGCTAAGGTAAGGATAAGATGGTCTCACGTGACACTCATTGAATTTAAATCACATTTTAGATGACTACATTTACCCCCATTTTATTCAAGAAATACAACAAAGTGGAATGACTAGGATAAAGGAAAGAGATGCATACTTTGGAATTACCTAATAAGTGTAGCCCATGATTGCATATTTGAGTCTATTAATTATGCTCCATTACATGTCCTATGAATAAAACATGTATGAATCAGTCCTTACTTAAAAAATCAAAATTAAAGAAAAAACTAAGATATGAGAGAGAGAGGAAATGAATTAATACACCTCATTAGGTATGCGAACCAATGCTAAATCCTAGTGACATCTTCTATGTGTGTAGATGGTGATCAAATAGTAAATATATTATACTAGGCTAATGGCTTAACCAATCCCCATGTGTAGGTGGATAAATAACTCAAGATAGCCTTGAATTTATCATTACCCACCCTTGTCAGTGGATCATAATATATGAATATCTTGGATTAGACTAATGAGTTATCCAACCCTCTTATGTAGGTGGCTCAAGCACTCAATAGGATATTATTTCATCACTACCTACCCATGTGTAGTATATTCATATGAATATGAAACTATGTGATGTAACTAAAACTATGTAAGATGGCTCTTGGACCACCCAAAAACTATGAAATGTAAAATAGATCAAGGGCCACTCGAGAATGTCAACTATTT
Source organism: Torreya grandis (assembly GCA_037957365.1). Classification (NCBI taxonomy): domain Eukaryota; kingdom Viridiplantae; phylum Streptophyta; class Pinopsida; order Cupressales; family Taxaceae; genus Torreya; species Torreya grandis. Next base: position 529,639 of record JARHVA010005393.1, on the reverse strand, counting down.
TAGATGGAATGAGACATCAATCTAGTGTAAACCTAGTGCATATCTGGTGCATATGGTATTTAGATTATATAATGTGGATAATTACATGGAGTTTTCATTATATTTGAGAGTAATGGTGCTAATATTGAACATATGGGAATAATGCACTATATACATGCCCCCAACATTGATATCTATGTATATGGATTCTAGACCAAGTAATAGTAATATTTGTTTATGCATATTTAAAAATAAAATGAGAGTGATCATGTCATGCATGATTCCCCCAATTTAAGCAAACCTATGTAATCTATGTAAAAAATGAGTAATAACTAAATTTCTTTAATAATCTATGACTGAATGTATGATAATTTAAATTGTAAATGTTATACCTTTCTAGAAATTCCAAAATATTCTATGTTTGAGACTACTGGATAATAGTGTGGTCCCCTTTTCCTATAGTTCATTGTGATATAGACCACTGCACTATGCCATTGAATGATTTGTTATTTCTCCTACTAAGACTAATTTATATGTGACCATGTTTCCCTATATTTTTTTGAATCTAAGATTTGTAATTGTTGTTTTTATGATAAAAAATGTGTTATGAGTGCACTAGGATGACCTGATCTCTATGACAAATGTCTATGAATCCCTTTATTTTGAGGGTAGTTAAAGAACCTCTATAATAATTGTACTCAATAAAATCTATGCATCATGTGTGTTAGATTGAAAACATATTATATATAATTGATAAACCAATATAATGTGTATACATGACATCAAAATGTAAAAGAGTCTGATCATAACTTGGTAATGCATGATGTATGTTAGATATTACATTCACAAGTTTGTAACTATAAATATAACAATGTAAGCATGTATATGAATAAAAAATCTAAATATAATCTATGTAAAATACCTATGGGGATGGGGTATGATGTCAATTAAAACACCCAAAGAGGAAGGAGAGATGCATAATGTCCCTCATGGCATCACAAACTGGATGTGAATGTAACAAACAAGAGACAAATATCATGGCCATGATGCATACATTAAATCATACATACAAACACATGAGGAATGTAAATAAGGCCAAGGGGTCATAATACAAGGGACATGGGCACATGCCACTAAGTCTGAGAAAATACACACATACAAGGACATGTTCAAATGTCCACATATAGAAAAGAGCACACAATTTTGACTTAGATACACATGGAATGACACATTAAAATGTATGCATAGACAATCAAAAATCACACATAAGGACACGGGCACATGTCCAAAGCATAAACATAATGAACATAATTTTGTGTAGATATGTAGATAAATGACATATTCAAATGCCCTAGAGTATGTGTAGAAGTAAAGAAACATAATCAAATTTAATAGTAAATCAAGAAATGAAAGTGCACATGAACATGTGGTATAAATATGTATAAGAGCAAAGATGTACATAAGTTGAGTCTATATTAGTAGTAGTTGGTAAAAAATTAGTGTAGTATAATAAGATCAATATGAAGATATAATCAATGCAAAATTTGTGATATGGAGTATATAAATATTTAACATAGCAAATTGGAAGCTATGTGTATGATGCCCTCAATGGGATGATATGTCAATGTTGATTTTGTGTATATGTGTATGTTCCCTCAATGGGTAGATAGTAACAACTCTGGATCAATGTAGAGGACTTGAGTACTATGGTAATATGTGAATAGTCTAAGGGAACAAGTGAATCATGTATATATGATAAAATTTACTATACTAACATATATAACATATGTAGTACCTAGAAAATAAATAAATGTAAACATGGAAATGTATATAATCTAAAATTTGTATTTTCTAAGTAAATATTTGAATGTTTTATATTTTTGAACATATTATATTATTTTTGTGTTTTATGAGTATAAAATATATACAAGAAATATGAAAAGGAAACTATGTACAAGGATTAAGATAAAGGAAACTATGTACAAGTAAACTATGAGAACATACCAACTGATGAGTCTTATGAGAGACTCACTATGAATGTGACCTATATTAAGTAAAGGAATAATGGATGCACATGATATGTAAAAAAGTATCAGAGATCTAGAAAGTGGGTGCACTGAATAATATGTAGCTGAAACTAACTATGAATTATGGCCATGAATCTATGTAGCTGATTAAATTTGTCTATGAACTGTAGGGCTCTTATGGAACCATCTAGTGTAAGAAGCTATAACTTGTGAGGATGTTCTATGTGGAGTTATTTGGGGAGTCAATAAAATTGATCTAGTTGTGAATGGGGTAGAGAGGTTCTCTATAATCATAACATGTCTTTTATGTAGGGGTCTCTCTAATAATGGTCTCAGTGGGAGAGTATGTACATGTGGTAACATTATGTAAGTAAACCTCACCTATAATGGTAGATCAACTAATATTTAAGGTGTGGTAATAAATGGAATTGTTATTAGTGATTGTTGTGTAACTAGATGTGGAGTAGGTAAAACATACTCATATGGAAGCCCCCCCCCCCCCTCCCCACAACTATAACAACATGATTAGCATGTATATACTTAAGACATATATGTATGGTGAATGGGATGGATCAAAGTTGATGTATCCAAGGCCCACCCAATACCATGTCAAATGTTCCATCACTAGGTACCACTATGAATCTGATAACCATATATATGGGACTAACAAGTAATGGAAGTACTATCTCCTTGATGGAGCTGTAAACATGGCCACTGAATCCACACATAACTATATCTATTTGGTAAATATCCTTATCTAAATATCCCAAGTGATGTAGAAGTGTATTAGTACACATATTGATACTTGACCTTTTATCAACCACGACACTCTAAATAGGATGATGATCAATGTAGACTCACACAAAGAGTGCATATAAATCTAAATCATCATCAAGGATCTCCTATTATGAGAAAGTGATAAGAGGCCTATAAGGTATTATATTATGATACAAGCCAATTATACTATTTATAGGGTGCATGTGCATTGTATGAGTATGATATAATTATTATGGTGGATGTGCCTAATAAGTATAATGAATGCTTGAAGTGTATGTTGTCTCATTAGTTGTATGCTTAAGAAATGGATCAAAAAATATTTTCATTGATTTTGCTTTAGTTGGTTGGGATTTAGGTGTTTTTGTAGGAGTGTTCACATCAATGATATTAGCCTTTATCAAATCTTGGATCTTATGTTGTAAGCTAATGCATCTATTTATAACATGACTAGGGGCCTTATGGTAATCACAAAATGCATTGGAATCATAGTTATTTAGAAGAGCTCTAGTCATATCAACCTATTTGAAGGGAGGGAGAGATATGACATTACATTCCAATATTCATCAGAGAATATAAGATTGAAGTTTAGGAAGAGCTATAAAAGTCTCTTTGGGGGAGTTGATAACACTAGATAAGGAAGAGGCTATGATTCTATGTTAACTATAATCTTGTGCTCATTCTTGCTTTCATTGGGATTGACCTTGTAAGGGGGATCATTTTAACTCTTATTAGTAGATTCTGATCTGACTATGTACTTTAACTTCCCCATGGAGAGGAGTTTGACTTCCATTTCCTTCATTATATGGCATAAATCTATAAATGATGGAAAACTTTTGAAAAATATAGATTCATGTAATGTTGGTAGTAAAATATTATTTAATATACCTTAGAGTTATCTATCTACCATGGGGATACTCATCTTTGATATTATAGCTTTATATCATAAGACATATTCAACTATTGGCTTTTTAGATTTTGGCTTGAGCTGTGAAACTTAAGCATATAAAACCTTGTTACTGATGTTGATTTATAAGTGTGCGAAAACATATTTTCAAGTTGATTAAATGTTGTGATGGATTGATTAGGGAGATCATAGAGCCATTGTAATACATAGTCCTTTAAACTGTGAAGGAATAACTTAGTTAGGATCCAATAATTAGACATGTAGTCCAAACATATGGCATGAAAAATGTGTAGATGATGTTCTAGGTCACCCTTACCATCATATGAGTAAGCTTGGGTGCCACAAATATATATGGAAAAAGTGTTCATGTTATATGTTATGCTAAAGGTGCACATAGGGAAACATGAGAGTCCAAGGCATGATATGGTCTAGTAGCACCCTACTAAATATTTAACACCTTGGACAATAGATAATGGATTTCTTTATTAAGGGATTATACATCTGAAGAGGATGGATGTGTACTAGCCAAAAGAGGTGTTTTCACTAGTGAGATTTGGTTAGTTGTAGAATGTTATGGTAAAATTTGAGTTACCCTTGTATTAGGTGTAACAATATTAACATTTATGGGGTTAGAGGATTGACTTGTAGTGGTATTAAAGATATCTTCTTGAACAATATAGATAAGGCCATCTTTCATATATGAACTTTTGGAAATGAAATATTATAATTATCTCTTATCAGTCTGATCAAATCAATTATTCAATTCTACCATTATAGGTTGGGAAGTAGGAAAATGAAAAGTTGTATATTCCAAACCTTTTAAGAATTTAAATCTATGATTTTTTTTAGAAATGGAATAATGAAGGATATTTGATATTTTGAAATTAATTATTGAGCATAAAAAATAAAAGGATGAAAACCTTAAGAGTATTTAAGGCTAGGGTTTGGATGTTTTTCAAAGTAAGTCAGGTTCACCAAATGATTTAACTATTTTGGTAACTATGGAATGTAAAACCCTAAGTAAATAAAGAGTTGAGTACACAAATTAGGGAATAAATATAGAAATATCAAAAACCAATAATTTGTAAAATAATTGATTTGTTTTATTATCTTATAAATAGTAATGAATTATAAAGGAGATACTTGGCTAGAAAAATTATTTATATGGACAAGTGGTAAGCTAGAAAATGGTATAAGGATAATGCATGGTGTTGCTAATAGGAAATAGGTGTCAAAATATCATTTGGATAGTAGTGCGAACCTTATAAAAATAACACACTATGTTGTTTTACTCACTTACCATGATAATGACCCAAACCAAATGTAATAGTGAGTTTTTAGGAGGATGTTCACCTTGTTTTGAGAATATTGTGTTTGTGTAGATGTGTTTTGGATCACTTTCTATTCTGTGATTTGATTGATATTGATGTGAAAACCTAAGACTCCATGCTTGTTAGAGTTTTGAGAAAAATAATTAGAATTAGAGTGGTGTTATTAGGGTAGGTTAGACATGACATAAACACCCCATATGTTGATTTTTACCTACATATAGATACCTTGAAAGGGGATCAAGCCTAGTGTAGTTCTCCTAATCTAAGTGTTGGTGCAAGTGAAAATGAATGTCAATATGAATTATAGTTTGAATTATTTGAGTGTGTATTGATACTAAAACTTGAATAATCTAAGATTTGGCCTATTATAAATGGGTGTATGGAAAATTAGGGTAGAATAAGGATCAATTACCTTGTTTTACACAACTATTTCTGAATTTATTCATAAGAGTTACATCTATTTTCCATCCATGGGATAAATTAATGAGAGTGGTATTTATATAATTTTTTGGTGATTTTCATAACATGAAATGAGTCTAAATTGACCTTAAATTTCTTTGGGAAGAATAAATATATTCTTTAGGGTTAAAGAAGGTTGAGTGTCAAAAATGTTGACCTCTTGCCAACATCACAGTACAATAAAAACCTAAAGCCTGGACTATTGTACAAGTGGTTAGAATGGGTGAAAAAAGGTTTGGGGAACCTAGGAGGTGGCATGATGTGGATTTTAGTATATTTGGTTAAAGGTTGAGTGCAAACATAAGATATAAAATGATCAAAAGAGGCCTTCAGATAGGTGGAGAGATAAACTAAGAACATGGTGGTCTCAAGTGACACTTATTTCATTAAAATAACAATTTTGATGACTAAAACCTCCATAGATTCCTCACCCATGTTAAATATGACATTTTATATTACACAAATTTATTTTTGGCCTCTTCATTTAGAGCTCCAGTTTTGCATGATTAAACTTTGACTAAAAGAATGGGAATTTTTTTAAGACAGTCTAATTTTTAGAATTGATATTCCACAAATTCCACTTCATCCAAAAACATTGACCATTTTTTATCCTCATCAATTTTTATATATGATGAAATAACAAACTTAATTTTTTTATATGTTTTCTTTATCATCATGGGGTCTTTTCATCACTTTTTTGAAATGATTATAATTAGTTGTTGGGGGATCAAACCAACAATAGATTACACTTGTGAAAGCAATAAACGCGGAAATAAATAAGATAGATAAGTAACTGAAATGATAAATAGCACAGAACAAGATATACAAGAAAACACCCTGAAAACTTGTATTGAAACTCTTTACAATAGGAATACAATTTGAAGAAACTTCGTTCTTCCACACCTCTCTCAGATGCACACAAGATCTCTCACTAGATCTCTATTCCTCAAGAGCTCTCTCTCAAGTACACTCAAATCCAACAACCTGGATTGATGCAACTCTGTACTGTCCTTCAAACATTCACAATGACTATTACAGTTCTACACTTCTCTTACACACTACCACAATTCTAAGCTAAGAAGATCTTCCTACATATAGAAATAGGAAACTTGAGCATGCTCTTACAACAAATAGTTAAGCCTCTTGAACAAGGGCTCTAAAAATAATATTGCTAATAATAGAGATGCAAGCTTGAGTTCACGACTCAAACTTATCATGCAAACACTCGCTGGAAATAGATTTCTGGACACGCAGGTAACTGACGTCGGTTCCTGCCTGTTCGCCTGTGACCGTCGCCAGCCGACCCTATTGCCGACGTCGATGCCTCTACAACTGCTACTAACCGACGTCGGTCACTCCTGACCGATTTCGGCATTTGTGTAGACCCAAACCTATTTTAGTATGCTCCTTGGTGAAGCTTTTAGCTCCACACCCTAACAATCTCCCACTTGGAGATAAACTAGCTGCACTGACCTGTACAGCATCATCTTCTAGCTCCTCCATCTTTAACTCAATCATGAAGACCAATAGAAGTTGAATGAAGATTCAACTTCTCCTTAGTAACTGGCTTTATTAGCATATCAGCAGGATTTTTGTCTGTATGGATCTTCTCCAGCTTCAACTCACCATCTTCCAATACCTACCGTATGAAGTGGTACCTTAGCTGTATGTGCTTGGTTCTAGAGTGAAAGGCTGAGTTCTTAGCCAAATGGATTGCACTCTGACTGTCACTATACAATCTGCAACTCCCATGCTCCCTTCCAAGCTCTTCCATGAACCGTGCCATCCATATCATCTCCTTGCTAGCTTCTGTAGCTGCAATATACTCTGCTTCTGTAGTTGACAAGGCTACAACCTTCTGCAACTTAGATATCTAACTAACCGCTGTTCCACCTACAGTAAAAACATAACCTGTGGTGCTGCTCCTGCCATCCAAATCCCCTGCCATATCTGAATCTACATAGCCATGTAGAGAAGTATCTGAACCTCCATAGCATAAATGCTTGCTGCTGGTTCCTCTCAGATATCTAAGGATCCATTGAACCGCTTTCCAATGTTCCTTTCCTAGATTGGCCATATACTTACTTACTACTCCCACTGCTTGGGCAATATCTGGTCTAGTACACACCATTACATACATCAAACTCCCTACTGCAGAAGAATATGGAACCTTACTCATGTACTCTACCTCATCATGTGAATTGGGACATTGTTCTTTGCTTAACTTAAAATGTCCAGCCATAAGTGTACTTACCGGTTTTGCATCCTGCATATTAAACCTCTCCAACACCTTGTTCACATAATCTTCTTGAGACAATATCAACCTATGATTTTTCCTATCTCTCCTAATGCTCATGCCAAGGATCTTCTTCGTTGCTCCCAAATCCTTCATAGCAAATGTTTGAGCTAACTTCTCCTTAAGCTCAGAGATATCCTGCATGTGAGACCCTGCAACCAGCATGTCATCTACATACAACAATAGAATAATATATCTACCATTATCAAATCTCTTGAAATACACACAATGGTCTGATTGACACCTACTGTAGCCATGCTCAGTCATAAACCTGTCAAATTTCAAGTACCATTGCCTTGGAGCTTGCTTGAGGCCATACAAGCTTTTCTTTAACCTGCACACAAACTTCTCCTTACCCTTGACCTCGAAACCTTCTGGCTGTTCCATATAAATTTCCTCATCCAAATCTCCATGAAGAAACGCTGTCTTAACATCTAGCTGCTCGAGATGCAAATCCTCAAAAGCAACCAAAGACAATACAACCCTTATTGAAGTCATTTTAACAACCGGAGAAAAAATTTCACCAAAGTCAATACCTGGCTTTTGTGCAAATCCTTTTACCACTAATCTAGCCTTATATCGCATCTGTCCATCCTCACTTTCCTTTAACCTGTAGGTCCATCTGTTCTTCAGTGTTCTCTTACCAGCTGGCAATTCAACCAAATCCCATGTTTGGTTCTCTCTTAAGGACTCCATCTCCTCAACCATGCCACGCTCCCACTTACTCCTGGACTCCACCTGTAATGCTTCTTCAAAACTCTTTGGTTCTCCACCATCAGTTAGCAATAAATAATATAAGGAAGGAGAATATCTAATTGGAGGCTTACTTACCCTTTCAGACCTCCTGGTGGGTGTCTTGGACTTGTTTTCAACAATCTGTCCACCCAAATTTTCTGACAGTGACCGACCTCGGCCACCTGTAGACCTGTCACTCGCCGTCGTCGGTTCTGCCTGACCGACCTCGGTGCCTGGTCTGTCGACGTCGGTCTTTGCATGACCGACATCGGTTTCTGTACTGCCGATGCCGGTTCCAAACCTGTCGATGTCGGTCTCTGTGTTTTCCTGCAAGTGATTATTTCTTTTTCCCGCGAGCTCATTTTGGACCATAACTTCATCCAATTCACTATTACTCTGCCCAGATTGATCCAGCTTCTTTATCTGATCACTATACATCACTCTTTCATTGAAAACAACATCATGACTCCTGATTACCTTGTTAGTTCCTAGATTCCAAAATTTGAAAACAAAATCATCTGAGCCATAGCCTATAAATGTGCACCTCATAGACTTAGGATCAAGCTTCTTTCTATTTTCCTTATCTATATGCACAAAGGCTTCACTACCAAAAACTTTGAGATATGAGAGATCTACCTTTTTACCTATCCATGCCTCTTCTAGAATTCCACCATCCAGCGCTGTAGAGGGTCCTCTGTTAATCAGGTACACTGCGGTGTCAACTGCTTCTGCCCAAAACTCTAAGGGCAACCCTGCATGCAATCTCATACATCTTGCACGCTCCATGATAGTTCTATTCATCCTTTCAGCAATACCATTCTACTGAGGTGTCCTTGGAACTGTCCTTTGCCTACGGATTCCTTGTGTATAACAATATAATTTGAACTTAAGACTGTAGAACTCACCGCCATTATCAGATCTCAGGCACTTTAATTTTCTGCCTGTTTCATTCTCAACCATAGCCTTCCAAAACTTAAAAGTCTCAAAAACATCAGATTTCTTTTTAATATAGTAGATCCATACCTTTCTTGTGGCGTCATCTATGAATGTAACATAGTACCATGATCCGCCAATAGAGGCTACCTGAGCCGGTCCCCACACGTCTGTGTGAACAAGCTGCAACTTCTGCCTTTTCTTAGTAGACCTGGTCTTGAGAAAACTAACCCTTTTCTATTTTCCAAATACACAATGCTCACAAAATTCTAGATCCATACTTTTCAAATCTGAAAGCATACCTTTAGACTTAAGTATTGACATCCCCTTCTCACTCATGTGGCCAAGCCTTGAGTGCCACAATTTACAATCCACACCTGAAGTAGATAAAACTGAAGGAGATTTGTTAGTAACACAATTACACAAATAGAGAGTACCTTCTCTCTTACCTCTGGCCATAACTAGTGCACCCTTGGTCACCTTCCAAGAATCTGCTGTGAGAGTTACTGTACAACCCTCATCACCTAGCTTACCTGCAGAAATCAAATTTCTCTTCAAACTAGGAACATGCATCACATCTCTCAACACCCATGTGTTGCCATTTTGCATCTTCAGCTGCACTTTACCTTTGCCAGTAATCTTACAAGGCTCATCATCCCCTAAGTACACTATTCCAAAATCTCCATGGATATAGTCACTGAAATACTCTCTGTTAGGGGTAGCATGGAAAGATGCACCAGAATCTAATACCCAAGATTCTATGTTATTATGCAAAGAGAAAATCAAAGCATCCTGTGCAATACCTGCAACCTTGGCTTCTTCCTTTCCTTCATGCTGGTTGTCCTCCTTGGGCTTTGACCAACAATCTCTACTTATGTGCCCCATCTTTCCATAATTCCAGCATTGTGGCTTCCTGCCATTCCTGGATTTGGATCTTCCTCTCACCTTAGACTTAGATCTTCATCTCCTCTTACTCTTTTCTTTTTGCCTTCCCCTGCTCTCAAAATTTAAAGCGTTCCCAGATGTCTCTTCTGTGCTTTTCCTGCATATTTCCTCATTCAAGATAACACTAACCACATCCTCTACTTTCAAAATATTTGATGCAGATGCAGTATTAGAAACTGCCATTACTAAGCCATGCTAGCTTTCAGGCAAAGAACATAATATCAAAAGAGCTTTTATTTCATCTTCAAATACAATATTGACAGAACTTAACTGATTTACAATACCATTGAAATCATTCAGATGAGTAGAAACAGATCCACCTTCATTCATATGCAAATTAAATAATTGCTTCATAAGATATACCTTATTTGAAGCTGAGGGTTTTTCATACATATTTGCTAACGTAGTCATCAACTCTACCGTTGTTTTTGCCTGTGACAAATTAGATATCACAGTGGAGGCTAGACTCAGTCTTATAGACCCAAGAGCCTTTCTGTCAAGAACTTCCCATTCTTCATCCTCCATGTCCTTGGGCTTCTTTGCTATCCCACCTAACGGTAAGTAGAGATCTTTCTGATACAGATAGTCCTCTATCTACATTCTCCAATGTTGGTAGTTCTTGCCATTAAACTTTTCCATTCTCAGCTTACTTTCTTCTGCCATTGCTTCTCCCACTCAAACAGAAATTCCTGCAGAAACCCCTGTGGGCAACCTGTAATCTGTAACCTGTAACCTGTAACCAAGGCTCTGATACCACTTGTTGGGGGATCAAACCAACAATAGATTACACTTGTGAAAGCAATAAATGCAGAAATAAATCAGATAGATAAGTAACTGAAATGATAAATAGCACAGAACAAGATATACAAGAAAACACCCTGAAAACTTGTATTGAAACTCTTTACAATAGGAATACAATTTGAAGAAACTTCGTTCTTCCACACCTCTCTCAGATGCACACAAGATCTCTCACTAGATCTCTATTCCTCAAGAGCTCTCTCTCAAGTACACTCAAATCCAACAACCTGGATTGATGCAACTCTGTACTGTCCTTCAAACATTCACAATGTTCTACTATTACAGTTCTACACTTCTCTTACACACTACCACAATTCTAAGCTAAGAAGATCTTCCTACATATAGAAATAGGAAACTTGAGCATGCTCTTACAACAAACAGTTAAGCCTCTTGAACAAGGGCTCTAAAAATAATATTGTTAATAATAGAGATGCAAGCTTGAGTTCACGACTCAAACTTATCATGCAAACACTCGTTGCTGTCCACGAAAATAGATTTCTAGACACGCAGGTAACTGACGTCGGTTCCTGCTTGTTCACCTGTGACCATTTCCGGCCGACCCTATTGCCGACGTTGGTGCCTCTGCAACTGCTAATAACCGACGTCGGTCGCTCCTGACCAACGCCGGCGTCTGTGTAGACCCGAACCTATTTTAGTATGCTCCTTGGTGAAGCTTTTAGCTCCACACCCTAACATTAGTGGCATCAAAAGAAACTAGATGCCCTAACTAAGGTCGTCTATCTTCTAATACATCCCACATGTTTATCTCAATGTTTTCTGGGACTTATTCAAATTTATCATCCATGGGAGAACCATATATGTAGGCCACTTTCCAAGCAATCCATTGTATGAGATAATCTTTAGATAGGGAGAATCCTTTGTAATGAGGGTTTAATACTCTATTGTTATGCACATAAAAGGTATTTAAAATCAATCCTTTAAATTGTACCACATCCAATTCAAGTAAATTTGCAATTATTTTTTATGTAGCATATTTTCTTGTAAATAAGCTTAAATGGATTAGTTTGACACCAACACCTTAAAATTCAAATTGTGTTCACCACAAGATATAAGGGATGGAACATATAAATTATCACTCCCTTTAACCATTAAGGAAATTATAATTTCACAAAAAATAATTTTTTAATTAGCCAATCTATTAATTTCATGGGTTGTAGCAAGTTTGATCCTTTAAAACATAAATTTAAAAATTTATCAACCATTACACCAAAATTTAGGGGTCACAATATGAACTTATTACACATGATTTATAAACCCTTAGGCTATGTCATCATTTATACATAAATATTTGTGTTTTAGAACCATAATGGCTATAAGAACATTTATGTTTGAGAAACACATTTTATACAACAAAATTAATTCTATCTTTAGGCCTTATATTGATGGTGATTTTAGTGTCATCACTATAATCTCCCTCTTCTATGATAATACCATAATCCTATGAGTAACTATATATGTGATCACTATGAATTCATGAAATTAAAGAATATGTGTTTTGAAAATTACCTTTATTCCTAGGTAATGCAGTATCCTTTATTATGGACATCTTCTAAAGTTTCAAGTTCCTCAACTGAAAATTTTAACGGTAATTTTCCATATGATACCATGTTAACATTGAAAAAAAAAAATACTCTTCCCATGTATCTATAAGGTAGTGACATCCTACTTGGATACACTCTACCCTCTACAAATTTGGTGCCTTCTAAAAATGAATCCCCCTGATCATCCTCTACAAATGCAAGGCATAATTATGCTACAATAAAAAAAATTAAATGTGAGATAAAATCAAATATATGAAACCATATCAAATCATAAAGAAATTAAAATATAAACATCAATGTGATATTAAAAAAACATGTAAATTATTTTAATATAAATAAGTCCCAAGTAAGTATCTATGTTTTTTTTAATCATTAAAAATAAATATTGAAAAAAGACTCTTAAGTGGTTAAATTTTATAATTGACCTTCCAACTTTCCTTAATTCAACATTGACCTTCAAAATTTATGTAATTTTACCTTTAAAGAATTAAATATGTATAATGTACCAATTAATGTATATCTGTGTGTAGATTTAGTTATAGTTTATCATGAGTTCTAATAGTCCACCCAAAATTTCCCCTTTCATCCCATACAATTTTCAAAAAATTTACACTTGTTATACATTTAATGGTTAAAATGTTAAAAAATGTTACTTTGTTGATTATTAAATTTAGCTTGTTTGTGGTGAACTAGTAGAGTAAACAAGGCACACAATTAGGAGGCAAATAAGGGGCAAATTTTTAATGTTGAAGGGATGTTACTTTGTGGGAGGTTTAGGGAGATCATTAATGTTTTTAATTTTGGTGTCATATTTCTTATTCCTAGAGTAATGTTGGTTGTTATGCCTTTAAACCATGTATACAAACATTTAATCTCCTTAATTTGTTACACAGCCTTAATTTTTAAATTTCTATTCATTTTGACACAGAATAGATGGAACCACCCTACCATTTTAACAAAAAATTAGTTTAGAGATTTAATAACAAGTATAATTATTATTGGTTTGGAGAGTAATTTTATTTTTGAATAATAAGGTATTAATCATATATAAATATTAAGTATTTATTTTGAGTTAAAGTAATCTATTTTTTGAATATTTTTTTTCTTCTCATTTAGAAATAAGGGTTTAATTATTGTTTGAGAGTTTTTAGTCATGGCTAAAAATATATTACATGCATATTTATGTAAGAGGGATGGATGAACATTATTTTTTTAGTATTTTTTGTGACCATGTATTGAATATGATCTCACATAGATCTAATTGTATTTCAAGTATATATTATCATGCTTCAACTATGAGCTCATATCAAATCATTTTATTGTTGTCATAGTACTATGGTTTTTTCATATTTTATTTATTTTTATTTGTACTCATAACTAAGCAATGGATATAGCTATTAATTAAATAAGAATTAAAAATTTATATGGTTATAACTATTGATAAATGTAAACTTAACGATAGATGATATCTTACTAATTAACTTGATAATAAGATAAATTAGTCAAAAATAAGGTTATGATTAATGTTCAAAAGTGGATAAGCTTGCTCAAACCATGTGGATTTGGAATTGTGTTGTACCGTATATATGTTTAAATCTAAATTTATATTTTAAAATAGTCATGTATACATGGAAAATATTTCTCAAGGATATAGCCTTAAGTTTGACCTTCTTTGTAGCCAAAAGGTTCACATTCACCACCTCACTAGGTCTAATTACTTATTTCTTAGTCCAACATTTATTAATTTAATTATATAGATCACATATAACCACATGATGCCTAAAATATGATATATATCCTTCACTATTAGTTATATAACCTTTACAACTTTCATCCATCCTAGGCATTTATGTTTAGGGTAGGAAAATAGTGTTGATGATACTATCCCCAGTCTAGCACAAATGTCTTTAACCTTAAAAAACTCAAATTTGAAAATATTTTGATGTGTATGGGTTGGCCTAAGAATGTCATTAACCCTTATGTGAGGATTATTTCAAAATAACTAGTATAAATACAATTTAAAGCCAATTCATTTGGATAACTATAAATTACCAAGTAAATAACTATTCAATCTCAATCAATCAATTGCATAAATAAGCTATTATACCCTATTCATTACTATTTGATTATTAATCATAAAAGTAGTCATACTAAAGGACTGAAGCACTCAAAATACATCCCATGAGCCATATTTGTAAAATTATAAGCTAGATCACTATATGCATCTTTATACAATATATTTCACCCTTATGCACACAAATTACCACACATATGGGATAAATACATAAGTTTGAGGCCCCTCTTTGACTATTGGATATGTAGGAATCACTAATGAAAAATGGGTCTTTGAGGTCAACTCGACACTGTGAGCCCACTAACCCATTTTTTTGGTAAGGTATCTATTCCAGTGAATTTCATCTTATATTTTAGAAAGGGAGAAGAAGAAAATAAATGTGGGTATGGTTGAAAAACCTATTTGATTGTGCACATATTTGAAACAGATGATTGTGAATAAATCCTTTTTAGCTTGGGAGGATGACCTACAAATAAGAAAGCACTAAGAAGATTTTTTTTATTAGAAAGATAGTTGAGTGGATTGCCTAGTGATAGCTCGATCCTAGAAGCAAGAGCTTCCTCAAGGGTTGTCAATCCACATGTTTTAAACAATTAAATTTATAAAATAGAATAGAAAGTACTTGCATCAATAATTAAAAGGTACTAAAATTAAATATAAGAAATGATTGATAGAAGAATAGATTATAAATTATTGATATAGAAATAAATGAGTTAATACTAATTCTGGATGGCTAGGGTCTAATTCAAAAAATTAGGCAAGGGTCTATGAATAGGTAGGAACATAAAAAATTAGATTTGGTTGGGGGTAAGAGGGTGAAAATAACTTTCTAGAATATCCTAGCATATAGATTGTTTGTGGTTTAGATGACCATTGATGGTTAAGGTCATAGTCAGTGGTCACACTAACCATTGATGATTGGATAGGCCATTGGTGGTTGAGATAACTATCAATGGTTACTATGTGTAGATATGGGTTGGTAAATGGTCAAATTGATGGGATCCCAAAGTTGGATTTCAAGAAATGGGTTGGTGCTAGGTTGAGTATAAAAGGAAAATTAATTAATAAAATATCAAAAATAAATAATTAGCTTGTATAATGATGATCAGGTTGATGCTTGAGGTGGTTGACTCATTAGTGAAGTCTGACATGATTTTGGTAGAGGAATAGTATTTGATGCTTTAACAGAGTGGTAATGGCAAGTTGGCTCTCTAATATGATAGATGGATCATTCGATTGTTGATGATGATTGACCTATAAAATAAAATAACTTTAGATGTACAAGCTCTTTTTAAAAATTTTAGATGGATTTCACCTCCCTACTCTTCTTTTCTTATAGGTAAGGCAAGAGAGTTACAACAAGATGTTAACTAGGCATTCTAATTTTAACTCATGCATGTAATGGCTTGCACATATATTTAGACAAGCTATTTTTAGAAATGCAAGGTGGGTAGATTACATGTTATTATTTAAGGAGGCAAACCTTAATTATCAATGATAAAGGTGACTATTAATGGTCATCTTGATCATTGGCAGTCGAGGGTCAAGGGTGAAGATGTGTAAAAGGGTAGTTTAAGTCATTTAGTCAAACTGACTATGGGTTAGGATTGGTTAGGGGTGAAAGGTCAAATTTGTCCAAAGGGGGTCCTAAGGGGGTCCGAGGGAATTTCAAAATTCATAATCATGGTGTGGGGATTTTTGGTGTCTACATTTTCCCCCTTTTTATTATGCATCTTTGAATCAATAAGCTACAAAACAAAAATGGATTACTAGTCAAAGGTCTGATTTCCTTGAGTATCGGAGGAGGTGTTCCCCCTAAAATTAGGAGTCGATGAGGCAAAAAAAAACTAAGTGTGGGTTGGATAAGGTAGGTGAAAGTGATATTAAAGGTGAATGTCATGAAGGTGGGTGATAGGTTAGGCATTGAAGCACAAATAGGTGCAGATGGTGTGATAAAAAGGTATAATAGCTATGATTGTGCATAGACTTGGTTGTCATAGTTGGTAAAAAAAGGGTAAATGCTAGAAGAATAAGTGATAAGTAGACCTTGTGATCACATATAGGTTAGTTTCTGGGTACACTCATAAGTCTTCTAAGTGGTGTCTATGTTTTAGTGGGTATCCAAGGTAGGAACTGCTCCTAGTGAAAACACAAACTAGTGAAGTACTATAGGTATCCAAGGTAAGAAGTGATCACAAGTGAGTTAGGTAAGTGTGAGGTGGAATAAGTTTAAAAAGTGGTCAATATGGAAATGTTATCACTATAGTCAAAGGACTAGGAAAAAGTCATCACAAAAATGCATGTTAGTTGGGCCAAAATAGACCAAGGGCGAGATGATGAGGTAGTCAGGTGGGTGGAAAAGGTAGTCTCTATAGGTGGTTGAGTTAAATTGAGCTTGCTTAGGAAAATGGGTGATTTAGGTGAGGGGAAAAAGGGTAAGTCCCATAACCATTGATGTTCATGGTGATTAAGGGTTACCATTGATGGTCACCCTAACCATCGATGGTCAGGATGTAAATCTAAAAAAGCCATAGGTCAAAAGTGAAAAGTAAATTAAGTTTTACTCATTTTAACTTTATCCATTATTGAATTTGGAGTTTTGGTGTTTGGAAATTAGGGTAATACGATTGATAATGGTGATGGATAAGGTAGACCTATTGAGTTGTCATGATCAAGAGGACCTAAGGGATCAATAAAGATACAAGAAACATATGGGCATCGATGAAGATAGGTAGGTCTACGATTGACTCCATGGTGGAGATCATGAAATGAGGTAGTGTATGCCTTTTAAAATTGGTAGCTTAGCTTGTGTTTTGTCATTTATTTAGGGTTTGAGGGTAGTGAATTAGAAGGCTATGCCCTTGGTAGGGTTATTATGCTATTTAGTTAAATTTATAGGTGAAATTGGAGATTTATAGGGTGGGGTAGGTGAGCTAGGATATGGGTAAGTATTAAGATAGAATTTAGGGAAGTTTATAGGTATTTAGAAGTTACTAGGGTGGTTAGGGTTTTGGGTGTTCTATTAGTATAACACCCACAATGATCATTGATGGTTGAGTTTGACCATCAATGGTCGATACCATAAATCCAAGTACACTTGACCATCGATGATCACCAAGATCACCAACGGTTGACTCCTCTAATATTTTATTTGGATGCTATAAAAGTGTCTTAGGTTAATTTGGGTGGGAAAGAGTGTTGGGTTTTGTAGATGGGTGATTCTATGAAGGGTCATGTTAAAAATAGGCTAAGGGTGGGTAAGGCTAGTGAATGGTAAATGGAGCTAAGATTTATTTATGAAGGAATTGGTACTTGCTAGGGAGTAGATATAGATGTGTGACTAAGTGCCACTCATCTTCATATAGATGTATGAGAGGATGACCCCAGTTGATTAGGCCCATATGAAGGAGGTTGGGTTGGGGGTGATGAGGTATTATCAGCATGTGCCTTGGGATGCATCTATGGTTATATTAGTCATAGAGAGATGGGATATAGATATGAACACCTTCTTATTGCTGATTAGTGAGATGATGATCCTACTTGAGGATGTATATAGGATCACATGACTACCCTTATGGGGTGATCCAGTCTATCAAATAGAGTGAGAGGAGTGGAAGGAGCACATTGAGCTTTTGTACAGAGATGATAGTGATTAGGTTAGATGGCATGTTGGTGGGTTTAGCTACTAGAAACTATACCAAAGGGATTTAACAAAGAGGAGACTCATGATGATGCTTATGATGGCCATCTCCTGCTTTAATCTTCCCAACTTGAGTAATGAGAGGTTCCCATACATGTTACTGGGGGTGCTGGTTAAGCTACTACTAGGGAAAATTATATTCTATTAGGTACCTATTCTCTTGGTATAGATATATAGGGATTTATGAAGTTTTAAGGCCCACAAGAGGTATGGTATTAGTGTCAACCTAGTTCTATATTACTGGGCCTATGATCACATCTAGGTGCTAAGGTTAGTGGGATTTCCATGGGTAGGATACAAATAGATTGAGTTACTCATTGGGTTCATGTGGTGGCGAGATGACTTGTTGTTTAATGTTGTTCTAGCTATGCCAAAAATTAGATTAGCAATAGAAAAAATAATGCTTTCAGTCCAATGCAATCTCTAAATGAGATTTCCCACAAGAAATGAAAAGGATTTTGTCCTTCAATCTCTAGATATAAGGGTTTTCTTTCTTGAGGTTATAGATGAGCTCTACTTATTATAACATCCCATTGTAGGTTTGAATATATGTGAACTAATCATAGATTGATCCTATGAAGGTTGGGAAGCCTCTATTTATTCATTGACATGATCCCAACCCTAGGCACTTAGCCTTATTATCAAATAATAAATATTATTTTTTATTTGATATGACACTAATATCACTTAATAATCAAGTACTATATAACATAGTACTAGTGTAATAACATTAAAATTCTTGAGTAGTAAAAAAACTTGACTTCTCATCATTAAATCAACCATAGCTTGAGAACTACTTGATAGAAGACCTAAGATAAAGCATTATGAATAGCTGAATCACATGTGTATCTAATGATGGTGCTTTCAAGACAAGTAAAATCAACCCTTAAACAAGGAAGTAAAGTGAAATTCAAAACTCAAAACAAGTAAATTAAAGTGAAACTCATGTAAGTTACCTTCTGAGATAGAAACTTATCTCTCACATGCTCATCCTTGATATAGATGTTAGTGTAGGATCCTTCCTTTCTTTTCATGATTTTATAAACTATTTACCTAACACTTTTTTTCAAGTTATTACATAGGTCTCTCCCTTTGCAATAGTTCCCTCTTTTTACAAACCTTTAGTACTTCATTTTTAGTCTTTTGGTTTAACATTTCTGTCATGAGTTGCATTTTAAAACCATGGATAGGACTTGATCTTCCTCATAATGTACCATAGTCTTCTTTATTTCATACTATTTCTACACATCATTTTGCATCCCTTGTATTTCTCTTTTGTGAGTTGCATTGTGAAACCATGAATAGGACCCAATCTTCCTCGTAAAATACCATCTTTTTACTTACCTCATTTATTTTTCACATGATTTTTGGCACCCTCATGGGTTTATATTTTATGAGTTACATTGTAAGACCATGGATAGGACCTGGCCTTCCTCATAAAATTACAATCTTATCATTCCTTTTCTAGAATTCCTTTTTGATTTTTTGTTCTTAGCTTTAGATTTTTATTATTTTACTAGATGGAATTTGCACAATAATATATGCTAGCATGTTTCCCTCCATTTCCCACATTTTTATGACAAGGAATCACACTTTACTATCATTTTATCCCCTTTTCACATTTTTTTGTGATTTGAAGTAATACAAATTGTTCCATGCATCATTCTTCTTGATTTTATTTAGTTTCACTCCATATTCGATAAAATAAGGTTGAAGTCAACATAAAACTTTTATTTTATGTATATTTATGAGACTCTTAGATACCATGCTCTCTAAAGTTCTCACTCTTAGCAACCAATCCCTACGTATTCAAATGAAAGTCATCTTTAGTACCCATGTTTGGTTTTCAAAATCCATTCAAGGAATAGAAAAATCCATCAATAAAGTTAAAATCCAAATCATTTGAATCAAAAGGAAATGATATAGAAAAGGAAACATATAAATCTCAAAATTTAAAATCACACCAAAAGACATGATTACAAGCACATCTCATATCTCTAATCGAAGCTCAAATTCCACACTTGGCCTCACATAGAGTCGAGGTCCATTGGGGTGTGGCAGACCAATAGATTGGAATAGGAGAATTCAAAAAAATCTATGGTGATATCTAATTTTTCATGTAAGGACCCAATCTTCACAGCAAACCAATGGTTCTGTAAGGGGTCTTAAGGAATGGGAAACACATTATAGGAAGGTAGGTCCGTTTTATTTTTCATGCATATAGCCTTCATGGGATGATCTATATACTTCATTTGTTGACCTAAGACTTGTGTGGCTAAGAGAAGTTATTTAGAGTCCTTAAAGTTGAAAGCCCTCTTACTTTAATAACCTAATTTGAGTGTCTTGACTTTGATAAAGATTTATTCTACCTTAGTTTTTCCTTCATTGTCCCCTCCACCTATTTCATTTCCCCTAGGTAAATGGTTATTCCAAATTTGTTTTCCCTTCTTCTATATTCCCTTATTCTTCACCTCTTAAAAACATGATAACACTACTTTGTTTGATTTTTATCTATCCTTAGAAAAAATAAATGTTTGAGAAACTATGGATTACTTTATTTACACCATACATTTACATTCCTAAATTTATTTTTCTCTATTTTTACCATTTGTCATTTTTTGTACTACTCTTCTATCATGGACACCTGATTTTATACCCTTTTTCTATTGTTGAGTGAGGTTGGCTTATTACTTCTCAATCATCAATGTTATTTTCCCTTCCCTTTTATGCACATTTTTCCATTGTTGAGTGAGATAAGGATTTCTAATGCTCACTCATCAATGTTTTTTTACTATTTTGTTTTTATCTTTTACATTGATATTTTGATTACGATCTTTTTTGACATGTATCCTTGGTTTGAATTGGTGTGTTTGCCTTTCTTACCCAAGGTTTACTTGTTTGAGTGTTTTGGTATTTATTAGCCTTAGATTTTTAATTACTTGATTTACTCCTATTTTGACTTGGTCATTTGTTATAACATAACACTGATCACCTTAGGTTGCCAAATTCCCAACTACATCCCATCCACACAGAACCAATTATCTTATCTTTTCTACATTTGTTCATTTTTACTTTTTAGTTTTGTATTCTTGGGGTTGTCAGAATAAGTCTCTATTCCCTACACAATCAAAAGTAACAACACAATAGACAATCATCTAGTGATAAAGATAAGTCAAGGTATGCATCACATTTAATTTTAAGTTATTTTCCTTTTAGTGATTTTTTAAAGTTATTTTTTCTTTAAAATACTGTAACTTTTTCTTAGCATCAATGTTATGTGTTCCTATGCTCTTTCTCAAATCACCATCCCCTGTTGCACCTTAGTGACATGTGATGAGCTTTGAGTGGGGTATATGTATACACATAATATTTTAAACTTTTATCAAATACTGATGATTTACATCTTGTAATAAACCATCAAGACTCAATCTCTCTGAGTGTATGCCCTAAGGGGTGGGTAGACCATTGGTGTTTCATAGGATTGTTGTCCCTTATTGCCACTTATTACCAATCCAACTAGCTCCTAAAAACCATTCCCTAAGCTATTACTCCTTTGCACACTCTTTTAATAATTTCCACTTTCCATCCCTCTTTTCCTCACCTTAATTCCCTTTTATTAATCAATTATGCTAGGTCAACTTGGTCAACCTTGTATAGTTTTGGGTGATTTTCACTTAAGAACTAGTTTGGCCTTTGGTCAACCTATCTCATGACCTAATGAATAATTATTTGAAATTATGCTAGGTCAATTAGGTTGACCCTATCAACTAGGATTTTTGAAAGGGTGTATGATCAAATATACCTATAAATACAAGATCATTTCAATATGCAATCAAGAGTTATTATTTGCTCATTTTTCTTTACAATATGCTCTTCCACCATTCTACTTGAGAAGTATTAGCTTAGGGTTTCTACTTGGAGAATCTAGTCTTGTGGATAAGTCTTGGATGTTTTAGCCTTTCTTAGTGATCCTTAAAAACCATAAAAACCTCTTGCAAAGCCCCATTGGCCAAATGAGAAATTGAGTCTCGACAGGTTCACATTTAGGTAAGTATTCTCTAAATTTGCTCCTCTCTTTAGTAAATAGAATTAGCATAAGTATTGGCTTTGAATAATATTAATCTTAATATTCCATGTATTAGGGTCTTACTTATAAATAGTTTAATTGAGATTCTCTTATACATGTTTTGATTATTTACTAACCTCTCATGTTGTGCCATAAGTGTTGGTCATCACTAGATTATATTTACTTTACTTATTATTATAGGTGAAATATCAAAACTTAGGAGCCCCTTAGGGTTATTACATGATTGTGTTAAACTATAGGATTTGTAACCATCCTTATCATGGTTTATTGTAGTAATATATCCCCTAATTAGGTCTAATGGATCCCCATATTGGTCATACTTCTGCTTAACAAATGTGTCCCCAATCAGAAGTGTATGGTATGATCAATCTTTTTTGAGCTCAGATTGATTTATAGATATGATGCATTTCTGATTACATACACATGTTTCATCAATATATAAGTGAAATAATAGATAAAATGCTCCATAGATATTGAGTGACAGTAACTCCTATATCTCTAATAATCTCAAGTGTAGTCTCCAAGTAAGTACTATAGTGGAGAGGGAGAGCATCATCCATGCACTTTTATACACCAACCACAAACCATTGATCCCTGAAAAAATCCCCCAAATAGGTAGTGACCCTCCCTTCATAGATGGGTAGATAGTGATAGTGAGGGAATATAGAAAAATATTCTAGTTCCCCATCTACTGTAAGATTTATACTACATGATGTGTACAATAAAGAAATAAATTATAACATGATATCACACAAGCATGTAATTCATACATATGAAATGATAATATCTATCTAAACATTACTTTGGATAAAGTTTTCAAATAACATATGATCTTTAGGATCATATAAATTCATACACCACTTGATTGGATTACCTTCATCCAACATTGATGATGATAATTAAGCCAGTAAAGTCCATCTCACTGCTTAATTAGAACCACCAATGCTAGACTTGGTTAACATATATTTTAACTAATGGGTTCATGCAATTATTTATACTATCAAGTATAAAACATATGCTAATTTTATAAACAATTATTATACATAAATTTAGTCCATCAAATATATGAATGAACCTTATTTATATTATTTATCTCATAAACAATAATTATGAAAAGCAAGTTTATTTACCATACATGTATAATAAAATTCATTCCAAGAGTCTATATTACTTTAGTAAATGTTAAGCAAAAAATTTAACATTTTCATAACATAAAGTTTACACCACTCAATATAACCAACATTCATATTTTTCATAAATATTTAACAACACTCACTTATTCATCCCTTTTGAAACATAGGCTATGTTATTAAATTTATAGTTACCTATACTTCAGTATTTCATGACTTAAATTATTAGTCATTACTATAACTATAGGCAAGCTACTTATTCTATAAATATAATTTATACGGATATAAGAGGACCTAGGTTTTTCTTATACATGTATTCCATATATTTATATTATCATATATATATATATCCTATAATATATATATATATATATATATATATATATATATATATATAATTTAATCTATAATTAACATTCTAACTACTAAAAAAACTTTTTTTTATTCTACTAACAAAACTTTTTTTTATTCTTTTTAAATCTTAAAAGATAAAAAATTCTAAGAAAAGGCTTGAGAATAAATAGGGATTTAATAATTCTAAAACCCCTATTCTCATAATTTAACATCAAAAATAATGAATCCAAAAAGGTTCTATTTTATTCCTAATCTCATATTTCTACTATTCCCAATATTTAAGTCATTTATTCAATAATCTAAATTACCAATTACTATGTACAAATAGTCAATAATTTTCCTTTACATAGTGAAATATGTTTTCAATTTAAGTAAAATGCTCATAGTTTCTATTTCCAACCATAATGTATTTGACTCCCTATATTCATATTCACTATTAAGATTGATTTATTTCAAAAACACAAAATTTTTTACTCAAATACATATAACTATGTCTCACAACAAATCACACAAACCTTAATGTATTTAAATATGCATAGTATACCTATCTACACAGACAATGACTGCATGTCTTATTGCTCATAAATTTTTATGTGTAGTCTATATGCTTTCCATTCATTGTGTGACTATATTAATTACATAGTTTATATATATGCATGCATGTCTACCCAGTTCAATTTATATGTAGACATAAGTATACATACTTGCTTATCTTTTAGAGAATACATCTACTGTATATCCTATGTATATATTTATATATATAGTTTTCATATAAATATCCATATTATATTTTGTTAAATTCCACTTTAAATAAAATGCTACAATCTATATATGTTTATATGTCACATATGGTACATTAAAAAAACCCCTTTTAAAACCCGTTTAATATTTTCATAGTTTTGATGATTATATCCCTAGTACATACATGAATAACAATATCTTATTTATAAATCTATTATCAATGCAAACAAAACTCTATTTTAGCTAAATTTTAACTATCGCTATAATATATTCATAATAAAACAATAGTATCTTATTTTCCCCAAATAGAAACCCATCTAACATTTTTGATGATTCAGTTGATATCTTTTCAAAACAAGGATAATAGAATATTTACATATTATATATGGGTATGAAAATATGTTTTAACAAAACTCACTCTTTATTTAAATGTAGCTATTTCCTCAAGTTTTCATTTTCTTAAACTGGGGCAATATGTCATTTATCTTTAAAACTCATTAAACTCATACAGTTTAACATCCTTACAATTTTAAATTGAAACACTTGATTTTTTGGGATAATGGATTAACTTTGTTGATGGTTGATTCATCTAAAGGACTAAGCCTGTATCCATTTGAAACTATATTCCATTTCCTAGACCCTAAGTATTTTAATCAAACACATAATTTCCTTTCATAATTGAATGTAAAAACAATACCAACCTTCTAAATGTTCATGTTTGAAACTCTAAGAACTTGAAATCCCTTTGCTTCATTGCTCTATGATTTTACTCATTTCTTTTCCATGTATCTCCTTTCCTTCCACAACTCCTTATTCTTTTTTCCTCCCTGACCTCCTTCCATTCTAACTTTGCATGCCATTATTCAATTATTTTTTAGTTCATGCATACTATCCAAATTTTCCTCTAAAATCCACTAATCCATACTTATCTCTCCATTAAACTTTCCAAAATACCTAATTTCTCTCTCTTTTGAACTTTATCAAATATTAAAAATATTTAATTTGTTTAACAATTTTTGCATGATCACTTCTCTATAAGTCTCTGAGTATATCCAATACACAAGTTATGTTAATCATTAACATAATGATATCCATACTTCTAATTTTAATGTAGTATAATGAATGACAATCAAATACTAGGTCTACATTGGACTTAACTTTAGGTTAGTATTTCTAGGATAGTTTAATCTTGAAATATAAAATAAAACCAAGGTAATTATCTCTTTATCAAAAGATAGATAAATCTATAATTTATTCCAATAACAAGATAAATATTTTAATCTATTAATAATGTATATATAGTCTATATATATGTCTTAATTTATTTTTAATAGCTTAACTTATATTGATATTCTCAAATATCAATAATAGTAAGCTAAGCATTTAATGATATTTTTAAAGACATTATACTAGTCTATATATAATAGCAATTAGATATCTTTTATTTTATTTACTCTAAAAAAATCATAGACAAACATAAGTAATGTAACCTCATGTAATCTTACTCCAACATCAAGTATCGAGTATAATACAAAATTCAATCACATATAATATTTATTCCATAACTACCTACTAAGTGGAACAGATAAAGGAATTTGGCGAGATGTGCTATGATGTATCCGTGAGTACTTTATCCTTGATGGTAGGAATAAAAGAGTTCACAAATTTCATTTTGTTTTTCTCAACCACTTCAGGCATAAGGATAGAATTTCTTTCCCTTTCTATCTATGTTTTTTGTTGCTTCAAAGCTTTTATGCCCATAGGAAGAAGGAGTCTCACCCCATTTTACATGAAGGTCTAATACTTCTCATAGAGGGTTTTTGTAAAAATAAATCCATAGCTTCGACTCCTTCTGACAAACATAAGGGTTCTCAGTCCAAAAAGTGTAAGAAGGATGAGAATGTTAAAGGGATAGAAAAGGCAAAACCAAAACCCTCTAGTTCTCAAAAACAAATTGTAGAAGAGGATTTTGAGTCAGAGAGTACTGAAAGTTCTGAGAAGGATGTCCTAGAGGAAGAGGAAGGGATGGATGTTGGGGATTTCAACTCCAATTTGGATGGTTATCTAGAAACTAAAGGAAAAATTGAGAAAGGGAATGAAGAGGATACAACTAAGGGAAACTCAGAATAGAGCAATTCTGACAATGAGGGTAATCAGACTGTGTCTAGGGGAGGTGTTAAAGACAAAGATAACTTAATTGATGATCTAGTTTCTATGAGAAAGGAGGATCACATGGTTTTGGATTCTACTCCTACTACAGAGACTGGGGGACAAGAAAAGGAGGACCCTATTCAGCATGATAACCCTGTTGAGACTAGAAAGGAGGAACTGATGGATAGGGAGGAATAAATTGAAAAGGTTGATTCCCCTCCACATGAGATTGCAGAAGACATTTGTGACTCTCTGTAGAGGGAAACCAAGCTTTCCTTCCTACATTTTGCCAATTTCAAGGCTGACTCTATTCTCCAAGTTGATTCTTGGATTTATAATGAAATAATGGGGCTGAAGAAGAAAGTGGAAATAATGCAACAGAATCAGGATGTTGATCGGGCCATAATCAACCACTTGGAGGTGCAAATGGGAGATATCCCAAAAAAATTAAAGATTATGAGCATAATCTTAGAATGCTCATTAAGGAAAGTGGAACAAAGATGGAGCAGGTAACATCAAGCATTTGTGCTACTGCAGCTAGCCTTGGTAAAAGAGCAAATGAAGAAATAATATCCTCAGAGGGTCCAAGTAAGAGGACAAGATAGAGTTTGAGGAAGAAAGCCTTGCAAGCTGCTGCTACTTCGGCTGCTAATTCCATCTAGGATACTGCTACGATTGGGAAGGAGGTTGTCAAGATGATCATGAAACTGCAATAGAAGATTAGGGTCTTCTTTGTTGGTTTTGATCCTGTTTAGGTCCTTATTGCTAGTTGTTGTAACTGGTTCTTGTTTTTGGTCCCTTTTCTTGGTTTTTGGTCTTAAACTTTATTTGAGGTTCCAGGTCCTTGTAGAACTTGGGTACTTTTATTGGACTATGTTTGTGGTTTCAAGTCCCTGTAAAACTTGATTTTGATGATGTTTTTCAATAGGTTTCAGGACTGCTTGTCCTAGTGGTTGTTAATGCTTTATCTTTTTTGATTTTGTTAAAGGGTTTTGAGGTCCCTTCAAAACTTTCTTTTATTGTAATCTAAAACATTTAAAACATGTAAACTCTAATATCTAAGAATCCAAACACATAATGCATATAACATTTTTAATCTACTATGGTGTGTGTAGGGGTCTTATAAATTCCTTTGTCATATTTAATTATCTCCATCTACACCACCCTCTCTGATGGTGCTCTCCCTCTATAATGATTTAAGAGATAAATTCTCCCTACATCCATCTCATAATAAGATGGTAGTTAGTCAAGTATATCATGATACATATAAAATAATGCTATAACAATAAATTTAACTTAATCATTTATGTACATAATCTATAATTTATCATCTCAAAATAATGAACTTATGAAATCTAATCAACATACATCTTTCCCATTATAATATATGACTTATAATTTAGTTAAAAAAGTAACAATCAATTTAATCAATCTTATTAACCCATGGATAATTAGGTAAATCAGTTTAGTGAGAATCAAAATGTAACAATTAATATGGTAACCCATGAGTTATATTCATGAAGTTACAAGGTATATCACTACATGGATCTTCATATAGTATATTTCACCCTTGTGCACACACTTTCCCACACACAAGGGATAACTACATAAGTCTAAGGTTATCATTAGAATTTTTAATATATAGGTAGCACCCATTAATAAAAGGGTATTTGGGTTTAGCTTGGCACTATGAGCCCACTAACCCATTTTTATAAAATTGATTACAAAGGTGAAAAATGGTGAAGAGATAATGTTTGATCAATTAGTGAAGAGTGATATGATATATGTCAAATTTGAATACATCAATATAAAGGTGACAAATAACCCATAAAAATGAAGTTCGTCACATCCAAACCTTGTCATTATTCCATACTAGACACCTACATCACATTCAAACACTAGAATTGATGGTAATGTCTAGATCTGATAGTAATCTTTGTGACTAAAAATTAAAATTTTCATAATCTAACAAATGATTTAGAATATTGATCCTGTATACTTTACACTTGATTCTAGTCTATATTTTTTACCAGAGTAAACCTAGATAAGCATAATTTCTATTTGGTATTTTCATAAATTAAACATCTTTACAATTAAGTACCTTATATATTTATCATGTCAAAATATTATAATTCATAATATTCATTTATCTAAGTTTGTAATAAATTAGCCTAATATAGATTAATTTATCACCCTTCTGCTTGAACTAATTCTATATTATTAACCCTATACCACCACAATATAAATTTAAGGTTAAACATTTGGCGAACCCAACCTTTAGTCTCCAAACCATAGATTGGCATAGGGTTTTATTTTTTTCAATTTTTCTAATTTATAATTTAAATTTTTTAAAAACCTAAAAATCATTAATTATTTTCCTATGATCATGTTTAATAATGATGCATCTACCCTTTCTTTTATTTCACAATAGTTGATAGTATTACTTGTTTTTTATTCTCCATACATTGGTAAACCAATCAAAAATACAATAAAGTGAAATAACCAAATGGGAAAATATAATTGGTGTTTTAAAAAACAAGATAAACATAAAATATATTTTTACAATTCTTCTTGTAATGATATGGAACCTATACAAGAAGTCCCTCTTGTGCCCAATTTGGTAACCAAATCTAAGATATATGATCTTATTGAGCAATCAATTAATACACATATCAAGATTTAAAGTATAGAATTTATGCAAAAATAAATTATTTATAAGGATATTTTCTATGAAACATTATGAAAAACCTAGGTACCAAGTGAAATAACATTGGCTTCCTTTGTGGATATTATGAATACCTAATTAACAATGCAAATATTCTTACCTTTGATCAAAAATATTTTCTCTCAAAGGATATCATTGATCAATACTTACCTTTATAATTACAAATTATCATTCATAATAAAGGGTAAAAAATGAATGCATGCAATATGCCTCAATGAAATATAGTATTGCAAACCACTCCAATGATGCTATTGATAAAAATTTCACTTTTTGATTTGTTACACTATTCACCCCAATGTAGGAGTATTCTTTTTAGAACATTACATATGAAAAGCTTGCCAAATATTATCAAACCACCATTATGTAGCCTATGTTTTTAACTCTATCATATGAACCATGTATAGTATTTCCATTGAAAGGAATGATTTACCACACCAACACAATAATGAACACTTCTTGTCTTTATCTATTTAAAAATTTATTCATTCAAAAATGGATGCCAAGGTTAAATCAGATATCATAACACTAGTCAATCCTATATCACAAAAACCTAATTGAAACATATTATCCAATACAAATAAGAGTCAATTTACATGTTTGCTTGAGTCTCTATCTTTGATAATTAATAAAATCATGATATATCACCTCATATCTCTCCATCTTCTTTTAAATTTTGATATGAATTGACCTCTACCCAAAGGATATGATGATAATGTGTATTATGACTATCATTAAGGCCCAAGTAATTATATGAACAAAAGTTATACCTTGAAGCATAAAATCCAAGACCTTATTGATGACAAAAATATTACGTTTATGATTATCCAAAGGATTCAGGTTCAGAACCTAGTGATCACTAGAATCAAAAAATATTTAAAAGTCCTTTATAAGATCATTTTAATAAGGTCTATAAGTGAAAATGTAATACAATGCACATCCTCCTCCATCACATTATTGGAACCCATTATATGATATTGAAATACCTTCTATGGTTTAGATACCCTCTATTCATTTGATGATAGTGAAATAGTGGATGATGACTCAAATATTCATTCATTATTTATTCGAGCATACTTTGACCATATGCCTATACATAGTGTTATGATCGATAATAATTCTAGTGAGAACATAAATACCATGACACTAATTACACATTTGGGATATGCACATGATAATTTATATCCTTCAACTAAAAGGGTCAAAACATTCAATGGAACATCATAACATTTTATTAATGAGCTTAGATTACCTCTACTGGTTGGTCCACCATATGTGGTTAGCACCGTATTAGTTATACCATATATAGGAGACTTTGATGTGTTTTTGAGACTAACATGGATACATAAACTCTATTTATTACCTTCCATAATTCATGGGTGTATTAAATACATTCATATAAACAAGGTAATCATAGTTTATATAATTCCATACAAACATCCACTTGAAAAAGATATGTTTATTCAAAGATAATTATTATCAAACCTATTAAGGTTAATATTCAATGAAAGGCTAAGCATCATGTAATCCCATTTATTATTTGGCCCATACTTGAGAGGAATTTACACCATAAATACATAATAGATTCCAAAAAATCTTCATATACTCCTACATAACATACTCAGTTACCTAAAATAACTAAACTTGTTATAATTATTCATACTCCACAGAGAGCTCAATGATGAGTTCCAAGACCCCATACACTTTATATATTTTCTTCACAATTTTATATTCTTATTATAAATATGCAAGTACCACTGATAATATATATCTAGATATGACACCTATGCATGTTACTTTGTAGTACCACCAGTTTGATAAATCATAATATGAATTTGGTTCTACCTATGAACATCCATTAGATGGGATCATAGGCTAGCCTTTTATTTCCAAAATATCCAAAAATACACAGACATTCACACACTCACACACACACACACAATAAAAAAATAATAAGCATTCCCATGTTTTGTTAGCTCCTTGACATATATGTTGTTATATTTATGTTATTATACATCATATCAATTAATTTTTATATAGTCATATTTTTCATGCATATTTGAGTGTGATAAAGGCATACTTAGACACATGATCTATGCACTTCCAAATGTTGGACCTCCCCTCTATTCAAATCATGTAGTACATTAAGGGAATATACCTATTTTATCATAATTTATATAGGTTAAACATCCCTTATGATCATTTCTACATTATCATGTTTGATCCTATATACTATTTCTTACAAATGCCTATATCCATACTTATATATTTCAATAGTTCACTTGGCATGTTATGCTACATAACATTTTTTATAACACATATATGTAAGGACAAGTATACTATGCTTATGTTGCTTATTTATGATTCATATATTTTCACTTACTTCAATGTATTTCATTACTCTCTATTATATTTCTTATGGAACATTTGAATATGTTCCTTATTATTGGACATTGTACCATTGTATGTTGATTAGACATTTGAATATGTTGCTCTATGTGGATTAGAAATTTAAATATGTCATCCCTTTCAATTGTGAAACATTTAAACATGTCCATTATATGAGGTATACTTATACCATTCTATTTCATTACATTTATTTATTGTGTGTGTTTGATTGTTTGTTGAGATTTTACTATTACCCTTTAGACAATGCCATGATCTATATCAGGCATCTTAAGACTTGATGTGATTACATACTATGAGCTTGATTGATATATCTATGTCAATATTTTATCTTTATATGATACATAATCCATTCATATGTTTAAAACTACCATATCTTTTTAAGGTAAGGTACCTACCAGATTATATTTACCTCACCTCAAAAGAGGGGGCATATTAGTGGGGGTATGTCATAGAATCATGACCTCTACATTTTCATAGTTTCTAAATTTTAGTGGAATCATGTCATAAAGGCATGACCTCCACACTTATACACCTCATTATTTATATATTTCAATGGGGTCATGTTAAAAAACATGACCTCCACACTTATAAAATCTCTATTTTAGTTTCATGATTCAAATATACTTTTAGGTCATAATCCTAAACATTGCAATGATTTTTCATAGATTTGAAACATTGTTTTTGAAATTTATGACACATATAATCCAAATTATAAATATTAGAGGTGCATATTCCATGTTATTTCACTTTGATTTTCAAAATTTACCATTCATATTACTCACTAGGATACACTGAATATACTAGGATGTATTGTTATCAATCCTTTTCTACTATAATAGTTTTTTCATTTTATATGTTGAAGTGATTAAATCATTAAAACTAACCAAATTTATAGTTTGGAGGTATTAAATCATATATTATCACTATTTTTATAGGATAAATTTATAAAATCACTCACCCTCACTAGATTATATATATCCACACTTGAGTTTGCAATTGAGATATAATTATCTCAATGGCCATGTCATAACTCATCCTTACTTTGGATAGGGTATAATACCTTCAAATATCCCTCTAAAAAATCTCTAATGTATTTTTTAAACCTATTCTAAATCCAATGCTTCATAAGGAATCATATTTACCAAGGCAAAACATCAAAAAATAACATGGTTGCATCGACACAAAATTATACTACCTCCTTGCTCTCTTTCTTTTCAAGTGCTTATATTATTTAAAATTTAAAATTATATTCACTAATTTATATTGTAACATTATCTTGGTTACATGTCACACACTATAAAAACACACAAATTGGGCTCAGGATAAAGCAAGATGTGTTATACATACCTGAGTATGCATTTATTTCCTTTAAACCTAGTAATTCATTTTTATGCATTATTAGATTGAAAGGTGAAAATGTAAATATTAAAACTAAATTTCTATATCATCTCAGTCTTGTACATTTGAAAAATATAAATTAGGGATCTACCCTTCAATTTTATACCTCCTTGATTTTGAAAGGCTCACATTCTCCATCTTACTATGATTAAATTCTTAACTCTTAGTCCAACCCATATCATTTTGATGACCTAGGTCTCTTAAACTACACAAAAATTTAAAACCTGTTAAACATCATTCACTATCATTTTTAGATCCACACCTATTTTCTATCCTTCTAAACTCTACCAACTACAAAGGGACACTACCATCTATGATAGTGTCCATATCTTTATCTAGTGTCTAGTTTCCAAAATTCATCCAATTTATAATTTTTTTGAAACCTATGGGTTATCTTATTTGTCTAATTGAACCTTCACATGAGATATTTTCAAAATGATGTGTTATAAATATAATTCTAAGCCTTATCATTCATAATATATTAGATACAAATAAAACACCTAATAAATATAAATCAATCAATTTCACAACCAAACTATTCTTTTCTATTCATCCCTATTTTTATATCAATCATAAAAAGTCATATTACAAGTATGAAACATTCAAAGAGAAGACCATGAGTGATATCTATCAAGTTATAAGATAGGTCACTAAATGCATCATCATATAGTATACTATACTATTTTACAGACACTTTCACACACATAGGGGAACTTACATAAGTCCAAGATGTTCTTTATAGTATTGACTATGTAGTCAGTGCCCATTGACAAAGGCCTATTTCAGGTTAGCTCAACACCATCATCTCACTAACCCATTTTTAGAAAATTAATTCCAAGGGTAAATAAGGGTGAAAATCTAGGGTTTGATCAATTATATAATAGTGACAACCTATATCCTAGATATAAATAGATCAAAATAAAGGTGACAAATAACTCAAAACAATGAAGTTAGTTACATCCAGATCTAGTCTTTAATTTATACTAGACACTTGCATCACAATCAGACACTAGTATCGATGGTAGTGTATAGATCTTATTGTAATGTTTGAGGCTACATAATTTTAATTTATAGAATATGACAACTGATCTAGAGTATTGATCCTATAGACTTTACACCTACTTGTAATCTAAGTCTTCCTACACAAAATAAACCCATATATGTATCATTTCTCTTTGGTATTATAATAAATTGAACATTATTCCAAATAAGTAATATATATATATATATATATATATATATATATATATATATAGCATAACTCAATATTATAATTTAGAATATTAATTTATCTAAGTTTGTAATTAATTAGCCTATTATATATTAGCTTATCATCCTTTTACCTGAAATACTTATATATTCTTAACCCTATACTACCACACTCTAAATGTACGGTTAAACACATCCATATCTATTAATTTGTATTGGGAATCTAAATTGGCATGGATTTGATGAATTGAGTCTATATGGACCCTAAAATTTATCATGTTAATAAATTTTGAGTCCCCCTCTTATAAATTATCAATAAATACAGGTAATTTATAGACTTTGAGGAGATTATTGCCTTCAATATTAAACACCAATTCTCAAGAGTTGAGAAAGGAGAATTTTTCACATGATTTAATACCATTATTGATGTAGAGATCCACTCATTCTCTACTCCTTCTACAACTCTAATACCTACAACCATCAACTCATACAACCAATCTTCTCTTATTTATCTACTCCTCATTAGGGTTAACATCATCCTAATGCATATTCCTATTGACTAAGCTTCTTTAAATTATCTCAACATGAATTTATACCTTATATACACTTAAAAATCACTTATACATCTCATTCCATTCATTGCTCACTCCCTTTTCTCACCTCTCACACACTAGTCTTTAATAACCTCTCACACACTAGTCTTTACTAGGCTATAAAATTCTCAAAGCCCAACTCACCTCATTTCTTGATCTAGGTCTCATGTATAAAATATTTAAACTTAAATTACCTATCTAGGGTTTATAAAAATTAATTAAACTGATCCCAAACTCTATCATAACCTTGACTACCTACTACACTCCTCAAACCCTCAATCAAGCTTCCCTCCTAGTATCCTTTTTTATGCCTTTTTCACTAGTATGGAAAAATACAACCTTGTCTTAAAAATATGATCTAATTTATAATTAACCTATATCCTATTATGTCTTTATCCAAAGTTTTATTGAAAAACTCACTTAGCTTCACCACTTTCTAACCTTTTATTCTTTCTAATCAACACTTCATTATTCCTAATTACCCTTGTCTACAACACAATCACCTATTACCATACATATGGATGTCTTAATGGTATATAACCACTTAAATCCCTTTATTCTTGTCAAAATATGTTAAAATACCAAGTTTCATTAATTTACACCACTTAAATATCCCATAAAATGGTTTTGTAGTTTTTCACCCTAACCTAGGGTTTTCTTGTTTTGCATAGACTCAAGATGGTTAAAATTTGATTTAAATGATTATTTAATATTATAAAACCTTTTAAAAAGCTAACTAAGGTCTATCCTATTTAGTTTCAACTACCTAAACCCCTAAATTCCTTTGAATCACTTCTAAATGCATATAAATATATGATTCTATAGGACTCTATTAACACAGTCTGCCTATGTGAGGTAAAATAGGGTTAATAAACTTTCCACCATATTGTCCCACTAAACCATATTCATAATACAATAATTTTTTTCCTTTCCCATAATTTGTTTTTAAAGTCACATACATAGGTTTGCGTGACTACCACTTGTGGATAGGGCACTCAAAGGCTTCTCAACTTGAATCCTTATTATATTGGAAACAAAAATATACATATATGCATGAAATATAACTTACTCAAATTAATTTACTCTTGAATATCACTGAATTCTCAACACTTTACTTAGAAAGATTCCTTCTTCATTAGTTTCTTGGCTTTAATGAATGTACTCAGGATTCTTGTCATAGTCACTAGTATTTACAACTTACATTAAAAACATTGTTTAAAAAGTTTTAAGGATTTAAATACATAAAATTTAATTCATAAGCAATATCAACAAAAAGTCATAAAAGTATCACTATAATCATCTCAACTTTATTGATTCTATTTCTTTACATTATCAACTTAGTCACTATGGACAAAATACAAAGTTTTTCATTTTTATCTTATTCCTCATTATCCTCTATACCTCTACCTATTCATACCTTATAATTGAATCCCTATAAAAATATACAACCTTACTATCACCATAAACTCATTGCATTATTTCTACATACATGAGAAACTACTTTTTTGGCAACTACCTTTCAAAAAAACTACCTTGACATGGTAATTTCATTCAAGACTCTTAGGTTTTGTCATTTTACTCATGAAATTTACATGGAACACCTTCCTCCACAAACATAGACCCATTTATGACCTTATACTAACATTTTATAATGTGACACTTCTTGACATTACACCAAAATACTCCTAAGTATACTAATGCAATTCAAATATTCAAAACACCCAATTTGGTGGGAAAATTCCCAAGGGATACCTAAGGACACCTATATACTATTATAAATACTTAATACCATTATAAGTGATTATAATAGACCAAAAAATTTTACTAATGACTAGTTTTACATTGTTTTGCGTGATGCTCATGCATCATACTCCATGGCAAGAAAATATTTATGGTTTATTCTTCTTTTTTGTCTTCTAATTCTTGTTCCTTAAATATTACTTATCTATTGTTGTTCCATCATGATTCAAATAATATTTAACTATGCTCTCATGCTTACCTCTAGCAAAGACAATTATGCTTCCTTGCTTGCTTACACCAACTAGCATTTGATGTTGACTGATACCTTGATCTTTTCCTTTGTCATATGGGTAATCTAAGTCCTAAGAAACTATTGGTAAATATGTAATCTCACTTTTTAATATTATTATCTTAATTGTTGAAACAAAAAAAATAAATTTTCTTTCCTACCTACTTCAATCTTCTTCATTTCTACCATCAATATTTCCTCTTGATATTCTTTGTCCTCCATCATGTGGACCTCAACTACTGCAACCTATACCTTCTCTTAATTATCCATCATTTCACCATTAAAGGCTCTTTGTAAATATTATATATATTTATATATATATAGTTACTCTTGACTCTCATAAACAAATAGATAATCAGATGTCATACCTTATTTATTTAATTGTACCTCTCTTTCCAAGCCTTCAATGAGGTCTTCAAACTAATTTGTTTCTACTATATCTTTCTCATCATATATTTGGATGTAATTAAATTATTTTTACTCATTTAAGATAATCTAATACACCCCAAGGTTATGTTCACCTTCATCCTCTTTCTCATTATTCTTCTCATTCTTGCACACTATGTTGCTCATCCAAAGTCTTTTCAGCTCTTTCTTGAGTTTCTTGCAAAGTAACCTTTTCTACTCTCTTTCTCTCTCACAAATTTCATATTTATTCTCTTCATCTATATATTTATTGGGCACATGATTTTTTTCTTCTTCATGACCCATCCATATAATGGTTTCTCATTTCCCTTAAATTTATCTATGATAATCATCAACTCATCCAATAGTTGCCTTACCTCTATGATTTATTTTTCTATCTCTCTTCTCTTGGTATCTTCTTGCACCTTCTTCTATTTTTGGTAGATCATCTCAACCATGACCTATTTTCTCTTTTATTTTTATAAATTCATATTACCTATATCTCAATCTCTTGGTCTCTCTTGGACCTATTTTTCTTTGATAAGCTTCCTCTACTTGCCTCTGATGATCTCACTTGGGTCTCTCTCACTCTATGACCTCACCTAGGTCTATCTCACTCTCTTTTCCTTTATCTAGGACTCATTTTTATCTTTCTAATATCCTATTGAGCTACCAAAAAATCTCTCTTTCCTTAACAAGCCTCATTGGCTTCAAGGCTACTTACCACAATCTCAACTTTCACTCACACCTCAACACTTTTTATGAACATATCAAAAACTCAAAATGAAAACTAATTCAAACATGTACATTTTTTCTTGAATAATTTATTGATATTCCCTTATAATTTTATACTATAATAAAAAATGATGTATAGAGACACTCATTTTCTACTCCTTTTACAACTTTGATATTTGCAACCATCAACTCATATAACCAATCTTCTTAATCTTCTCTATTTATCTACTCCTCACTAGGTTTGACATCATCCTCATGCATGGTATTATTAACTAGGATTATATGAATTATCTCAACATGAATTTATAATTTTTATAAACTTGACACTCAATAATATATCTCATTCCATTCATTTATCACTACCTTTCTTTCACCTCACACACACTAGTCTTTACTAGGCTATAAACTTCTCAAGACCCAACTCACCTCATTTCTTGATCTAGGTCTCATGTATATACTATTTAAACATGAATTACCTATATAGGGCTTATAACACTTGTTTAAAATTATCTCAAACTCTATCATAACATCAACTTCCTACTACACTCCTTAA
This sequence comes from Torreya grandis, assembly GCA_037957365.1. Taxonomy (NCBI): domain Eukaryota; kingdom Viridiplantae; phylum Streptophyta; class Pinopsida; order Cupressales; family Taxaceae; genus Torreya; species Torreya grandis. Next base: position 490,603 of record JARHVA010005393.1, on the reverse strand, counting down.
ACCCTCAATCAAATTTCCCTCCTAATACCCTTTTTAGGGATTTTTAATTAGTATGGACAAGTAAAACCTTGTCTTGAAAATATGATGTAATTTATAAGTTACTTCTATCCTTTTATATCTCCATCCAATTTTCATTGACAAACTCACTTGGATTCACCACTTTATCACCTCTTCTTCTTTATAATTAGCCCTTCATTAAGCTTAATTACTCCTGTATATAAGATAATCACCTATTACCATATGTATGTATGTTGTATTAGTATAGAACCACTTAAATAATTTTATTATTGTAAAAAAACTTTAAAATAACATTTTTCATTAATTTAAATTGGTTGAATATCCAAGAAATTGGTTTTGTATTTTTTCAAGCTAACTTAGGGTTTTCTTGTTTTGCACAGACTCGAGAGGGTTCAAATTTTATTTAAATTATTCTTTCCTATTATTATACATTTTAAAAACCTCACTAAGATATATATTATCTACTATCAACTCATTAAATCCCTAACTTCCTTTGAATCACTTCTAAATACACGTAAATCTATGATTCTATACGATTCTATTAACACAGTGTGCTTATGTAAGATACAATAGGGCTAAGTGCTCATTTGACTTACCAAAAAGGTTATTTTATGCCATATTATTTTTATATACCATATTAATACTACCAAAAACTTTTTAATTTCACGTAATTTGTTATTAAAGTCACATACACAGGTTTACTTGACTATCACTTGTGAACAGGGTACTCACATGCTTCTCAGCTTAAATAATTATTCTATTGAGCATTAAAACAAAAATATTTGAATGAAATATAACTTAATAAAGTGAATTTACTCCTGAAGATCACTAAAAATTATCAACACTTTACTTAGAAAGATTCCTTCTTCATTATCCTCTTAGCTTTAATGAATGTACTCAGGATTCTTGTCACAATTACTAGTCTTTTCAAATTACATTAAAAACACTATTTCAAAAATTTTAAGGCTTAAAATCCATGAAATTTTAATCACAAACAATATCAACACAAAGGTAGAGAGGTATCACTATAATCATCTCAAATTTATTGATTTTATTTCTTTACATTATCAACTTAGTCACCATGGACATAATACAAAGTTTTTCATTTTTATCTTATTCCTCATTCTCCTCCATACCTCTACCTCTTCCTACCTTATAAATGACTCCCTTTATGAATATAACACCTTCCTATCACTTAAAACTCATTGAATTCTTCCTACATACATGAAAAACTAATTTTTTGGCAACTACCTTTTAGAATAACTACCTTGACATGGTAATTTCAATCAAGACTCTTAGGATATGCCATTTTACTCATGAAATGTATGTGGAACACCTTATCCACCCACCTAGACTCATTTATGACCATATACTAACATTTTATAACATGACACTTCTTGATGTTACACCAAAACACTCTTAAGCACACTAATACACTTCAAATATTCAAAACGACCATTTCAGTGGGAAAATGACAAAGGGATACCAAAGGACACCTATAAAATCTTCTAAATACTCAGTGCCCTTCTAAGGGATGCTAAGATACTGAACACACTTACTCATGACTAGTTTTACATTATTTTAATTAATTCCCCTGCATCAATGCACATACCACCTCTACCACAATATTATTTAACAAGATTCAAATACAGACCCCTACTATAGTAAAACATGTCTATTATCAATTACAAAAGTTATATCTTCACTAGTTCATGCAATGTGTTTCAAATGTAAGTTGTTTTTTCTATCCCCTTGTATACTAGGACATCATTGAGGAATACAAGACTAGTATATCTTATGAAATGAGGAAATATATTAGTATCATGTGGGAATATAGGTATTATCCTAAATATATAGTAATTAGTATATATGAAGTACTTTTGTCACCCCTTATGCTTCCCATCTATGTTCCTAATAAGTTGGCAGAGCAAAAGATTGCCTACCAGATTATCAATGGAGTCACCTTAGTTTATAAATACAATAATAAATCATCATTAAATCTAATTACCTAAATTTTTTTTGAATAATTATTTAGGTTTGTATGTGTTAACATGTATCCACAACACACATATCATCATTCAATTTGAATGATTACAACCTAGACCATTAGGACCCAATGGGAAATGCCAAGGCTCATATAAAGGTCTTTGAATGGAAGGTTTACATCATATATAAATATAAAACTCACCCTAATTATTGGTATTCATAAATTTATAATATAATAAGGATTCAAAAATAATAATGGAAACTAAAGGCCTTATCCTCACACCTATCCAAATAAAGTAGCAAAGGTAGGTAGAGGAAAGACCAAAAGCTCCTAAAACCTATTGAGATTCATAAGGAATAAATTCTACCTTGAGAATTAAAATTTTATAGGGTCTATCTCCAACAAAACTCTCCAAAAGGGCTATACAAATTTATGAGGTTACTCACCCATTGGCTTTCCTTTCCTCTCATTTTCCTTCCTTTGTTATGATTCATGGATTCCTTCCCCTACTACCACACATATATTAGAGAAATATATAATGAATCCCCATATTTATACCTTAATATCTAAAATTGAATATTCCCTATAGGAAAATCCTCAAACAACACCTTATGTGTAGGTTTCAACACTTATTACTCAACTTAAGAAATCCTCAGTGATCAAGGTCTAAAAAATCAATTAGCAATGAGGAATATAAGATAGTCTTCCTATCATTGATTTTCATGTGACCACCGAATTCCCACATATTATGAAATAATTATCATCAGCCATCCTAGGAAATGTTCCCATAATATATTCAACCATAATCACTTCAATTTAGGTAGACAAATCCATATGCCAATAGTTGACCCAATCACAATTTCTAGTGTCATTATTATGGCTAGACTCCCAAGTATTATTTCACATTATATTTAAAATCCTAAGGATATAAAATAATATTATTTTCATCATCCAAGATTAATTATAATGCCATCAACAAAATTTTTATATGTCATCTACAATATCCCCTTCTATTCTCTCATTTGTGTCCTCTCCTCCTCCAATTGTAGCTTCTTCTCCACCACCTCTCACTCCTTAAACAAAAGTTATTATTTACACCAATACATGCCTAATGTTTGTCATGGTAGACCATAAAAATCCTATTCCCAAGACTCCCCAATCCCATCCATCACCAACCACATTAGTCACACCTCCCCCATTTACTATCACCCCAATATCAAAAGTAGGAGGAAACTAGATGTTTGGAATCCACTTGTCCAAATCATATTGGAAATGAATGGTCATAGTCAATGAAATTTCAATGAGAATAATAAGAAATTATTTAATCTAACAAGTAGAAGGAAGGTTAAACTAGGAGAGGTGGGTGAGTTTGAACACGACCTTTAATATATGGAGACTATTATGGGTGAATTGTGTGTATGGTCAAAAATTTAATATCAACTAATCTTCCCATTATATTATAAATAAGTTAGAGTTGGAATCCTAATGGTATAATCATATAGATATAAGATAGCAAAATTAGTTTAATAGGTTTAAAGGGTATTTTAAAAGGTTAAGTACACAAGGTAGTCTCAAAAACATTAAATACTTTTTTGGATTTTGAGAATCATTATTACTTCAAGTAAAATGTTTTATACCTAAAAATTTAGAGATAAAATACGTATCAAATTAAATCAAGATAACCAAAGTTAAATGATTAACTAGAGATTCAAATAGCCTGATATTTTACTTCATAGATTGTTTTATATTATCAATTTCATCTAGTGAATTAATGCCTATTGAAGAGGTAATCTCATACAAAATTGAATAATAAATGAATCATGTTTATTTATGTGATAAAATTTCTCTTTATGATAAATTAAATTATTCAAAATATGATTATGTATATGATCCACAGTAAAAAAAATTAGATGGAACTAAGGACATAAAAAAGAAATAATATAAAGAAACTAATTGAGAAACAAAATTAAGCCAACAAGAAAAATAATAAAGATAAGATTAGAGATAAATAATATTAATAATTAGGATATTATAATATTATTAGTTAAAAATTTAAGTCTACATCTAAAATAATAAAGAAAATAAAATAAATAGAATAAAAGAAAAAATACTAAATATAATACACAAAGTACATGTTAAAAAGTTGAGATTGAAAAGGACTACAAAAATATAATATTTAATCTAAACAAATAAATAACTATAAATAAATGTAATCTAAACTATCAAATAAATCTATAAAATGAATGACATAATGGTCACAATAAGTGAAATTCCTTGGAAAGAGAATGAATTTATTAAGAAACAATAGATTCATACATGGTTTACAAAATTCTTTAGAATAAATGTAATAAACAATGAAAACTTAGTAAAAATTGCACAATATGTGAAATATTCTTGATTATTTGGGAAGATTAAAATATAATCCACACATATGACTATGCTATTCTATAGTCATAGAAAGGTTAATATTATTGGCCATGTTTAAATAATCAGCTTAGATATACTTGACTATACTAAGCAATACACTTCACCATTAGAGAATGTGTTGTTTGGCCTTCCTAAAAGAAACACTTGATCTTATATATTTATCTTTGAATATAAAGTGAAATATGAAAGTTGAACTAGAAAAATTTATCATCCATATGTATGTTTCTCCTTGGAAATTTGTTTTCAAGTCCTTTTAAGGTTTCCTTTTGAAATTTTGTTATAAGTTTAAGTTATAAATAACCATAAGTTAGAAAAAAATAAAGTTAACTAAATTTAGTAAATTTAAATTGTTTAACTATACCTTTATAAATAACTTCATAAAGTGAATGCATTTAAGTTCAAAATGAAATTTTATCAAGACTTAAGACAAAAAAAATTAATAAGATAAAACAACTCTCTAATGGGTGGGGGGAATTTAAAAACTTAATTAATAAAATACAAATCATTATGCGAGTCAAACAATCATAAATTATTAATCTAAAGTAATTTATCCCTAAATATTATCAAAATTATCAATTTATATATAAAATAAATGATAAAATCAAATTTAATTTTATCCATTCATTACTAATGTAAGCAGACTGTTGATCACTAAGCCAAAATTGATAAATATATAGGAAAGACACATGTTCTAAAAGTATTCATATTAAATTACCATCTTAAATTTAAACATCTACAATTATCCACATAAATAATATAAAACTAGCCATTATCTAAACTAAAATAATAATTAAAAGTATCAATTACTTTAAATAGTCTAAATGAAACCAAAATAAATAGTCTAAAATTCAAATATTGGTCAACACATAAAATACTATTCATCATCTAAATCTACTTCAATCAAAGGTGCATGGTTTTTAGTTTGATATTTTATATGCTCAAGTGGTGTCATGGGCAATTCCACTCTACTAAAGCCTCCAAATTAAGCATCCACTTTTAGCTTAATCCTCTTGAAAACATGTGTTACTAAAGTAAGGGGTGAAGGGAAACTAGTGAATTTAAGAGGTGAAGGGAAACCAGTGAATTTAATGCATGAAGAATAAATGTTGTCAATAAATTTTGTTAGGATAAATGGAAATAAGATCTTGAGTATTATTATAATGGGTATCTCAAAATTTTGTGGCATAGGGCCAACATGTGCTCTCATTTCATTGCCTATAGAAAACATTTTGGAAGAATGTGTTGATGAACTATGTCCAATTGGGTGACACTACCAATTAAATTTGTGGGAATATCTTCTACCACAAAGAGTAAAATAACTTATAATAAACATATTTAAATAAATCCAAAAATTAGGGTCATGCACATTGAAGTGTAAGGATACACGAGTGTTGAAATTGAAACTTCATGTAAATTCACCGACATCCCTTCTACCCTTTAATATTTACCTTTTTAATTATACCCACTAGGAAACTCATTGTCTTGTTGATGGCTTCCTCTACCCCACACATTTTTTGGTCAGAACATTCAAATCCATGACTCCAACTAGGAAATGAGAAATTTTCTCCATAGATTTAAAAATAAAAATATATGAGATATTTTACTTTGTTACTATATATTCATAACATTTTTATAATTCATTCTATATGATTGAATATTGTTTAAAAAATAGAATACTATCTTGAATATCAGGTATAAAACATTTTGTAAGATAATTTTATGTCATTCATTGATAATCACTAAATCAAATACTATAAAAAATACCACTCTCATTCTAATTATTTCAAAGCTTAGAAAACCTTGTTTAAATTTTCATAAGAAATTTTATGTTACTATACATATTAAACTCCTAGTTTCAAAATTTTGACATAGAAATTTCAATAATTGATGCAAAACAAGACATACTTCAATAATCAATTGAATTATTCAATTACCAGTTGGATTGAAAACCCAAAAATTAATGTATGCATAACGTGAAGATTCACAAAAATATCAAAACTCATTTGAAAAATATATATGTATATATTCATTTGCATGCAATTTGTATGTAAACTAGTTTAGAACTTCATAGCTAAGTATTAATGAAACAAAATTCATAATTATCTATCATGTTTGAAATTACATGGATGAGATTTCAAATTTTTATTTGTTTTCAAAATGTAAGCCTTACTCAAACATAAAACTAAATCATAATAGACAACATAAAATTTAAACCCATATGTTTATAATATTAATCTTTATTTGAAAAAAATGCCATATTTAAAATAATTAAAGCCCTTGTAAAATCAAACAAATCTCCATGTAATAATATTGACATATTATAAATAATTTATTTATATATTTAATGAAATAATTGAGTTATATGTTTTGTTTTAACAAAACCTATCAAAGGAAAAGCTAAATATCCCTACAAGATTATAAATTATCCTATCAAAATTTAATACTAAAATAAAATTGATATAAAACCCTTTCAACATCCATGTAAAAACCCAATATCAAATGCAATCACCATGTAAAAACAAGAATAAATTCAAATGGTAAAAACAATGGCTTATTTAATAAGTGTAAGTTGTAATAAAAATAATTAAAATCCCATTCATGTATTTATTTAAAAGAAACACAATCATGTTTCAACTCAACCAAGAATGATATAAATTTTTTTATCTTAATAAAGTATCTATCACATGTAGGAGATACAAAACCTTGAGACTAAGTTTACATGAAAAAATAATATTTAAAATTTCATTTTATCAATGATTTCTAATTGAAGATCAAAATAATGTAGTATCCCCTTTAATTGTTTCAAATAATAAATGAAAATACTAATAGTCTGAAGATAAATCAAACTCATACATTTGTATGAACTCAAAATGTTCTATAGAAACTTGACAAACTTTCCAACTTGATTAGGAAGAGCGTATCGATTGCAAATAACCTAAAATGATTGAAAATTATTCATATAAAACACCAACAAAGTACCAATAGAGTTTAAATTCCATTTATAATCTTTTAAAATGATGTGAATGACCAAATGAAACTAGACAACCATATATAATCCATTTTGAGGTCATATGGAATGTGTAATTAATTTCCATATGGCCAAGTGTGTTTAGTGTGTTTCAAAGAATGGCAGTGGTCAAAGCTTCCACTAAGTCTATGTTAACCTTTGAACTTATCAGTGCTACCAAATCATCTATTCATTATAGAAACTCTATGCCAAATAAACTACCTCCAAATTTATCAATTAATACATTAAATTAATGTGACCAACAAGCTTATAGATGTTATTATGAGATCAACATATTTTTACAAAATATTCCATATATCTAAGTTGATATGAAACTATGTTAAAATATTAATTCAACCTATACTTTGGTAAACATGAACTGTTAATGTCATTTGATCAAATAGTTTATACCATGCCTTTTTGAAAGTGGCAAGTTCATTTCATTTAATCTAGTATTTCCAAACTATGTGGCATGTTAATAACTTTGAATTGATCAAACAATGTTTGGCACATAAAATTTTGAATTGATTTACCAATTTAGAACTATAACCTTAATAAATGTATTAATAAACATGGGTTTCTATAGTTTATTTTTAAAAATAGGTTTATACCAAATAAAAAAACATTATAATTTAATTAAATTATAATAAAAATTATCAAAAATTTATGTCTAAACTTAATATTCCATCAAAAGTGTTTCATGAAAACTCAGAGACTAATGGAAATGCCTTGAAAGATACAACCAAGGGTCAAAATTATTTCTTGTGATGTGTATTCACTAAGACATGTTGTGTAAAAATGAACATGTGTTTAGAAATAAAACCATGTTCTTACATATATGAGTTAAAAATAATGATACACAGATCAAAATTGTTACTCTAATTATCATTATTTCAAATTTGAGCATGTGTGTTAACTTAAAAGATTATATACTAAATACAAACAACCAAATTTATTATTTAAATTGAACATGCTAAACAAAACTTTTAATTACTTAGAAACAATCAAAAATAAAATTCAACACTTAATCAAGGATGCAAGATATCAATTAAGTGTTAAAGTTATCCACCACAGTGTAAACTTAAAATATGGCATAATAATTTATAATAAGGTAGGATTATTCTATTTTGAAAAAAATAACTAGAGTATTAAAGGTTGTCATAACACTAGAGACCTTGTTGTCTAGTCTTATCATGGTTATGAGAAAGGAGGATACACAGATACTTGGGATGTATCTGGTAGACTAAAACCACAAACAATAAAGTTGTATGCCAAAACAATACTCAAGTAAAATGGAAAGACAAAAAAAAACTATTGCTTCAAAATTGCTTATTACAATTAACTGAATTTTCTCTTCATCATACATTATTCACTACAGGAGTTGCTATTATATAGGAAATTGAATGAGATTGGGAAACTCATAGTTAGTTACAACATATTAATAGGAAAATGTTCCAAACCATGTGGATCTACACCTAATTATGAATAACCATAAGATTATTCACTAAATCTATGTGCACATAACTAACCCCCTAATTATAGCTCAAACAACTCTAATGGACATAAATAATGATAATACTAGTTAATGGCTAACCTAGTCTAACATGAACACTCTAATATCCTCCCTTAAGAAAAAATATGGGAGAAAAAACACAATAAATATGGGTCTTAGATATTAGTCCTAATAAGGTATCCATGTACAATAAAAATAAAAATAAGGGAGGACTTCATGCTAAATGCTCCCCGAGGACCACTTCATTTAGCCCAAGCAATGCCTAAAACCAAAAGTTAATGAGGTTCTCCCAAGATTTTAGTAAATATTTTGGTAACCTAGTAAACAATAGGCACTAACTCCAATGAAATAACTCCATCATAAATAAGCTATTGAATGAAGTGCATATGGATTTCAATGTGCTTTTTTCATTGATGCTCAATAAGGTTGCATGAAAATATAATCCCACTTTGGTTATCACACCAAAAAATAGTGAGTCTATGTTGTGAGAAGACAAAATCACCTACAAAATTTCAAATAAAAAAATGTCTCTTAACTAGCTTGAAGATCACCTTTACATTTAGCTTTAGTGGAAGATAATTCAATAGTTTCATGTTTTTTCAATCTCATATGACTATATCAAAACCAAGGTTTTATATAAACCAATAATTTAACTTGTGAGTATCAACATCACTCACCCAATATAAGATATTAAGTCTAAAAATATTTGAACAAACTTGTAGTGTGTATTGAATCCAAAATTGATATCAGTGTTAGTGTCATTCAAGTATAAAATACTAGCCACTAATTTTTGATACAATGTCAGATCAACTAGGATAGTTATACAAGTAGTTGGATAAAGAAACACTTGTCTAAAATGTAGTGGGTGTGGGATTAAAATCATAAATTTTTAACAAATGAATCAAATCATGGGAATAATTATATTTTCTAATGGAGATATATTCATAATATTGATGAGTATCAAGGCCAAGAAAATAGTGTTGAAATCCTAAATCTTTCATGTCAAATTTCTCCATCAACTTGTGGTTGATATCTTGAATAATGAGGGTTTGAAATACCTATGAGAATGAGATAATAAACATGTATAAATTATATTATAATATTATCCCATGTTTTTGGATTTAGACATTAAGATAGATGAATAATAGGTGAAAACAAAACTAAGCAAAAAAATATCCATCTTCTCATACCAAGCTTGAGGAGCTTATTTGAGACTATAGGGAGTATATATATATATATATCATATTCAAGATCATTGTACATAAAATAATTCTTCACATCCATCCTGTATACTAACCAATGACATGATAAATCAAAGGAAAGTAAAAGTGTAACAAAATCCATCTTGGAAATAGGGGAAAAGGTATTAGAGCAGTAAAATCCTTCAACCTATGAGAAGGCCTTTGCTACCAAACATACTTTATACTTATCAACTAAAACATTTATTGAATATTTGGTTTTATAAACTAATTTAAAATTCATAAGTTTTATTCCCTTAGAAAGAGGCATCAAGTCCCATGTATGATTCTTCATGAGTGAATAATATTCTTGTTTCATAGTAACATCCCACTCTAGTTTTTATGTCACCTCAGAAAATAAAATTGGATCATCATAAATAACATGACTCAAAATATCAACATCATATGTATTATATTGATTACACTGAGGATATAAAGGATCACCAACTAAATAACTTGTTTCTTGAAGATTAAAATGAGTCCACTTAGGCAAAGTGTCAGAATCATGTGGAGGAGTAGTAATTATAGGTTAATCATTCATGTCATCTAAAAAATTAGGAAGTAAGCCTCAAAATGAGAGTAATGAGGAAAAATCTAAAACAAAGAATAATTAGATGAAGTCTCCAATGAAGAACAACCTTCATTGAATATGATATCCTAGCAAAAAAAATATCATGAGTGGTGAGATTAGTTAGGTGGTAAGCCTTAACATCATCAAAATGTCCAAAAAATATGAGGGGTGGATATTTTTCTCCATAGAATAGAATTTGTCATCAGGGAAAAATTCCCATGGCTTACATGCTCTAAAAACTATTTTTGAATTATATAGCACCTCAATCTTGTACACTTGGAAAATACATATCATGGATGTACCTTTAGATTCTATACCATTCTTGTTACCAAAAGGCTCACACATATTATCTCTTTGTGTTTAATTTATTATCTCGTAGTCTTACCAATGTTATTCTGATGCCCAAACCTTCTATCTTACCTAGAATGTTATAAACCTACTTATCTTCCATCTCTACAAGTTTTAGACCTGGGCCTAGTTTTTAATCTCCCAGATAATTTCATACCAATCAGTTACATACTTGGATGCAAGTTTCTTATCCCAATGCAAGTTTCTAGTACACTAAAATCATCCAATTAAAAATGAATGTATTTGTAAGCTTCTCAAAAGAGATTGGTATAAATATAAGAGTGTCTAGTACATTAAATTCATCCAATTGAAAATGAAATGTATTCTTAAGGTCAGCCTAAGTGATTTAAAGTGAGATATTCTCAAAAGAGATTGGTGTAAATACAATATCAATCCTCATTCATTCCTTACCAAGCATAAACCTAATACATACCTAGATAAGACAAAGGTAACTTACCAAAATCACTCAATTGAGTAAAGCTTCCCTATTTTATCATATTTCCATATCAATCATAGGGAAAAAACATATATAGGTTTGAATGAATTAAGTATCATTATCTGAGCCACATTTTCCAAGTTACAAACTATGTCTCTATTGTACTTTATTATCACAATTTATATGATTCACACACAATCCAACACATATGGAAGAACTACATATGTCTAAGGTCCTCTTTATATTATGTGATATGTAGGAAGTGCTCATTGATAGAGAGATATTTTGGGTATCTTGACATCATGTTCCCAATAACCATGATAAAGATGAAAAAATAATATTTTTCTATTTGACAAGGAGTGATAGTCTATGACTTAGATCTGAATGCACTAGAACAAAGGTGACATATAATCTAGAATCATCCAAGTAGTCACATCTAGTTTCAATAGGTATTCCATGTTGGAAACCTACATATAATTTAGATAATATCATCAATGCAAATATCCTTATTGTAAGTTGTCATTGATGTCAACGGAAGCACAAGAAGGTGATTATGGTTATTAGTATGCGGATGATTATTTGATCCTACTAGTATGATATTTGAAGTGATCCATTAGAGTGACTTGTGAATTACTATGAGATTATTTAAATGATTTGGTACAATCTTGAGAGAATGGTATAATTTTTTTTGGCATGATAGTAAGTATCAAAGTGGTATGGTTCCTTGAAGGTATATTTGATGGCCTAGTTCCTTAGCATGGAAATGGCTTGTAGTATCATGTTGATGATGATATAAGAATATATGAAATTGAAGTTATAAATAATAGTATTATATCATATACTAAGATAATTTAAAATTTAAATGATGTGTAAGGTACATCTACAATGGTAGGAAGGTCAGGGATTGAGGCTTAGTCCTTACATGAGAAAGCTAATATGAAGGCACAAACTTGATAGCTTGGTTAGGTGAATAGTATAAGACTTGTGTGAACAAGGTTAGAAGCTTTTGAGCCTGTTATGATGTCATTTTAATGGTATATGACTTTATGATAATAATACAAGAGGTTATCAAGTATGTTCAAGGGTCAAAATACAACTAGTAGTTTAAGACCTAGTATGCATGAAAACCTAGTGTGGCCTAATGAAGGGTCAAGATGAGTTTCAAAGTGTTTAATAACATGTGAGAATGTATTAAGGTTTAAAAAGTTATATCAAGAATTTTTATGAATTTTTAGGTCATGGATTGAAGGAGAAAGCAAGAAAACACGTTTTGAGATCTCTTGTTCATGCAGAATGAAGAGATGAGAGCCGAAGAAGGATCTTTTGATGATCATTTTCACATGTGATAGTTGAATGGGAATATGATAATTTTATAATATATGGAAAATGGTCATAATAAGGTTTTACAATTATTAGGAAGTGGTTTAATGGATAGAGCTATATGAACAATCATTAAGGATGAAAATTGGTCTAAAACGCTCTCAAAACCCTCATATTAACCTAATGGTGAAAATATTGTTGAGAATGGCCTATAATGGTTTTTTAAGTATTTTTTGATGATTTTATGTTGTAAATTACTCCTCTAGTCATCTCCAAGTGGTAGTGGTGTGTCAAGACAATGCGTAAAAGCTATAGGAAAATGCTTGTTTATGAAGAATTTGATGCTACAGGCAAAGTTGACTAGGTCAATGCATGCAAATAAATAGAGATTGAAGGTCAAGACTCATTAATAATTTCCATGTTTTTTTTTGAAATGATATATCTTATATTTCAAATATTATTGTCAATCAATTTGACCTATCGCTAAACTGGCAAAGAGTGAAAATAGTGAAAAAAATCAGTCAAAGTGAGAAAGAGACTAAGGATTAGTTGTAGAGGATTAGGGAAGGATATAATTTATTGAGGGAATTTTTAAATACCTATTTATCATATTTAAATTGGCTATATTATTATAATTTCATTTAAAATGGTGAAAATAGTGTTATCAAAGTGACCTATCTATGTGAGTTAAGACATTGAAAGAGTATGTTTCAAAGAATGATCTATATGTTCCATATTTATCATTTAAACTCTATATGTTTGTGATTGGAGTTTATATTATGATGAATAATGATAATATAAATTCATTTAAATTTTAAGGGAGTGATATTACATATGTTAAGATTCATTTTCACCATGACTATGTCTTATAGGAGACTAATTGGTCTAGGTTTGCCAAGTGAAGTGAAGAGTATGAAACCCTCTAACAAGATTTTTTATATTTAATGAATATATATTTTTTGTTTTAAATTTATTTATCCTATTAATTATTTATATAATATGGAGAGATATTTTTAATGTGTTGAAACATGAAAGCCAAAATGGCTTATCAGCTGTGTGAGAACTATTAGAGAGTGTCTTGAGAAATTGGGCTGTAAGACCAATAATCAACACTAGAGATTGATATTTATCTATTTTAGGTTGATATATAGGTATAATATAAACTATTAATTTTAATTTTAAGTTTTTAAATTACCGTCACAAGTGTTAGAGACAAACTTCTACATGACTTTGGTTTTGAGCTATAGGTAGTTTTGAGTGGTCATATTGCAGAGATGAGTTTGAGGTGTTTTGCCAAGAGTTGAAGGATATATTGAATATGAGGATGCTATATAAGTATAAAAGGTTAATTTTAATTTATTTTTATTCATTATAAATTCATATTTTTATTTTGGTTATCAAATTTTTTTAATTGTACTTTAACAGTGTTTGACCATTCTGAGTGGTCTTGTTGCAAGAGTTGGTTTAAAGCCTGTTGGCTTATTTGTTGAGGTATAATGGACATAGTGATGATTTTGAGATCATTAAATATATATTAATTTTATTTTTTCATGTGGTTACTTGTAAAATTTGATTTTATGCTTCATTTCTATGAGATAGACTTTTAGGAAGTGAGAAGACATAATGGCGAGTAGGCCTAAAAGCATGGTTAAAGGAGTGAGTTAGAATTAAAGGTGGTGTGGACCCATGTAGATGTTATAAATTATATATTTTATGAATATTTTATGTTTTTAAATAATTTTATGAGACTCAAGATGGTCCAAGGGGTGATAAGTGTAATATGTGCTTAAGACAGACCTAATTGCATTAGGTCTCCTTTAGGCCTAATGGTGGGTTTGGCCCTTAAGGGTTATGACCGACCTATGGAGTGGTTGTATCACATGTTTAAATTTTTTTTGGACCTATTTAAAGTGTGATACTATTATTTTAAGGTTATTTTCTGACCAATATGGGTGAGAGTAACTGCTGGGTATAAAAGTAAGGCATAATTGACCTATTTGAGCTAGATAGAGTAATGTGAATAGAAGTAAATAAAAGAGCTCATTTGAGGAGTATAGATAGATAATTTCAAAATTAATAAATAATTATATTATAATTCATGAACATACATCCTATATTCTACAAGTAGATGATAATGTCAATGGACCTAATGAGCCTAGAAGAGGCATATTAAGCGAGTGAGCGTAGAAGGCTATTTTAGAGGGGTGGAAGGTTAAAGTGAGTTGAATGAGGTGAGATACCATAATTAAATTCATAATATGAGTTATTATATCTATTTTAATTTATATATAGTGTTTAAGAAGAAATCACCATCAGTTGAGAGAGCAATAAGGTGTCTTAAGGTGATCAAACTTGTCTTGGCTAGGTGGGTGTTTGGTCAAGAGGAAGTTGGATCTTAATTATAGGCTGGATATTTAATAATTTTACATTATTTATCTAGGTTTATTCCATGTTAATTATGGTTTTGGATCCTCCTTTAAATTTGGAGCTTGCTATAAGACTAGTTGGGTTCGTGCTTAACTAGTGAGGGGTTGGTCATCTTTGTGGGGTTGGTGACTCACTAAAATTTGTTTCATTAATTATAGGAAAGTATTAAAAGTGGTGTGAAATTTTTTTATACCACATCAGGGTTTCCCAAATTTTTTTTTTCATGTGTTAATAT
The DNA here is from genome assembly GCA_037957365.1 of Torreya grandis. Classification (NCBI taxonomy): domain Eukaryota; kingdom Viridiplantae; phylum Streptophyta; class Pinopsida; order Cupressales; family Taxaceae; genus Torreya; species Torreya grandis. The sequence continues at coordinate 475,076 of JARHVA010005393.1, read as the reverse complement.
CTTGCTTCATGTGTATGTGATTGATTTTCTATGCATTGTTATATCTCTATGCTAGTTTAAATGGTTAAAGAATGATGAATGAAATTGAATGAAATGTTTAAACACTAATTAAACCTAACCCAATATAAGTTGTTGTTCTTAAAATATTCTTAGGTTGGCATAAGTGTTTGAGTCTAGAGAGGTACAATTTCTATAATTAGGATAGCGATCCATAATCTAGATCCAATATACTTTCTACCTATTCTAGATTTATATATATATATATTAGCATAAAAAACAACTACGTCTATTGCTTCCATTATCATTAAAATATCCATCATAGTTATAATTTGTATCTTTATAATTGAATAATAATAAATTTAGTATATTTCTATCTAAGTTTAAAAAAAAATTAGCTTGCTCTACAGATAGCCTACCATCCTTTTGCCCTAGGTTAGCTCCACCCCTTTAACCTTATCTTACCCACATATATATTTTTGGGTTAAAAATTATGGTGAACATATCATATATTATTATTTAAACCAAAACATAAATTGTATATAGGTTTTATTCTTTTACAAAAATTCATTTTTAAATTATTATATTTTCCAAATCTGATTTATTTCATGGGTATAGATTAAGTAACACTTGCTTCTATTTTTTACCTAGGCATTGTTCTTATCCTCTTTGTGGTTTCATCCAAATTTTTAGCATTCCTAAACATGTTTAATTTTAGTCAAATCTCTAGGAAACATAATTTTTTGGATCATTTATTCAATTCTCTTGATGATAAATGTATTATATATGAAGATCTTATGGCATATCAAAAATAGGCTAACACCTCTTCTTTTGCTTAAAACTATGACCATAAAAGAACTAGTGATGAAAATGCAAGTATAAATTAACATGATATTGATCATAGTATTATTTCATATGGTTTTGAGTGTGATTATATCCTTTTTGGGTATGTGGAAACTAGTTCTCCTATTTCTCCTATTTCCAATAATGAAAACATTGAAGAAATTCAGTTTGTGTTTTCTATTCAAAGTGATTCTATTCTTGAAAATATTATCCCTTCTTAGGATTAGTAAAATTAAAATAATGAAATAACTTCTCTCTCTAAGTAAAAATGTTAAAAATGAATGTAATACTTATCTTCCTATTTTTTTGGATTGGAAAAAGGAAAATGATAATACTAGCCAAAATAGTGGAGACACATGCTCTTCTACTTTTCATCCAAATCAAATGAAATAATAAAACATATTATCTAAAGGTTTACTAATGAGATAATTTCCTTAGAAAAATAATAGTGATGTACGTACATTATAAAATAATATTGCATATTCTACCCCTTTTTTATTTTGAGTTCAAAAATTAAAATGAAGCTTGCATATTTCATTATAATAATATTTCAAGTAAAGTAGATAACATTCCTTTCTCTCTCTCCCATCTTTATATTTTATGGTAAAAATAATGTTCCAATTATAGATGAAAATAATAAAATTACTTTTTATATCCTTATTACATGTAACTAATTTAACTTACTTGGGAATAATGAAGTTTTTTTCCTATTTTAGTTAAGGGTCTAGATTAATAAACTAGTACAAAATATAGCAATAATTATAGTCATAAGTTGTGCAATTGTTTATATTTTTCACCATTATAAAAATAAAAATAAATAATAAGAAATATAAATTAGCTATAAATAGATTGAGATGGTTGATATAGAGGTTAAAAATGGCTATGCAAGATTGGGAAGGTGTCGTAAAACTGAATCTAGATTTCATTTGGCAAAAGGATAGGACAACCAAAAAGTTGATGCTTTGGTGTCTAACATTATTATCCATTCCTACCAATCTTGTTCAAAATAATAATAAAGACTTGAAACTTTATGGTTAGTTTTATTGTGCCTATATGAGTGTGCCTATGAAAAATTGAGCATTGATTATCGATAGATTTCACTGTGGATCTAGTTTTGTCTTCAAACCCTAACCCTCCATCATGCTTGATAAAATGATTTTGAGTCACTTGAGAAAGAAGGGGCTTAGTGTGTAAAATCTACTAAACATGTAATCCACACCCCTCTTATGGGAACACTGGCTACATACCAATACTCTAAAGATGGATTAAACCATATGTAGTTCTCCTAATTAATGTGCTTTATGCAATAGTGTGATGCAGATACAAATGCTAAATAGATAGTGTTTGAGGTGGCTAGGGACTAGTATGAGGATTTGAATAGGTATGTAGTTATGTTAGGTGAGTATGTGCAAAGAACACAGATGTTTTCCTTAGTTCTTTGTTTGTATTCTTTCTTGCTTTGTAAGTTTGGTCACTTCCCTTGTACATGAGCTTTGAGTGGGATTTTATAGGGAACAATTGGTCATGGGTTAGATGTATTAGTGTTATGCCAACCTAATTAAGGATAATGATTGGATGAAAATGACCATTGGGGTTCAAAGTGTTAAAGGATAGGACCACCAAAAATGGGACACTTTGGGGTCCAATGCTATAGTCCAAATGGGGCACTCCTATCCTAAAGGATCAAGACCTAGGGGAAAAGGATTGGCATGGGGAATACTATTTGGCTGAGGTGGATTGACCCTTCAAAAGGTTATAGATGACTGGTAATGAGTGAAAATGTGTCTAAAAGGGTCTCAAGAGAATTTAAAAATGACCTATAGATGGGGTGTCATAAGCCACACTCAAACTACCAATCTAGACATTTTATATGCTTACATTTGCCCCCCTTTATTCTAGTAATATATCAAAGTGAAATACTAGGATAATTGAAAAATAGACAACATAACTAAACTTACCTGCAAGGGTGAATCCCATGAAGATGTGTGATTTTGAGTGCGCATAGAGAGAGCATAAAGTTGAGCATAAATCTATAAGAGAAAATAAGGAGTGGATCAATTCTTACTAGACATGATATGTCTAAAATAAAAAACATACAAAGGTTTGGTAAAAGAGAGAGGAAGAAAAAGGAATAAATACACCTTATCAGGTATACAAACCAATACAAAACCTATTATGATGTTGAGTCATGTTGAGTGATGCTTGTTATTTGTTGTACCAAGGGTAATATCATGAAAAGAGCTAAGTACTCAATTCCCTAAGGGTGGTTCAAGAATATAAAGATTGGACCTTTGTCTCCATTATCTCCCACTATGTAGTGAAGTTATGTCATCATGTGTGTGTTAATTAATGTTTGGACTATGTGTCCAATCCCTCTAATTAGGTGGCTCAAGAATATAAAGGCTAGCAAGTCCTTTGGCTCCTTCATTTTCCACTAAGCGTGAATTATGAATTAATACTAGTATGAATATGTGTTGTATGAGATGGTTCATAAATCCCATGAATGATCTTTAATCTAAAAATGTGGTGTGGATAGTCAAATGTGTACTAAGAATTAGGCTAATCATGGCCACTCCAAAAGGTGGAGATTAGGCTTGTATGAAAGCCATTCCAAAATTGAGAACTAGGCTTATATGAAAGTCACTCTGAAATGATGCCAACCACCTATAGATGGATTAAAGCATGTAATTGATGGGAATACCTGAGTAATGCAATGAATTGGAAAGAAAATAAGAAAAATGTGCCATGAAATTGCCTCTAATAATTAGTTTTTGTAACATAGATTTTGATCTGTAAGTTGTACCAACTGCCTAATTTGAAATTGGAAGTGAGAGTCATCACATCATGCATAATGCCCCTATATCTAGATAATATGAGTAAAATTGTACTAAATATACCCAATTTGAACTAGAAGTGAGAGCTATCATGCCATGCATGATGCCCCTTATAAATGGATAATCTAAGTAAAATTATACTAAAACCACACAATCTAAACTAGAAGTGAGACCCATCATGCCATGCTTCATGCCCCATATATCTAAAAAACTTGAATAAAACTATACTAAAACTACCTAATTTTAATTGGAGTGTAGCTACCAAAATTTTAATTGACCTTACCTTTCTATCTATTTCTAAAATTTTTGGGTTTTTGGCTATTTGGATAGGAGTGCTAAAAAGTGGACATTTTATTGTATGGTGTTATAGTTTGAATGGGGCACTCTTGTCCTTTACTATTTTTGATGAATATTATGTGTTTATCTCTAGTTTTTTGGTCTATTCTAGATGTTTTGAATTTTGATTATTGTTTTGAGTGTTCTAAAAACTAGTTTTGAGTGATAGAGGGCTTTTATCTTTGTGAAAAAACACTTGTTTATTACCCCCTCTTTTGAGGGTAAGAATGAAGATCATAAAATGACTTCCCTTAGAATAAAGATCCCTACAAATGTGTTATTATATGGAATACATGATATAGCATTGATGATCAAATATATGTCTCAAGATATAGCATAGTTTTTATTTGAGATTGATAGATTAATAGGGATATGCCTAGATAGATGTAACAATGTAATAACATATGAAATATATGAAAATAAAAATAGAAATATGGTCATTTGTTAATGAGGTATGGAGCATGATGTCTATCATGGCATCTAAAAAGGCAAGATAATTCATGATGTGGATCATGGCATTATAAAAAACTAAGAAAAAAATAAGCAAATAAGCACACAAGGGAAGAAGTAATAAGCATACAAAAAAGGCTAAGGGGCCATGCAAGCGAGGGACATGGGCACATGTAACTCAAACTAGGAAAAGCAAGAATATAAGGCATGCTCAAATTCCCACATACACATACAATTATAAGTAAGCAATATTGGCATGAGGGCCATAAGTACATACAAGAGTACAAGTAAAATACATTGGAAAATATCCTAAGGCACACATAAGTAAAAAAATAGGAACTAAAAAATGAAATCACATATAGATACTCAAAAAAGGAAAGTAAGGCATGTAAATTTTGGAAATACTATCACACTTAATTTATCAAAATAAGAAGTGAAAGTATGCAAAACATGTAGTACAAGACTAGCTAGATTCTAAGAAATACACAAGTGTTATATACTAGTGAGTGTCGATAGAATAATCTATGTAATCTAGTAAGTAATATACATCAATATGATAACTAGAGTTTGTCATTTTATAATGACATAACTTAGATGGTGTATTCATGTAGAAGATGTACCCAATGGGTAGATATGTTGATGTATGTGTCGAATGTAAAATTATGATGCCCCCTCAATGGGTAAAGTGAATCAATCAAGGATTTGGGTGTCACTACACACTCTCAAAGAAGATCAAGTGAAGTATGGTAATGTAGATAAATTGACAAATAATAACATAGAACAACAAAATGTAAGTCTAACATGGTAGTAGAAATTTAAATAATGGATAATGCATATAATTGAAAGTTTTTGGTGTTTTGATTTATTTTAATGTTTTTACATTTTGACATGTTATATATTTTTTGTTATTTTGAAATAAGCTATGTATATGTAATCACAAGGAAAATATGTAAAATAAATCAAAAATAAACTATGTACAAGTAATATAAGAGTTTTTTTACAAGAAAGCATAAAGAAACTATGTAAAATAATGTGAGTAAAATAATATGTAAAAGACTAGGCTAAGGGGGGTAAAGGGTTTAAGGATGGAGATTTCTAGGAATGGAGATGGAAGAAAGGATCATGTCCATCATCAAATTCCTCAATATCATCATCATAAGTATCATCATATGCCATATGATCTATATACATGGTGTCTATCTCCTTAAGTGTTAGTAAAATTTGTGATCTTTGTATAGTTAGAGATCTATCACTCATAGTGGTGTCATCCTACCAAAAGTGAACTAAGGGTTGTTCTGGTGGTGAAGAAGTTGGTTCTTCTCTATGGAATTTAGCTCAAGTTCACCAAATGATTTAACTTATTTAGGAATAATGGATTTTTATTCCTATTTTATTTACATGTCTGGATTAATAAATTAGTACATAATATATCAGTAATTATAGTCTTGATTTATGTAGTTATTTATCTTTTTCACCTTTCTAAAAATAACAATAAATAAGAAGAAGTATAACTTAGCTATGAATAGACTAAGATAGATGATACAAAGGTTGAAAATGGCAATGCAGGATCAAGAAGGTATCATAAACCTAAATCTAGCTTTCATTTAGTGAAAGGATAAGACCACAAAAAAGTTGTTGCTTTGGTGTCTGATGCTATTATCCATTCCTACTGATCTTATCCAAATTGATCATAGAGACCTAAATTTTTTTTGGTAGTTGTTATGTGCCTATATGAGCATGCTTGTGAAAAATTGAGAATTGATTATCAATGAAACTTGATGTGGAACTAATTTTGTCTTTAAACCCTAACCCTCCATCATGCTTAATAAAAATATATTTGATTCACTTGAGAAAGAAGGGGGTTAGTGTGTAATATGTACTAAAAATGTAATCCACACCCCTTATATGGGCACATTGCCTACATACTAATACTTTGAAAAGGGATCAAGCCATATGTAGTTCTCTCACTTAGTGTGCTTTGGGCAATAGTTCAATGTATTGCCTGCATACCAATACTTTGAAAAGGGATCAAGCCATATGTAGTTCTCCCACTTAGTGTGCTTTGTGCAATAGTTCGATGTAGATGAAAATGCCAAATTGATAGTGTTTCAGGTGGCTAAAGACTAGTATGAGGATTTTAGTAGGTTTTTAGTTGTGTTGGGTGACTATGTGCAAATAATAGGTAAGTTTTCCTTAGTGCTTTGTTTGTATTCCTTCTTGCTTTGTATGTTTGGTCACCTCCCTTGTAAATGACATTTGAGTGGGCTGTTATAAGGAATAATTGGTCATGATTCAAATGTATTCATGTTAGATTAACCTAATTAAGGATAAGGATCAAATTAAAATGACCATTGGGGCTCAAAGTGCAAAAGGATAGGACCACCAAAAATGGGACACTTTAGGGTTTGATGCTATAGTCCAAATGGGGCACTCCTATCCTATAGGTTTAGAACTTGGGGGAACAAGATTGACACATGAAATACTATCTAGCCAAGGTGGAATGAGCCTTTATAAGGTTCTAGATGACTGGTAATGAGTGAAAAGGTGTTTATAAGGGTTTCAAGAGCATACAAAAAGGACTTATGGATGGGGTGTCACAAGCCACACTCAAACTACCAATTTGGACATTTTATATGATTACAGTAGAAAAAATCCATGTACTTGGTATCTTTCAAATAATCATTTCATTAACCTTTGCCATATCCAAAATGAAATATGATCTCTCTTGAATCATCATGCAATGTGGATATAGTTTACATAATATTTACAAACCACATGATGATCCTATCTTAAAATATAATGAGGGTATTAAGGTGGCTATCATTCGTATGTTCCATATAAATGGAAAATTATGACCTATAAATAATTCTTCAACCTATTTAATAACACCTTATAGTGATATATTATCTCTAATTATTACCTAGAAGATCTTCAACAATTAATGACTCTTCTTAAGTTACAAGTTTCCTCACATGAGGCTAATTCTAATGATAATATCTTAGAGAACCAACCCATTACTATAGATTTTTTTTATTATCCATATCTTTCCACATTTATCATGCATGTGTTCTCTTCCTTTGATGGTAAAGTAGATCCTAAAAATCATTTAAAATAATATATACACTCCTTTAAACATGGGGTTAAAGAAGGATGATATTTATTAAAATATTTCCATAGAAGCTTACCTTAAGAGTCTCTTGATTAGTTCTATACACTCCCCAATGGTTCCTTATCAAAATTAAAAAAAATTGAGTATGTATTATTATCTCATTTCCATAAGCACACATTACCCAAGATATCATTGGAACATTTTTAGTACTTAACTCAAAATTATGATGAATCCCTTCTTGTCTATGCTATTAGATTTAATGAAATCGTGTATTCTTTAAATTATACCCCATTAGATTTGTAAGTGCAATTTATATTTATTAGGGATATTATTTCTCCACTTAGATAAAGATAATTTCATAATCCCTTTATTTCATTGAAATCCTTATATTGGGATGTGCATAAATATGCATGCACTTTAACAAATATAAAAACCGATTTACCTATTTCTCCATTTAAAGGCAAACACGGTACAAACAATGATTTTAGAGTAAATAAGAAAACTAATAAGGGTCATGAACCACTTCAAAAAACCTATTTAGATTCAGAAATGCTTACCAAAGATAAAATATTAAAATTATTGAATAAATAAAAGGAGCATACTTACAAAATACCTCTTATAGTTAAATCATATAATTCTACAAAAAGGCAACCACTTCAGTTTGATTGGTACTGAGATATACGACATGATATATTTCATACATTATTGGATAAATAAATGATAAAAATTCCTCCAACTTCTCATTATCCACAACACATATTTGAAAATGTAAAAGGACAACACTTTTTCACTTACCATGGTATAAATGGGTATCATGATAATGATTGTTTTTCTCTTGAGCAAAAGCTTACATAGTTGGAAGACAATGAAATTATTTCATTTTAGAAAGAAACATCTATATATATTTCCCATACTTCTTCTAATAGTTATTATAAGAGGGATGAGACATCCCATGTTACTCTTTTTAAGGAACACATGATCCATTGACCTTTCCAGAAGACAACTAATAGTATAAGTCCTTCTCTTAGTGTACCCTATACCATGATTGATATTTTACACACTGATCCTACTAAGGATCAACTGGTTGATTAGGTTCTTGATAGAAAGACATATGGATGGGGAATACATACATAATAGGTATGGATACCTAAAAATACACATATAAATTCATGGGATATTTATATAGATACATCATCTACAATGACATAATAAAACCAAAAGTTCAATTACCACTTAATCATTACAATTAAGATTAATTATTTCCAATAGAATTTCATTGCATATGATGAATAATTCATTATCACTAAAATAAAATTTTAATTAAATTGAAATATTTTATAATATCATGCATTTTATCATATCCAAATATTAATTACACAAAACAAGTTCAAGTAATGTAACTAAAATTAAACTTTCATGTGAAGCAAATATAGCAAATACAATCTTACCAAAATACCATGATACAATTCTTGACTCTTTTATGAAAAATATGAATATAGTAATAGTATCTAAACATGTTCCTATTACTACTACTTAAAATAAACCACATATCACGATAGATTCTATAGTGACATATATTGCACCTATACATGTTCCTTAGCAGTACCACTAGTTTTTTGCACTAGGTTCCAGTGGGGAGATAGCTATGAGCATCCATTGAATGAGATCATAGGATAATTATTATTTTCACATATTCCAAAAATACTTGAAAAATAAAAAACTTCAAAAATCTAATAATATTTACAGTATTTACATGTTCTATTATCTCCTTGGCATATCTATTATTGGTTCCATGTTGGTAGATGGCATATCAATATTTTCTATATATATCTATTTCACACATCTTTTGAGTGTGATAAAGACATACACAGATACATGATCTATGTAATTTTAAATTTTAAACCTTCCCTCTATTCATGTCATCTAGACATTGAGGGGCATCCACATTTTTGATCATGATACATATAGGATATATCATTCTATGGTTATATTACATTATCATGTTTGAGCTTATATACTACACATGCCTTTGTCCATGTTTATAAATTTTATAGTGTACTTGATATGATTTTTTCTTAATTTTTATTATAACATATATCATCCATGGACTAGTACGTTATTTTTATGTTATTTGTTTATGCTTGCATTTATGCACTTCCTTGAGTGTCTTACCTTGATATTGTCTTGATTGTTTTAGAATTTGTTTATGTTCCATTATTTGTCCCTCGTGCCTATATTTACGTATTTTGACATTATTATATGTTTTGGTTTATTGTGTGTTGGCATTTGAATATGTCATTATTTTCTTTGTCTAATTTGACTAAGTCATGTCCCTTAGATTGTGTGGCATTTGAAAATTCCCCTTATTTGAGGTCTCCTTGGACCATTATTTTTTGTTTCAATTTTAAGCAATCTTGTGTGTGTGTGTGTGTGTTTTTTTTTTTTGAGATTGTATAGTCACTATCTAGACATTGCCATGATATACACCATGCATCTTAGGAATTGGTTTCATCACATTCTTCATGCTTCAATGATTTATCTAATTAGACATGTTCTTTATATATGATACATGAATCATACATAGAGTATACATTTATCTTGTCCTTTTGAGAAAAGGTAACTACCAATTGATACTGTACCTCACCTCAAAAGGGTGAATATCAGTGGGGGCATGCCATAGATGTATGATTTACATATTTTATTCTCCACATTTGTCATATTTTTAGATTACACTAGGGGAATGCTCAAAATACATGTTCTCCACATTTTTCATAGTTTTAGAGTGTAGTGTGGGCATGCTCTAAAAACATGTTCTCCAAATTTGTCATGGTTTCAAATTTAGTAGGGACATGTTTTGGAAACATTTTTTTCCATATTTATTAAATATACAATGGGATTTAAATTAAAAAATTAATTATTTATACATTGGTAAGATTAATCCTAGAGATGAAATAAGAAAGAGGACTAAAATGTAAATCTCTACCTATTGGATAACTAAAGCTCAATTTTTATAGGGAATATAAAGGGAATCCAAGACCCTTAGGAGGAGGATCGATTTTAAGATATTTCCAAGGGAAGTTTGTTGTTGCTTATGTTGGTGATATGGGTATCAAAATAAACCAATGTGCTGAAGCTGTTTCTACCTTTTGGGGGTAAAAAACGGGTGTTCAACATGTCATCATTGAGGGAGACTCAATGAATATAATAAATTGTCTTTATAAGAAAAAAATAGTGAGTTGGAAAATTGAATAAGTGGTGGATGAGTCTATTTCTATTTTAGATTCTAGGAAAGAAGTGGTCATTCAACACATTTATCATGAAGGGAACAATTTGTTGATTGGTTTGCTAATATGGGAGTTAGCTCTTCTAGTTTTATTAGCTAGACTATAAGAGAAGAATTGATTTAAGATATTTTCTAGAGGATTGATGAGGATGTTCATGTTATTATTTAAACTTCAAAATGGTTGATAATATGGGTCTCTTCTCCAATTGTAAAAATAAATTTCATTAGAACTTTATGGCTAGGTGTATTTGTTTTGTTATGTTCCTTTTATATCTTACTTTACTTTCCCTCTTCAAAGTACCTAGAGATAATTTCAAGATTTGATTGGAATAAGATAGTGTCAATTTAAGACTTTTCAAAATTGGAAGCACATAAATAATGGTTTTGAGTGGGTTGACATGAGACACTCAAGGTGAATGAATTTGGGGAGCCCAAAAAAACCCCTTTTTAGATCAAAGAACATTAGTCACATCATCATGTTCTTCATGGGTATTACTAAGAGAAAATAACCTAATATTCCTGAAGAGGTGAAAAATAATGAAGAAGTTTGGGATATCCTCCAAAAAGGGGGAATGGTGAATTTTATTTAAAGAATGAAAGATCATGACAAACATGTCTTGACCTTATTTATTGACTCATGAGATAACTAAAATTTGAACATTAATATAATATTACTTGATATATCTAAAGAATTGATTGTTCATGTCATTAGATAGGAGATGGAGGTGATAAAAGTGTATAAAATGGGTAGAGATAATAAGGAGAAAAATAATGTCTTTCTAAAAGGAGAAACTTTGGAGTTACTGCATAATGGGTTTGATCATGAATCCTTTTTGAGACCATGTGGAGATGTAGATTTCCATCTCATGTAGTATATAACTCTAAATTGTAGGTTTAATGTTGTTCATTGGTCTATGTTTATCTTTCTCAATTACTTTAAGCATGTTATACCTTTGAGTTTAATATTTTATATTCTCCTTTTTATGGAAACCTCCATTGAAAAGGTTAAAAATGGTAAATACACAGTTCCTAGGCATGAAGGATTAATTTTCCTCATTCATAAGTATTTCAAAGGGATGAATCAAATTAACCCTAAACATCCAAAACCCCATAAAAGTAAAGAGGAAGTTAAGAAAGTGTAGAATATTTGGATTAAATATCCAGGAAGTAATACATCAAACCATAAAGAATAGAGTACCACTAGGAACCCACCAAAATGTCAAGGCTTAAGAATAATAACTAACTAAGAAATGATACTAAGCATCCTCTTGCTTCTATCCATGAGGTTGTAAATAATAGAAAAATAGAGCTTTAAGCTGGACAATTTATCATGGTTAAGGATGTAACTAAAGGTACATAAGAGACCAATACATATAAGGGGTCTGAAAGGGAGAAAAATAATTTTCCAACTAATAATATTGACAAAGGTAAGAATAAAATGAGGTATGGCCCTAAAGAGAAAGAGGTGGAAGAACTAGGTTCCTAATCTCATGATCTAAATGAAAATTTCAATGCCATGTTTGACTCTCTTAAAGGTAAATAAAGTACTAATAAAATCTAAGAAGTAGACTTTCAAAAGTCATTAATGAGGTGGTTTATGAGGAAATTATCTAAACTCAAAGGAAATGTGAAAATGCTTCAATAGGATAATGGTATATTGATACAAAAAGACTCTGATAATGATCATATCATACACATTCAATGGCTCAAAGATAGGGCCAATGCCCTATAATGTGAAAATTATAAACTCAAAGATAACATCAATTTTTTGATTAATTGATGTATGGAAGCCATGCATGAATGATTTCAAAATTTAGAGAATCTAAAAGTGCACATGGGTGAATTTTTTGATACGAAGAACTCTTATAAGGGTAAAGGAAATCATGTTCAATATAGTGAATCATTTAAAGACATAGATAAGGAAATTTACTTCTTCAGATTGACTCAAACCTAAAATTCATGAAAAGTTATTAGGAGTATGTTGCAAGAAATTTGGATATGTAGAAGGTTTTTTGTTCTCTTCTAGATGCTTTTCATTTTTGGTATTTATTTTGCTTCTTCAAGGTATTTTGGTAGTTTTTTTATATGTTAATGTGTTTGGTTTGATCTATTTCTCTTGGGGACTTAGTCCTTTTTAATCTCTTTGGTTGTACTCTTTCTAGGGTTTGGGGTCCCTAGTCAAAAAAACCCCACCTTTAACCTTAACAAAAAAAATGCAGCATACCCAATTATAGTGAGGGCATGTTTTGGAAACATGTTATCCACATTAGAACTTATATCAATTTTTATATTTCTCCAAATATAATTAGGTAATTTTTTGGAAACATGTTCTCCACACTTACACTAGTTATCATATTTTAGTGGGGGCATGTATTATAAACAAATTGTCCACACTTACACTAGCTATTAAATTCAAATTATAGTGGAGGCATGTTTTGGAAACATGTTATCCACACCCATACCAATTTCTTAGTTTTATATTAGAGTGGGAACATGTTTCGGAAACATTTTCTCCACACTTATACCAATTTTTTAGTTTTAGATTATAGTGGGCACATGTTTTGGAAACATGTTCTCCAAACTTACACAATTTCAAACTTGCCAAAATTCATAGTTAATGATTTAGATACACATTTGAGGTAGAATTATATACATTGGTACCATTATTATACATGGTTTTACTATGAGACACATATAAGGTGAATATTCTATGAAATGTTTGCCTAATATTACAAAATCAAATTCATTTATGATTTCAAACACTTTCAAGGACTATCATCACCCACCAAGTTGGAATTTTATGGATTTCATTGAGATAATATATTATAGTAGGTTGTTTAATTTTTCATATGGATAAGATTAAATAATTAAAATTTTCCAATTTTATAGGTTGGACTTGATTACATCATCCATCCTTACCATTTTTATAGTGTGAATTGACTTCGTTCACTTATACTCACTAGGTTTAAGTATGATTGGGTTACATAGTTGAGCCAATCTCAACTATAGGGTGGAAACTCACCATTTATTAAAGGTTGGGGGAAATGTGTCTTCTAATATCCCTCTCTATCTCTTTAGATATATGCACTTTATATATTTATATTTGTCTTAATCATAATTTCAATGATTCATAATGATACATATTTCAAATCAAATTTCTAAAAGGCAAGATGATTGCACTGATACATGTGTACTCCTAAACCTTGCCTATTTTAATTTCAATTATTTCAATAATTTTAATTTCATATTATATTCATTGATTATATATTGTAACATTCTCTTGGTTTGAGGTTAGTCACCATAAAAGAACTCAAGTTGGACTCAAGAAAAGGCAAGGTGTGTTATAGACACCCAGGTATGCATTTATTCTCCTTTAAACTAGAAATTTCCTTACTATATTAAAGGTGGTATGTATACACTATTTATAAATTATATATCACCTAAATCTTTTACACTTGGAAAATACATATCATGGATGTGCCTTCAACTTATAGACATTTCATGCTACAAAAATGCTCGCATACACTATCTTTATGTTCCTGAATACTTCTCTTAGTTTGAATAATGTAGTTATAATGACCTAGGATTTATATATTACCTATAATTATATAAAAATACTTATCTTATATCTCTAAAATTTTTAGACTTGCACTAACTTTATAACTACCTAGACACTTGTGTCTTAGTTAGATGCATACATCAATATAATTATATTATCCCAACAAAAGTGTCCAATGCCTTAAATTCATCCAATTTAGAAATGAAACATATTCCTAAGGTTGGACTAAGCACCTTAATTTGATATATTCTAAAAATGTATTCATATAAATATAGGATCAATGTTCATTCCTTCATCACCTAGCACAAACCTAGACAAGACCAAGGAAACTTACCAAAAGTAGTTAATCAAGCACTCAAGTGAGTAAATCCTCCCTATTTTATCCTATTTCCATATCATTAATAAGTAAAACACATATATAGGTCTTAAATGTTGAATGAACATTCTATGATCTATATTTAATAAGCTACAAACTGGGTCATTATTGTACTTGATTATCACACTTTGTATGATTCACACAATGGCCAACACGTAGGGGAGAACTAAATAAGTCAAAGGATATCTTATAAGCAATGGATATGTAGGAAAAAATCATTAATATATGGGTATTTATGGTATCTTAAAACCATGTTCTCACTAACCCATTTTTTCCATATCCACTATGAATATGAAGAACTAGGGTTTTGATATTTGATAATGAGCAATAGTTTATGACCTACATATGAATGCACTAGAGTGAAAATGACATAGGAACCAAAATCATGTAGGTGGTTAAATCTAGTTTTAGTAGGTATTCCATATTATACGCCTATGTTAGAATTAGATAGTAACATTGATGCAACTATCCCATTTGGATGTAAGTGTTTGCAACTATAGAGGTACAATTTATATAATTAGGTGATTGATCTAGAATCCATATTTAGTATACTTGATACTTGTTCCAAATCTATATATATATATTAGGATAATAAATAGATAAGTATCTTATTTTCATTATCATTACAATATCTAGCATTAATTTACTTTCTATCTTCAACATCTTAGCATGATAAATTTAGTATATGTTCTATTTAAGTTTTATACACAATTGGCCTGATTTAGAGATAATCTACCTTAATTTTTCCCTAGGTTATATATACGCCTTTAACCCTAGATTACACACATCTATAATTTAGGGTAAAACACGTCCAAACAAAAAAATATAGATACATCAATTTTGATTCAATATCAATCATCTTTAGGAGTCTTGTTTTGTGTATCATTCACAATATTGAATAATTCATCCCAATATTAAAGAGCCATATCCTTAGATTAAATCATATTGTTTGATATCTCCTTAAAATTTTATCATTTTGTTCAACTACATTATTCTATTAAGGAGTATAGGGTAATGTAAATTGGTGAAATATTTCATGCTCAGTACAAAGTTACTTGAAGGTATTACTAACATGCTCCCCCATTATCAGTATAGATATTTTTTAGTGGAATATATGATTACTTCCTTAAAAAATATTTAAAGTCTTTAAATTTTTCAATTACTTCACTTTTTTCTTGAGAGAATATATCCAAGTTATTCTATAAAAATAATCACTAAGCATGAGTACATATATTTATCCAAAAAAAAAGAGAGTGGGAAAATTAATAAGATCACTGTTCACCATTTCAAGTGTAAATTTTACTTGAGAGGCATTGTCCTTTAGAAATGGGTCCCAATGTTTTTTTTTCAATCATAAATCCATGACAAACACCATAAATAAAGGAGACATTAGGAAGACCTATCACAAAATTTTGTGTACCCAACTTTTGTTAATACATATAGTTGAGGTGGCTAAAGAGTTCATGCCATAAATTTATCACTACATTAGCATGAGAAACAAAATAAGAACCTATTTTGATTTTAAAACTTTCAAAAGTGTAGATATGTGAACCATGATCAATAATACCTATTATAATTTCATCCTATATATTTTTAAATTATTTAATTACATTATTTGGAAATAATTACATAATATTCTCAATGATTAAATTACATATCTAATATATAAACATTAAAATATAATAAATTTTGGGAACAAAAATTACATTAGTGATGTGCTCATCCTAGATTTGAACTTATTAGTGTAGGTTTTTATTTTTCCCTATTTATTAATTAGGGAATATCATATATTTGTGCATACATGGAGTTTTCCTATATTCATGGGATAGGCTAGCTTATGTGGAGATTGTGTGTCATATTTGTGTCATAAGGTGTCATAAGAATGGCATAAGATACTCCTATTCCGGGTATGGGAGTTATTTCTCTATTCTTAGCACCTTGTCACCCCCTTTTGAGGAGTCTATTCTTGGGGTGCTTTGACCACCATTTGTGGAGGAGTTACTTTCTAGCTCTCCTATATGTATTCTTCATTTTGGCCATTTCAGGTTACTAATTCAGATTTGGTTTCTCCATTTTGTTTTGTGCAATTTATCTTCTTGTCATTGTCAAATTGCTTTAGCATTTTTGTGGTGTGCACTTGTTCATCTTGTGTGATCACGTCTTCATTGCACTCGCGTTATCCGGATTCTGACAACAACAACTCCGATATGGTATCAGAGCAAAACTGATAATCTTGTGTATGTTTTTGCTTTTAGCTTATTTTGAAATCAAGAGTGGAGTTTTTTTTATTTTTGATCAAAATTAAAAATAAAATTCTATCCAAATTTGGTATTGGTTTCTTGGAATCCTTGTGCCTTGGGTATCTTGGCTGTCTTCAGGGGCTAGTTTTGCTTGTGTTCTTGAGCACTATTGTTGTGTGGAACAGCAGAGGGAGGAGCAGTCAGTTCTTTTGGTCAGCAGCCTCTAGTTCTGCGCCAAGCTTCTGTCCTTCAACAAAATTAGCTTCTACACCTAGCTTTAGCCCTCCTTCAGGTGTCAACGCCATAATCTCCAGCCTGTTGCTTCAGCTGAGTCAACTTTTAGCAGCTGTGTCCTACCAGCTAGGCGCCTTAGGCCGTACGGCAGGTCTGCTGTCTTTTTTTTTGTTTTTTGCAAAAAAAATTTCAGATTTGCGCCCTCCTTGTTTGGACGCCACATATTCTTGCTTGCTGTTTGGTCTAGCTTCTGCGCCTATTTATTGAGCTCCATTTCTGCCACACATCAGGCTGTACGGATTATACAGCGCTGCACTTAGTTTTTTTGTCTTTTCTGCTGTCAAAATCTGGACTGTGCACTTTTGGACGCCCCTGCCTTACTTGGTATCCTATTTGGCACCCTTAGACACGTGGCATCCTTCAAAATTGTCTTTGATTTAATATTTTCAGTTAAAATTGACTTCATAAACCAAAAATCAGTCAATTTGATTGAATAATAAACTTTTTAGACAATTTTGTAATTTGGGGATTTTCAAATTAAATCTTGTATTTTCGCCTGTCGAAGATGAAGGGTGAGGCCCGGGTTGGTAGGAGGCCAATTCCCCCTCACAAAAACCTCATTTGGATTTTTCATTCCGTGCCGAATCCAACGAGTGGTTGGAAGGCCATTTTCTCTCCTCATAACAACATTTTTTTTAAACGTTTTAGTGTTTTTTTTGTAAAAACACTAGTTTACGGGAAAATTGTAACTTTAAAATCTTGCAAACGGTAACTCGGTTTTGGGTGCAATTTTTTGCAAAAGTGCTTGTAATTCAATTCTCCACAGCGTAGACTTGTTCTTTTTTAAAAATGCACTAGTTTATAAAGTGCCAAATTTGGGTCTCCTAGGACACATTTTTGGCTGAGTCCGACGTCCTGTTTGCTTTTGTCTTGCACTAATTGCTCTAAGACGCATTTTCGGCTGAGTCCGACGTCTTTTGAGCATGCACTTGCATACTTGGGGGGGGGGCTCACTATTTCGGGGGGGGTGTGATTGCTTTTCACAACTTGCAACTTCACTTTCGTTCTCTTTTCTGCATACAATCACAACTTGCAATCACACAACTTCACCTAATTTCAGCTAAAAATGGATTCTTTTCAACTCAAACCCCTAACACCCTTCAACTATCATGAATGGAAAGTTAAAATGTCTATCATTCTTAGAAGTAAAGGGTTGTATAGGATCACAATGGGTACAGAAGTAGAACCTAATACAGATGCCAAAAAGGTTAAGTGGCACAACCGTAGTG
Source organism: Torreya grandis (assembly GCA_037957365.1). Lineage (NCBI taxonomy): Eukaryota > Viridiplantae > Streptophyta > Pinopsida > Cupressales > Taxaceae > Torreya > Torreya grandis. The sequence goes on along the minus strand of JARHVA010005393.1, from coordinate 456,526 downwards.
ATGAAGCCTTTGGGTTACTGAATTTTTCTGTGTCTCCAGAACTACTCTTTCACTTAGAATCCTCCCAAACTCCTAATGACATATGGGACACCTTACAAAAGTTGTTTGGGAAGCTTGATGAGATGAGAGGTCATGAGCTCGAAAACGAACTCATAAGTCTAAGTCCTAGTAACTTTGACACCCTACAGGACTTCTTTACTAAGTTTAAGGCCCTTAGATTGCAATTGAAAGAATGCGGGATAGAGAAGAAAGATGATCAACTCATACTTTCTATTCTCGCAAAGTTAGGTCCAAGTTATTCAGTCTTTGTCTCCACTTTCCATGCCACTAAAAGTGCCCTTGGCACTACATGGAAAATGCCTTCTTTGGATTCATTCATTGCCAACTTGACTAGGGAGCAAGATAAGCTAATTCAGATGCACACAATGAAGTCTACTCAACCCCAAGCTTTGATAGTTGGAAATGTTAAGGACAAGACTTCAACAAAGGAGAAGAAGAAAAAGAACAAGGATCAAAAGAAAAAGAAAGAAAACACCAACCCTGCCAAAAACAACACTGAGTCTTCATCTTCCAATGCTAAACCTAAGAAGGAGAAGGTTAAGTGTGGCTATTGTAAAAAGAATGGGCATGAAGAAACAAATAGACCACCTAACTCATCTTCTAGAGAAGAACAACATAGGTGTTCCTGAGTCCATCAAGCAGAATTCATCAACCCAAGATTCTACTAAGGCAAAGGGCAAGGGTAAGGAGAAAGAAAAGGGCAAGGCCCTTGTAGCTACAGCAACTTCCACATCTTCATGGGTCATTGACTCGGGTGCTTCTCACCACATGGGCTCTTCACTAGTTGAGTTTTCATCTTTAGAGCCTTGTAGCATGACTTCAATTAGTTTGGGTGATGACACATCAGTTTCCATTGCAGGGAGAGGGTCAGTTGAAATGGAAGGAGGAACATTCAACAATGTTCTAAGTGTTCCTTCTCTATCAACCAATCTCTTATCAGTGTACCAAATCACTCACATTGGTCGGGGCATGAGAGTTGAGTTTTCACTAGATTCTGTATCTATCAAGGAGTTGCATAGTGATACTACAGTGGCAGTGGGAAGGGTAGATCACCAAGCAAGGTTATACACCTTTTCACATTTTGCATCAGATTCTTCTCCTACAGCATTGCTGACTCATTCAGATGGAGTTAGCAAATTATGGCATGAGCGGTTTGGCCACCTTAACTACCGCTACCTTGAGCAACTTTGCAAAAATGACATGGTCATTGGCTTGCCTCGTGTCCAATTCTCAAAAGGACTTTGTGAAGGGTGCTCCCTTGGGAAGCATCCCGAAGCAAAATTTGACAAAGGCAAAGCCTGGAGGGCTTCACAACCTTTGGAGTTAGTCCACAGTGATGTATCGGGACCCTTTCCCAAACCATCTTTCACAAGGGCCAAGTACATCCTCACCTTCATTGATGATTTCTCTAGGTACACTTGGATATATTTTCTCAAACAAAAGTCTGAAGTGTTTGAATATTTTCTAGACTTCAAGGCTCTTGTTGAGAAACAGAGTGAGAAATCCATCAAGGTTCTTTGAACTGATAATAGAGGAGAGTATGTCAGTATCAGGTTTGAGCAATTTTGCACCACAGAGGGGATTGAATTGATTTGCAGTGCACAGTCACCTACAGTCCTTCACAAAATGGGGTTGCAGAATGTAGGAATAGGTTTTTGAAAGAGATGGGTAGCTGTATGATTCACTCTAAATCCCTAGCACCATAGTACTGGGCCGAAGCCATCAATTGTGCTTGCTACATTCAGAACAGGGTTCCTCATAAAGCTTTGAAAGGGATAACACCCTTTGAAGCTTGGCATAAAAGGAAACCTAATGTTGAGCACCTTAGAGTTTTTGGATCCCTAGCCATGGCCCGCATTCCGAAGAAGAAATGCAAAGCTATGGAACGTCAGTCTAAGCCTTGCATCTTTGTAGGATATCCGGATGGTATTAAGGGATATCGCCTTCTAGATCCCGTCACACATGAGTTGTTCATCGAGAGAAGTATCCATTTTCAAGAGAGTCCTAGAGACTCAACACTTGACACTTCTTCTCCCTCATCGGATCTACTTCTTCATGATGATTCCTCGTCAGATTCAGATCAGCCACAACAGGTTCTTGAGCCAAAGTCATCTTCTTCTTCTTCAAATACAGACAATGAGGACAGTGATGTAGTGTCATCCACCTCTAGTCAGTCAGAGGATGAGGAGTTAGCACCTGACTCGCCCACTTCTGGGCCACTTTGGGCCAGACAAACACTTGAGAGTGCTGGCACATGGGCAAGAGACCCCGCAGATGACAGACGTACTAGGGGGGATTTTCAGAGAGATCCACATGCCTTCTTTACTTCAGTTTCGGATCCACAAACTTTTCGAGAGGCATCGGGGGTACCTGAGTGGGAAAGTGCTATGGAGGAAGAATATTCTTCCTTAATCAAAAATCGCACTTGGGATTTGACTTCACTTCCTAAGGGAAGAAAGATGGTTCGATGTAGGTGGATATATCAGACCAAATTTGCCACAGATGGGTCAGTTGATAAATATAAGGCACGATTGGTAGCCAAGGGTTTCTCACAGGTGGCAGGCATTGACTACTTAGAGACCTTTGCACCCGTTGTAAAGATGACTTCTATCCGACTCACCTTGGCTATTACCGCAGCACATGGTTGGGATGTGCATCAGATGGATGTGAAGAGTGCCTGTCTTTACGGAGACCTTGAGGAGGAGATCTACATGGAGCAGCCGCCAGGGTTTGTTCAGAATTCTTCCTTAGTATGCAGACTTAGGAAATCTATCTATGGCCTCAAACAGGCCCTTCGGGCTTGGTATGCCAAGATGGATTCCTTCCTTCTCACAGCAAGATTCACTAGGTGCCATTCTGATCCTAATGTCTACTTTTTGCGGCAGGATGATTCACTTTTGATTTTGGTTCTATATGTTGATGACCTTTTGATCGCCGGGAGTTCTTCATCAGCTATTATAGCGGTGAAGGCATCTCTTCAAGAGAGATTTGACATGACAGACTTGGGTTTGTTGCACTACTTCCTTGGCATCGAGATCTCACAATCAGATTCAGGGATTTCTCTTGCACAACCTAAGTATGCTCTCGACTTGTTGGCTTGATTTCACATGGCTGATTGCAAGCCATCTCCGACTCCCTTTCTATCAGGAGTCAAGCTTGAGACTGATTGTTCTTCACCATTGGTTGATGCCACTCGGTATCGACAACTTGTTGGTAGTCTCATCTACTTGACTCACACCAGGCCTGACATTTCATATACAGTGGGACTTGTCTCTAGATTCATGCAGGAACCCCATGAGCTGCATTGGAAAGCAGCTAAGAGGATCTTGCATTACATATAGGGTTCACATAGATATGGGATTCACTACAAATTTGGCACAGAGGTTGACTTGGTTGGATATATAGATTCAGACTGGGCTGGCGATTCACAGACTCGTAAGTCCACTTCTGGTTACAGTTTCTCTCTAGGTTCAGGTCCTATCAATTGGTCTAGCAAGAAGCAGAATGCTATTGCTATATCATCCATAGAGGCAGAGTACAGGGGAGCTGTTAATGCAGCCACTGAGGCTATTTGGCTTCAGGAGATTCTTTCTGAGTTTGACATTCCTATCAGACAACCCACCATCATTTATTGTGACAATCAGAGTACCATACAGATTTGTAGGAATCCAGTTCAGCACCAGCGGACCAAGCACATAGAGATTCACATGCATTTCATTCGGGAGCTTATTCATAGTCAGGTCATTGACTTGATATTTTGTCAGTCTTCAGAGCAGGTTGCAGACATCTTCACCAAACCTTTCACTGAGAGTAAGTTCATTCATCTATGAGCTCTTCTTGGGGTGCAGTCTACATCTGCAGCAGCATCATCTTCAGGGGGGGTCTTCTAGCCTCTTCTTTTCTTTTATGTCTCTCTTTTGAGGGGGGAGTTTTTTCCTACGGGTTTTCTCCTTTTCTCTATCTTATGAGAGATTGCATTTGTACATGGGTACCTCATCAGGCCTAGTTGTCGGGACCCATTTTATATTTCCACACTTCCCACCTAAGCTGCGCTTATGGGGGGTATTAGTATAGGTTTTTATTTTTCCCTATTTATTAATTAGGGAATATCATATATTTGTGCATACATGGAGTTTTCCTACATTCGTGGGATATGCTAGCTTATGTGGAGATTGTGTGTCATATTTGTGTCATAAGAATGGCATAAGATACTCCTATTCTAGGTATGGGAGTTATTTCTCTATTCTTAGCACCTTGTCACCCCCTTTTGAGGAGTCTATTCTTGGGGTGCTTTGACCACCATTTGTGGAGGAGTTACTTTCTAGCTCTCCTATATGTATTCTTCATTTTGGCCATTTCAGGTTACTAATTCAGATTTGGTTTCTCCATTTTGTTTTGTGCAATTTATCTTCTTGTCATTGTCAAATTGCTTTAGCATCTTTGTGGTGTGCACTTGTTCATCTTGTGTGATCACGTCTTCATTGCACTCGCGTTATCCGGATTCTGGCAACAACAACTCCGATAGAACTATGTTGAAGCCCAAAATAAAAACTTGATAAGAGTTTCAAAATTTAATCAAAGCAGTATTTCAAAAAAAATATAAGATAAAATATCAAAAGAATGTGTGATATTATTTGAAGCACCAGAATCAAGAATGAAATTTTCATGTGATGTAGATAATGCCCTTGTAGTAAGTAATTTCCCCTTACTTGATGGAACTAAAGAAGATGGATCAGGAATATAAATATTACATTGTTTTACTGATTCAAATAAATATTCTATTTCTTAAAACAAGTATACTCAAAATGATTTGACCCTCCATAGAAGCCACACATATCATGTCTTATTTTTTCTAAATTTCAATTTATACTTAAATGTGTTAGCAGGTTTAGAAGACTTAGATTATTTAGAAGACTGAGAGGTAGCTTTTGAATTTTTTTTTGAGGGTATTATCTTTGGCTTAGGTTTTTTATTACCGTTATGGGATATAGAAATATGTGTGTGAATAGAACCAGGGAGATCATCATGGGATACCAACTTGGTATACTTTGTAGTTAATTGTTCATAAAAACTAGGTCATCACAATTAGTCACCTAAGTCATTCATTTTAGAATAAGAAGTAAAACAAAGACTCTAAAGTGACATTTTAGTTTTTAAAGAATCAACAAAATAGCCTCTTTATTAGTCTTATCTTTTTCACTAACCTTTAATTGTGATATAACGGATTTAAATTTTTAAATAAATTATTTAATAATAGCAATTCAAAATATAAAAGAGAAGATAATTAAACATTGAGTTGCAACATTTTAAACTCAATTACCTTTACAAATAGTTTTCCAAAATTTTCCAAAGTTTCCTTTAGGGACTTAGAATCAACAATGTGGAACAAATTTTTTTCTAATAGATTGAGACCCATTAAACCAAGAGCCTCATATTTATTGCATTCATACATGTAGTTGTCCTTATCTAAAGTTAATGTTGGAACTATATCTAAAAAAATCACCAGAAGCCTTTTACTATAGGTGTTGATACTTTTTTAGCTTTCAAACATGGTAGTTTTAGGTGTTAAGTAGATAAAACATATGGGTATTCATTATTGAATATGAGGAAGAAGACAAGGATAATAAGAACATTAAAAACTAATAATGAATAACCCCTTTAAAATAAAACAACTCCCTCTTTTACAATTATTAAAAAAAATTATTAACCCCCCTAATGACACAAAAATACCCCCTATTTACAATATGCCCTTACAAAATTTTAATGATTTCAATTTTAAAAAAATATCCCCTCATTATAAATGAAGACATGACTTTATAAAGCCAACTATTTTCAAAAAAAAACCCACTTAAAAATATTTACATCTATTTAAAATAAATATTCCTTCAAATAAATATTATTTTGTTTTAATAATATAACTTATTGGTGCAAGAGGGTTTTGAAGCCGAGAACCCCAAGTTCTAAGTTTTATAAAAATATTTATATCCATCATGGCTATGTAGTCATTCAAACATATATAAGATAAAATTTGTAATTGATTTTTAATGACATTGTTAAAATAATAAATCACACATTTTTTTATAAAATAGCACAAATTGTGATGGCTTGTTTGGTGGTTGATGGTTAATGGTGACTTTAGACATGACCAAACAATTTAGCTATTGTCTCATAAATGTTTGGATGAAGAATAGTGGGGATGGTAACCATAAACACATGGTTAAAATTTAGTTGGGATAAACAAAACATTAACAAGAATTATGGTGTGATAAATGTGATGAGATAGAAAAATAACTCCATATATGAGATTATATATTATGCATAATGGTAGAGGAGATTAAGTTTATTGGTTGGTTATATTTATATCCAAGGAAATAATAATCATTGAGGTGGGTTGTCTTTCTTACAGGTCCCTTAGATGGTAGGTGATATTTGATTGGGTTTCTATGTCATGAATGTCACTCCAAGTAAATACAATATCAATATAGTGTAAAATTTTAAAAATAAAAGCCAATAAAATCCTTTCAACATTGTATCAAAAGCATCTAAAAAAAATATTATGTGAAATTCCAATAAATAGTATAAAGGTGAAAATTTTAACCAATCACCAAAGCAAAAAATTAATAGCATCATAGGTTGAGGAATGAATAATATATAATATGGTCCATAATAATAGACCTACAACAAATCGTATGGCCTGATCTAGAAACAATGAATAAATTCACCAAAAATGAATGATACGCCCTCAATTATAAATGTATAAATTTATAAAATTTTACAAAATAGTAATATGACCTAGCAAGAACATAAATTGAATGTTTGGTGGTGTATGGATAAATAATAAATATTTAAAGCTAACTAGTAGCTTTAACAGGGTATGACACAAAATAGATTTATTGTGTGGAAATTCTTACCTGAGTGGGAGAAATAATCTATGGGTAATGATTGATTATAAAAGATACAAGATTTGATACCGTATCATGGCCATGAGTATGGAGGCTACACATATCCTTAGGATCTATCTAGTAGACCAAAACCACAAACAAGAAAGATTTATGCAAAATATAACACTTAAACTAAATGGAAAAACCATAAAATAATATTACTCCAAAATATTTTATTATAATCATATGAATTATGTATTCATAATTAATTATGTATTATAAGATTTTTTATTATATAAGAGAGTTAATAGGCTTGGACAACTCATACTTAGTTACAATAAATTCATAGGTAAATTTTCCAACCCATGTGGAGTTTCACCTAATTAGGAGTAACCATAATATTATGAACTAAACCTATGTGCACATAACTGACTACCTTATTATAGATTTAAAAAATCTAGTAGACACAAATAATGATAAAAATAGATAAAGGTTAACTTACTATGTGAACACTCTAGCAAGTCTCATGCGTGACAGTGGGCTGCGACAAACTTTGTGGATTTTAAAATTTAAGAAATTAATCCATGTAAATTATTTCATAAGTAGCTAAGCATGAATCTCTTTTGATTATTTTTTACTATAAGGATGGTTTTTAGGTTAACATGTCCTAAATAATAGGAAATAAAAGAATGGGAACTTTAATCTAGATGAGAATTATTACAAAAGTCTAAAACATAAAATATTAAGTGACACTATGATAACATGTTTTCTAGTATCATTCATTTATAAACTAATTGATTCAAAAAAACTAAGATAAATTTTATAAATTAGAGATACTTAAAGTTGTATGAAGAATCATTTGCACTTTAGATATGAATGATATTTCACCATTGTAACTAAGATATGAGTTTTCACAAAAGAAAAAAAAAAATTAAAAATAAAAATAAAAATAAAGTCATATAAAATGTGAAAATTGGTAACTTGAGTGTGACTTGTGACATCCATCCCATATGTCCCTCTTGCTTGCTTTCATTTCCCTCATAGGCATATTTTCACTAATTCCCGGACATTTTTAGCCTTCCAAACCTAGTCCTAGCTAAGCTAGACTCTTCTTTCCATGATAGATCCATCCCCAAAGTTCCCATTAGCTCAAAACTATAGCACCCAACTTGGAATATAGCACTATACCCTAGGGTGTCCCATTTTTAGTGCTCCTATCCAATCACATTTCAATCCCAAATATTCATTTCCTTCTAGTTCTTATCCTCCTTCTTGTCAACCAAATGAATACATTCAACCCATGACCAACAGATGCCTATAAAATCCCATTCAAAATTCATTTAGAAATGGTTGGAAAATATCACAAAGCAAGCAAGAATACAAGCAAAACTACTCAAGCATATTTTCCTATTATTTGCATACAACCATCTAATACTATTTTTAGCTTATTCAAATCTTTACACCAGTCCCTAGTCATCTCAAATACACCCAATTTAGCATTTTGCATCTTCATACACACTATTTCACAAAAAACATTAGGTGGGATAACTACATATGGCTTGATCCCTCTTTGGATTCTTAGTATGTAGGTAGTGTGCCCACACAAGGGGCGTGGAAACATGTTAAGTGAATCTTACACACACTAACCCCACCTCTTTCTCAAAATTGGCTAAATAATAATGGAGTATAGGGTTTGAAGACAAAATCATCTCTATAGACTTCTAGCTATCAAAACTTTATAGGTAAGGTCACACAGACCTAGTAAACAAAACCCAAAAAGCTTAGATCTTTAGGATAACAATGGTAGAGGTGGACTATAACACTAAACACTAAGGTGTCATATATTTTGGTGCTCCTATCCTTTTAATGAATGAAGTCTAGATCCTAATTTGTGATAGTGTCTTAGTCTTACACAGAGATTTTCAACCTCTATCTCAGTCGTATCAGTCAGTTTCTAGCTAAGTTTTGTTTTCTTACCTTTATTACTATTTTTAGAAAACTTCAAATTGCACTCAAATTATAAAAATTAGTAGCTTAATTATTACACATTTATTTATTGATTTTACTACTCAAACTCTTTAACTAAATTATGAATAATACACTAATATTATCCAAATTGTTAAATCATTTGGTGAACCTGACTTACTTTGTTTATGCATAAAAACTCTAACAACCATAGGGTAAATTTTCCCAATATTTTTCCTATATATTTTTTATTTTTAACTGCATAATAAAATCATAAATTAGCATTAAATTTTAAAATTTAGTAGTAATTTTAAAATAATTTTATTTCAAACCCTAGTTTCCCATACCAGGTCCCAACATTTTCCTAGTAATTTTCCAATAAAATTCTAATTTTTTATTAGCATATTAAAATTAGAAATTCACTTCAAATTTCAAAGTTCAATAGTAATTTTCAAAAATATTTACTTTTCAAAACCTTAGTTGCATATACTAGGTCTCTCTAAATCACAAATTTTTCAATAAATTTTTGATTTTTTACTTGCATACTTAACTCATGAATTTACTTTAAATTTCAAAATTTCATAGTAATTTTATAAATAATCATCTTTCAAACCCTAGTTACATATACTAAGTCCCCTTTCTTCTTGAGTTGTCACCTTACATCTAAACTCAGATTTCACATCAAAACAAAAATGGATCTCACTTATTTCTAAATATTTCTTACATTTCTTCCAAATAATAAGGAGACCATACTTGGTCCTATCATGTACATGAATGATGAAGTTTACCGTATGTTAATGCAAAGTTTCATTCTTTCCCTTTCATGCTTAATTTTCATAATAAGGGATGATATTCCAAAATATATTACTAAACATGCACAAGATTTCAGTATTTCTTTTGCATACTCTCTCTCTCTCTCTCATGCAAAATAATTTCCAACTCTATTTTGTTAAACATGTTATAAATATTATGTTACAAGTAAAATATCTTTATGCATTAATGCCCAATTTCATGCTCTCTACCCTTATCTTTCTATCTCTCATATGGAAATATTTTCAAGTTTATATTGCCACACATATTAGACATATCATAACACATGTAAAAGTTCTTTAAACATTAGTGCACAATTTCATGCTCTTTATCACTTGTTTATTCTCTCTCATATGGAATATTATTTATAATCATATTTTTATATAACTTATAACTCAACTTACATGCATTTCATCCCATATACATCATTTCTACCTAGATATACCTAACTCCTTGGCTATATGGGTTTTACATAAGATAAATACCACCTGTCAAGTTTAAATGTCATATCTTATGCACAAGAAAGAAATTTCTTCTCCTACTCTCCCCCAAGAGGGTGATAACTACATTCCCTCTAACCAGGTCCATGCTATCACCCCTACAAAATGTGAGGCAACCAATACTATTATTCCTAATGCATACATTTAGCCTATAGGTTATTCAAACCTTCTTCAACATATGTGCTTACATGTTCAATCATAAGCAACTAGGTTTACACATGTAAGACTCTAACGGATCAAATCATCAGTATGAGCAAGTTAATTTTATATTTATAAACATAGAAGTGGTTATTACATGAAAATATGAAAACATTTGAAAATAGATTATAATAAAAACACCTCAAAGGCACCCTAGTATCAATCATGCATATGCACCTTCACCTAGTCAATTGGTTACAAGCAATGTTACATATCAAAACTAGAAATCACAACCATAAAAGAAACCAATTAAGAATAGAGAGCTAGTTTATATAACACCACCAATAGTATGCACTATAGAGAATAGTAGTATGACACCATTACACTTTTATTCAAAGAGGGATAATGCATATGTCATATTATTAGCACTAATATATATTATGTTAATCACATTACCTTTTACTCATCATTAAGATCCACATATCCTCCACAAGTAGCCACATCAACCCTTTTGCAACTACCATCATATTTGTGGACATAGATATAATGATTGTTATGGACCTAGGGATTGCATTAATATATGTGTTTATAATGGTATCATAGAATTCACATCAGGGGCACCAAGATCTCCTCCATCATGTAACCATAGACCTCATTCCTCCATTATTGAGTCTTCCCAGGGCATTCCTTCACAAGAATCATCAGTTACTCATCATGAGAGTAATATGATTTATCAGACAGAGCCTCATAAGAGATCTCCTATCCCATCTACTCAAAAGATTTGGATCCCTATATAGTGAAATAAACCTACATATAATAGTGTAGTCCATGATGTATGTAGTGCAATTCTATACACATATCCATCATAGAGTACCACTTTAAAGAAATATTCACTATGACCAAGTTTTCTAAGACCTATTACACATAAAAACCCACCATGATTGGTATTAAATGAGCCATAAATACAAGTCTCAACTCCATCTCAATATATTGATCAGTCATATCCATCACATAATACCACTTCAAAGAAATATTTACTACAATCTACTTTTCCAAGACCTATTTCATGTAGTAACCCACTATGATTGGTATTACATGAGCCACCGACACATGTTTTAGCTCCATCTCAATATTTTGTGTAGTCATACACATCATAGAGTAATGCTTCAAATAAATATTCACTACAACTAAGTTTTTTAGGACATATTTCACTTAGTAACCTGCTACAATTGGTATTAAGTGAGCCACCATGATACATGACCCCATGATAGGAAATCTCCTATGAGACTCATTGTGACATCTAGATCCTTGATTGCTTCACTCTACCCATTAAGGGGGCATCCTACTTCTACATTTGAGATGCATATTGATATACATACCCACTGGGGGAATCTTCTACATGACTACACCATCTAGGTTATGTCATTTCTACAACACACACTCTAGTTATCATGATGATGTATGTTATTTACTAGCTAACACAAATTACTTTATTGACACTCACTAGTATATATCACTTTTTTATTTCTTAGCATATACCTAATATTGTACTACGTCTTGCATACTTTCACTTTTTGCTCTGATTATTTATATATAATTATATTTCTAGTTTATTACATGCCTTCATTTCTTACTTTGCGGAGCTATACATTATTGCATTTATTAGTTCTTTTATCTCTTGTATGTGTCTTAGGACATTTGCCAATGTCCTTTACTTTTATTCTTATGTGTGCCTTATGACATTTTCTAATGTCCTTTATTTGTACTCTTTTTTGTGCTTATGACCCTCATATCAACCTTATTTATAATTGTATGTGTATGTGGAATTTGAACATACCTTGTATGATTACTTTCCAGTTTGAGTGACATGTTCACATGTCCCTAGTTTGCTTGGCCCCTTAGCCAATATTGTATGCTTCTTGCTTCTTGCCTTGTATGATTGTTTCTTGATTGATTTTTGATTGTTTGCAAATTCCATGATACACATCATGCATTATTTTGTTTTTTTGGATGCCATGATGGACATCATGATCCATCCCTCCATTAAAACTAACAACTAACAATTCTAATTTTAATTTAGTACATTTTGCATACTATGACATTGTTATATCTATCTAGGCAAACCCTTATTGATCTAAAAATATCATTTACAAACTATGTTATATCTTGAGATATCTTGTCGATTATCATTGTTATATCATGTATTTCATAGCATAACACACTTATTGGGCTCTTTCTTCTAAGGGAATTTATTACAAGGTCTTCATTCCTACCCAAAAAAGAGGGGGAAATAAACATGGGTTTTATCATAGAGATCAGAGATCTTACCAGTCAAAAAATCAATTTTAGAACACTTAGAACAATAATCAAAGGTCAAACTAGGTAGAACAAACCAGAAAAATAGTGATGATTCCAAAATAGTTTCTAGTTTTAGCAAAGACAACAACATTAAACATGGACAAAAGTTATAACACTAGGGTGTCCTATTTTTGGTGCTCCTATCCAAATATTATAAAAACCAAATTTTATAGAAGCAAGCATAAAAGTAGGTTAGGATACATTTTTACAATTTTAGACCAGTTTACAATCAATAGTTTTTAGTATAATTTTGTTCAAAGAATATATATATATATATATATATATATATATATATATATATATATATATATATATAGGGGTCATTATGCACATCATGATGGATCTAAATTCTATGTTTAGATATAATATTTGGTATAAATTCTAGATCAGAATCCATGTTTCAGACACCAGTGATTAGGGGCAATGTATGTAGCACATTTTTTTTTCTTTTTAAGTTTAGCATATTACCTAAGTATTCTCAGTTGTGTCTTACTCCATCTATAAGTGGTTGACATCACTTAAAAGTGGACTTCTTACAATCTTAACCTCTATAGAGTGGCTTTCATATAAGCATAGTGCCTAGTTTCAAAAAGGCTTTCATACCATCCTAATCTCCATATTTTAGAGTGGCCAAGAGTGGCCTAGTTTCTAGCATACATTTATCTATCCATGCCAACATTTCTAGATCATAGTAAATTCATGGGATTCAAGAGACATCTCATATGACACATATTTCATACATGTATTAGTTCATAACTTCACTTCATGGGGAAACGATGGAGCCAAAGGTCTAGCTAGCCTTTGCATTCTTGAGCCACCTATTTAGAGGGATTAGACACACTGTCCAAACATTAATTAATACATATATGAACACATAACTATGCTTAGTGGGTGAAAATGGATTTAAAAGGCTAGCCTTTGCATTCTTGAGCCACTCTCGAGGAAGTGAACACTTAAGTTTTATCATGATATTAATCTTAGTACAACTTCATCCAGTATTACTCAACATCATCTAGCATTAGTCAACATCACAATAAGTTTTTTTATTAGTTCACATACCTAGTGATGTGTATTTATTCCCTTCTTTTCCTCTCTCTCTTACCCAACTTTATACAATTCTTATTTTAAATATAATGTATCTAGTAAGAACTGATCTACTCTTTATTTTCTCTTGTAGATTCACACTTTATAACATGCTCTCTCTATGCACATTGAGAATCATAATAGCTTCATGAGATTCACCCTTGTAGATAAGTTTAGGTATGCTTTCTCTTTTTCATTTATCCTAGTATTTTGCTTTTTTGTATCACTATAATAAAAGCAAGAAAATATAGTCATATAAAATGCAAAAATTGGTAACTTGAGTGTGAATTGTGACATCCATCCCATAGGTTCCTCATTAATTTCATGACCCTCATAGGCATATTTTCACTGATTCCTAGACATTCATAGCCTTCCAAATTGATCCCTGCTGAGCTAGACTCCTCTTTCCATGATAGATCCATCCCCAAGGTCCCATCATCTCAAGACTAAAGCACCCAAAATGGACTATAGCATCAGACCCTAGGGTGTCCCATTTTTGTCACTCCTATATAATCACATTTTGATCCCAAATGGTTATTTCCTTTTGGTTCACATCTTCCTTCTTGTTGGCCTAACATGAATACATTTAACCCATGACCAAAATATCCATATAAAATCTTGTTCAAAGTTCATTTAGAAAGGGTTGAAAAATATCACAAAGCTAGCAAGAATACAATTAAAACTACTCAAGCATATTTACCTATTCTCTACATACAACCATATAATACTATTTCCAGCTTATTCAAATCCTTACATCAATCCTTAGTCATCTCAAGCACACCCAATTTAGCATTTTGCATCTTCATACACACTATTTCATCAAGCACATTAGGTAGGATAATTACATATGGCTTGATCCCTCTTCAAATTATTGGTATATAGGCATCATACCCACATGAGGGATGTGGAAACATGTTTAATGAATCTTACACACACTAACCCCCCATCTTTCTTAAAGTTGGTCAAAGAACAATCTAGTATAGGGTTTGAAGACAAAATCAGCTCTATAGGAACCTCTATAGAGTTTCAACTATCTAAACTTCAAAGGTAGGGTCACACAGACCTAACAAACAAAACCTAGAAAGCTCAGATCTTTAGGATAATAGTATCAGAGGTGCACTATAGCACTAGACACTAGGGTGTCTTATTTTCAATGCTCTTGTCCTTTCATTAAATGAAGGCTAGATCATAATTTATGATAGTGCCTCAGTCTTGAATAGTGAATTATAGCCTTTGTCTCATTCATATTAGTCCATTTCTAGATAAGTCTTATTTTCTTACCCTTATTACTATTTTTAGAAAAGTTAAAATTGTAATCAAATTATAAAAATTGGTGGCTTAATTATTACATATTTATTTACTTATTTTACTACTCAAACCGCTTAACTAAATTAGGAATAATACACTAATATTACCAAATATTTGAAATCAAAAAACATAAAAATAAGGAAAAAAAATAAGTCAAAATTAAAAAGGAGAATAACTTAAGCATATAATATTTTAAGGTAATGACCATTAACTATGTGATGTAACTAATTTATATCTAAATCTTGACAATGGAAAGCATTTTTACCAAGTACAACAATAATTTTATATGGTCCTAACCATTAATAATCAAAATTATGATTTTTTTTAATATATGAGCATATGCCTTATCCTAATATAGAACAAGATCACCAACTTTGAATTTTTTTTTGAGACCTTCTTGTCAATTTTTTTTTTTTTTTTAGAGTTATAAAGTTTTTTTAAGGCAATAGATTTTATTCTATCTAAAGCTATAAAATCATTTAATCTTTGTCATTTATGATTTGAATCTTTATAAGTATATAGTAATGTTATTTTTTCAAAATTAATTTGAAGTTCAATAGGCATAATGGCTTGAAAATTGTAGGCTAACATAAGTGAATAATAAGTTGTAACTTTGATTGTAGTATGATCATCCCATAAAGCTTCAAATTATTGAATGTGTCAATTAATTTTATTTTAAAAAATATTTTTTTCATGATGTAAATTTATTTTTTTTAGTTGACTCAGTTTGTCCATTACCCTAAGGATAATATCTGTAAGGGTGACTATAAATTATTAAATAATGTCCTAGAAATTCTAAGTATTCATTTGAAATAAATTAAGGACTATATCAAATATAATTTCATAAGTAACTCTAAGTCGAAAGATTTTGTTTTTAAAAATAATTCAATTACCTCTGAAGTGACTTAAATATTAATGGAAATAACTTCATCTGATTTTGTGAAAAAAATAGTGGCATTCAAAATTTATTTATGTCTAACAAAATTCAATGAATGTATATTTGGGATGAGATCTATAACACATTCCATAAAAAAAATTCAAATAATTATTAGGTTGAGATGCATATAAGGCAACATGTATATAATTATAAATATTTGACAAGGTATGAATGATCTAACTAAATTAAAGTGTCATAAAAGAGTTTAGAATTATAATATACATCACATAAAATTTTATTTCATATAGTTTTTGTAGAAAACATCTCACTAAAAACACCTTCATGAAAACTTATATGGAATTTTTCAGTTTGGTAATGGGTAAGACATCTCAAAAATATACTATTTTTATTCCTATTAAATAAAAATAATCTAATATAAGAAATTTAAACTGCTTTTAACTTAAGAGCTTTATGTTGATATTTATCTAATAAATTTAGATAAGATTGGTTTTAGAAATAATAGACAAGATTATGATACAAAGAATCATGAAAGTATAAAAAAACCCACTCTTTCCTTTCAATACCAATTTTGAATTTGTGTGCAAGGTCTAAAATTTTCATAGTTCACAAAAGAGTTTTAGTATTTATATGATTGTCAACAACCAAAACAATAATGTTGATGTCAAAAATTGTAATTTCAATAAGGTGTTTATCTATCTATTTATCTTTTGTTTTTTTGTTTAAAATTCAAGATATTACTCTTAAATTTTAAATATCCATTTAGCTAACCTAATTTGGTAAATGAAACCACCATATAACATTTTATCATTCTCCTTGTTGATGGTGTATTCCAAAAGAGGCTAAATATATGAGGTTTTTTATAAGAGGTTTTATACTAGGTTTTATTGGTATGTCATGTCAAATCATATAAGTACGATAACCTATTACATTTATCTATCACCATGTAAATATTTTAATGAATTATCTACAAAACCTAAAAAAGAATATCTTCTCTTGGGTTGTACATTGTAAGCCCAGATAAACATATTTGGGATCATATTTTGTTCCCAATTTAATTGGAATTATTTCACCAATTATTTTCTTTGAAGATTATTTAATTTTAATTTTTTTAGGTTGATCATGAAAAGAAAACATTGATTACAATCTTACCAAACTAAGAGGTAACTTTTTATTTCTAAGTTTTAAGTAATCACCATAATTTAAAATGTAATCATTATAATTGAATTAACTGTTAGAAGACTATCAATATGTTCATCATAATTGAAAGAATGCCAACTATTTTCCAAATCTAGAATATATGGTATAAAAACATAATTTTTTTTATAATCTATAGAAGGTTCTATGTCACTTAATGTTGGATTTAAAATATAAACAATAAGTTTTTCAACATGAATGTTGAATTCCTTAAGAATATGTGAAAGATTAAATGCCTCAAAAAAATTATAAGTAACTAAATTTTATGAGTATATTTATGTAAAAATGATTGATTATAATTTTTTATAACTTGTCTTATGATGAGTGTTAAAATCATCAAGAAAATCTAAGTGTTTAATATTAAATTCAATAGCTTTTATAAGACCAAGAAATAACGCTCCATATTAGTAGTATTGTTGGTATTTGAAAAATATAATTTATAAGAATACCATAATAATTTTATTATAATAGAGATAAGAATGGCATTTACACCATTTCCCTATTGAAAACACATTCTAAAGCACATAACAAGATTCGATGATTTTATTCATTGACAAAACAGGTGAATATATATAATATAGAATTAGTTGCATAGTTGTAACCTATGGTAACTACCAACTGCATCTCAAAACTAATAACCAACAATTTAATAATAAATAATTACTCCTACATTCACCCATTTATTACATTGTTTTTACAAATGTACCATTGAAATAGGTCAAATATCACCTTACCAAGTGACTTGGTGAGTATATTTGCTATTTGTGAATCTATTGGGCAATATTGGAACTAAATGTGGTATTTCAAGACTTTTTATTGAGTTTAATGTCACTGGACATCAATGTGTTTGGTTATTTCATGGAATACTAGACTCTTGATAAGCTTCAACATGACCTAATTACCACAAAAAAGATTAGTGGTTGATCTTCAGGAATGTCTATGTTAAATAAAATGCAATGTATCTAAATTTCTTCTCAGATAGATCTTCATGAAACATGATATTATACCTTTTTATATAATATAAAAACTACTAATTTATTCTTAGTAATCCATGAAATTGGTTCAAATATGAGATGAAAGATATATCTTGAAGTTAATTTCTTGTTATTAACATATCCAACATAGTTTGAGTCTGTATAACCCTAAAAGAATAAATTTGAGTTCTTGTATTCTAGACCATAATATATTGTACCTTAATCATATCTCAAAATGTGATTCATTTCAACCCAATGACACTTCTCTGGATCTTGCATGAATCTCAAAAAATAGCTAACAATAAAACATATGTCTAGTCTTGTATATGTCAAGTAAATGAGACTCCCAACAAGTTGCATGTAGTGAGTTTCATCTAATTGAGATGAATAATAAAATAAAGACATTTTTACACCTTTCTCCATTATAGTTGATATTGGTTTACAATCTATCATCCCATATTTCTCAAGTAGCATCTTGGCATATTTCATATGTGAGACAAAAATCTGATTCTTCTTTTGTCATATATTCTAGCCAAGATAATAATGAATTATCCCCAAGTCTGTCATGTTGAAAGATTTATTTAAGTCATTATTTACTTATTCAACAAGATCATCTAAAATTCATGTGATCAAAATATCATCCACATAAAAAATAAGAATGACAGTCTTTGTGCCTACCTTTACGATAAACAAATTTGAATCTGAGGGGTTATAAATAAATCCATGCTATAATAGATGATCATCTATCTTAATGTACCCTACCTTTGGTGGTTGCTTAAGTACATAAAGTGACTTAATTAGATGATATACCTTATATGGATGTTTTTTGTCAATGAAGTGTTTTGTATGGGTCATGTAAACTTCTTCTTTGAGATTACCATTTAGGAATGCACTTTTAGCATCCATCTACTAAAAATTCCATCCATTTTTTGTTATGAGTGCACAAAAAATTATAATGGTATTTATATTAGTAGGGGATGAAACAATATTCTCATAATCAGTTCTTTATTATTAGGCATATCCATTTTCAACAAGTCATGATTTGTATTTGTTGATGAATCTATCTACCTTATATCTTGTCTTGAAAATCCACTTGCAGCCAATATATTTCTTTCCTATAGGCATATCAATAAGCTCCAACATCTTATTTTTTATTATGGCCTTATATTCAACATCCATAGCCTTCTTCCATTGAGTTTGACATAAATCCTCTTGACCTATCACTGGTTTGGTGTTGTTAACTAATAAACTCATAAATGCAAGATTAACTTCATTTCTTGTGTGTCTTCTTATTCTAACTCCTGATGAAGTATCTAGATTAGAGTTCAGGTGTGAGTCCCAAATGGTGATTTATAATAATTTTGGAAATCAATGTTGTTGCTAATTTGATGAAGAATTATCTTTTAGATTTTCAAGGTCAATGCATAATTCTCCTTACAACTCACCTTCTTTGTGACAAGATTCTTCATTTTCATCATCTAACAATGGGAACGGTCTATGAGAGGTGGTATGTTATGACTCTTTCTATATCAACGAGTCAAACTATGACTCATCACAAACCATGTCTCAACTTTCATAAATATTTTGTGTCTTAGGATCTATGAGATGATATGTTTTTGAGGTAGTACTCTATCCTAATTTAAGGCATTGAAGTGTCTTCAGTTTGATCTCCTTCCTCTTTTTAGCTAGGACATGCATATATGATATAAAACCAAATACTCTTAGATGGAAGATCAAATGTTTATGACTAATCTATACCTCTTCTAGTGTCTTTTCTTACAATATCTTCGTAGTTTCCCTATTGAGAAGATATATAGCTATCTGAACTAATTTTACCTAGAATGGTGACCCTAACTTCATAGTGGAAAGCATGCAATGAGGCATCTTCATGACTGAATGATTACATCAATATAAAATTCCATTTTTTATGGTATATAGGGAGAAATCAGGTGATTTTTGATGATGTGTTACTTCAAAAATGCCAAGAACTCTTTTGACATGAATTCCCCCTTGATCTGAGTAGAAGAGATGAAGATGCATCCCTAACTGGATGACAATAAGCTGGTATAAGACCTTAAAATGAGTAAATTCTTCACTCTTATTATTGATAAATAAAAACCATGTGTTTCTATAGAAATCATCAATGAATAATTGGAACTAGTTAAATCCTTGAAAAAAAGTAGGCAAGGGTCCACATAGATTGGTATGTAAAACATTGAGATAATCCTTGACATGTGATGAACTCAGATTGAATGGAAACCTATGTTATTTTTTGGTAAGGCATCCAAGGCATATAGACAAATAATGGGATAGTTGATGAAGTCCATGTACCATGGCCTTGGAGGTGTACTAGTACAAGGAACTAGTAGAAATGTGCCCATATAGATAATGCTAGAGAGTGGTGGATTTTTTCATAGAGGCAAAGAGAGAAATTACATGGTATGAAATTGTATTTAGGGAAAATAGTTGATCCCTCAAAAAATATATAGAAATTACCATACCTTCCCATGAGAAGAGACATGATTTGGTTCCATTCTTGACTATGAACTCCACCTTAACCTTATGATTCAAGAGTTGACTTATAGACAAGAGATTTCTCATCAATCCACATACATATAATACCTTTATGAGAGTAAAGGTTCTATTCCCAAGAGGAATGGTGATCGTTCCAATTCCTTCTACAACATACTCTTTACCATCTGTAATTCAAACTTGATCTCTAGTGGGTTAATTTTTAATGAATTAAATAGTTCCTTGCATCTTATCATATGCTTACTAGAACCAAAGTCGATAAACTAAACATTGCTCATTGGTAATGAGGTTTGGGAGACAAGAACTATATTATTATATGCATCCTAATATACTTTTAATTTTACCTCCTCCTCAGATGCATCATCTTATTTTGGTTGATGTTATGCAACTACATATCCACACTACTTCCATCTCTAAGGATGCCTTTTTGATTTATGTGAATCATCTCCATAGGATGTGCCATCTTGACTATATGAGCTTTGTGTCAAGGAATTACACTAGTAACAATCAGTGTGATGCATGCTAGTGTGGAAAATATGACACCATCCTTTTACATTCTCATATTTTTATTATTTTTTTGACTACTTTGGTATTCTTTTAAAGAACTTTGGATAATGTTTTTTAGAAATTATGGCTTTATCTTTGAAGGTATATTACAAGGACTAGATGGCTTCTTATTTTTAAAGTAAATTCACTAGTTCTTTGAAAGACACTACTTGTTTTGTGATGTTTAGTGTCATGAAAAATGTGTGAAATTAAGAGGGGAGATCACACAATGTGATTAGAACTAACAAATTATCCTTGATCATTTCTCCAAGTGCAATTGATTTTGCTTAAAGTTTTACCACCCAATGTAATAATTCCTCAACTTTATCACCATCTTACATACTAAGAGTATGAAGCTTGGATTGGAGATGGAGGATCTTAGTTTGATTCTTTATCTCACAAATAATGGACAAAATGTCCTAAGCATCCTTTTATGTTGATGCATCCCAAATATGAGGTCAAACCTCATAAGTGACAATAAGTGTGATCAACATCAATGCTTTAGCATTGGACTTGTAATATTTTATTTTATCATCATCTCCAATAAGACATGTCACTTTACTAGTGACAATGCCTCATAATTCTTAAAACATGAAGAATCATTCACATATTCATCTTCCATGTAGCAAAATTTACCCCTTTCATAAGTTACACATAAAAAAAGAGTAATTTGGGCATACAAAATTTCTTTATTTATTTATACAATATTTAATAAATCTAACAAAATAGTATTCTATTGCTTCAAAAAATTCTATATAAACATAAACATACCTTGATTCCTTTATAATATCAAGTCACTAAATTTATCCCATAATAATTTCATGAGCACTTTTTTAATTATCATCCTTGGTTTTAAGAGCTTCTCCATAGGAAATAGTATTTTTGGGAGTAGAAGCTACTATTTTTAGAATTGTGATAGTCAAATAGTCTTTTTGGGAGAATCACCACCTTTATTACATGGCTCGTATCTTCATTACAAGAGATCATAACCTCCTTCAGCTTCATGGAAGTTTTCAACTCAGACTTTCTAGCTTTCTTGGTAGGCTTCTTCACTATATTATTAGGATTGCATTGATGTCTCACTTGATACATGGGAATATCTTTATTAATATTTAACTCTAATATACACATCTTGATCAAACACAAACATATAATATCATAGGTTGGAAGAACACTTCATATCTCCAACACTTATTCACAAACTATGAGAACCCATGGGGAGAAGATGATGGATGTTGGTTCTTTAGCATGTGTGCCATAATGATGTGTCTACTCTAAATAAGTTACTTGATAAAAATCCCTACCTAGTTAGTGCTCAAGATGATGATGGGAGATCCCCTCTATAGGTGTTTGTAATTTATAGTTACTTTGAAGCAATCCAATGTCTCTATCACTTCCTTGAATACATCCAAGTAATCAATATGTTGTGAGTTGATATAACACCAGATAAAGAGAAAAAAATGCTTCAATGATTTTATTCATGAATATAACAAGTCAATATATACAATATAGAATTATTTACATACTTGTAACTAACCTATGATAACTACAAACTACATACCTAAACTAATAACTAATAATGTAATAATAAATAGTTATGCTAACACATTCCACTAAAAAAATAAATAGAAAAAAATATTCTATAAATTGTCCTTATATATTGTTTATCTAGTTCATCCAAAGTTAGGATTCCATGTGTTTCAATTATAGTTTCAACAAAATTAATGCTATTTATAATGGGTTTAATCAGAGTACCATTCCAATTTTATATATGTATGAATAATATTTAATTACCAACAATGACCTAGGTAGTATTTTTTTCCAACATAATAACTTAAATCTTTAGATCAATCCCTTCTTATAAGCATGGTGTAATTGGAAGTAATATATAAAACATGTACATTACTAAAAGATCTGATTTTTCATATTGTGAAATTTTTATGACTATAACACATAAATTACCACATATTATAGTTTTACATTAGTCAAAAATAATAAGCCTACTATTTTATAATTCATAAGGTATGCTTAATTGATCAACAATGAAGTTAGGCATAATACTATTAGATGTGGTTAGGTAAACAATATAATTACGAATGACCTTGTCAGTAATATTAACACACACATAGAATTTGGGGATATAATCATAAGTTGGATCATTGTATTGGGAAAACACATTTTCATCATTTTTATCTTTTTTTAAACTTACATTTTAATTTGGATTTAAATTTATAACAACTTCATTGACCTTTTCAATCTTGTTAAGCAAACTAGCAACTTGAAGGTTGATACTCTATAATAGTACAATATTTATAACTTCATAGAGGGAATGAGATTAGTGGTAATTTTATATAAAATCTTGATAAATTAGGTTGTGAAACTATACACAGTTTCTCCATTGTCGATAAATATATTTTCAAGTTCATCATCTAACTCTAGATCTTTTTTGAGTTTACCAAAACATAATTCAAGCTAATCTTTGATATCTTTTGATTCATGAATAATTTTAGTAGGAAAATTAATGAAAATTCATTAATTTTTACCTTTTAAAATTTTGTGCAAACAATATAAGATATATGTTTTCTTTGGTAATTCCAAGATTTTTAAAAATCAATTTAAAATCATCAAGATGATCTTCCCAATATTATCCTAAATTACCTCATAATTTTTAAAAAATTACGCCTTTTAGTGAAAGGAGTTTACTTGGAGAATTTATAATATCAACTGGATTACCATGCATCTAATGATAAAACCATTTTTAATTCTCAACATTATCATTTTATTCATCATAAAACTCATCATGTTCCTTGGTTTTTTTAAAACTGGGTATTGCATCCCTATTTCTATTTTTTTCTTGTTTAGCAATTTTGAAAAGAATTAAAAATATTTAAGGGGTTTATTAGAAAGAACTCTAATATGGGTTTGATGATTGGTATCTAAAATATCCCCTTTCACATCTAAAACATTAGTTTATTTGAATAATATGGTCATTAGTTTTAAGTACAAATAAATCATAGTGTTCGATCTCAAAGGCCTCTTCTTCCTTATAATTAATAACAAAAAAATTAAGGTTTTAAATTTTATCCATAATTTTATCATCTAAAATTGGTTAACTTAGTATAAATATCATCATTTTAGCATCAATGTCAATACCAAGTTGAAAAACATGAGGGTTTATATTAATGGTCATAAAAAAGATGAAAATAGAAAAGATTTTAAAATATTATTAAAATAAATAAAATTTAACAAAACTATAAAAACTCTCTAGCGTAATCACCAAATTATTGATAGTGGAAAACATAGTGTCAATTAATCTACCTATTCACCTACCTTAAAGGTCAAGGTGGAATCATACCAATCTATTCACATAAACATAAGGCTAAAAAAATTAGTTCAAGAGGTCCAAAGGGTATTTTATAAGGTTAAGTATGGTATGGTTTCATACAAATTAATTATGTAGCCAAATTTTGGTTAATTGTTATTACTTTAAGTAAGAAATATTTTATATTTAAATATTCCAAGATAAAACAATCATTAAATTGAATCAAGACAACTAAAGTTAAGTGAATAATTAAATATTAAATTAACCAAATATTATGCTTCATAATTTATTATATATTATTAATCTTATTTAATAGAGTAGATCTTTATTGATGAGGCAATCTCTTACAGGAATAAATGTTTTGAATAAATGAGTCACATTTATCTATTTGATGAAATTTATTTTTATGATCACTTTCCTTAATTAGATTATGATTTTGTATATGAATCATAGGAAAATAAAAAGTAGATGAAACCAAGGATATAATAAACTAAAAAATGAAGGTAATATTATATATCAGTTACGAATTGGTACATTAGGATAAAATAGTTAAAAAGTTTAACGCTATGTCTTATCTAATAAATCAAACTAAGAAAAACTAAAGGGAATGAAATAAATAACACTAACTAAAAGAAACAAAAAATGTGATAAAAACCTAAGATTAACAAAGACTAAGGAAATAAAAAAGCTAATCTAGACAAAAAATGAAGTAAAACAAACGGTAATCTAAACTATAAAATAAATTTATAAAATGAATAACTTAGTGGTCACAATAAGTGAAATTATTGGTAAAGAGAATTATTTTATTGAGAAACGATAGGCTTCATACATGAATTAAAATTTTTATTAGATTATAGGTGATAAACAATGAAAACTCAACAAACTATTGCACATACATTAACTATTTTTCATTATTCAAAAAAATAATGAATTTGAGCCTCACATATGATTATATTATTCTTTAGTCATTAAAAGGTTAAAAATCTTGGTCATTTCTAGATGACTAGTTTATAAATTAAATAATCAACCTTGATATACCTAATTGTACCAAGCATAACACTTCACCATTATAAAATGTGTTGTTTAGTCTTCCTATAAGTAGCAGTTGATATCGTAGATTTATCTTATAAAATAAAGCATGGTATGAAATTTGAATTATAATAAGTTCTCATACATGTGTATATTTCTTCCTTGAAATGATGTCTTCAAGTTCTTTTAAGGTCTCTTTTTAAAATTTATTAATACATTTAAGTTATAACTAACCTTTAGTTAACTTTATTAAAGTTAAATTATTTAATTATACCTTTATAAATAACTTTATAAAGTCAACTTATTTAAGTTTAGAATAAACTTTATTGATATTTAAGACACAAAAGTTTAATACGATAAAATGAATATCTAATAGGTGTGGCCTTATTTAACCACATAATTAAATATAAATAATTATGTGAATCAAACAATCATAAATGATTAGTCTAAATTAATTAATCCTTGAACATTATTAAAATTATCAATTTATATATCAAAAAAATGATAAAATAACAAATTTAATTTTTATCCATTCATTACTAATGTTAGCAGAATGTTGATCACATAATTAAAACTAAGAAATATATTGAAAACACATATTTTATACAATTCATCAAACTAAATTACCATATTAAAATGAAATAATTTCCTTGATACACATAAACTACTATAAAATTAGCCACTACATAACCAAAACACCAATTAAAGTTATGAAGCAATGCAATTAATTTGAATGCACTAAAATAAATAGTTTGAAAGAAAAATATTAGTCAACATAGAAAATACTATTCATCATCTAAGACGAGTTTAATGAAAGGTGACGCATTCTTAAATTAATACTTTATATACATAAGAGATGTTTTACAAAACTCCACTCTAGTGACACCTCCAGATTCATTATCCAGCTCTAACTTATTCTTCTTGAGACATGTGTTACCAAAGGTAGGAGTGAATGGATATTAGTGTGTTTACAAATTAGGAGATTTTTTTGGAGTAATGGAAATAGGGTCTCGAGTAATATTTAATTGGTATATCTCAACATTTTATGGCATAGGGTCGATATATGCGAGTATTTCATTTCCTAAAAAAATAAAATGGAAATGGATTGATGAACTAAGTCCAATTGGGCAAGACTACCAATTACCTCTATCATAACCTATTTTACCACAAGAACTAAAATAATTTATATGAAACATATTTAAAATATTTCAAAAATTAGGGCCATGAGAATTGAAGTGTAAGGAGACACAAGTGTCATGATCGAAACTTCACATAAAATCAATAGGAACCCTTCCACCCTATAATATCTTCCTTGATAGTTACCCCAAGTAGGAAACTCATTGTCTTATTATTGGATACATATACTACATTCATTATTTGTATTATAACTATGAGATCCATGACTCAAACCTCAAATTTTATCTATTTATGTTGAAAAATAAAAATATATAAGATACTTTAGTTTATTATTATAGAGTCATAATATTTTTATAACTCAAATTATTTGTATGAAGACTATTTGAAAAAAATAAAACCAATCTAAATATCATAATTAAAACCATTTTGAAGATGATTTTGTGTCATTCAGTGATAATCACTTAATTAAATATTCTATAAATGCCCATTCTCATTCTTAATATTTCAAACTTATAAAATCTTGTTTGAAATCTCATACAAAAGACTTATGTTATTGTATGAATATAACTTTCAATTATGAAAAAATTTATATATAAGATTCAATAATTGATGCAAAAAAATACATATTTCATAATTTAATTTAAATCATTCAATCACCTTATATAACTTCAATAATTTTCAAATTATGCATGCATATCAATTATTTTCACCCTAGGGTTTTACAAAATGATCATTTTATCAAAATATTTTTGAGTTTAGTAACCAAAATTTGATGTATGTATAATGTGAAGCTCCAACATTTTGACCAAATATGATTTTAAAAAATTGTGTGCATATTCATTTACACACAATTCATATGCAAAAAAAATCATAAGAAATTGAGCTAGTTTAGAACTTCATAAAAATTTGTAGAAGGTTGAGTACAAATCAAATATAATTCATAATTATATATCATGTTTGAAATTAATGGTACATTATTTAAAACTTTTATGTCATATCACAATGTAAACCTTATTCAAAATAAAAATTGAATCAAACTAGAAAACATAGACTTCAAACCCATAAGTTTATAATATTCAACATTATTTTTAAAAACTACCATATTTAAAATAACTAAAATCCTTTAGAATAAATAAAAGCTCTATGCAATTATCTTGACATATTCTAAAGGCTTTATTTTTAGATTGAATGAAATAGCTTAGTCATATATTACTTTTTTAATAAAACCCATTAAAGGAAACCCCAAATTTGCATACATGATTTTAAAATTCTTAATAAATATTGCATGAAAAGCTTAATATTTGTATATTCTATGAGATATCAAAATATAAAAAAACATTTCCTCATTTGCATGAAATAAAATATATCACATGCTAATGCCATACAAACTGAAACCAAAACTTTGAGTAGAAAAACAAAACTTATGAACTGAGTATGAAAATGGCTTTAAGAACTAAGTGTAAACTACCCAACATAACTTAAATTCTGAATGCAACTAAATACTTCAAAACAAAGCTTTAGTAAGACCATGAATTTAGTGCAAAAACATTATCAATTACTATATATAAAATTAATGACTAATATCAAACCAAGCCAAAACTAATGTAATGTCCATGTAAAAACCCAATACTAAATACAATGGCCATGTAAAAGTAAGACTAAATGCAAATGGTACAAATAATGGGTTATGTATTAAGTGTGATTTATAACATAAAGACTATAAAAATTATGCATGTATTTATTTGAATGAAACATAATCACATTTTAACTCAACTAAGAATGATAAAAATTAATTTATCTTAATAGAGTATCTATCACATGTAGGAGATATAAAACCCAAATATTACATTTGCATGAGAAAACAATATTTAATATTTCATTTTATCAATGATTTTGAATTGAAGACTAGAAAAAAGCACTATCTCCTTTAGTTGTTTCAAATGATAATATAAAGATAAAACAAAATCATACCCATATATGAACTCAAAATGTTATGTAAAGTTTGAAAACCTCATCAAATTGATCAAGAAGAGTGTACAAATTGTAAAAAAAAAAACAAAATGGCTGAAAATTAATAATAGAAAATACCAAGATAATACCAACAAAGTTCATCTTGCACATATAATATTTTAAAATGATTTGAACGATTGAATGAAAGCATCCAACAACATATACCCTATTTTAAGGCTACATTAAATGAAAGAGTAATTTACAAATGGTCAATTATGTTTGGTGCATTTAAAAAAATGATCAAGGCTAAATATTCTACTAAGTATATGTTAATCTTAAAACTTATCAGTGTTACTAAGTCATCTATTCGTTATCCAAACTTTTCACCAAATAAACTACCTCAAAAATTATAAATTAAGACATTGAACTGACATGATCAACAAGCTTCTCAAGGTCACTATGAGATCCTATCTGATGTCATGTAATGAAGTTGACATAAAACCATGTTAAACTTTTATTTCAACCTACACCTTGGAAAATGTGACATGTTAATATCATTTGATCAAATAGTTTATACTATTCCTTGATGAGAGTGGTATTCATTTAATCATGTATTTCAAAAATATTTTTCTTAAAGTGGCATGTTAACAACTTCAAATTGATTATTCAATCATTTTAAACAATTCTTGGCACATGAAAACTTGAATTGGTCTACTAATTTAGAACTATAACCTTAATAAAGGTACTAATAAATAAGTATTTCAATATTTTATTAATAAAAATGTTTAAAACATATAATAAAACATTATAATTTAATTAAAATATAATAAATATTATCAAAAAATGATTTATAATCATTATATAACCTAAATAATATTTATGTAGTAATCTAGTCTTGTACACTTGAAAAAATCCTATGATGGATGTACCTTTCAGTTATAGACATGCCCACTACTGAAAGGCTCAACATTCACTATCTTTTTGTGTCTAAATTTCTAAACTCTTAGTCCAAACACTATTATTTTAATGACTAAGACTTATATATTATGAAATAAGCTATAAACCTAATTGTTATCCTTCATTACTATTTATAGATTTGTACAAGTTTTCTAGCTTCCTAAAACCTTTCATCCCAGATAGACACATGCATCGATGTAAGTGTTCACTTTTCATACAAAATGTATAATACAAAAAAATTATCTAATTTACAAATTAAATGTATCTTAAAGGTTAGATTATGTGATTTAATGTTATATATTTCTAAATGGGATTGGTATATATACAAGATCAACCCTCATTCATTCCTCACTTGGAAAATACCATGAACTTACAAAGTAACTTACCAACAAGCACTTAGTCAAAAATTCAAGTGATAAAATATTTTTTATTCATCCCTATTTCCATATAAATCATAGGATTAATATTTTAATAGGTTTGAAGAATTTTAAAAGAAGCTCATGAGCCATATTTTCTAAGTTACAAGCTAGGTCAGTACAAACCATTACTTATCACACATTGCATATTGATACACACATAAGCCAACACATATGAGATAAATACATAAGTCTGAGGACCTCTTCATATCATTGTATGTGTAGGTAGTACCCATTGATATAGGGGTCCTTTGGGTAGCTTGACACAATGATCCACTAACCCATTTTTCCCACATTCACTCCAAGGGTGAGGAAGCTAGGGTTTGATCATTTTAAAAAGAGTAACAACATGTGCATGTGATCTTAATTAATTAGAAGAAAGGTGACATAAAACTCAAAAGGTACTAATTTATCACATCTAGTTCCAATCAATATTCCATATAAGACACCTACATCATAGTCATACATCTATATTGATGTAACTATCTAAATCTAATGCAAGCATATAATGCCAAAAAAAAAAATCCTAGAATTTGATGACTATTTTAATAACACCTTATATTCCACTTCCATCTTGTTTTAGATCAAAACTATATGAGTTAAATAAACTAAGTATTATTATTCCCTTTTCATTGTAATATCTATCAATAGTTGTACTTTATTATTTTTATCAATCTTAATTGTATAACTTTAGAATATTATTTATTTGATTATCTATTAATTGGCCTACTCATTATGGTAGTTTACCATCCTTGTGTAAAATCCAATTTAATACCCCTTAACTCTATATATCCCAATATTAGAATTTAGATTAAAATATTCTAGTGAACCTAACCTCTAGCTTATTCAAACCAAACCCTAGATTTTAATATAGGCTTTGTTCTTATCCTAAGTAAATAAGTTTTTATTATTATTCTTTTTTTTAATTGTATTTATTACATGGGAATAGCGTAAGTAATGTTTGATTTTATTTTCACCCTAGGCTTTGTTTTTCTCCTCAGTGTGGTTGCATCCAAATTTGTAGCCTTCTTCAACATGTTTACATCTATTATAAGCTCTAGGAAACCCAAATTTTGGATCATTGGTTTGATATTATCGAATACCAAAATATTAAATATGAGGATATTATTTCATCTAAATAAATTACTCTATCCTCCTCCATTTCTTATAACTATGCCAATGAAAAAACTAATGATGGAAATGAAATTCTAAATTAATATATAGATAACCATAACATGGGTTCATATGGTTAAGAGTGTGATTCTACCTCTTTGAATGTAAATATGATGATCATATTTCTCTCATTTCTCCTATTTCCAATGGGAAAAATATTAAAAATTTAAAAATGATCAATTTTTTTAGTGCATCACATAAATATGATACAATA
Organism: Torreya grandis; assembly: GCA_037957365.1. Taxonomy (NCBI): domain Eukaryota; kingdom Viridiplantae; phylum Streptophyta; class Pinopsida; order Cupressales; family Taxaceae; genus Torreya; species Torreya grandis. The sequence continues at coordinate 425,081 of JARHVA010005393.1, read as the reverse complement.
TACATGTATAAAAATAACACTTATGATGTTGAAAGTAACAAGGGTTCATTAAAAAACTCTCAAGATGATTTTTTTAAATGCTTTTATTTCCTTAAAATGTGCAAATGGTGAAGAAAGTGAATGTGTGCCTTCTTTCGAAAGTAATGATAATGGCAAAAATCATGTTCCTTATTTAGGTCACTCAAATGAAGTTAATGAAAATACTTTTATTTCTTTAGTTTGTAATGATAAACATGCATGTATTATTTCTTCCCCTACCTTAATTACTTGGAAAGATGAAAGTGAAAATTAAAATTCTTCCAAACCATTAATTGAAAATACAGTTCTTGACTCATATACATTTTCAATACATTTTTTACATCTCATTACAAACTTGTAAAATATAATAAAAATAAAATTAAGATTCCATTACATGATAAAAATGACAATGCTGCAATAAATGTATATTTTTCATATGATTGTGATGTACCAAAAATAGAATGTACAATTTCATTCTCTCTACCTCCTTTGTTTGACCTCATAAATTATAATAAAGTTTTTATTTTTCTATTGCAAGTAAAGTATAAAATGTTATTATTTATCCCTCCTTTATATTTTGTTCTTAAAATAATGTTTCCAATTTAGATAAATTAAATTAAAACACATCTCTTACTACTCTTATATACCATAAAATACCAAGCACTCAAGATAATTGCATTACTCTTTATGATATCCAACATGATATAGTTTCTTCTTTAGCAATGAATGATCATATACTTAATGTTTCCAAACCACATGATGATCCTATAATAAAATACAATGAAGGTGGTAAAGAGAATATTATTCCGATGTTCCATATGGATGGAAAATTACAACCTCTAAGTAATTCTTCAACATCTTTACCAAAACCTTATAGTGATATATTATCTTTAATGACTACCATGGGGGGTCTTCAAAAATAAATGACTATTCTTATGTTTCAAGTTTCTTCCCATGAGGATACTTTTGATGATAATATCTTACAAGATCAACTCCTTATTAGAGATGTTCTGGTTTATCCATATCCTTCTACCTTTAGCATGCTTATTTTCTCTTCCTTTGATGGCAAAGGAGATCTTGAAAATCATTTGAATTAATATATACACTCCTTTAGACATGGGAATAAATATGGATGCTTTTTATTAAAATATTTCCATATAATTTTAGCTCAAGAAGCTCTTGATATTTTATATACATTCCTTTAGACACTAGGATAAATATGGATGATTGTTATTAAAATATTTATATAGAATTTTATCTCAAGAATCTCTTGATTGGTTCTATACACTCCCAAATTCCTCCTTATCAACTTTTTAAAAACTTGAATATGTGTTATTATCTAATTTACATGAGCATACATTACCAAAGTTACCATTTGAACATTTGTAGGACTTAACTTAGAATGAAGATGTAAATATTCAATAATATGCAATTACGCTTAAGGATATATTATATTCATTAAAATACACCCCATCGGATTTGGAAATACAATTTATATTTGACATGGGTCTTCTTTCTCCACTTAGAGAAAGAGACTTGTATAATCCCTTTTTTTCGTTTGATATTTTTTATTGGTATGTGAATAAATATGCATGAAATTTGATAAATATCAAAATAGAATTACATATTTTCCCACCAAAAGGCAAACATGCTTCAATAAAATTTCTCAAAGGAAAACAACAAACCAAGAAGGGTCAATAACCACTTCAAAAAGTTTCTCAAAAACTAGTAGTACCTAACAAAGAACAAAAAATAAAATTATTACATAGAGGAAAATATTCCACATATAGATTACCTCCTAGAGCCAATCCACGTGCCTATAATAAAAGGTAACCATTTTAGTTTAATTGGTTATAAGATAAAACACATGATATATTATATTCACTTTTAGATAAATGGATTATACACCTTCTTCCTAATTACTACCATCCACCATATATATTTAAAAAGGTAAAATCACAACCATTTTACACTTATCATGGTATTAATGGACATTAAGATAATGATTATTTTTCTCTTAGTAAAAAACCTACACATGTTTCCAATCATTGGATCATTACCTTTCAAAAAGACACATCAAGGTATCTTTCCACTAATTTTTCTAAAAGATATTCTAATAAGACCAAGACATCCCATGCCTCTCCTTATATGGAATGCATGGTCCATCAACCTTCTCAAAATTCAACCACTAGTTGAAGCACTTAATCTATAGAACTCTCTATCGAGACATACCTCCCCTACACTGATCTTACTAATGAACTATTGGTCAATCATGATCTTGATATAGGGACACATGGAAAAAAATTGATAGAAATTACTAGCATATTAAAAATAAACTTTATGGTACCAAAACTGACATGTGCAACCACAAGATCAAACCTATAAAACTTAAAAAGGACATAACTACAATTATCAATAGAATGTCATAATAGCCTAATCAGTTTGTCTTATCTAATGAATCAATGAGATAATTTACATGATTACCTGAGCCTCCAATTTCTCTACTTAATAAGCTTGTAGGTTATCATCTCATATTTCTCCCTTATCCCATAGAGGTTGATATTATTAGATCTTTACCTCATGGATATGATGTTAATGTTTATAATGTTTATCACCAAGGGCTTAAAAATTATACTAACTGATGTTATATCTTGAATCATAAAATATAATATATTATTGATAACCAATAGCTTACATTTGATGACCCTTTCAAATATTTAGGGTGACAACCTAGTGACCATTAGAAGCAAAGTATATTTAGTGCTCCATTACAAGATCATTCTTAGAAAAATTTGGGATTGTAAATGACATATAGTGCACATCCCCTTCCACCACATTATGGGCACCCATTAGATGGGATTATCAGTAATTATATATGGCATACACTTCCTATGGTTTAAATACCCTCCATTACTTTCAATGATGCTAAGATTTTGCATGATGACTCAGATATCCATTACTTTTTCATTTAATCATACCTTGATCACCATCCTATTCATAGTGTTATGATTGATAATGGTGATAGCACAAAAATTTTCACCATGACATTACTACACATTTGGGGTAATACATGATGATTTACACCCTTCTATGAAAGGGGTTAGAGCATTTAATAGGACCTCATAGTAGGTTCTTGGTGAGATTGACTTACCTTTATAGTTTGTCCCAACACATGTAGTCACTAAAATTTCATTGATACCATACCTGGGAGTCTTTCATATGTTATTGGGATGAACTTGAATACATAAAATGTAGTCAATAATTTCAATAATGCATTGGTATATTAAATCATTTATACTAATCAAGTAGTCACTATTCTTATAATTTTGAATGAACATCCACTTAAACAAAAAAAATTATTCTAATGTAATTAATTATAAAACCTACTAAAGTTAACCCTCTCTAAAAGGGTAAGCAAAAAGTAATCCCATTTCCTAGGTGGACCATACTTATGAGACCATTAAATTAAAGATACACATTAGATTTCATAGAATCTTTATCTACTGTTCTAAAACATACTCAATTATCCATAACAACTAAACATGTTCCTATTATTTCTAATTCAAATACACCAAAAATCACAAAATAATGGGTTCCACAACCCCTACTCTTTTTATTACCTCTTTGAGATCTTAGAGTCATATGACACATACATAAGATTACAAATCCTATAGCACCATATATTACACCCATACATGTTCCTTAACACCACCACCAATTTGATATACCATATCCATTATTAATATCACTTCTAGATGAGCATACCATAGGTGGGATAATTGGATAGAATTTACCTTTTTCAAAAAATCTAAAAACATTAAAAAATACCAAAAATTTTCAACATGTTCTTAGTTGTACTATTTATCATACATATGTTGTTTGATCCATGTTAGTATATAGCATATCATTCATATTGATATACACATGTGTTTCATGCTTCTTTTGAGTGTGATATAGGCATACCCAAGCACATGATATATGCACATATATATGTTTGGATTTCCCTCTTCTTATGTCCTAAGTATGTTGGGGGCATCTACTTCTTTGATCATGATACAACTAGGTTATATTATTCTATGATCACTTTACATTATCATATTTTATCTTATATATACTTAAACATGCCTATAGCCATGCTTATAGCTTTCACAATTTAATTGATATGATATGTAACTAACATTATTTGAAGACATATTTTTTGGAAATAGTGTGTTATGTTCATGTTGGTTTCCTATTCTCCTTGCTTGTAATGGTGTTGAATTGTATTACTTATTTTTAGTATTCAAATATTTCCATTGATTATGGACCCCATGTCGTGCTTACCTATTTTGACATTTGATTACATCATTTTTTATTTTATGTGGAGATTTAAATATGCCATTCTATTATTTGTGGACATTTGACTAAGTCATGTTCCTTCAATTGTGCAACATATGAACATTCCCATTATATAAGGTCACTTCAAACCATTTATTTTTTATTTAATTTTTAGTGATCTTGTGTGTGCTTTATTATTTATTGATCTTGTTCTATTACTTGATTATTTTTTATTCTTGTATTGTTACTCTCTAGACATTGCCATGATCTACATCATCCATCTGAGGATTGGATTTGATCACATACCACATGCCTATATGTTATATCTACCTAGACATGTTAATCCTATATGATACATGGTCTTGATACACCTTATATTGTTATTTTATACTTTTTAGGTAAGGTAAATACCATTTCATACTTCCCCTTACCTCAAAAGTGGGGGAATGTCATAAAGACATGGATTCCACACTTTCATAAATTATCTATATTATAATAGGGGCATATTATGGAAGCATGTTATCCACATATACACCATTTTTTAGATTCTCTAGATTACAATTTAGGAATATTATTGAAACATTTTTTCCACACTTTCACTAATTTTATATTCACCAAATTTCATAATATATGATTCAAATACACATTTGTGGTAACATTATATATTGATATTATTACTATAACAAGATTTCAGATTGAGACATATATGAGGTGCATATGCCATGCAAAGGGAACCTAAAATTACAAAATCAAATAATTTTCTATATTTAAAATACTTTTATGGACTATTATTATACCTAGGTTAACCTTTTATTGAGCCAATATTTGCATTAGTTGGTTCACTTTTGGATGGTTGAGTTGATTAAATCACTCAATATTACCAAGATTATAATATATACTTTATTAAATCATCTAAATTTAATATAATTATAGGTTTTATTTGATTAAATAATCCAAATTCACTATATATATGTTTTGAGTTGATTAGAATGCTCAAAATCACTAGATAATGCACATATTTGGATTATGCAATTAAGATAAAATAAGATCTATAGACATATTACAACTCAAATTTACATAAAGCTTGGGGGAATGTGTCCTCAAATCTCTATATACACACACTTTTAGGTTTATCTTTTTTATAATCTCATATTCAATTCTTTACAATGAGACATCCTTATAAATCAAAATTACCAAAAGGGACTATGATTACATCAACATACCAGTGTACTCCTAACCTTGATCTTTATAATTTTAAGAATTTAAAATTATGTTAATATTATATTTCATACACTGATTATATATTATAACATCATCATGGTTTTAAGTTAGTCACCATCAAAACACTCAAGTTAGGATCACATAAATATAAGGTGTGTTATACACACCTAGTTATGTATGTCTTTCCTTTAAACTAGAAGTTTCATTACTACATTAAATGGGAGGAAATTTAGACATTAAATCTAATTTATGTGGCAATCTAGTCTTGTACACATCAAAAATATATATCATGGATGTACCATTTAGTTATAGACATACCCACTACTGAAAGGATCATGTTCACTATCTATTTGTGCTTAAATTTATTATCTTTTAATTTAACCATAATTAGTATGATGACCATGCCTTATATACTATTAAAAATATATAAACCTAATTATTATCCTTCACTACCAGTTCTAGATTTGTAACTATTTTATAACTTTATGGACAATTTTATCCTAGATAGATACCTATATCGATGCAAGTGTCAACTTTTCCTACAAAGTGTTTGGTGACCAAAAATCATCTAATTTGAAAATTAAATTTATATTAAAGGTCATAATATGTGTTTTAATTTGATATATTTCTAAAGGGATTGGTATAAATACAAGATCAAGCCACATTAATTTCTCACATAGAAAATATTAGGAACTCGTAAGGCAACTTACCAAGAATCATTCAATCAAGCATTTAGGTTAGTAAACCTACCATATTCATATATGTTTCCATATCAAACATATCAAAATTATTCATATAGGTATTAATCATTTGAAAATCTATTCATGAGCCATATTTTCCAAGTTATAAGATAGGTCACTGCATTCCATTATTTATCACATGTTACATCTTGATACACATACAAGCCAACACATAAGGGATAAATACATAATTTTAAGTACATATTTAGAGTATTTTATAATTAGGTAGTGCCCATTGATATAGGGATCCTTGGTGCAACTTGACCAAATGAGCCCACTAACCAATTTTTCCCATAATCACTCCAAGGATGAGGAAGTTAGGGTTTGATCATTTGACAATGAACATTAGTATGTGCATGTGATCTAAAGAAAAGAAAAAAGTGATAAAAACCTATAATTACCTAGTTGGTCAAATTAAAATATATTTATTATTTCATACAAGACACTTCCATCGTAGATTGACATATGCATTGATGCAATTGTCTAATTCGATGTAAATGTCTGAGGCCATAGAAATAATATTCCTAGAATATGATGATTAATATATGATAAAATTCATGTCCAATTATATTATATTATATATCATACCTATATGGGAATAGTAAAGGAAATAAGTATTATTTTTCTATTTTCATTAGAATACCCATCAATTGTTGTAGTTTTACTATTTTTAGAGATATCAGTTGTATAACTTCATAATATTATGTGTTTGAGTTTATATTAATTAGCCTACTAATTATGTTATTTCACCATACATATGCAAATTATAATATAATACCTCTTAACCCTAGATACACCTAATATCAAAATTTAGGGTTTTAATAAACCATAATAATTTGTTGAATTTATTTCAAAAAACTTGGAGACTAATGCAAATGCTTAGAAGGATGCAACTAATGTTCAAAATTATCTATTGTAATATGTATTAGAAAATACATATTTTTCAAAATTAACATGTATGTAGAAATTAAACCATGTTATTAGTAATATGACTTATGAAATATGATACATAGGTCAAAATTATTACTTTAATTATCATTTTGTCAAATTTTAGCATGTGCGCTAACTTAAGAGCATATATACCTAATAAAATAGACCAAATATTTATTTAAATTGAGAATAATAATAATGTATAATTACTTATAAGAAAATTAGAAATGACACTCAAAACATAATTAGAGATACAAGATAACAATCAACTGTTAAAGTTGGTTGCTACCATTGAAAATTTAGATATGGTACAATAATTCATAATAAAGCTAGATTATGCTATTTTGAAACTTTTTAATTTGGGTATTAAAATTTGTCTTAAAATTTTGAATAAAATAGTCATCTAGGGAATGAAATAGAGGATGCAAAAATAAGAGACTTAAATAAAATCCTTAACATCTAAAGATAATTTTCAAAATTAATAAAAGACACACACAAGTCCTTATATGAACTCTTTCTAGGGAGTTATTTGGGCAAGGGTAGAATCACACCATGGTAGTAGAAAGTAAATATCTTTTTAGATCACATTATCAATTTTGAAACTAAATTGACAAATCTCACTAAGGTTGTCATAGAATTTATGTTCTCATAGCTATAACTTATGACTTTTTATGACATAAGATCATGTCAGTAGTAAATGATCCACATGAGAACATCACTACAAGAGTGTATAGAGGATATGAACACCATTATTAATTCCATTGGAAATGAAACTGACACAATTTTACCATTGTTTTAAGAAGTTATAATTATTTCATTATTTAGGTGAGATGGTTGGCTTGATTATTTTATTGAATTTTCATGTAAATTGGATAATTTAATGAAATAATTCAATAATAGGGTCCAAAAGGCCAATAGATTCATGTCATTAGCTTGGTGAGATATTCTAAAGAGAATATAGAGTAGTGATAACTATTAGACAAACATTATGAACCATTTTAGATAGTGATGCAGTCCATTTAACAAAATTATATGTGATGTTCATATATCTAATTATCAGACTTGTCCAAGATAGATGAGGATTGTTAGGTATGCACCAACACTCTATAGGCTCAACACTCTAGTACATCTCAAGATAGTAACTCTCAAGCTTTAGGTGGGTACTTATTAGGTTAGTGATTTACAAACCCCACTAAGGATGAAATGAAATGAAGGAAATATAATTCCAGTTATTCCTTCTTTTATTATTTTGAAATGTTATTTTATTTAAACTTTTATCTTTTATTCATGTTTGAAAATTTGTTATAATGTTGCATATATTTACATTCAACACAACTTAGACCCATCTATAGATGGGAGTTATTTGTCATTTGTCCATAAGAAGAGAAGGTTTTGACTTAGGAAAGGAACAAAATAAATACACAAGAATATTCCTTAATTATTATAAATAAAATGGAGGATCAATGTCTATGTTCCCACATTGTAATTGTGTTTTATTATGGGATTTTCTTTGTCATGATGACTTTTTATTTTATTGAACCATTTTGTTTTTTAATAAAAATTTACTGCTATAGTGGGCATGGACCTATGCTTTCTACATAATCATTGTTTGTAAACTTTTTAAGTAGTGATATTTTAATAAGAACATAAACATATTCAAAATTCTTGGGAATGTTCATGAGCTCTTTGGTGTTTCGATTTTCCTCAATTTTAAGTAGTAATATTGTAGATGCTAAATATTTCATGATATGGTATGAATTATGAATATTTTAATGGATTTAGTTAGGGTGAGTAAGCTACTAACTTGATAGGTTTCTTCACTTAGCTATGTTAATCTAACTTTTATGGATGAGTGTGTTGTATTTACAATTTTTATGTGATAATTTATCTTGAAAAATCAATGTTGTAAAGACTATATCCGTCATAATTCCCCTTCCTTACACTCTCTATCATATTTGTCTGAGTTTGAACTTAGGCTAAGATGTATAAATGAAATTAAAAATGTACTATAAAGAGTTTTTAGATTAAACTGTGCATTAATTTTTTTTACTAATGTTTCAGTTCATGTTCTATGAACCATCATCAGGGTGAGAGAATTAAATGGTAAGTTTGTTGACTTAGATCTTCCTTAATAGATATAACCATGAATTCCAATGATATCATTGTGAGTGGAAGAAGTGGAGGCCCCATTAGGATAAAAAATTATGTCAATAACAAAAAAGATTTTTTTTTTTTTTTTTTTTTATAATAATTTTTTTATTAAACCTTTAATATAAAGTGCAAGTTGAAATTTTTAATTATAAAATGAGATTAAATTCTTTTAAAAATTAAATAAATAATTATGAATTGGAAATTATAAATGTTTCTTAGGTTAAGATTGAGATTATGATTATAAAATCTCTAGACCCAGTTAAAATTATAATTATTGAGTATAAAATAAATATAAAATTCATCTTTTAATATAACTTATTAGTAATAATTTTTATAGTAATTGAAAGATAAATAAATATAAAATTAATCTTTTAATATAAACTATTAGTTTCATTTTTTAATTTGTAAATAAGAATTAAAAATTTGTTAAATATAAAATTAAGAGTTATCCACATAAATTTAAATTATATGATAAAATTATAAATTACAATACGAGGTTTGATTATAATTATTAATTTTAATTAAATTATGAATTTGATTATAAATATTCATTTTAATTAAATTATGAATTTATAATCCACGTTTGTATGTCAAAAATAATAAAGATTGAATTATCAATAGTAAAATATAAATTAAATATATAAAAGCAACTTTTTAAATGTAACTTAATAGTTATAATTTTGAAACTAGTAATTGAAATTAATAAATTATAAATTCACAAAATTAAGAGTTGTCAATTTAAATTTTTAATCAATTAATGATACAAATCATGAATTTTGAGTTATGAAAATAAATTATACTTTAAATTAATAAATTATCATTAGTAAATCATGAAAATAAAATAAAATAAAGCAAATTTTTAATATACATTACCAGTTGTAATTTTTAACTAGTAATGGAAATTAATAAATTATTGCTTATAAATTCACAAACTTAAGAGTTATAAGTTATAAGATATAAATTATATAGTAAAATTAATGAATTATGAGACTAAAAAGTTAGATAGGATTATAAAATAGAGGATAAATTTACTAAGTGTGATTAATTAGGAGATGAATAATCATTAAATTATAAATCTCAAATTATGACTTATAAGTAATAAATAATGAGTTAGAATTAATAAATAGAAAATAAGATTATTGGATTAAAATAACTAGGGGGGATAGAGTATAGGTGGGTCAAGATAATAAAGGTTGGTGGGGAGGGGGTGTGGGGTAAATGATCAAATAACTAGGGGTAATAATAATAGGTCAAAAACCAAGATGAAACTATCAGAAGAGGACCCACCCAAGCAAGGAGAGGCATGGAACATGGGGGAGGTTAGCTCAATGAGAAGGTTAAAAAGAAGAAGAAGAATAAATTTAATGTGAGTTGATCAAGTTGATGATAGGACCCCAAGATTGGTTTAACATGAGACCACTATCTATGTTGAGGTTGTTACCATACTTGTAAATTTTGATTACTTCCCTAAGATAATGTTTGAAGTAATTATTTTCTATGGTAATAAATGTAGCCTCTCCTCTATAACAATGGGGGTGAGTTTTTAAGGAGTGTTCTATTAGGCCATACTTGATTAGTATTTCTTTTTTATTGTCTACTACATGTTCATTGATCCTAGTCTTGATGGAATGACCTATCTCACCAATACATGACACCCTATAAGAGCAATCGATTTTGTAAACTTTGTTTCTCAGAGTAGGTCCTAATTTGTATTTAAAATATTTTATCATACACCTCATATTTTTTAGGGGGATAAAAAAGGTTTGGATGTTGTTGTTATTTATAATCTTATCAATTTTATAGGAGATACCTTCTATGTAAGGAAAGAAATTAGTAGGTTTGTTTACAATTTCCTTCAAATTATTAGGTCTCATAAAGGAATTATTAGCATATTTGAAGGCCCTAGTAATATTTTTACCTCTATATTAGTTTAACTTAAACACTTTTATCAAGTGTAGGACCTCATCCCCTTAGTGCTCTTTATCATAAATTCTAAACACCCTCATGGAAAGAGTTTTATAGATACCTAATTTTTGAGAAGGAAGATGGTTGAAATATGTATGGAGATAGAGTTTCATGTGTGTATATTTATGATAGACCTTGAGAGAGAAGAACCATTTGAATTTCTAGAGAGAAGGATGTATAAGAAGGGAAGGTTTCCTTCGACTTATAATTCCTTGGTGAACTTGATGGAATCAACCACCTTGTTCAAATAGGTGCATAATTCCTCCAATTTATTTAACCCATGTTGCTACTTGATGTAGGTGTCATCCACATATCTCTTCCACCAATATGGTTTTAAAGGGAAGGTGTTAAGAGATAGGTTTTATATGTATTCCATAAATATATTGAACACTATGGGGGAGAGGTATGAACCCATTGTGACCCCTTATATTTGTTCATAAATCACTCCTAAAAATGAGAAGAAATTAGATTTTAGACAAAGTGTCACCATGGATGTAGTTTATTCATGCACATGATTACTTACTACCTTGATAGTGTCAACTATAGGAATTTTCATGAAGAGTGACACCACATTGAAGCTCACTAAAATGTCCTCGCTAGATTCATGTCCTTGATAAAATATACAAAATTAAAAGAGTCTTTGATAAAGGAAGATCTTTTTCCCATAAAAGACTTTAACTTATTGGCTAAAAAAGAGGCTAGGGAATATGTAGGAGAGTCAGTGGTATCCATGATAGGTCTAATGAGAATCCCCTCCTTGTGTATCTTTGGGGAACCATAAATTTTTGGGGTAATGGTTTTCTTGGGAAGAAGCCACTTTTTTAAGTTTTCATCAAGGGAAAACTGATTGATTAAAATTTTAATTGATCTAGTGGTTTTGGAGATCGGGTTGTTGGATAAAACTCTATAGCTCCTAGTTTTTTTAAAGTGGTCAAACATCTTATAGTTTTAGTCATTTTTGTCTAAAATAACCATAGAATTCCCATTTTTATATTTGGTGATGATTATATTTTCATTGATATTAAGGATATTCAAAGTATTCCATTCCTCTGGGGAGATGTTCGGTTTAGGATGTTTGGCTTTTCTCAAATCCACAACACAATCTTACCTGGTTGTCTTAACTAACTCATGAGGAAGGAATTCTAACACACTTTCAATATCAACCAGGAAGTCTTCCCTAGGAATATGTTTTGGGGTAAATGTGAAGTTTAATCCTTTTTTAAAACATTGAAATAGGTATTATCAAGGGGAAGGCTAGACAAGTTTACCACTAATTTATCTTCCCAATTGATAATGACACAATGTGAGAGAGGGTTAAACTTATTCAATAAAAAAATTAGATATGATGGAAGAGCTACCATAAAAAATAATAAAATAAGCAAGGTTAATAGGAATAGTGGCATTCTCATTAGTATAGTCTACTAACACCGAAGTATAATTGATAGGCTCACAAGAGGAGGAGGAGGATAATTCAATGGACTATGGAAACACTCTCTCTTTAATTAAAATTTTAGTTTGATTTAGAGGGTAAATCATTAAAAATAAATAGTGTCCCAATGAGGGTTGGAAATCTTATGCTCTATCATACCCTTATCTCTCTTGTGTTTATTTGATTTGACATTCACTTAGTATTTTGGAACCATTATGAATAGCATCCTTATTAGATCGTTTAATGACTAAGTGGTGATTTATTCACCCTTAGCTTACCTTGAGAGTTAAATAAATAATAATAATTTATTATTTATTTACATGAGGTTAAAACCTCATTACAATAAATAATTAAATTATATTTATTTAATAATTATCAATGTAATTAAATGTTCCTCGTGGAAAATATGGGACCATTGGTTACAATGGTCACCTTACCTCATGAATATTATAAATAAGGTTTTCCCTATTGTAAATTCACATCTTGAATTGAACACGGTGATTATTATTTCTCACAATATTTTGTGAAGAATATTTTATTTGCATGTGGCAAATACTTTTTTGAGAATAGGTTTTGTGAAGAAGCTATTTGAGAAGGATTGAGATTGAGAAGATTTTATGTGTTGGGGAATTATTTCTACATTGAATAATCATTGTGTGTTTTTTACATACATATTAGGTTTTCCCACCTAAATCTATGTGTTGTGTTCAATTGACTTGCGTATACTTTGATGGTTATTTTTACATATAGATCTATCTGTGTTAACTTTTAATAGACATTACTATATTTTAATTCTATCAAACCTTGAGCTATATTGGCAAGAATTTAAGGTAAATTGGAGTATAAACGTATAAGTGTTCTTCATCTTTTATAGCATTTGCATTAGTATGCTCCAAAACTAAAACTCATGATGTATATTAACTCTGATAATCCCAAAATGAGAAGGATTTATCCCATTACCCTCTAGGGCGAGTATAAAAAAACATCAATCATTGAGTGTTAAAATGCTAGGGCATTTTCATTTATTATGTGTCAAAATGGATGGATTTTACATTTTTTTTAATGTCTTAAAATTTTTATTGGTGTCATGCTAATATTAATCTAGTTTTTTATGTATTTTTTCTTGTTAATTAAAAATATAATGTTAGAGCTCATTACCTATATCTATATATATATATATATATATATATATATATATATATATATATATATATATATATATATATATATATATATATATATATATATATATACACACACACACACACACACACACATACATATAATTTTAACCATATTAACATGTTAATGGGAGTGAAAGAGAAGTATATTTTAATTATTAAATTATATGAAAAGAGAGAGAACATAAAAAAAGGGTTGTGGAGATCTTATCCCTTATAACTTATGAGTTTTAAGTTGAATATTGAGTTCATTTATGCCTCTAAAATTGAAATTGAATAAGGAAGTATAATGTTGAATCATGAAACTCTACAATTTTATTTATGTCAATTTTATTATAATTATTTTTTTATTTCAAAGTGTTCTTGTAAAAGTCAAGCATTGTGGAGTGATAGATTATGTTTAGTTAATAATTGTGCTAGATTCATATAACAACATAAGCTGATTATTTCATAGAATTCACTTTAGAACATAAATTTATCCATAAGAAGAGGGGTTGAGAAGGATATGGCTTGTCAATATACACTTATGAATGCAACACAATAGAAGAGAGTAAAGCATATTAGTCTATAAAATTGATGCATTTAAGTGTTGATATCCATAATTTTAGAGCATAGTAATTGTAGACACTATTTTATGATTATATTATACCTCAACATTGTACACTTGGAAAACATAGACCTTGGCTACTCCTCTCAATTTTATGCGTTTCCCACTTCCACAAGTTTCACATATACTCTATATTATGCCCCTTAGGCTATAACTCTTAGTTTTAATAGTCTTGTGTTGATGACCTAGGTCTTCTATCTTACCCAAAATGTTTAAAATGTACATTTCTTATATCTCTACAAGCTATAAGCCTATACTTAATTTCCTATTCCTTGAACACTAATGTCTAAGACACACACTAACATCAACATTAGTGTCCTAACCTGATGTAACTATCCAATACCCTAAATTCATCTAATTAACAAATGAAGCATAACCTAATGGTTATCCTAAGTTATTTAATGTGATTTATTACTCCAAATGGATTAATATAAATACACGATTAACCCTCATTCATTACTCACTTAGAAAAATATCATGGAAACCAAGGGAAATTATCAAAAGCATTATATCAAAAATCTAGTTTAACAAAGCTTAGCTATTTCCACACTATTCATAGGTAAAACACATATATAGGTTTGACTTACTAAAGGATTATCCCAATAGCCTAATTTTCTAAGTTAAAATCTAGGTGCATTTGTACTTATTTCTCACAATATCGCATGATTCACACACAATCCAATATGTAGGGGAGAACTACATGAGTTTGAATCCCTATTATAGATTATTGGATATGTAGATAACACCCTATAATAGTGGGGTCTTTGGGGTCAACACAATACCATATTCCCATTAACCCATTTTTTTCCAAAGTCATTATGAAGAGGGAGAACTAGGGTTTTTCCATTTCACAAGGAGTGATAGTCCATGACCTAGATCTGAATGCACTAGAATGAATATGAAACAAAACCTAAGAGTATCCATGTGGTCACATATTTTGCAAATAGGTATTACATACATGACACTTGCATCGAACGTAGATAGTAGTATTGATGTAACTTTCCTGGATTGATGTTAGTGTCTAGAGTGTCATAAGTTGTAGTTATAAAATCTTAAGACTATTCCAAAATATCCTTCCAACCTTATTTTTACTTGTTGTAGATACAAAATTTAATTATCATTAATAAAATTTAATTACATCACCACTTTTTCATTTCTATATTTAGCATAGTTATACTTTCCATATTTAGACTATGTCAACATACACTTAAATATGAATTTAACATCCAATTGGCCTACTTTAGAATTGATTATCACCCTTGTGCAAATTCATTTATATATACCCATTTAATCAAAATCTAGGATTAATAATAAGATCATATTAGTTCTACAATTTAGGGTTAAATATTTGGTGAACCTGATCTTTAAACATCAAACCCATTATCATAAAATATGTTCAACATGGATGAATTTATTACCCATTTTGGATTCTAATATGTCATAGTTGTAATTTTTTTCCATATTAATTTCCTTGTAAAATCTTATAATCAAATCCATTCCAATAATGAGAGGGTTTTAAATTTAGAAAATATTGAATCTCTCTTTAAAATTCATTCTATAATGTTATAGATCCAATATCTAGATGTCAACATGCATGTTATCAACCTTTTGTCCTACCTAGGTCTTATTTAAATGACATATACCATCAAAATCCCAATATTCACCCATGAATTATATTGGATTCCATGGTCCATGTTGTTATTAATTTAAAATGAAAAAAATTCTCAACCCTCTCTGACACCTATTAATATACAACAATTTTCACCTAAACCTAAGCTTGTAATAAAATATAAGGGATATGACATTCTTGACTAATTGAATAATACACATGTTAATATTTCCATGCTTGAGCTCTTAAATAAATCTAATATTTATAATGATATCTTATATGAAGCATTAGGTGAAACATAAGTTCTAACTAATATTTATCCTAATTATTTTGCAGTTATCATGAAATATATCAAGAACAATGATAAACTCATTTCCTTTGATTTAACAGATTTACCATCCAAAAATCTTATTGACCAAAATTTTCTTGTGTTAATACAAGTGGCAATGTAAAGTAAAGGTGTAAAAAAAGTGCTCTTTGATAATGGATCAGACCTAAACATTTGTAGCATACAATTCCTAAGCACCATGGATATTAACACAAACCTTATACAAAACACAATTATGCACATCAAAGGGTTTTAAAACTCACATATCTCACCAATTAGACAAATTACATTGGATGTGACATTAGGACCAAAAATAATTCAAATTAATTTTTAGGTCATGTCATAATCCTTGCATTATAATTTAGTTTTGGGAAGACCTTGGATACATTTACTGGAAGTTATCCCATCTACACTTCATCAAAGTGTAAAATCCATACTTTAAGGGACCTTATTATCCATTCCTATTAATGGTGAGCCCTTCAATTTTTTCAAAATGATACATTCTAAAACTAAGGGAATTCCTACAATGGTACCACCTCAACAATCCATCCCTCTTGAGCATATTCAAGTATATGAAATAAGTAAGTCGAGTATAATGACTCCTTTGTATCAAAATGTAAATAAGTAAAAACATATTGAAATGTACATATATGCATATAAAGAGCATGCACCATTACCAAAATTGCCAGTACAAAATAAATAACCCCCAATATTTGAACTTCATTTATTGGTCAATAGTGACCAAAAATATGGCCACATCTTAGATTACGATGATAGTGATGATGATACAACTTATGATATGATAAATGAGAAAATGTTAAATTTAAAATTTTACCCACCAGAGCACTCATCACATTTCCTATTTGAACCTATAGATCCTAGTACATATAAACTATACCCACTTGTAAAAAATACAAAGGTAAATCTAGATAAAGGAAAAACAAAACTAATAGATTAGCATGTAAATGATTTGTTATTCCATATATTCCTCTTGGGTAAAATCATTGAGTCAACCTTATAAGGGACAAATTCAAGTACATCATGTGAATAATGTGGAGTCTTTTCAAAAGGATTTACTCCAAATGCTATAGATCACAACAAAATTGGATACCATTGATATTATATTATCTTTAATACTTGAACATAAAATGATTTCTTTACCTTCTATGAGACACATATCAGATAATAGACTACTACCAAAAATGGGATAACCATATTATAATTAACATTAGATCATTGGCCATACAACTAATCAATGTGTAACATTGAAAAGTCTAATCTAATAAGATAAGATCAAAAGATGCATATGTAATGTGTCCATAATTAGTAAATGGAAAAATACTTTTTATCTTTCATAAGAGAAATATACCTCAAAATGACCAAACTATGATGATTTAACTATTACTACTAGTATTGATTGAGTATATTACCACCATATTAGGTTTGATCCAAATAAGTGGGATATAACTTACAAGAATACTTTTCTTACATGATTGGGACATACTAAAAATGAACTAATATATTCTCCCTTGGGTTCCAAATATTAAGGATATATTTAGTTAGATATTTTTTGTGGCCCACATGTCAAAGCTTCAACTATATGGAGATCATCACATGAACCACATTTAAAACTAAATTTTAGACAAAAGTGTCTTGTTCAATGGAATGTTAAGCTAGATACTATAAATATATGTGTAAAATTTTGTAATATGGGTACAAACATTTTCATATAGCATGATGGACATAGTTATTTACCTGCACCATTAGCTTCAAGTAAACCATTACATATAAACATTAAAGTGTTGGGACTACATTAATATAAACAAAGTTTAAGACACTTTATAGGTAGCCCTATATCTTTCAATGATGAATATATACTAGACTAAAACTATGGAAAAATTATAAAAATACCAAAAATATCAAAAACATTCAAAAATAGAAAAAATGTTTTAGGCATCGACATATTCTACTAGCTCCTTGGCACCTGTGTTAGCTCCATGTCAATGGATGGCATATTCAATTACTTCTACATACACATATGTGCCATACTTATACTTGAGTGTGATAAAAGCATATATAGATATATGATCTATTCCTAGCTTTTAGATGTTGGGTTTTCCCTCTACTCATGTCACATGAACATTGGGGGCATCCACTTCATTGACCTTGATACACATAGGTTATATGGTTTGATGATCACATTTCATTATCATGTTTGATCTTACATATGTAATTACACATGCCTTTACCCATGATTATATATTATAAATATTACTTGATATGTTATACACTAGACATTTTTTTCGTATCACATATGATCCATAGGCTACTATGACATGTTTATGCTGGTTAATTATGATTTTTTCTTATGAAGTTACTAGAGCATCTTGTCTTGCTTTTTTATTCATTTTAATGTGTTACTCTAATTGTGGCCCACATTCCTATGTGTGATTTCATTGACATTTACATGTCATTATTTATTGTATGGACATTTGAATATTTCATCCTTGACTTTATGGACATTTGACTAAGTCATGTCCCTTTTATTGTGTGGGATTTGAACATGCCCCTTATTTGAAATATCCCTAGACCATTGCCCTTTGACTTGATTTTGAGTGATCTTGTGTGTGATTGTTTGTTTATTGATATTGTACTATTAATATCCCATGTTTTTATCATGCATCTGAGGGCTACATGTGATCACATTGGTTCTATGCATTTCAATGTTGTATCTTACTAGACATGTTATTGTGTATGTTACATGGTTACATTCAAATTTTATACAGTTGTCTTATACTTTAGAGGTAAGTTAAATACTATTTATTATCTTTCCCTCACATCAATGGGGGGATTATTAGTGGGGGCATGTCATAGAGGAATGTTCTTCACACTTGGCACAATTTCTAGATTCAAAAGGGGCATGCTTTAGAAGCATGTTCTCTACACACATTTAGTATATGGTACTTATATCACTTTTCATATTTAGTGGGGCATGTCATATGGGCATGGCATCTACACATTCATTGTTCTCATATTTAATAGGGGCATATTTTATAAGCATGTTCTCCACACTTATTCAATATTCATCATTTCCAAATTATATTAGAGGCATGTTTTGGAAACATTTCCTCCACATTAGTACTTATATCTATTGTTATATTTATCCATATATAGTTGGGGCATGTTTTGGAAGCATGTTATCCACACTTACACAATTTTCAAAATTGGCCAAAGCACATAGCTATATGATTCAAATTCATAGGTATGGTAGAATCTATACATTGGTATCATTTTTATACACATTTTTATCATGAGACATATCTAAGGTGCATATATTATGTAACATGTGAATAATAATATAAAATTGAAATCAATTTTAGATTATAAAACTCTTTTATGGACTATTACCACATCAAAGACTTTTTCATACTGATATACTACTAACTTTTATAGATTTTTATTGAGATAATCTATTGCAGTATTTTTTTCACTTTTTTTATGATTGAAGTGATAATATCACTCAATATTGTCAAGTTTTTAGGTTGGACTTGATCATTCACCCTCACTAGATTATAAGTTTCATTGGGTTTCATAGTTGAGTTAATCTCAATTGCACGGTGGTAACTCACCTTTCGCTCCAAAGTTGGGGGCATGTGCCTTCCAATATTTCTCTCTCTCTATCTTCTTGAATATATTAACTTTTAATATTTATCTATATTTTTCCTAATCTTAGTTTTGGATCCTTAAAAATGATACATATGTTTTAAAACTACTTTTCAATAAGAAATATAGTTACATTAACACATAGGTGTACTCCTAAACCTTGTTATTTTAATTTAAATCTATTTCAATTGCATTAAATCCTAGATTATATGCATTTATTTTATACTATACCATGCTCTTGGTTACATGTTAGTCACCAATAAAGAATTCAAATTGGGCACATGAAAATATAAGGCATGCACACACACCCAGGTACATATTCTTTTCTTTTAAAATAGAAATTTAAATAGTAGATTAAAGGGGTACATGTACATAATATTTTATGATTATATATAACCTCAGTCTTGTACACATGACAAACTTAGAACTTGGTTTCTCCTTTTAGTTATATACTTATCCCACTTCTATAAGTCTTGCCTCTACCCTATTTTGTGCCTCTTAGCCTATTTTTCTTAGTATGACTAGTCTTATGTTGATGACTTAGGTCTTTTATCTTACCTAAAATTATTAAAATGTACTTAGATTACATATTTTTAAGTTTTAGACCTATACTTAGTTTCTTTCTCCCTAGACACTAGTGTCTTGCATAAAGACTAGCATCAATGTAAGCATCTTGACCTAACAAACCTATCTAGTACTATACATTCTTCTAATTTTAAAATAAAACATATCCTAATGATTAGCCTAAGTTATTTAATGTGAGTTATTAATCCAAATGGATTGATATAAGTACAATATCAACCCTAATTCATTATTCACCTAAAAAAAATACCAAAGAGACTAAGGCATCTTATCAAAAGCACTCTATCAAACACTAAATTAAAAAAAATTCCTTATTTCCACACCACTCATAGGTACAACACATCTATAAGTCTTAAGTACTAAAGGAGCAACCCAAGAGCCTAACTTTCCAAGTTAAAAGCTAGGTCACTATTATACTTGCTTTGCACAATATTTCATGATTCACACACAAGCCAACACATAGGGGAGAGATACATGAGTCTAAGGCCCTTCTATAGAGTATTGGATATGTAGATAAGACCCTTTAATAATAATGTCTTTGGGGTCATCTTCACACCATGTGCCCACTAACCCATTTTTATCTAATGTTATTATTGGCCGTTTCAGTCTACATACCAAGCTTTTACTTGAATGGATGAATTGAACAAGATTTTTGGATGGAATGAGTGGTTTAAAGATCACATGTTGCTTACAAAGATTTTGAAATACTTTAAGCAAGATAACAGTAAAATTTATTGATCTTTGATAAATAGATCTTTGAATAGGTTTAGAGTTACAAATGAAGAAGAATTAGTAGGTCCTTATGGTGATCATGACCTTCATGGACATAAATTAGGTTTCATAGGTCTCAAAAACTCATTTTGAGACTTAAAATTTCTTTCACAAGCATATAAGAGATAGACCATCATCAACACATCATGTAAAAACAAATAGGTCAATCTAATTACACATTTAATAAATGTCCCTAGGGAGCCTCTCAAGCCAAAATATTTCATATACATGAATTTATTCATGCCAAAATCATCCTCTAAAAATTTGGTATCTTGATAAGCTTATTATCTTAAGATATAAAGCTTCAAATTTAGACTTACAGAGTGAAATGGGTATGCAGATGTCAAGTTAAAGTATCGATAAATAGTCAATGAAATTCAAAAGTCCCCAGGATGAATTTGAAAGTGACAAGTTTCTAAATATTGGGAGCTGAGATCAAATCTAAAGGTGAGCAAAAACTTGACAATGTCAATAGGTCTCAAAGATCCAATGGTTCACATTGGATCATACATTAAGATCAATGGTGAGCTAAAAGGTCAATGGGGTCCATAATAAGCACCTAAGATTAAAATGTGTCATGTTATTAAAGGCTGAAATTAAATACCAATACAAAGATGCAAAGTGGCAAGACTTATAGAAGTGGGTCCAAACAAATCGATGATACATGATCCACCATATGAAGCATATCAAATTTTAAGCATGAAATATATTGAGAAGGGGGATTAATCAGTATATTATATATCTTTTAATTAATCTAATTTATTTTCTTCAATCCACTTAATCACACATTTAAGATATGAAATAAACAATAATGTAGACCACACAAGAGAGAGAGAGACACCAAATTTTTCACATGGAAACTCAAAGTGGGAAAAACCATGGAGAACAATCTCAAGTATATGAATGAGCACCAACTCAAATTATAAAGTTCACAAGCACAAACTTCTAGGAACACCAACCCAAAAGATCACCAACCGCTAAAAGTAAGAACCCCTCTTATGTATAAAACACAACTATCTCTTAATGTTTCTTACTCAACAAATGATAGAACTCTACAATATCTCCTACTTTTCTCTCCTCTTTTCTTATCTAAAATAATTACAAAACTATGCACTCTCTTACATATTATAGATGGCTTCTCAAGCCTTTATGTATAGCTTTCCAAATGACCTTTGGCATTCACCCTTTATGACCCTTCAATCCTCATGGAAAATGGCACTAAACTTGCATGACCCTTTGTATCCTTGAATTTGAGAAGTCAAATGGTGACCCTTCATAAATAAATGCATCCTTTCTTTTGTCTTTATCTTAGTGATTTTTCATATTCCTCAAAGTGTCCCTTCATGAAAAAATGTACAATACCCTCTTTTATCTTCACATGGTGACTCTTGGAATTCTTCAAGATGACTCTTCATGAGAAAATGCATCCCATTCCTCTTTTGTCTTTACCTTGTTACTCTTTGACTTCTCCATGGGCCCTATTTTGACTTATATGCAACCAAAAATATATTCATTAATATTAAATAAATATTAACACATATTAGCCAAGATATGAATATTAAAAACACCATTAAATGCTATGGGGCCTTTATCACCAATGCTAGACCTTTGACATCAGTGACAATATTTCCAACAATCTCCCCCTTTATCATTGATGGCAACCTAAAACTGAAACTACCACATATGGAAACCTATACTACACATGTCAACCAACACATATTGACATCTGAAAAACATATAGTAACTCCCCCTTACTATAGTAGCTTGTACATGTTCCCTATTCTTCTCTCCCTTTAACATTAATGACAAAGGGCCTATCTTGGAGCTAACACTTAGCTCCCCCTCAACTGTTACTGATCCTCAATGGTAGGAAGTAAAATAAATTACTCCTAACTTCTCTCATATATATTCAAATGTATCTTTTAATAGTGCCTTTGTGAAAATATCTACAACTTGTTCTATAATATTGATATATTCCATCTTAATCAATTAATCTGCAACCTACTCTCTTAAGAAGTGATATCTGATAGGAATATGTTTTGTTCTTGAATGCATCAATGGATTCTTAGAAATATTAATAGCACTTATGTTGTCACAAAAAAATAGAAATAGTTTTATCATATTTTACCTTGATATCTTCCAAAGTTTGTTTCATCCAAAGCACTTGAGTAAAACACAATATTGTTGCAATAAATTTTGTGTTAGTTATTGAAAGTGATGCTAAATTTTGCTTTTTGCTTAGCCATGAAAATAAGCTATCACCGAGGAAGAACACTCCTCAAATTTTATTCTTTTTATCATCCAAGAAACCTACCAATCTAAATTTGTATATGCAACCAAAGTGAAATCTCTACCTGTGGGATACCATAATCCATAATCTAATGTCCCCTTGATATATCTAAATATTCTCTTCACCAACTAAACATGACTATATTTTAGAGCTGATTGATATCTTGCAACCATATCTACTACATGCATGATGTTTGGTCTTAATGCTATCAAATATAAAATACTACCAATCATAGATCTATACAAATATTTATCTATAATGGGTGAACCTTCATCTTTGTTCACCTTATTTCTTAATCTCATTAGTGTGACAACTAGTACATAATTCTAAAAACTAAATTTATTCAAAATTTTCTTGGCATATTTATTTTGAGATATGAAAATTACTTTATTTGACTAAAATATTTGCAATCCTTAGAAAAATGACAATTCTCCAAGCATAGACATCTCAAATTATTTTTTCATATTATCAAATAATTATTTTGTCATCTTTTCAATGTTTCCTCCAAAAATGATGTCCTCAACATATACCACAACAATCAATTGATGCTCACCTTCTATTTTGATGTAGAGATTAATGTCAGTAAATCCTCTCTAAAAACTTTGATCCTACAAGTACTTAACAAGTCTTGCATACTAAGCTCTAGTAGGTTGTTTCAATCCATACAATTCTTTCTTCAATCTGCATACATGGATACTAACATTTGAGAGAATAAATCCCTCAGGCTACTCAATATATACCTCTTCTTCTAGATTCTTATTTAGGAAGGTAGATTTAACATCCATCTAAAACACTTTGAAAATTTTAAACACTGCATATGAAAGAAACATTCTAATAGTCTTTAGCCTTGCTATTGGTGTAAACATTTCTTCAAAATCTATTCCCTCAATCTAATCATATCTTGTACATACTAATCTTGCTTTATTCCTTGTCACTTCTCCATTTTTATTCAACTTATTTCTATTAACCCATTTTGTTCATATCACATTATGATCTTTTGGTATAGGCAATAATTCCCAAGTATCATTCTTTTCTATCTAATTTAATTCTTCATCCATTGCCTTAACCCAATACTTATCATGTCTAGCTCCTAAAAAAGTTCTAAGCTAAATTTTGGATAACAAAGATAAATTAACCTGCCTAGATTCACTTACCATCATTCTTCTAGTTTGAAATCATTCATTTATGTCCCTGATGATGTTACTTTCATTATGATTTATCTAGACATATTTGGATGTGGTTTTGGCTTCTTTTTTCTCCTTGTTCTCATTTTCATTCAAAATATTCCTCTTCAATGATTTCAAGAATGTCTATTAAATCATTGATTCTTTGTGCTCCATCTTCTTCTATCCTGACACTTGCACTTTCAACTATTTTCTTAGTTCTTTTGTTATAATATTTATAAACTTTAATTTTTCAAGAATAACCAAGAAATATACCTTCATCTACTCTAGATTCAAACTTACCTAGTTTTTCATTGGTTCTATTTATGAAGCATTTGCTACCAAAAACTCTGAAATAATCAATTGTAGCTAGTTTGTCTTTCAATATATCATAAGGAGACTTATCACTATTGACTCTCAATAATTCTCTATTATAAATATGCACTATTTTACCGACTTCCTCTCTCCAATATTTATCTAGATCTTGGATTCATTTAGCATTGTCCTTGCCATCTCTTGAACTATTTTGTTTCTCCGTTCAACTACTCCATTTTGTTGTAGAGTTTTAGCTACTAAATAATGTCTCTTTATTCCACGGTATTCAAAAAACTAAATAAATTGATCTGACATGAATTATCCTCCTTAATCTAATCTTAGGCACTTAATATTCAAACCAATTTCATTCTCAACTAATGCTTTGAATGCTTTGAAATGTTTGAAAGCTTTTGATTTTTTCTTTAAAAACATTACCCAAGTCATATGTGAAAAATCATCAATAAGCAACATGAAATATTTCTCACCTTGATTAATTTGAGTTCTCATAGGTCTACATAAATCAATGTGAACAAGCTCTAACATCTAAGTGGTTGAGTATTATTTTGTTTTGAACCACCTTCTAGCTTGCTTCTCATGTTGACAAGGTTCACAAAGCATGTTGGATGGATTTGTAATCTTTGGAAGATTTTTGACTGCTTGATTCTTGTTGATGTTGACAATATTGTCAATATTTATGTGTCTCATTCTCCTATGCCATAGACAAATTTCTTCAATCGGACTCAAACAATATCTTTGACCTTTGATGTCTGATAACATATACAAATTATTGTCTGTTCTCTAAGCATTTGCAACCAACACATCTAAATGTTTTCTCCTAATTTCATAAATTTTTGCATAAAACTTTATTATGTGCCCTTGATCACACATTTGAATTATACTCAAAATATTATGCTTAAGACCTTTTACATACAAAACATTTTCAATTTTAGTTCTACCATTATCCAAACTTAGTGTACCTTTTTTAGCAATTTTGGAAATAGTATTATCTCTAAATTTCACTATGTCACCATTGATCTTCTTTAATATTATCAAGTTGAACATGTCTCCTATCATGTGCCTCAAGTATACACTATTAATGAACGATGGATTTTTTTCATTTCTTGCATGCAAAGTTGTCTAGACCAACATAGACTTTTCAAGTTATTTCTTCTACCATGAACATGTTTTAAATTTCTTATTGATGAATGGAGCATTGAAACTTTAGTTCTTCTTGATTAAATCAAACATGATTATAAAATACCATTATATGTGTCTAAATTTATTGCTCTTATAACATATTATGGCCTCTTCATTAAATCTTGATAGAGGAGCAAAAGTGTTGTGGCTTCTGCTTGACTCTGCATGAGTTTCCTTCTCCTTATTTCTGAAATTGGTAGCCCTTTTTTGACATTATATTTTATTATGACCATATCCTTTAAAATAAAAATATTCTCCATAAAAATAGGACCTATTTGTGTATCTCTGACCTAATTACCTTTTGTAGCTCTATTCCTTCTAGGCTTCTTTGTTTGAGATGTCCTTTGTATTATTAACTTCTTCCATTTTTATTTCCTCTTTTTTAAGAGCTTCAACATATTTCTTTCCTTTTTTGTGTGTTACCCTTATCTGTGAAAGTAGTGGCCTCCCCTTTTTATTTTTCAAATTTGATACCTATCTTATCTCACATTAATCTTTGAATTTATAATATCTTATTCAACATATTACTGTTATTCTCAAATTTTGAATTATTGGCTACTCTATCATTGATTGATTTATTTGTTTTCTCAAGATCTACTTTTAAAGAAGAAATTTCAATAACATGCATTTCACATTCTTCAATTAATTTTTGTAACTATGTCATTAGATATTTTTTATTCTTCTTAGCTTCTTCAAACTATGCTTTTAGATCTTCAATTATTTCCTTTGACTCCTTTTCATTTTTCTTGATTTGGAGCTTCAATCTTTGATATTCTTCTCAAGTTATTTTTAACTCTTCTAAGGCACAAATGAGTTCTCCTTCCAGATTCACTTCAACTTCATCTTATTCTTCTTTTTGATCAT
The DNA here is from genome assembly GCA_037957365.1 of Torreya grandis. NCBI lineage: Eukaryota > Viridiplantae > Streptophyta > Pinopsida > Cupressales > Taxaceae > Torreya > Torreya grandis. The sequence goes on along the minus strand of JARHVA010005393.1, from coordinate 397,740 downwards.
CTATACTTTTGCTTGTAGAGGCATCTTCATGTATGGCCATGAATAGAATCTCTTCTTCTTCTTCTGAGTCACTAACTCCACTATATTCGACTGAGTTAGGATATTTAGAGTAAAAAATCTTCTTCTCAAATCCCTTCTTGAATTTTCCTTTAAAATTATTTTTGTACGTAGAATTTCCTTCTTCATTGTCATCATTACCCTTATCTAGGCACTTAGCTATAAAATGTCCAATCTTTCCATAATTAAAACATTTAAAAGGTAATTTTCCTTGATATTTACATTTGCCATTTTTTGGCTTGTAAATGAATAATCTCTGCTGTCATCTTCATCATCACTGGAATTGTCACTTGATTCTTGAATCTTAGCCTTCTCTTTCTTTCATGTTTTGAAAGTAACTTCTCTTTTAAGGTTTCTCTTGTTCGGTCCACATCTCATATGCTGTAAGAATACCATGTAGCTCATCCATATTTAGCTTGGCTAAATTATTCATCACATCAATTTCCAAAACTTTTGCATCATCTATCAATTGTAGGTATCTACAAACAATTTGTGCCATCATTGATTCTTCTAACTTTTCTCCAAGACCTTGAATCTAATTAAATATTTGATCAACCTGTAAAAGGTAAATTTCTATATTTTCTTCCTCTTCCATCTTTAAACTCTCAAACTCTCTTCTGAAAGTTTGAAGCTTAGCTTGTTGAACCTTTCCATTACCTTTATAAATATTCTCAATAGTTACCCAAGTTTCATGAGCATATTTACATTGCATAACTTTAATAAATTTTGATTCACATAAACCACATAAAATAACATTTAAAGCTTTAACATTATTTTCTCTTTCCTTCTTTTCCATCAGAGTAGTTATGAGTGTCTATGGCTCTTCATATATCTCCACCACTACTTTCCAAATGTTGAATCCAAGGGCCATCAAATAAGTTTTCATCTTTATGCTCCAAAAATCATAATTTGTCCCATCAAGCAAATGTGCCTTATTTATATAAAAAACCTTAATGTGATCTAGCCATCATTCTTTCCCTGATCTACCTTCAAGATATAAAACTTTTTCAAAAGGAACCTACTTTGATACCAATTGCTAATCATGAAATATACTAAGAGGGGGGGTGAATCAGTATATTATATATCTTTTACTTAATCTGATTTCTTTTATTTAATCCACTTAATCACATATTAAATATATGTAATGAATAATAACATGCACCACATGAGAGAGAGAGAGAGAGAGAGAGAGAGAGAGAGAGAGAGAGAGAGAGAGAGAGAGAGAGAGAGAGAGAGAGAGAGAGAGAGAGAGAGAGAGAGAGAGAGAGAGAGAGAGAGAGAGAGAGAGAGACTATATTTTTTATGTGGAAACCTAAAGTGGGAAAAACCATAGAGAATAATTACAAGTATTTGAATGAGCACCAACTTAAATTACAAAGTTTGAAAGCACTAAATTTTAGGATCACCAACCCCTTTGCTGAGCACCAACACAATAATGATTTGTGAGCACCAACCCACAAGAGCACCAACCTCTCTTGTGTATAAAACATAACTATCTATCAATGTTGTTTACCCAACAAATGATAGAACTCTAAAATATCTCCTACTTTTCTCTCCTCTTTTATAATATAAAATAATTACAAAACCATGCACTCTCTTGCATATTAGAGATGGCTTCTCAAGCCTTTATTTATAGCTTTCCAAATGACCTTTGGTATTCACCCTTTTCGACGCTTCAATCCTCATGGAAAATGGTGCCAAACTTGCATGACCCTTCATATCCTTGCATTTGAAAAGTCGCATGGCGACCCTTCATAAGCAAATGCATCCTTTTCTCTTTCATCTTTATCTTGATGACTTTTCATATTCCTCAAAGTGTCCCTTCAAGGAAAAATGCACCATACCCTCTTTTGTCTTCACATGGTGACTCTTGGAATTCCTCGAGATGACTCTTCATGAGAAAATGCATCCCATTCCTCTTTTGTATTTACCCCATTACTCTTTGACTTCTCCATGGGCCCTATTTTGAATTATATGCAACCAAAAATATATTCATTAATATTAAATAAATATTAACACACATTAGTCAAGATATGAATATTAAAAACACCATTAAATTCTATAGGGCCTTTATCACTAATTCTAGTCCTTTGACTATTAAGCACAGAATATACTGAGAGGGGGGGTGAATCAGTATATTATATATCTCATAAATCTTTCCTTTAACTAAATTCAACTTAATCAATTATTCAAGATATGCAATAAAAATCAAACCATAAACATCACACAAGATAGAGAGAGACACCAGATATAACATGGAAACCCAATGTGGGAAAAACCATGGAGAATCAATCTAAAATATATTGATGAGAACAACCCCATAGGAGGACCATACCCCTTTACCAATTACAAATCTCAGCTACAATTCATGAGCACCAACCCACAAGAGCTTCAAACTCCTTTGCTGAGCACCAACCCATAAGAGCACCAACCCCTTTGTTGAGCACCAACCTAGTAACAATTCATGAGCACCAACCCATATGAGCACTAACCCATTTACCAAGCACTAACTCAACAATAATTCATGAGCACCAACCCACAGGAGCACCAACCCCTTTGTGTATACCACACACCTATCTCTCAATGTTTCTATCTCAACAAATGATAGATCAATACAACATCTCCTTCCTCTCTCTCACCTTTGCTCTTCTAAGCTAGATATAAGAAATACAAATCATATTCATCTCTCACAATTTCTCTTCTAAGCTAGATATTACAATATCAAATCAACCTCTCACATATACATTACAAATGGCTACTCAAGCCTTTATTGATAGCTTTCCAAATGACCTTTGGCCTTCCCCCTTTGTGACCTTTCAATTCTCATGGAAAATGGTGCCAATCTTGGATGACCCTTCATATCCAAGCATTTAAAAAGTCATGTGGTGACCCTTCATGACCAAAAATGTCTTTCCCACTTTTGTCCTTATCTTTGGTGACTTTTTCGTATTCCTTAAAGTGTCCCTTCATGAGAAATTCACCCTTTACTTTTTTGTCTTCACTTGGTGACTCTTGGTATTCCCCAAGATGACTCTTCATGGGAAAATACGTCCCATCCTTCTTTTGTCTTTATCCTGTGACTCTTCGACTTCTCCATGGGCCCTTATTTTGTCTCATATGCAACCAAAAATATATTCATTAATATTAAATAAATATTAACTCATATTAGCCAAGATAAATAACATTAAATGCAATGGGGCCTTTATCACCAATAATACTAAACCTTTAACATCAATGACAATATTTCCAACAATCTCCTCCTTTGTCATTGATGGCAACCTCAATCCTAAAACTACCACATCCTATCACCTGCACATACTATCATCTAAAAGCATATAGTAACTCCCCCTTACTATAACAACTTATACCTGTTCCCTATACCTAGTTTTTGGACCTATACTTATACCTATTATTCTCCCCCTTTGACATCAATGGCAAAGGGCCTACCTAGAGCTAACACTTAGCTCTCCCTCACTTGATGATGAACATCAATGGTAGGAAGTAATAGAAATTACTCCCAACTCCTCTCACCAATCTTTGAATGTATCTTTTGATCGTGCCTTTGAGAAGATATCTGAAAATACATACACATTTTTCCCTATCCTTTGAGCATCTGCAATCAACTCATTTGAATCTTTTCTTATAATCTCACAACCTTCAGCATGAAACCTTAATGTGTATCCTTGATCACAAATTTGACTAACACTCAACAGATTATGCTTAAGACCTTTTACATATAAAACATTTTTAGTCTTAGTTTTACCATAATCTAAACTCAAAGTACCTTTTTCGGCTATCTTGGTAGTGGTTTTATCTCTGAACCTCATTATGCCACCATTAATCTTCTTTAGAGAAATGAACTTACTTTTATCTCCTATCATATGCCTTGAATATCCACTATCAATTAATCATGGCTGATCTTTACCTCCCACATGCAGAGCTATCTGCACCATCATAGAATTTTCATGTTATTTCTTCTGCCATGTACATGTCTGAACCTTCTTTGTGATGAATGGATCTTTGAAACTCTGATTCTTCTTCTTGATGAATGGAGCTTTGAACCTCTGACCCTTCTTTACTGACTCAAACACACTTCTGTAATACTAAGCTATGTGTCTATAGTTGTTGTACTTGTAGCATATTATGGTCTCTTCATCAAAGCTTGATAGAGGAGCAAAAGAGTTGTGGCTTCTGCTTGACTCTACTTGACTTTCCTTCTCCTTATTTTATGAAATTGTTAGCTCTTTTTCTACATTCTAATTTCTTATGACCATATCCAATACAATAAAAATAATAGCCATAAAAATAAGACATGTCTGTATATCTTTGACCTGATTGCCTTTTGTAGTTTTGTTCCTTCTAGCCTTCTCTGTTTGGAATGTCCTTTGTATTCTTCACTTCTCCCCTTTTTGTGTCCTCTTGTGTAGGAGCTTCAGCATAGATCTTTTTCTTTTCAAATATGATCCTTGTTTTATCTGAATATGCTTTTTGACTTTCCAATATCTTATTTAGCATGTTAGTGCTATCTTCAAATTTTGAATCACTAACTGCTTTATCACTGACTGCTTTCTTAATATCTTCTTTGGAAGAGGCAATTTCAATAACATACCTTTCACAATATTTTTTTGTTATTTCCAACTATGCTATGGGATCTTCTTCATTCTTCTTGGCTTCTTCAAAGTGTGCTTGTAGATCTTCAATCATTTCCTTTGACTCTTGTTCATTTTTCTCGATCTAGTGCTTTAACTTTCGATTCTTCTTTTGAATAGCTTCTAACTCTTCTAGGACACAATTGAGTTCTCCTTCCATATCTACTTCAGCTTCCTCCTCTTCTTCTTCTTGATCATATTCATGTATAGCCATGAATAGAATCTCTTCTTCTTCTGAATCACTAACTCCACTATCTTCACTTGAGCTAGGATCTTTAGAATACAGGCTCTTCTTCTCAAATCCCTTCTTAGATATTCCTTTGAAATTCTTCTTGTATGTAGGCTTTTCTTCTTCTTCATCTTTAACCTTATCTGGGTATCTAGCTGAAAAATGTCCAATCTTTCCATAATTAAAACATTTAAAAGGTAATTTCCCTTGATATTTACCTATTCCTCTTATTGGCCTACAAATGAAAAGTGCTTCATTGTCATCTTCATCATCACTAGAACTATCACTTGATTCTTGAATCTTAGCTTTCTCCTTATTTGATGTCTTGAAAGCTGCTTCTCTCTTTGAGGGTTTATCTTATTCTATCTGCATCTCATATGCCGTGAGAATACCATGAAGCTCATCCATCTTCAGCTTGATTAAATTCTTCATCTCCTCGATTGCTGAAACCTTTGCATCATATCTCATTGGTAGAGATCTCAAAACCTTTTGCACCACCGTTGACTCTTCCAATGTTTCTCTAAGACCTTGAATTTGATTTACTATCTAATCAACTCATAAGAGATAACTTGCTATATCTTCTTCTTCTTCCATCTTCAAACTTTCAAACTGCCTTCTAAAAGTTTGCAACTTAGCTTGCTAAACATTTCCATCACCCTTGTAAATATTCTCAAGTTTTACCCAAGTTTCATGAGCAGATTTACATTGCATAACTTTAACAAATTTAGATTCACATAAACCACACAAAATAGCATTTAAAGCTTTAGCATTACATTCACTTGCCTTCTTTTTTGCTGGAGTAATTGTAGATGTCTGTGGCTCTTCATATTCCTTCACCACTGATTTCCATATGTCGAATCCAAGGGCCATCAAATAAACCTTCATTCTCATGCTCCAAAAAGCATAATTCATCCCATCAAACAAAGGTGCCTTATTTGTAGAAAATCTTTCCTATGACCTAGCCATCATGCTTTCTCGATCTACCTTCAAGCTATAAAACTTTTCAAAAAGGAACCTGCTCTGATACCAATTATTAAGCACAGAATATACTGAGAGGGGGGCTGAATCAGTATATTATATATCTCACAAATCTTTCCTTTAACCAAATTAAACTTAATCAATCATTCAAGATATGCAATAAAACTCAAACCATAAACATCACACAAGATAGAGAGAGACACCAGATATAATGTGGAAACCCAATGTGGGAAAAACCATGAAGAATCAATCTCAAATATATTCATGAGAACAACCCCACATTAGCACCATACCCCTTTGCCATGTACAAACCTCAGCTACAATTCATGAGCACCAACCCATAGGAGCTTCAAATCTCTTTATTGAGCACCAACCTAGCACCTATTCATGAACACCAACCCACAAGAGCACCAACCCCTTTGCCGAGCACCAACCCAACAAAAATTCATGAGCACCAACCCACAGGAGCACCAACCCCTTTTCCAAGCACCAACTTAGTAACAATTTGTGAGCACCAACCCATAGGAGCACCAACCCCTTTGTGTATACCACACACCTATCTCTCAATGTTGCTATCTCAACAAATGATAGATCAATACAACATCTCCTTCCTCTCTCTCACCTTTGCTCTTCTAAGCTAGATATAACAAATACAAATCATATTCATCTCTCACAATTGCTCTTCTAAGATAGATATTACAATATCAAATCAACCTCTCACATCCACATTACAAATGGCTACTCAAGCCTTTATTTATAGCTTTCCAAATGACCTTTGGCCTTCCCCCTTTGTGACCTTTCAATTCTCATGGAAAATGGTGCCAATATTGAATGACCCTTCATATCCAAGCATTTGAAAATTCATGTGGTGACCCTTCATGACCAAAAACATCTTTCCCACTTTTGTCCTTATCTTTGGTGACTTTTCGTATTCCTTAAAGTGTCCCTTCATGAGAAATTTGCCCTTTACTCTTTTGTCTTCACTTGGTGACTCTTGGTATTCCCCAAGATGACTCTTCATGGGAAAATGCATCCCATCCTTCTTTTGTCTTTATCCCATGACTCTTTGACTTCTCCATGGGCCCTTATTTTGTTTCATATGCAACCAAAAATATGTTCAATAATATTAAATAAATATTAACTCATATTAGCCAAGATAAATAACATTAAATGCAATGGGGCCTTTATCACCAATAATACTAAACCTTTGACATCAATGACAATATTTCCAACATAAATGATGAGCATGAAGTCAAAGGGATAACAAATCTTGAAGGCTAATAAGAATCTACCAAGTGTCTTAAATATGTTAAACTAGTAAAAGATATATGGTCCATGTTCATTCATATAAAAGAATATCTATGATGTGGATGAGGTCAAGAAGTCAGGGAGCTAACAACAAGATCTTTTGGGATGAATGTGAAGAAGACAAATGACAAATATTGAGGATTTTAGATCAACATTGATTGTTTATATCAAAATTTGAAGATAGGAGATCTCAAACTAGGTCAAACATGTGATTGAGGTTGAAATATAATAAATATCCCAAAGGAAAGCCAATGAGGTAGACACATTGGAACAAAGGATATATCCACTTCAAGTACATAAAATGATTAATTTCAAGATCAAACATGATATAAGTTACTAGGAGAATACCCTATAGAACTATATAACACCATTAAATCTCTAAAAAACCTCTCAAAAGATTTAAAATGTTAGGTTTGCATCTCGTACATGGTTTAAGAAACCCTAGCTTATGGATCTTCATTTTCCATCATGACTATATGAAAACCAATGGGGTGATTAGTTTTCATTCATAATATATCTATATTTAGGATTTAAAAGTAATGATAAAATGGTGACTATGTAAGTAATGCCACAAAGAAAACTAATGAGAAAGATCTGATAACCTCTTGATAACATGAAGAAAATCAAACATGATTGAGGAAGATAGTGAAGGGAATTAATGTAGAAGAGTTGGAGAAGGATCCATGTGGTGGTTTGGATTGCTTCCTACAATTGGTCTTGATCTTCACATTATCCATCATGCTAGAAAAGGAGATAGGGACATTAATATAGGGGAAGGCTCGAGAAGGATTGGAGTGATGGTGGTTTTGAGTGGAGTTGGTCTCATTAATTACCCTTTCAATGATAATTTATCTCTTACCTTTTTTATACATATAAATACTATCTTTGAACTTTTGATTTGTATCCATCAGCTAGAGATAGTGAAGCTCTACCAAAATCACTTTGTAAAAATTTTTAAAATCAATAATGGGGGAATTTTAGATTCTAGTTTAATGCTAAGTTTACTTTATTAAATTTTGATTTATAGAGTTTATGTTATCTATTCATCATATATAGGTCCTATATGTACCTTGATATAAGGTTGTTAGTTCCTTGTAGGTTGTACAAAGTGTTAGCTAGTGAGGTTTCTCTTGAAGTGTCATAAGTCTATAGTGTCTTACTTTGACCTATCTCTTCATGTCCTTCAAGTTTTAGGTCTCTTTCAACTCTCATATAAAATACTCATGTTTAGAACTCTATCGTAGAAACACAATAATCCTTGTCTCCATCAGAGTCATTAGTATTCATGAAAATGTCCAAATTAAGAGTGGATAATTGAATATCTAGTGCATCTCCACATGTAAAGTAGGTTCTTATTCATATATTTTCTCCCATTTTCATCCCAATAGATTAAAATTTAATAAGAGAGATTAAAATTGTAATATTTGAAGAACTAGGCTCATTAAAAATCCTAGAGGTCTAACCCAAAATTAGGTAACCCATAGCCTAGGGTCATTCCCATGTTGGAATAGGGTTGAGAATAGGACTTGAACACTTCTACCTTAAGATAGTGTGCAACATAGAACCTCCAACATTTTCTAGCATGCTCAGTGGGATGCATTCTCTTTACATAGTTGAATTTTGGAGCTGAGGAGAGGTAATTATAGAAAGAGACATCCACCACCATAAAAATCTAAAGATTATCCAAGTTTTAAAGTTCATATCATCATCCGAATAGCACCTCTCATGGTAAAGATTACTAGAAGGTCAGCTAGTAAGGGTATTCGCTTTGAAATCATTGAGATAGCTTATACTTTGTGTAAAAGGTCAAGATTCAATAGGATAAGTCTTTAACCCAAAATAAATATTTATCTCCTAGTTAATTTATTTTTTTAAGTAGTCCAACCCCCACTATGCAAATGACAAGGCCCAGAATGCAAGATTTTGTACCCTTCAATGGTGTCAACCCTCTTAAAATTTAATAACATGATGATATCCCTACTACCTCTCTAAAGAGTCTACCATAATTTACAGGAGAAAACTCCATAGAGCACCTATCTAACATTGAAAAACTTTGTTCAATAGATAATATTACATAAGATAATGTAGCCATGAGACCACTAGCCATGTCCTTGAAAGGCAAAGCCCTGCAATGTTATAGGCATCTAAATCCTACCTAAATAAATACTTGGGATGAGTTTTGTGAGTACCTATGTAAACATATTGAGGATATAAGAGACCATGTGTCACTTGTTGAACAACTCACCTCAATCAATAGGGCATCCCAAAAATCCATGGTAGATTTAAACTATAGATTGCAAAAGACTTGGGATAGGATCCCTATCATCATTAAACCCTCACCCAATTATGCTTTCCTTTACTATTTTAGAGCATTAAATTTAGACATTGCATTCATGATCTAATTATGGGTGGGATAACTTTGCCTGAGGCTTATGAGATATCTATAAGGCCATAAAATTATCTGATGCAAGCAAGAAAACTAATGCCAAGACCTCTCATAACACTTTTTCTTGAGATCCAACCAATTCCACCTATCATTGCTCCATTTACCACTCTAAACAATCAAACCCAACCTAATGATAGTCAAGTGGACAAATTTTCAAGGAGTGAGAGCTTGTTGAAGGTGCAAAACAATAATCTAGTGGCTCTAGAGAAATGGAAACAAAATTCATATAGGCCATACCAAGGTCCATTTCAAACCTAATACCCTACTCAATCCTATAATAAACCACCTTATCCATCAAATAAATAAGCCCAAGGCCAGATTACTCAATTTAGATCTTATAATAACTACAATCTTATAGCTACTAGTATCTCAAGAGCCTTGGTTCCCACATAAAATAACCTTGCACCAGAGGGTTAATGGTAATAAAGAGGTCAATCCAATGAGATGATAATGGATACAAGTGGAGAAATGTATCAATTTCCTAGTTGGTAGTATGCTCCTTCATTTTTAGGCCATGACATAATGGCTCCACCACAATGCCTTCGAATGAATCAAGATAATAGGTATGCCATGACATCATCAGAAGCACAAATTCTATAGCAAGGGAATATGGGTAAATCATCAATTGAAACCATGTGTATAAAATTTCAATAAGGGTAGCATATGTTTGATCATGTAGTAGTAAAGATGGGGTAGACTACACAAAAGGAAAATGAACTAGTTGTAATTAATACAAGGGATAAAAAGAGGATGTTAGATGATAATTTAGGGTAGCCCAAGGCTTTTGCAACACCTCAATAAGTTAGTCGATAACCTATCACTTCAAATGTAACTGCTAAATCTCCTAAAACTCAAAAAATACCTCAATGTCTTGGATGGTAGTGATAGTGTTTTTTTGTTCCTCATGTCACTCAAGTACCATGTGATACTTCTACTTCCAAGGTGAAGTTCAAAGGTAATAGTCTTCCTTTCAATATTGTGGATAATATGAAAAATATAATGTCACCATGTTTATGTATGATGGTCTATCTATTATGGGACATAAAGAGATCCTTCAACAAGATCTCTCCAAGCCTTCTCATGTGAATGAGACAAATGATAAGGTGAACACTATTTTTACAAATAGTAGTCATCCTAGTCAAATTTAAGTTCCTATTCAAGCTCCTAGTCAAGGTTAAGTTCATAATATTTCTCATCCCCATAAGGTTTTTAAGCCCCCTATTTTATTTATTAGTCATCATATGGGAATTTTTAGTGCATAATTGTATGATAGATTTAGGTGCTTCAACCTCAATTATGCCTAAAGCCATAATAGATAAGCTTGAGCTTAAGTATGTGCCTAATAAAAAAGGTGTTATCCAATTAGATGGTTCCCCCACTAAAACAAAATGTATCATGAAATATCTTAAGATCACAATGGTAGCTTGCCCAAATTGTGTCATCACTTAGGATATAATGGTTGTAGACCTACCCCAATATTTTTCCCTATGCCTATCTAGGGACTTTACTAGAAAAATTATTAGTTATTTTCCATCTAACTAGTCATACATGGGTTTTAGGACTAGATATGGAACGAGGGTCACTATTAGGTCTGAACCTATCTCTAGATTCCATCTAGAGCCCTACATGCCTAACCTTGCAAATATTAACTATACCATATTAGATGATGATGAAAATTCTAGTGAGCAAGAGCCTCATGACCATATTTAAGGCATTTTAGAACTATACTTATATGAATGGACAATAATAATCATGGATTTAATCCTTACAACATTATTGAAGAAGCGGGCTTAAGGTTGTATTATATACATGAAGAAGGTGCTACTATACCTTGCCTAACTAACAACACTCAAGAGTAAGATTTTACATAGACTTTATGCTTTGATGGCTCAAGTTAAAATAATGGTAGTGAAATTTGAGCCATAATAGTTTCACCCTTAGATTAGAATTACTATTCAGTTTCAAGATTTCAATTCAATTACACTTCAAACATAGCTGAATATGAAGCCCTTCTACATGGTTTGCAAGAGACAAGAAGAGGTGTAAAACTTATTGAAGTCAAGGGTGATAGTTATTTTTTATGCAATAAGTGAGAGGCCTAATTTTAGTGAATAACCATCATTTGAAATATTACAATCATCATGTGTGGGATCTCATAGAGGGATTCTTGGCATTCAATATACAGTCTATACCAAGAGAGGCAAATCAAAATGTAGATATGCTTGCAACTATTGGAGCTCAATATGAGGCTTTAGAAGGATTCAAAGGAAACCAAAGTAAATATAAGATTAAGGTCATATGCAAGCCAAAAATACCTGACAATGAGGTGAGTTGGTAAGTTTTTGATAATGATGACCAAATCATATGTTTTTTGATGCAAGAGGCAAAATTATGCCATAAAAATCAAAACAAATTCTAAGATCAGTATGATGATCAAATAGTGTAGTTGAGATCAAAAAATCTACCTAAAAGTCTTATGACATTGGAAATAATCTTCAATTAAGATTATGAGGGTAGAAGAGGCAAAGCATGTATCTCATCCAAGGAGGAACATTATGAAGGGATAGAGATATTCAAAGATAAATTGTTGAAGTTAGGAAAGGTTGACACATTGAAAGAGAGATATACATTTTTTGCTTTATTATAAGAGTTATATAATGTATTTACATGGGAATAGAAGTATTTGAATGGTTTTGATCCCAAACTTACACAACATACCATTGAACTAGGAAGCAATATAACACCAATCAGGCAGAAACAAAGGCATGTCAACCCAAAGGTAGAAGAGTTGATGAGAAAGGAACTATTTAAGATAATTTAATCAAAGATAATATTCCCCATTAAACATTCCTTATGGGTGGAAAACCTAGTACCAGTGAGGAAGAAGAATGGGGATATATGTTTGTGTGTTGATTTTAGGGACCTCAATAAAGTATCCGTAAAAGACCATTACCCACCACCCTCAATGGATCAAATTCTTAAAAAGATGGCATATTCTTAGATATTCTTATTACTTGATGACTACTCTAGTTATAATTAAATCATGTTCAAGGAAGAAGATAGGCATAATATTGTGTTCACCACAAATTGGGGCACTTATGCATATATGAAAATTCCTTTTGGACTATCCAATGCTAGAGAAACTTTCTATAGGGTAATGCATGTTTCCTTTGAAGGTTTGATCAATGAAATGGTGCTCATCTACTTATATGACATGACTATTTTCTCAAAGGACCTAGATGATCACATTACTCACTTGAGGTTATAATTTGAAAGATGTAAGAAATTTGGTGTGTCATTGAATCCTAAAAAATGTATATTTGGTGTTCATGAGGGCAAGTTATTAGGATATATAGTGTCCAACTATGGTCTTTCCATATATCCTAAATATTTGAGTCCATATTATCCTTACCCTTGCCCAATAACAATAAGGATTTGCATAGTTTCTTGGGAAAAATTAATTGTATAAGAAAGTTTATTCTAGGCTTTGCAGAAATAGTCAAGCCTCTTACTCACATGTTAAGAAAATGCAGGGAATTTACATGGACTAAATAAGGTAAAAGGAGTTTTGGGGCCATCAAATATGACATATATCATGACCCTACACTTTTAAATCCTGATTTTAACAAAGAATTCTACCTGTATGCCTTATCCACATTGGATGCAATCTCTATCATATTGATGCAACAAAATGAGAAAGGTCTAGAGCAACCTATTACTATATTTAGTTAGGATTTAGAAGGGTTTAAGGAGAGGTATATATTTTTATAAAAACATTTTCTTATATTAGTGAGAGGTTTGAAGAAGTTTAGGTACATGGTCTCCAATATTAAGATCATACTCATGGTGGTGTACCCAAGTATTAAAGAGTTTATACTCAATAGAGACCTCAATGAGAAAAGAGATAGATGTGTGATAAAATGCATGGAGTATGACCTTGAGGTTAGAGTCATAAATATTCTAAGAAATATAGATTTGTATAAACACCTTGTATTAGAGGTAAAATAAGATGAATATCAAGTATTGGCAGTCCTTGATAGCTAACATGCAACTGTAGACAACACACCTTTCAGTTGGACACATGATATACTCAGATTTATTGAGTTAGACTAATGTCTTATGAGACTAAATAGATAAAAGATAAGGCAAATTAGGTTTAAATGTATACCTTATGTCTTGATAGATGGATTACTTTTTAAGAGAGACATAAGAGGCATGATTTTGAGGTGTGTGGAATCATGACAAATAGATAAGCTACTAGAGTGGTTCCATGATGGTCTAGTTGGTGGGCACTTTTTTGACAAGACCACAACCTATAAGATCATTAGATCTAGGTAATTTTGGTCCATAATGTTTATAGATTCACACTCTTAGGTAAGGAAATGCCCAAAATGTGCAATGTTTGTTGGCAAGCAAAAATTGATTACCCTTCACTTGCAACCCATACAAGTAGAACTATCTTTCATGCAATGGGGGTTAGATTTCATATGGATGATACACCACCTTTAAGTAAATAACATAAATTGATCATTATATTTATAGACTACTTTACAAGGTGGGTTGATGTAGTTGGCCTTAAGGAAGCTAATGAAGATTCTATTTTGGACTTTTACGATAGCCTTATGACCGGATTTGGTATGCCCTCTACAATAATTTATGATAATTCATTGGCTTTCAATATTAAAAATGTATGTGAGTAGGTTATTTCACATGGAATTTATATAAAGGCATCCTCTAACTATTACCCATAGGGAAAAGGACTAGTAGAGTCCATAAATAATAACTTGTCGAGGATTATTAAGAGATATGGAGGATAGTAAGAGGGAATGGCATACTAGATTGATAACTTTTTTATGGGTATACAAAGTGACACCTAACAAAGCTACTAGACACTCCTTATATCTTCTATATAGAGAATATTCAGATAGGGTGGCATACTAGATTGATAACTACCCTATGGATAGATAGAGTGACACCTAAGAAAGCTACTAGACACTCCCCATATCTTCTTGTCTATGGGAAGGAAGCCAAAATTCCTTTATCTCTTAAACTTCATGCATTGGATCTTGCACATCAACTTGAGCTCCTATAGGATGATGTTGTGGATAAGGTTGAATGTGTTTAGATAGGTAGAGGAGATAAGGGATAATACTATGCATATTATGTGGTCCAATAATCACCAATTAAAGAGGTCATTTGACAAGAAAGATTATTCAAAGACATTTCAACAAGGTGATATAGTCCTCACATGGGATGAGGAATGTGTAAAACCAAGAAAGCACTCCAAGTTTGGTAGTCTTTAGGGTGGGCCTTATGTTATCATAGGTTGCAAGGAGAGCAATGCCTTTGAGCTTGCTAGGTTGAATGGAGATATCCTTACCATTTATTTCAATGGGAGGTATCTTAAGTTTTGCTACTAATATTGCTTCATTATCTTTGTACATAGGTATATAGGTATGTGTTTACCTCCAAGTGCTATTACACATTGCTTTGTTTGTTATTTTTTTGCCATTTGGGTAGTTTTTTGCTATGTTTTATTTTTATTTTTTGTTTGTGTGTGTCTCTTTGATTCAAAGTGTTTCCAAGGGTTATGCAAAATCCTTTTGTAAGTATTGATTAGTGTGTCTAGTTAAGCCAGCTGAGTCACTAAAAATGTTGGCCATTTTGGCCCACATACCAAGATCCTACCTAAATGGACGAGTTTAACAAGATTTCTAGATTGAATGAGTGGTCTAAAGATAAAATGTTTCTTACAAAGATTTTGAGACACTTCAAACAAGCTTAAAGTATAATTTGTTGATCTTTAAGAAATAAGTATTAGAATAGGTCTACAATTACAAAGGAATAAGAATCAGTAGGTCCTCATGGTGATCATGACCTTCATGGAAATAAAGTAGGTTTCATGGGTCTCATAAACTCATTTTGAGCCTTGAAAGTTCTTACACAAGCATAAAAGAGCCAGACCATCATCATTACGTCATGCAAAAACAAATGGGTCAATATAATTACACATTTAATAAATGCACCCATGGAGCCACTCCAGCCAAAATATTACATAGACATGAAGTTATTTATTCCTAAAT
This sequence comes from Torreya grandis, assembly GCA_037957365.1. NCBI lineage: Eukaryota > Viridiplantae > Streptophyta > Pinopsida > Cupressales > Taxaceae > Torreya > Torreya grandis. The sequence goes on along the minus strand of JARHVA010005393.1, from coordinate 381,990 downwards.
TATCCTCTACAATTTTTTTATCTTAATGAACTTGATATCTCAAGATATAGAGCTTAAAAGTTAGACTTGTAGAGTGAAATGAGGGCATAAATGTCAAGTTAAAGTCTCAAAAAACATCCATTGAAATTAAAAAGTCCCTAAGATGAATGTGCAAGTTACAAGTGTCTAAATACGAGGATCTAAGATCAAATATAATGGTGAAAGGCAACCTGATAGTGTTAGTGGGTCTTGAAGATATAATGGCATTCATTGGATCATACATCAAGATCAACAATGAGCGGTGAGTCAAAAGGTTAGTAGGGTCCATAAGAAGTATGTGAGATTAAAAAGTTTCATGTTTTAAAAGGCCAAAATCAAATACCAATGTAGGAATTCTAAGTGGCACAATCTTGTGATCCTGAATAAAGATTCAAAGTCACATGGTAACTAACAAGGTCAGTGGGTCTAAGTAGATCGATGGTGCATGATCCATCATATGAAGTAGATCAATGACAAGAGAGAGGTTAAAGGATCAAAAAATATTGAAGGTTAATAATAAGATACCAAGTGTCTTAAGTGAGTTCAATTAGTAAAATATCTATGGTGTACATGAGGTCAGGAAGTCAAAGAGATAATAGTAGGATCCTATAGGATGAGTGCAAAGAAGATAAATAGAAAATATTTAGGAGATTAGATTGACATAAATGGTTGATATCAAAAGTTAAAGATAGTATATCTCAAGAATTGGTGAAATATGTGGTCAAGGTCAAAATAGAATAAATATCCCAAAGGAAAGCCATGCAAGAAGACATGGGAACAAAGGATTTTTCCACTCTAGGTGGGTAAAATGAGTAAATAGAAGATCAAACATGATCTAAGTTACCAAGAATAGACCTTGAAAAACCTTTTAACACCATTAAATATTTACAAAACCTCTCAAAATAATTCAAATGTGAGGTTTACATCTTATGCATGGTTCAAGAAACTATGGCTTATGGATCTTCATTTTCCATCATGACTATATGAAAATCAATGGGGTGATTGGTTTTCATCCATAATAGATCGATACTTAGTTTTTAGAAGTAATGGTAGAATGGTGACTATGTAAGTAATGTCAAAAAGAAAACCAATGAGCAAGCTCAATTAACCACCTAATAACATGAAGAACATAAAACATGATTGAGGAAGATAGTGAAGGGTATTAATACAAAATATCTCAAGAAGGATCTATGTGGTGGTGGGGATTACTTCCTGCAATTGGTCTTGATCTTCACAATCTTCATCATGCCAAAAAAAGAGATAAGGACATTAATGCAAGAGAAGGCTGAAGAAGGATTACAATGATGATGGTTTTGAGTGGAATTGGGCACATTAATTACCCTTTTAGTGCCAATCTCTCTCTCTCTCTCTCTCTCTCTCTCTCTCTCTCTCTCTCTCTCTCTCTCTCTCTCTCTCTCTCTCTCTCTCTCTCTCTCTCTCTCTCTCTCTCTCTCACCTTCTTTCTTCCATTAAATACTATCTTTGAACTCCTTATTTGCATCCCTTGACTGGAGATAGTGAAGCTCTACCAAAATAAGTTTGTAAAACTCTTTTAAAGAAATATAAGAAAATTTCAAATTCTATTCTAATGTTAAGTGTACATTATTTAATTTTGATTTATAGAGTGTATGTTTTCTTTTCATCATCTGTAGGTCCTTCATGTATCTTGATTTAAGGCTATTAGTTCCTTTTAGGTTGTGTGAAGTGTTAGCTAGTGAGGTTTTTCTTGAAGTGTCATAAGTCTATAATGTCTTACTTTTACCTATCTCTTCTTTTCCTTAAATTTGTAGGTCTCTTTCAAACTTCATACAAAATACTCATGTTTGGAACCCTATCATAGAATTTGATCAATCCTTGTCTCCATTAGATTCATTAGTAGTCATGAAAGTGTCCAAATTTAGAGTGGATCATTGAATATCTGGTGTATCACCACAATTAAAGTAGGTTTTCATTCATGTATTTTCTTCCCTTTTCATCCCAATAGATTAATCTTTAAGAAGAGAGATTAAAATTATGATATTTGAGGAGCTAACCTCATTAAAAATCCTAGAGGTCTGTCCCATAATTAGGTAACCCATATCCTAGGGTCATTACCATGTTGGACTAGGTTTGAGAGTAGGACTTGAACACTCCTCCTTTTAGCTAGGGTATAACCTAGAACCTCCAATAGTTACCTATGAAGAGGGAGAACTATGGGTTTTCCATTTCATAAGGAGTTATAGTCCATGACCTAGATCTAAATGCACTAGAGTGAAGATGAAACAAACCCTAAAAGCATTTAGGTGGTCAAATATTTTTCTAATAGGTATTTCTTATAGGACAATTATGTCAAACCCAAAAATTAGTTTCAATGAAACCATTCTAGGTTTAAATTAGCATCCATAGCATAATAAGTGTTAGATATAAAATATGATGACTATTCTAAAATATATTTTAATGAAATTACATAGATATTCACACTAAATGATTTTATATTGCATAGAATAAGAAAATATGAGATATCACACCACGATAATTGATATTAGAACAAAATATTAGATAATATATCAAAGCCACTTTGAGGGGGAAACTTGCACAATAATAGACTAATAGAAGAATACTTAACATAATGAATATAGACTAACCACTACCTCCTATATATAGTCTACTTAGCCAAGGTTATTCCATAGGCTGACCTCACTAAGAACATAGAGAAATGTAATAAGTAAATAAAATAGGTTTGTAAGCCATAAGTTGGCTATACATATCCCTAGACACACCAATGATTGAGGGTATAACAATCCCCTCCCCTTTAAAACAATGTTGTCCTTAATATTATGACAACTTTGGATGTTGTGCCATAAATACTTCATCCTCCCAAGTGGCATCTTCACATGGCATATTCTTCCATTTTATTAGGTAATCTATAATTTCTCTATAATGTAGCTACTTGGTGAGCCTTTGAAGGATCACCTCAAGATCAAGAACAACTCTACCTTCTTCATCCAATTCTAGTAATTCTATTTGAATGGCAAGTCTATGTCCAATGACTTTATTTAGGCATGACACATGAAATACTTGATGTATGAGATTGGATGAAGGAAACTCTAACTTGTAGGCCACATTGCTAATTTTCTTTAAGATATGATAAGGTCCATAATACTTAGGGGACAACTTGTTATCCATTTTTTATTGCTTCAATGACATCTATTTATATGGTTTTAATAAAATAAAGACCCAATCACCAATGTCAAAATGCCTCTCAATTCTATGTTGATATACCTATTGCTTCATGCAATTCTAGGCCATAACTAAATTTTCATGTAAACTTTCAAGGACCTCCTGTTGATGGTGAATATGTTCTTCAACTGCATGAACCTTAGGATGGACCTTCAAGGTTGAAGTGATCGATGGAGGGTGGTATCCATATAGTGCCACAAAAGGAGACATTTTGAAATAATTATGAACAAAATTATTATACCACCATTTAGCAAGTGGTAGCCAATGAACCCATTTATCCTATTTATTAGAAATGAAATAATAGAGATATCCTTCCAAACATTTGTTGACTACATAAATTTATCCAATATATTGAGGATGATAAGATGAAATATGAGACAATTGGGTGCCCAAACATGTAAATAACTTAGTCCAAAAATTAATAGTAAAAATGGGATCTCTATCACTAACAATGATCTTAGGTGTGCCATGTATTTTCTGAATTGTATTGAAAAAAACAACAGCTACTATACTAGCAAAAATTGGTTGGGATAATGAAAAAAATGAGCATACTTACTGAAATGATATAAAAAATCATGATAACATTTTGACCCTCAGATCTTGGTAACCCTATAATGAAATCCATAAATACCTCTTCCCAATGATGGCTAGGGATGGATAAAGGTTGTAAAAGACCTGGGGTTTTGATGGTTTTGTCTTTATTTTATTGATAGATCATACATTCAGCCACATATTTCTAGAAATATCCCTTGAGACCTTCCAAAAAAAAATCTTTCTTGATTCTATGATAGGTTTTCAAAAATCTTGAATGACCCCCAATTGGAGTTGCATGAAGTTCTTGAAGGCTTTTTTTGTTTAAGAAGAGAATTCTTACATAGGTATAATTTGTCTTTATACCATAATGCAGTACCTTTCCATGTTAATTTTTCAAATCCACCTAAACCTTGTTGAAGATTTTGAATCAAATAATGGGTAGTACAATCATGTTCCCATTCTAATCGTGCTTCCTCTAGCGAATATGCCTACAAAATGGCTATGGCACATAGAAATGCCTTAACTGATTCATCTTTTCTAGATAGTACATCTACCACCACAATGTCCTTACCTTTTTTGTATTCTATTTCAAAATCATAGCCTAACATTTTAGTTACCCATTTATATTGTTCTTTAGATAACAACCTTTGTTGTAAAAAATATTTGAGACTATCATGATCAATCTTTACCTGAAAGTGATGACCCATCAAATAAGGTCTCGATTATTTGACTACATGCAAAATAGCCATTATTTCCTTCTAATATATGGGCTTGTGATTATTTTTACCCTTTATTTGATTATTTTCAAATGTAAGTGGTCTACCTTCTTACATGAGTAAAACACCCATACCATACCCAAATGCATCACATTCAACCACAAAAGTTTTAGAAAAATTAGGAGTGGCCAATATTGGAGTAGTGCACATAGCTAATTTCAATTGTTCAAATGCTTGATTAGCTAAATTAGTCCACTAAAATGAGTCTTTATTTAATAAAGAGGTGAGTGGGGTTGTAATACTACCATAATTTTTGACAAACTTGTGATAGTAACTAGTAAGCCCCAAAAATCCCTGGAGTTGCTTGAGTGTCTTAGGAATTGGCCAATATACCATTGTTTGGATTTTTTTAGGATCCACTTTCACTCCTTTATAAGACACTAGATAACCCAAATATTCAACCTCACTAGCCCCACAATTACATTTGGAAGGTTTGGCATACAATTGATTTTGCTCTAAAATGGAGAGTACTTGTTTTACATGTTGCAAATGGTCTTCCCAATTTTTATTATAAATGAGGATATCATCAAATAATACCAAGACAAATTTCTTAAAAAATGTCTTAAAAATAGTATTCATCAAAATATGAAAAGTAGATGGTGCATTTTTTAGACCAAAAGGCATAACCAAAAACTCATAATGGCCCTCATGAGTCCTGAAAGTGGTTTTGAGTATGTCTTCATCATGGATCTAGATTTGATGATACCCAAAACATAGATCTAACTTGGTAAAATAAATATCACCATTTAATTCATCTAACAAATCATCAATGATAGGAATTAGAGACTTATATTTGATAGTGTACTTATTGAGTTTTTTGTAGTCAAGACACATCCTCTAGGTGTCATCTTTCTTTCTCACCTTAACAATTGGTGAAGAGTATTCCCTTTGGCTATGGTGAATGATGCTTGAGTCCAACATCTCTTGTAACATATTTTTAATTTCAGTTTTTTGTTCATCAGGATACCTATATGGCCTGATGTTAGGTGGTGTACTACTAAAAATAAGTGTGATAACATGATCGTGCACGTGACTAGGTGGAAGTCATATTGGCATGTCTCCAAAAATAATAGAATGAGCATCAATTATTTGTTGTAGATCAAGAGGTGGAGATGGCTGAGTTGGTTGTACTTTCATAAAAAACAAGTGAGATACAAATCCCTTAGCACCCTTATAGAGAATCTTTGTCATTTGATGGGATCTAAAAAGTTGTGGAGATTTAGCATTTAAGCACCTTAGCTCAAATGCTATTTTTTCAAAATTAAAACACATGAATAATTGTTGAAAATTCATCTCAATAGTGCTCAAAGTGGTGAGCCACTAGACTCCTATAATAATATCAACTCCACCCATGGGAATAAAAAAATAAGATAATCAAATAATTAGTCTCCCATGGCCAACTTAATACTATTACATTTTCTTGAATATATGATAGTACCACCATCTATAATCATAACCTAAAATTTTAAAGCTGGATAAATAAAATAGTTCAAACAAGTAACTGACTTACTATGGATGAAGTTATGTGTGCTCCTATAATCAATCAATATAGTATCCTTTTATTTCTTAAATAAAACCATTACCTTAAGAATTTGGGGAGTAATAATACTTGAAAGGTCATGGCCATAAATAGTAGGTTGAGAGTCTTCAGATTCCTCCTCAGGAACTTTAGAATCCTCATCATGTACTTTTGTATCATCTTCATCATCATTGGCACCTTCAATATAAAATAGCTTCTTTTTAGTAGAATGATGGTATTTGATCCATTTTCTATCACAACCATAATGCAACCTTTTGTCTTACTTCTCCTTAATTCATCATTGATTTAATCTATTGGGCTATGGAAATGATGGTGTGGGAAAGTTGTGATCATGAGCAATAGTGAAAGTTTTCCTTTTGACCATCTCTTTTTATTCTATCATGTGTGACTTAGGGATAAATTCTACTACAAATTTTGGCTTAAACATTCAAAACTTGAATTAGATTCTATCTTTGAGGCCACCCAAAAATAGATCAGTCAAATTTTCCTTAGTGATATTTTCCACCTGTAAAGAGAGATTCTAAAATTGATGAATATAATCCTTCACAGTTCCTATTTTCCACAACTTGGATAATTGATTGAAATAGTTCTTAGAGACATTATTCTAATAATGAGCTAATAACTCAGTGAAAATAATCCAAGTAATAGGAGTACCATTATTTTTCTTTTGAGCACATAACCAATGATACCAAATGAATTGCTCAATTTCTAGATATAGTGACACCACTATCACACTCTAAGAACTAGGGGTTTGATGTAGCTCAAATAAAATATCAATTTGGGTAATTTAAGTGAGAGGATCCTTACCATCAAAATTACGCATGCCCACTTTTGACAACATCAATTTCATACCAACATGGGAAATTTTGAGAGGAGGATTTAAATGTTGAAGTGGAGGGTTGTTGGAATAAAACTAAGATATAAGGTTAGCCAATTATGTAGTGATATGTTGTAGTTCATTCTGAACCACATTAATCTCTCTATGCATCCCTACAACATATTATCAAACTAGCAAAAAGTCATCATGCCTCACCAAGTTCTTTATGTCCACTTGAAGTTGAGAAATCACTAGATCTAAAGTTCCAAAATCCATGTCATTGATAAAAGGAGTCTTATGAGTTGCCCCCCCCCCCCCAATTTTCTTCTTTGAGCATCTAAACCTACCATATACTAACCCTAGGATGGTTTTGAACCCAAAAAAAGAATACCAAAAAATGGTACTATTGTGATCACCTTGTTAATATGAATTTAATGACTGAATTTACACACTAGGGTAAAAATTTTGGTACCAAAAAAGTATACCAATAGAATATACCACTTTGATCATCTCACCTAGATGAATCCAATGATGACAATTGTGCACGAGGAAATTTTTTCCCAATTTTTTTTAATTATTTTTTTCAAAAAAGCATTTCGAGTAATACTATGCTGGTAGAAAAAAATAATTCTTCCCGAATTGCAAGTTATGTTATTTTGCTCTCACTGCTCCTAGAAGCCATGCCTCGCTAGATTAAAAAAAATGCCATAGGAAACTTACCCAAATTGAACCTTTGATAACACTTGTAATGAAATTATTTAGATATTCACATTGAATGATTTTATATTTTGTAGAATAAGCAAATATGAGAGATCACACAACTATAATTGATAGTAGAATAGAATATTGGATAATATAACAAAGCCACTTTGAGGGGTCAACCTCCACATCAATGTACTAATAGAAAAATACTTAACATAATGAATAAAGAATAATTACTACCTCTTATATATAGTCTAATTAACCATGGTTATTCCATAGGTTGACCTAACTAAGAACATAGAGAATAGTAACAAGTAAATAAAAGAGTTATGTAAGCCACAAGTTAGCCACACATATCCCTAGACACACTAATGGTTAAGGGTGTAACATCTACTTCCATCCTACTTTCTACTTGTTTTAGATCCAAAATTGCATTATCATCAAAACAACCTAAGTACATCACTTCTTTATCATTTCCATATCTATCATAGTTTTAATTTCCATATTTAGACCATCTCAACATAATAAATTCAATATATGCTTATATTTGAGTTTATCATTTAATTGGACTATTAAAGATCTCATTATCACCCTTATACCATTTCATTTCTATGTACCCCTTTAATCAAAATCTAGGGTTAATGATAAGACCACCTTATATAAACATTTTAGGGTTAAACAATAGTCAATGCTACTCTAGGAAATAAGAAATATGAAATTGAAACCAATAACATCAAATAATTCCCAAAACCTCCCAAATGTGAACCTCTCTAGAACATTACTAAGAAAGAAGTAGTTGTGGCCAAAACATATTAAAAAATAATTATAAATCTCAAATGAAGATCTTGAACAAGTGAAAGGAAAGATACAACTTTGTAACCCCTCTCATTCAGATTATTTTATATCTATATTAAATGGATAAGTTTCACTTCACTTTTTAAATGTCCTACCATTTCCTTTCCTCCTAATTTTTTCTCCTTAGTTGCTCTACTAGGTCATTGGAGAAGGGTTAAATTTTGAAAATTGTTAGAATGTTTTTTGACTTTTTAAGTTTAAAATATTGTGGAAATGTTTTAAAAATTATATGGGATGAAAGGGGGATATTTGGGAGGAATTTAAAAAAAAATGAGCTTATAATTATATATATGAAAATATATATGTAGTATGTTCATTTAAAATTCTTTAAAAATTAATTAACTTAAAGTTTTAAGGGAAATGTTGAATGGAAAGCTAGAGGGATGATTATTAAATTTAACCCATTTCAATATTCCTCTTTCAACCCTCATACATAGATAATAAAATAACATATTTCAAAAAGGATATGTAAAATTAGAAAAATGAATGTCTGAAGATATCATATACACAATAATTTTAAAATTTATCATTTACTAACACTTTATCTCTTACAAAAACCTATTGAATTTTAATCTCTCTCTTTGTACACCTTAAATGGTGCACTAGGAAAGGAGTGGGGAGACCATTAGTGGTTCTTAATATTTTTTTCTTAATATATCATGCCTATATCCACTACAAAATCCTACTTGATATCCTAAGCAATCTTCCTCCTAAATAGACCCTAAATAAGCAAATACCTATATTTCCTAACTATATTAATTTGGATAAATATAATTTATCTATATTACCATTAAAATTAAAATTAGGCCAGCCCAATTCAACCTAGTTCTCAAAGTCACGATGTTTGCTTTATAACTAGGTTAGCCAAGAAGAACCTAGTTCAAAGGTAAATGATAACTTTTTAACTACATCGATGTGGGTCAATATTATTATCTTAGATTATATAATGGTTTAGGATCATCCATAATTATAAATATAAGTCCTATTTTAATCCAATAGATAGGAACATTCATTTTTTCACTATTATTACCCACAATCCTACTTTAGTTTACATTTGGGAGAAATCATTTCTTAGATCTTGTCTTATATGGTAAAAATTTATATTATGGGGTATTAGATGTAAATAAAAGAATTATTTTATCCTAAAGTAGATTTTAACCATTGTGATCATTAAAACCATAACAAAATCTTGTAAAGTGCCACTAGCCAAGGGAGAGATTGAGGCTCAATAGGTTTTATTCAAGGTAAGTATTTATAACCTTATATCTTTCATTTAGTAGATAAATATTTCATAATAAATAGTTTTGAATGCATAAATCCTTGTTTGAGTCTCTTTTATACTTAAAATTTGTGTGGATATAGGGTTATTCAAAATTTCCATTTTTCAGCTTAGGTAACTATTGACCAAATTTGACCTCAAGTCAAATTTGGACACCCCCTCCGGATTCAACCTTATCATGTGTTCATGTCATATTTTTATGGTCCCTAAGAATCTTCATTTGACCTTGTTAGCATTTATTAAGGTTAGTTTGAAGAAATTAACGTAAAGTCATATTGAGGTCATATAGTGGTTTAGGGGTGTCATTGAGAGATAAAACATGATCAAGGTGTGTCATAGGTGATTAGGGATTCATAAATGTCATTTCATGTCTAAAACATCTTTTAACAATGTTTCATAAGGTTTTGGAATGTTTGAAGACCATTTACTAACTTTAATGGGTTGAAAATGCACGAAAATGTTATTTTTGGCTAACTTTGTTGTTTGTCAAAGTTCACAAACTTCAAAATCCATACTAGACACTTTTTAAATAGCTTGGATCAGTTACTCAATTGCCACACCTTTCAACTTGTCAGAAAAGGTCAATTTCTTGGAGTTTAATGCCACTTTGAAGAGTTAAATAAAGTTGTACAAAAATATTCATGTCATGTGAAAGTGAAATAGTTGAATAGGTTTCCTTTGGTATTCTAAAAGTCATGATAGGGTTTATAAGGAAGTTTTAGCTCCAAAAATTATAGAAAGTTACTTCTCTCCTCCATTGACTCCTTCCAAAGTTCACATAGACAAAATTGGAGTAGATGGTATAGCCAAGAGAGAGATGGGAGCCTAAAACTCTAGGCATTGATTTTAGTATTGGTCAGATTAAAACTTTGGGCATTTGTTATTAGATTCATATTCTTATCTTTATGAATAATTGCTAAGAAGTCAAAGTTCCAAAATCTACTAGTCCACCATGACAGGGGTCTTTCCAAGCTTTCCATAACAAATTGTGAAATATTATCTACATGAAACTAGTTGTAATAATCTTTAATCTGTATGTATATGATTCCCATGAATTTATTACTTATGGTGGTAGGTGTGGATGTCTTTTGTCAAGAAAAATAGTTTTTGTGATTAGTTTGCAAGTGATTGTTAAATTTTTCTATGTTTCTGATTTATCCATGTGGTTTAATGAATTTGTATGGTTATTAAGTGTCCTATACTCCCTTAAAAATCCATTTATGGAATTACAATCAGCTAGTTACTTAGTACAAGTTCAAGTTGGTCACAAACCTCCATTCTCATGGTAAACTATGTTCTATTTTCAAAACAAGTTCAGTGGTTTTTACAAATTTGAACATGATTTCTCCAAGAGTATGCAAGTTGTGTTCTTCTATTTGAAATGTTGATACATTGATAACAATGTTTAGAAATTATTTATAGTCTTTTCTCACCTCTAAAATTCCAAAATAGTGATTTGTAATATTTAGTCACCTACATGACTGTATGAATAGTGAAGACACAAACTTTAAACATGCTTTGAAGGAGTGAGATGAGTTTGAAATGAGAAATGGTATTAACTCTTGATGAAGGTGTTTTAATCATAGACAATAAGAGGTTGAGTGAATCATTGGCTTCAAATCATACATTCAATTCTAATTATCACTTATGAAGCATTCATTCAATCACATAGATCAACTAGTGTATAAACAAGCATATACAAGCGCATAAATCACAAAACACATCATATATGTGGGAAACCATCAAGGATGATAAAACCAAATAAAACCTATAAATTTTCTATATTAATATAATGACAAGATCCAAATTTGATGAAGCACTAACTCCACAAGGAACACCAACCCCTAATTAGTCAAGCACCCACTCAACTAATCTTTAACAAACACTAACTTAAAAGGAGGCACCAACGCCTTAGGTGAATCAACACCAACTCATCCACATAAAAAATTTGATAAAATTATGATACTTATTTCTTACTCAATTTATGATGATCACCTTCATTTTCTATCTACACTCTTTTATCTCTCTCAAACAACCTATTAGGCTTCTTTGCTCAACTAGTCCTCTTCTTGACAGATTTAGGTCATACGACCTTGATCATCATACTTAGAAATTTTGTTAAATATTATTGATTAATAATATACTCCCATATTATGGTATTCATTACCTCCTTATTCTCCTTAAAGTTCTCTTATATTCACTTTCACTCTCATTCCTCTTACTTACACACAATTAGCCCAATTAGGCCTTGTATAAATACACATTACTTGCTCACATCATATATTAGTCAGCCAAGGAACTAATCCATTAGGATCAGACCCAAAAATTATATTAGGAAATGTTTCACACAATAATAAATCAAAATAATATCACAATTAGGTTGGACAAACTCACCTATACCTATTCCTTCTTTTAGGCCTACTTAGAGACCTAATGCATAGGGTTATCCTTTCCATGGAGCAACTTAAACCACAATAGCCCATATGGACCTAAAAATTGAAATAAAACCTTTAAAACACTTAATTTTAAACCTCAAATAACCTCCTTCATGATCAATAAGTAACAAATCCTTTTATCACACCTTGAAATCACTATTAGGCCTTAAACACCTATTAGGCCTAATTACTCCAAAAACTTTGTCTTCAAAGATGAATCTCAAACCACTTATAGAAATGAATTCAAAGAAATATACACATATTTATGAAAACTCCATGAGCTTATGGTAATCATAAAAATCATTATCATCCATCACTTAGGCTCCAAAGACTTAGGAACACCTGTACAAAAGGCTCACACTGATTTACCAAAAGGCTCCAAAACACAATCAAGAACCTTTGACCACCAAGATATATAAAGGAACTTTAAAAAAAAATATATTCATGTATCAGATATTATATAATATATATATAACATCATAATATTATTGGTATACTTCCAAACTAGTCATAATGACATAAGAACACCAATCTTTTTAACACACAAAGCATTGTCATTATCCCTAAAAACATAGTCTTGATGAATGTTGTTTTTAAATCATATAAGGAAACTTAAAATAATTATAATACACATGAACAATTCCTATGTGACCTCTATAAAATATTATAATAGATATATCACAATTTAAAGTGTCGACCATTGGTATTACATACCAATTTGTTGTCCTTCTCTTTTATAGTTCTTACTCAGCTAGAAAAGCCATTTTGGCTTGCACATTAAATCTTATTAAAATATATCTAAAACTTATATAAATAATTTATGGGTCATATACATCCCAAAAAAACATTAAAATCTTCACTAGATACATTAAATCCTATCATAGAGTCTCAAAATTGTTTCTCCATCATTCATATCTAGATCTACCATTCTGCCTTGTGAACTAGTCATGATGATTATGCATTCCAAAATCTAGTTGATAGATTAAAGAAGTCATGATGAATGATTATTATCCTTATATATATTTATAACATATCCACACATAAATGTTCATAAGTATAATGGAAAGTATGGAATAGATATACCAAACTCAGAACCTTACACCTTTATTGTCTCATCTTCAATAGACAGTTCATCTTATGAACAACATTTTAAAAATTCTAAATGACCTAAAAAACATATATATAAAATTTAAAAAGTGTTATATATCTTATAAAATAATCTCATTCAATTTTATCCATGACTACTCATCCCTAATTGCATTCTCACTTTTACCTAATTTTCTCATTGTCTTCACTATTAGGCCTTTTAATGATATGTAAAATTACATGAATATTTTAGCATATATAACGTATTAAACCTGATAATAAACCACATGAACATGAATTAAAATTCAAATTATATAACATCCATCCATTGTGTAACTTTGACTACATCAACCCCACCTATTATACCAAATTTCTGAGAAACAAGGGGTTTCCTATAGCTTCCACTCACTCTTCTGATAGACTAATGCGACCTAGAGGTACTTGGAAGAGTCCTCTACCTAATAAAAGAAATTTAACTAGGTTAACCAATCCATATTTATCCAATTCCAACAATATTTTCCATATCAATTCACTATGAGGGTTTTAGTAGGGTTTTAGACTAGTTTCCTTTCTTAACCTTTGTTCATAAAGATCTATCCCTAAAAACAAATCATAATGCTTTGAAAAAAAAATATGACCCTTTTAAATCTCTCCCCAAGATCTTATATTAACATACAATAGGCACACATGCCAACAAACATTGAAAAGTGTCTCTCTGGTCTTCATCTCTTCATTTTACACACACAGGTGACCTTCAAACTCTTTTCCATTATTTATCCTTCAACTCAAGGCCTCAAACTATACCAAAGTACTTGAAATAGTATTATAAACCTTGAACCATTATCACATGAAATCAAAATACTCCAAACCTAATCATGATAACGCATTCTTTCACCTAGGGTCATAAGACTAGGTCCATGAGAAGACCACTAAATAAGAACTTACAAATTTGGCTCACTCTAAGAGTCATGTGACTGACTAAACAAATTTATCACATGATATAAAACTATATTATACAACTTAAATCTCATACACATCCATATCATCACCATCATGCCTCTACAAGCTATGTCCATTCTTAAGAAATAGTCTAACAAACAGACCAATTAAGTACTATACCACTTTGAGAACTTCAAGACACCTTTTTAAGCTTACTACTCACTTCCAAAAATATGAGATATAATCCTTAACATCTCCCATAGTTTTATTTTGACCAAGTCTCCTTATACCATATAGGTCACTACCCAAGACTAAACTATCCTTATTGAACACACAAGACATGAAGATAATCTCACCCTCTGAACTCATGAGGCTCTTAAGATTTTCACTAAAGACATGAAACTTACACTAACTCAAATAAATACACATACATGTATTTAATAATTTCACCATACCTTACTATGCTTCACAAGACACTCCATTGGCTCACTCAAATCCACACTAGAAATCTTAAATAATCAACCTCATACTAATGACCATAGCCACCTTCTTATGAACCAAAACTTGACCTCACACTTATTTTGACATCAATGACCTCAGGCATATGACATCAAAGGCAAATGTCACCTTAATGATCATAATTTACATCAATGATAGTGCAAAAAAACATGAAATCAATGACAACTTTTAACAATCTCCCCCTTTATCATTGATGGCAAACCACATTGATGGCAAACTAAAAATTAACTAATCCTTCTCAAACTACACTACTCCCAACAAGTTGCTTCTTTCTCAATCTGAATGGTTTCATTGAGAAATTTCTCCTAGAGGATCTTTGACCATAAAGACCTTTCTCCCCCTTTGACATTAGTGACAAAGGGTCATATACACTCTCACAAGGTCATCTACACATAGTCCACTAATCTTTGGACCTAACCACTCATAGAATCAACAAGATCCCCCTTTGTCCTTTCATCTCTTGAAGCTTCTCAATCCATCATGGCTTATATCAATCCATATCATCTTCATTGAAACACATAGTTAAATAGGTAATATGTCAACTTACTCTTTATATCATCAAACCTTAGATTATGACCACATAATCAACAAAGAACTACTCCTTCACTTTTTTCTCATAATATTCATGCCCATATATCACATTACACTAAAGAGACTTGAGTTATCTTCCCTAAATCCATGCTTCACCTATTTTATATGCCTTTATGATGAATACACTATCATCTATATGAGCAACATTATTCCTTACCTAACTTAATATCTCCCAAATAGATCTTTACACTAATACTCAAAAGAATCATGCTTAACCACATATGGATAATCATGTATATGATCCCATAAAAACAAATTTA
This sequence comes from Torreya grandis, assembly GCA_037957365.1. NCBI lineage: Eukaryota > Viridiplantae > Streptophyta > Pinopsida > Cupressales > Taxaceae > Torreya > Torreya grandis. Next base: position 366,420 of record JARHVA010005393.1, on the reverse strand, counting down.
AATATAAATAAAGTATCTCTATATAATGACCATATCAATATCACAAATAAACTTTGCATACCTCTTAGTTTTACTCAAATAACAATTTCTCATCTTCCATAAGATGATAAACATACTGATCTTGCAACTCACCTTCACAAACATAGCTTTCATGGTCTTGTTTCTTACTCAAGATAAGATACTTTTCTCCTAGGTCACTTCCAAAGAGATATATTTCATACAAAGGTATATAACATAAATGATCATACCTATAGACCAAGGAAATTCATTTTGCACACCATATCATGACTCCTCATGAAATAAAAAACAAAACTTTGAAATCATTTGCTTAGGAATTTTAGTAGTACTTCAATCTATGTGAACAAAATTTAAATAGTCTTCATAATATTATTGGCCTTATAGACCAATCTATAACTCATATGACTTCTTGGAAATCATGATCAATCTAAGTAGCTCATATCTACCACAAGTCTTCTTAACATGTGTAATCATGATTCTAAATAAATCCTCTATTGGGTCTTTTTACCTCAATGTATATATGCTCAACAATCATATAAATATGGATACATGTTCATACCTTTATACATCATGAATCTATTTCTAAAAACACACATTTAATAGACTAATATTTGATCTTCTTGAGCATAGATAGCCTCTTTTAATGATCATTATCATCTCACAACATATACTTACAATTGGAATTTATCATATAGAATACTTTTCAACTTAGGTCTCACTTTTTACTTGGCTTATACATAATCCTTTTTATTCTATGTCATCTTTACTAGTACCATTATTCTTTAGTATACCATCATCATATTTCAAGCTTGTGCTTCTTAGGATCACCTTTAAGATGTTAGGTCTCTCCTAAAGGACCAGATCTGATACCAATTATTAGAATCATAGGCACTAATAGGGGGTGAATAATTGGATTAAAAACATACATTCAATTCCACTTATCATTTATGAATCATTCATTCAATCACATAGCTCAACTAATGTATAAACAAGCATACACAAGAGCATGAAGCACAAACCACATCATATATGTGGGAAACCCTCAAGGGGAATAAAACCCACTAAACCATATAAATGGAATAAAATATTATAATTACAAGATACAAATTTAGTGAAACACCAACTCCATAAGGATCACCAACCCCTATTTAGTTAAGCACCCATTCAACTAGTCTTTAGTAAGCACCAATATGGATGTAGGCACCACCCCCCTAGGTGACTCAACACCAACTCAGCCACTTGAAACCTTTGATAAACTTAGGACACATGTTTCTCACTCAACTAATTATTATCACTTTCATTTTCTCTCCACACTCTTTTATCTCTCTCAAATAGCCTATTAGGCTTCTTCACTCAACTAGTTCTCTTCTTGATAGATTTAGGTTATATGAACTTGCTCATCATACTAAGAAATTATATTAAATATTAATGATTGATCCACTACTCCCCTTTTATTTTATAAATTACCTCATTATACTCCTTATAGTGCTTTTTTATTCTCTTACACTCTCATTCCTCTTACTTACATACAATTATCCTAATTAGTCCTTGTATAAATACACATTACTTGCTCACATCCTCTCTTAGTTATCCAAGGCACTAATACATTAAGTTAAAACCCAAAACATGTCCTATGACACATTACACACAATAATAAATCAAAATAATATCACCATTAGGTTGGCCAAAATCACTTGACCTCTTTCTTCTTTTAGGCCTACTTAGAGACCTAATGCATTAGGTCTATCCTCTCCACAAAATAACTTGAACCACTATGGCATAGATGGCCCTCACCAATGAATTAAAACCTTTAAAAAAATTAATTTTAAACCTCAAATATCATTATCCACACTTAATAATTCATAAATCCTTTTCTCACACCTTGAAATCAGCATTAGGATTTAAATACCTATAGGCCTAATTACACCAAAAACACTGTCTTCAAAAATGAAGCTCAAAACACCTATAAAAACACATTCTCAGAACAATACACATATGGAAATAATATTCATGGCCTCAGAGTCATCATAAAAATCATTAAAAACCATCAATTAGGTTTTAAAGATTGAGGAACACCTCTATAAAAGGCTCATTTGGATCTACCAGGAGGCTCCAAAACATAATCAAGAACCTTTAACCACCAATATTTATACAAGCACTTTTCAACACTTATATGAATTTATAATATCCTATATAATCTATATAACATAATAATATGCTTTGTATACTTCAAAACTAGTCATAATGACAAAATAACATCTATCTTTCTAACAGACATAAAACTATTATTATACCTTAAAACATAGTCTTAATGAATGTTGTTTTTAACTCCTATAAGGACAATTCCAAGACTTATTATATGAATTAATATTTCTTATGTGACCTTTATAACATCATAATCTGATGTGTCAACCATTGGTCTTATAGACTTATTTGTTGTCCTCTTTAACAACTCTTACTTAGCTAGACAAGCCATTTTGGATTCCATATTATAACTAATTAAACTAGTTATCAACATTATATAAATAATTTATAGGTCATATACATCAAAAAAAACATTAAAATGTGTAATATATACATTAAATTGTGTCATAGAGTCTCAAAGTATTCACTCCATCATGAATACCTATATCTACCATTCTACCTTATGAACTAGTCATGATGATTATGCATTCCAAAATCTATGTAGACATATTAAAGAAGTAATGATGCATTATTATGATCCTCATATATATTTGTAACATATAAAAACACAAATATACAAATTTCTAATGGAAAATATGTAATATATAGACCAAAATCTAAACCTTACACCTTTACTATCTCATATTCACTAGACAAGTCATCTTGTGAACTACATTTTCAATGACCTCCAAAAAATATAACAAAAATGGAAAAGTTTTATCTTTATATAAAAATAACCCCATGTAATTGTATCCATTTTTAATCCATGACAACTCATCCCTAATCTCATTCTTGCTTCTGCCTAGTTTTTTCACTATCTTCATTATTAGGCCTTTTAGTAGTAAGTCAACTTACATGATTAGTTTAACATATTTAAGGTATGAAAAATGATTATAAACCACCATGAACATGTCACAAGATACAACCTCCATCCATTTTATAACTTTGACTCAATCAACCCTGCCTACTATACCAACTTTATGAGAAACAAGGGGTTTCCTATAGCTTCCACTCACTCTTTTGATGTACCAAAACAACCTAGAGGTACCTAGGAGAGTCCTATACCTAATATAAATATAAAACTAGGTAAACTAATCCATTATAATCAATTTCCAATAAGATATTCAATATCGGGTCACTATGAAGGTTTTAGTAGGGTTTTAAACTGGTTTCCTTTCTTAATGTTTGTTCATATATATATGTCACTAAAACTAAATCCTAATGATTGGAAAAAAAATTTACGACCCTTTTATATCTCTCCAAAATAGTTTATATTCCAATGTAACAATCACAAATGACAACAAGCATCAATAAGTGTCTCTTGTGTCTTTATCTCTTCATTATACACACACAATAGATCTTCAAACTCTTTTTCATGATTTATCCTTTAAATAAGGACCTAAATATATTAAAACATAATTTAAATAGTATGTTAAACCTAAATCCATTCTCACATGAGATCACAAGTCTCAATCTTGGATCATGATACCTCATTCTGCCAATTAAGGTCTTAAGACTAGGTCCATGAGAGGACCACTCAAGAAGAACTTAATTCTTTGTCTCACTCTAAGAGTCATGTGACTAACTCAACACCTTTTTCATATTTTTTAACACTAGATTTTACAATTTCAAGATAATACACATCCATATCATTATCATCATGACTCTACAAACTATGTCTATGCTTAAGAATTAATCTAAAAAATAGACCAACTGAGCACTATACCACTTTAAGAACTTCAAGACATCTTCTAGAGCTTACTACTCACCTCCATACATCTAAGATATAATCCAAAACCTCTCCCATCATTCTCTTTTGACCAAGTCTCCTCAGACCATATAGGTCACTACCTAAGACTGAACTATCCTTCTTAAACAAAAAAGACATGAAGACAATCTCACCCTCTAAAATCATGAATATCTAAATATTTTTACCAAAGAGAGGAAAATTAAACTAACTCAAACAAAACCACATACTTGTATTCACTCATTTCACAATATCTCACTATGATTCACAAGACACTCCATTGGCTCACTCAGATCCACACTAGCAATCTTAGATAGTCAACCTCATACCAATGACCATAGCCACATTCTTGTGAAAAAAAACTTGACCTCACACTTACATTGACATCAATGACCTAAATAAAATGACATTAAAGACAATTCTCACCTTACTGATCCTTTTTGACATCAATAAAAGTTCATAAACACATGACATCAATGATAACTTTAAATAGAAGGTGGGGCACACTATTGTCATGAGATGGTGTGAATGGATATCCAATAATAAAAAAATAGTCACATTTCCTATATTACTTTGTATGTTAGTAGTAAGAATAGAGGATGTGAGTTATTTTAGAAGTGATATTTAAACTTGGAATCAGTGAAGCATAAAAGATACCAAGTAGGACTGACCATTGTGATGAAAACCATGGTGTAGTGAGAAAGGCCATTTAAAGACCTTATACACTTATCCATGATATAAATACACACCTACATCTTGATCATTTTAAGTTTTCATTTATTTCATGTGATTGAGCCTAGCATTGATGTGAAAAGAAGCCTATATATGAGGTTGACTTTTTGAGTCTACCAGTGTAAGGTATGGTGATCCAATAGAATGTATTATGAATCATAAAAAGCTAAGAATATTGAGTTTTTTGTGGTTATATTTGAGCATAAAATGTAATGAAAATGTGTTATATAATTCATATATTGTGGTAATAAGGTCTCGAAGAGGTATGGTACCTAGAAGGTCTATGTGATTAGACTAGAGGCATGGTGATGGTACATGTGTATTTGAGATTGAATGTGAGTAACTAGTGGTAGAGTATGATATAATATGTTGGAAATTATTTAAAACATGTGTATAAGGCAAATAAGTCTTTAGAAGAACTCCAAGGTTAGGTATTGAGGCTTAATTCTTGCATAAAGAGACCTAGTGTGATGGAATAGGCTTGGTAGCATGTTGAGATAAGTAGTGTGAGAGTTATTTGAATAAGGATTGTATCATGTGATATTATTATTATGTAATTTAACATAATTATGAGGTGTTTATTATAATTCAATAAGTTTACAAGTGCATTCAATATCCAAGTGTGACTAACAATTTAAGGTATATCATGCATAGAGACCTAATGTGGCCTAATGAGGGGTCAAGGTGAGTTTAAAAGGTAATATAGAACATATTATCATTTATTTAGGTATTATAGGCTTTTTTAATAATTTTTATGAATTTTTAGGTCCTAAGGAGAAGGAAAATTCATGAAATGGTGTTTTGAAAGTCTCTCTAGCTCATAGAATAAGGTTTCCAAACCTAAGAGGGACTTGTTGATGCTCATTGGCACTTGTAAAATTTACATGTGTATTGATTATTTTAGAATATATTTTTAATGTTATTTTATTACATCTCCAATAATTATTTTGGCATTTTATGGGTAATACTATATGAACAATTGCTAACACCAAGACTAGTCTAAAATGCTCTCAAGACCCTCATAATGACCTGATTGGAGAGATATTTATATCAATATCCTAAAATTGATTTTTAAGGAAATTTCATGTTTCTATATTTTATAAGACTTCATCAGGAATCTCTAGGTGGTAGTGGTTTGTAGGATAATGAGTGGAAGCTATAGAAATATGGTTTTTTTATAGAATTTGATGTTATAGGTAGGGTTGACCAGGTGAAGATTGAAAAATGGATGGATGTTTAAAGTCAATAATTTTTATTTATTCCTTGGTGACATTTTTAAAATTTATATCCTATGTTTCAACTATTTTGGTCAATCAAATTGACCTATCACTAAACTAGCTAAGAGTGAGATCAATGAGAAAAACTAGTTAGAGTGAGAGTTAGATTAGGGTTTGGTTTCATATAATTAATGATTAATAGAATTATTTGAGATAATATTTAAATACCTATACCTAATTTTACCTTGTATTCTAAGTTTTTATGATGCTCATACACAATAAATAATGTGCTCTCAAAGTGACATGTCTGTGTGTGTGAAGATAATAAAAGAGTAAGGTTCAATGTTTGATCAGTTTGTTCCATATTTACTATTTTATCTCTATAAAATTGTGTTTAAATATTATCTAATTATGTAAGAGTTTAACCCAAATATATTTTAATTTCAAGGAAGTTTCCCTACAATTATTCTATATCATGTTCACCATGACTGCGTCTTGAGACAAAATGACTATTTTAGGTTTTCCAAGTGAAGTGAAGAGTGTGAATCTCTATGAAAATATTGTATGAATATATTTATGTTTTTTAATATGTATTTTATCTATTAATTATTTATTAAAGGTTTTGAATCATCTTAAGAGGTTGAGTTATGAAATCCAAAATGTCTTATCTGGCTATGTTAAGACAGTGAGAGAGAGGCATGAGAGATTGGTATGTAAGACCAATGGTTGTCAATAAATTTTGAGATATAACTATTTTACTATTATATATATATATATATATATATATATATATATATATATATATATATATATATCAAAAATTTAACATTAATTCTATTTATAAATCATGAAAGTGTCATTAATAGTGTTAAACACAAACTTATGCATGAATGTATTTTTGGAGTTACAGGCAGTTTGAGTAGTCATCTTAAAGAGATGAGTTGGAGGTGGTTTGGATAGAGTTGAATAATAAAATTAATTTTAAGATGTTTATTATGTATAAAAGGTTGATAATAATTTTTTTTTTATTCATGAAAATTTTATATGTAGATGTTGGTGATCAAACATTATTGACTATACTTTAGCAGTGTTTGACCATTTTTGAGTGGTCATGTTACAAGAGTTGGTTTGAGGCATGTTGGCTTGTTTAGTGAATTAAAATGAATATTATGTTGAAAATTAGGTCATTTATTCTCTATAAATATTATTTTTTCATTTTTTTATGTGTAAAAATTATATTTTTGCTTCAGATATGTGAAACAAACTTTGTGGGTGTATGAAGGCCTAATGGCGAGTAGGTCTAATAGTATGGTTCAAGTGATCAATTAGATGTACATGTGGTGTAGACATAAATGAATGTCATAATGGGTTTATTTAATATATTTTAAAATTATTTAAAGAATTTTTTGAGGATAAATGTGTTTCAAGTATAATATGTGCTTAAGACAGACCTAATTACATTATGTCTCCCTTAGGCTTAATGGAGTTTTTGGCCCTTAAGGGGTGTGAACGACCTATGAAGTGATTGTCCCACTTGTGTATATTTTTTTTTAAAATATTAAAAGGATAATTAAAGTGTGTAAAGGATATTGGCTAATCAAAATGGGTAAGAATAAGTGTTGAGTATATAAGCAAGGCCTAATTAGCCTATTTGAGTTAGAAAATATGGGAAGATAAGCATATAAATAGGATCATTTGAAGGAGTAGTAGGAAATTTAGGAAAATAATATGAGGATATAAATTTTTTTGAACATATAACATATCTTTTACATGTGGATGATAAGGTCAATTGACCTAATGAGCCTAGAAGATGCATCTTGAGTGAGTGAGCCTATGAATTTATTTGAGAGGGCTAGAAGGTTGAAGTGAGATGAATTAGGTGAGATAATATCAGTATTTCATAAAATTAATGTTAAAATTTTATGATATATATTTTAATGTAGATATAGAATAGAGAGAGATTAATAAGAAGTCACCTCATTTGTTTGAGCAATAATTTGTTGTGAAGGTGATTAAGATTTCCTTGATTGGGTTGGTACCTAGTAAAAAATGGAGTTAGAGATGCCTTGTATGTTATATATTGAATAAGTATAATTTAAATTCATATGTTTTTTCCAAGTAACTTAGTGGGTTTTATCCTCCTTACAATTTAAATCTTGCTAAAGGACTAGTTAGGTTGGTGCCTAACTAGTGAGGGGTTATTGCTCCTTGTGGGGTTGGTGCCTCACTAAATGTTGTTTCATTGCTTATAGGATAGTATTATAAGTGGTGTGATAGATTTTTTATTCTCAATTAGGGTTTCACACATAAATTTTATGTTCATTTGTTGATATCTTGTTTCATGCTAATGTGATTGCTCTTCTATGTATTGTTATATCTATATGCTAGTTTGAATGGTTAAAGAATGATGAATGGAATTGAATTAAATGTTTGCACAATGATTCACCACAAAATATTATTGGTTTTGATTCTTACAATTGGTATCATAATAGGTCTTTTGGAGGAGGATTGATAGCTTGAAGGTGATCCTATACGAATAAGATGGATAAGTTTGTAAAGATCATGGTTGAGGTTTGCATATAAGTCTACATGATGGTACTAGCAAGATTGAAAAAGAAGTATTATATTGAATCCAAGTCTAAGATAAAATATAATTTGATAGTCAAAATAACATTGAATATTTTTAAAATAAAGGTATATGTCAAGGCATCAAGTTCTCTTATAAAACCATGGTTTAGGCCTAGTAATAAGGTTTATAGGTCAACAAGAGTGCTTGGGGATAAATTCAAGATGCTTAAAGAGTTTTAGGAAGTTTGTTATATTATGGTTATATTAAAAAATAAAGTGTTAGTATTAAAGGAATTCTAAGGTTCTCTACTTGGTCAGCTAGCATGGAATAAGGGAGGTGTTGCTTGGTTTAGGTCTACACCTAAGCCTAAGTCCTAGACCTTGCCAAATCTATTGAAGCATAATGAGAAATATAAAATCATGTAAGCTAGTAAAATGTTATAATGATATTTTAAAAGATATTATAAATCTGTTCATGAATATTGAGGTTGTAATAATCTCATTTTAACCCTGATATAAGATGCTATGAAATGATTTATATCATCACAAAGAGGTTTGCAAGTGAAGGATGAGTTGATCATCAAGGTAGAGGAGATGAGTTGATTTTATGGAGATTTCATATATGGGTAGAGATATTTTATAATATTTAATTATTTTGATGAGACCTATTAGTGATATGAGGTCTATTTTAGTCTTCATGAGGTATAAAGGAACAACATAAGAGCAAGAGAATTGGTTTACAAGACCAATATGGTCATTAAGAATATATGACAGAGTTATCTAAATAAGTATGGTTTTGATGTGTTGGTGACCTCATAAGGTCATCAAGGAATAAGGATGAAATGTTTCAAGCACCATAACAGGGATTTGAAGATGACCAATATTCTAAGTTTTGTAATAGACATCTTAGTTTGGTCTAGTAAGATCACAAAAATACTTCAAAATACCAGATCAAAGATAAAGAAATGCAGATAATCATGGTGATAATGGGAGCTTGTGAGTAATTGGTAGTGAAAATTTAGTGGAGGTACATATATTATGAGCTCCATGAGTAAACAGGTCCAAGGATCACATGGTAGGATTAGATAAAGAGATGAATAGACTTAAGTAAGATCAAGAGTAGATGATGACCTACAAGGAAGATTTGTGGAGTCATGATAGTCATGTGTCAATCTGATAAGGAATAGGTTAAGGTGAGAATTATCATCTCAATCATTTTATGGTAAGATTTTTATCAAATTTATCAAGTAGATTTGTTGAGTTAGAAGAAGGAAAGACAAGGTGGTAGTTATAGATACCCTTTGTCATTAATGTCAAAGGGGGATAGAAATTAGATTGATGGGGAAAGTTGTTTGTATCAATTCATTTATTATTTTACCATCAATGATAAATGGGGAGATTTTTTGTAAGTTGTCATTGGTGTTATGTTCTTGAGCCTATCATTGATGTCTAAATAAGCTTGAGGATGATGTTGATTTTTTGAGTCTGCTAGTGTAAGTTATGGTGATCTAGTGGAATGTATTATACATAATAGTAATCTAAGACTTTTGAGATTTTTTGTGGATTTATTTTATCATATTATGGAAGGATAATGTGTTTTAGAATGCATCTATAGTGGTAGGAAGGTCTCCAAGAGGGATGGTACCTAAAAGGTCTATGTGATTATACTAGAGGAATGGTGATTATATAGATGTATTTGAGCTTGAAGGTGAGTAATTAGTGGTATATAATGTTAGAGTATGTTGGAAAATATGTCAAATATGTGTATAAGGAAAATAAGTCTTCAAAAGAGTTCCAAGGTCATGTATTAAGGCTTTATTCTTACATAAAGAGACCTAGTGTGATGAAATAGGCTTGATAGCATGTTGAGACTTATGTGAATAAGGATGGTATCTCTAGGTAGTAGTGGTTTATTATGGTAGTTGATGGAAGCTATAGAATTATGATTGTTTTTGAATAATTTGATGTTATAGGTAGGGTTGAATAGGTAAAGAATGCAAAATGGATGAATGTTGAAGTTAAATATTTTTTTATTAATGTCCATGTTGATATTCTAGAAAAAAAATAGACTCTACGTCAACTATTTTTTCCAATCAAGTTTACCTATTGCAAATTGTCTAAGAGTGAGAATAGTGAGAAAAACTAGTGAAAGTGAGAATCACATTAAGGATTGGTTTTAAATGATTAGGGATGAATCCAATTATTTGGGGTCTTTTATAAATATTCATACCTCATTTTAAATTTTTTTATAATTTTTTATTGTTCTCATACACAAGTAATAAAGTGATCTCAAAGTGACATGTCTATGTGAGTGAAGATAGTAAATGAGTAAGGTTCAAAGTTTGATTAGTTCGCTACATAATTACTATTTGACCTCTTTAAATTTGTGTTTTAATTTGATCTAAGGACATCTTAGGATCATAAAAATGTATTGTAATTTCAAGTAATTTACCTAGTAGATATTCTAAGTCATCTTCACCATGACTGTGTCTTGAGATAGAATGAATATTCTAGGTTTGCCAAGTAAAGTGAAGATTGTGAGTCTGTATGACAAGATTCAATGCATATAATGGATATATTTATATTTTTATATATGTATATTATCTATTAATTCTTTATGTAATGTTTTTAATCATATTAATAGGTTGATATAAGAAATCCAAAATGGCTTGTTTGGTTGTGTTAAGATAATGAGAGAGAGGTGTGAGAGATTGGTCTGTAATACCAATGGTTGTCACTAGAGTTTAAGATTTAACTATTGGAGTATGATATAGAGATCACAAATTTAATATTAATGTTATATATAAATCATGAAAGTTTCATTACAAGTGATAAATACAAACTTCTACATGACTATATTTTTGGAGTTGCAGGCAGTTTGAGTAGTCATTTTACAAAGATGAGTTGAAGGTGGTTTGGATAGATTTGAAGATTAAAATTAATTTTAATATGTTTAATATGTCTCAAAATTTCATATTAATGTTTTTTTATTCATTATAATTACATATTCATATGTTGGTGATCAAACATTGTTGATTATACTTTAGCAGTGTTTGACATTTTTGAGTGGTCATGTTGAAAGAGTTGGTTTGAGGCATGTTGGCTTGTTCAGTGAAGCACAATGAATATGGTGATGAACATGAGGTAATTAATGATTTATAAATATTATTTTTTCATGTATTTATCCATATTGTTTTTTAAAATTAGATGTGTGAAACAAACTTTTTGGGTGTACAAAGGCCTAATGGCAAGTAGGCCTTATAACATGGTTGAAGTGGTGAATTGGATGTACAAGTCATGTAGAAAAAAATAAATGTCATAATGGGTATATTTAAGAATTTTTTTAAGTGTTTAGATAATTTTTTGAGTCTAATTTTTTTCCAAGTGACTCAATTATAACATGTGCTTAAGACAAACCTAATTACATTAGGTCTCCTTTAGGCCTAATGGAGATTTTGGCCTTTAAGGGGTGTGACCAACATATGGAGTGGTTGTCTCACTTGTGTTAATTTTTTTGGGACCTATTCCAAGGATAATTAAAGTGTGAAAATTATATTTTTTGAAAAGGATGGGTAAGATCAAGTGTTGAGTATATAAGCAAGGCCTAATTATCCTATTTGAGCTAGTTAGAAAAAATGGGAAGATAAGCATAGAAAAGGGATCATTAGTAGTAGTAGTAGTAGTAGTAGTAGTAGTAGTAGTAGTAGTAGTAGTAGTAGTAGTAGTAGGTCATTACGGACCATTAGAAGAAGAGATAAATAATGTTAAACATCTAACATATATTTTTTATGTGGATAATAAGGTCAATTGACCTAATGATCCTAGAAGGGGCATGTTGAGTAAGTAAGCCTAGAAGGATATTTGAGAGGGGTAAAAGGTTGAAGTGAGTTGAATGAGGTGAGAGACAATCAATAGATTCATTAGAAGAGTGTTAAAAGTGTATGACATAGAGTGGAATGAATATATAGAAGAGGGTTATGAATAATAAGTCACCATCATTTATTTGAGCAACAAGTTATTGTGAAGGTGATCAAGCTTGCCTTGACTAGGTTAGTGCTTAGTCAAAAAGGGAGTTAGAGATACCTTGCTCATTAGATCTTGAATAAGTGCGCATGAAGTGGCTAGGTTCGTTCCAAGTCACTTAGAGTTTTGTATACTCCTTAAAATTTGGATCTTGATAAAGGACTATTTGGGTTAGTGCTTAACTAGTGAGGGGTTAGTACTCCTTATGGGCTTGGTGCCTCACTAAATGTTGTTTCATTGATTATAGGATATTAGTCTAAGTAGTGTGACCATGAGTTTTCTTCCCCATGAGGATTTCTCACATAAATTTGGTGTTCATGTGTTGATATCTTGTTTCATGCTTATGTGATTTTTTTTTCATTTTTATATTTTTATGCTAGTTTGAATCATTAAATAATGATGAATGGCATTGAATGAAATGTTTGCACACTAATTCACCCCCTCTCAATGGTTGTGTTCCCAACACTATTGTGAGAGAGGTTTTATTTAACAATAAACTTTGATCAAATTTGAATATTAAAACTATTTATAATGTCTTACTACATAATATGACATGTTGACTAACTGATGGAGCCTTTGAAAAGACTTGGAAAGAATTTTAGAAACCTAATAATGCCCTATTCACTCTCAGACCCTTCAAATACACACTTACAACCAATTAGATGAAGGAGTTTATTTTAAACAATGAACAGAGAAATTTTTTAACTCTAATATATAAATTAGGTATTAATAAACCAATTAAAATATGATTGAGTCATTGGATATCAGAAGATTTCCTTGGAAACCTAAGAGAAGGACAATACACAATCAATCTCCATTCAAATGCTAACCTCTTAAAAATCATGTCCTAAGACAATAATGGTAAAATGTCTAGGTTTGAGTGATAATGTTTGTATGTGTATAAGACTATAGCCATATTTCGAGGTTTAAAGAGTTATAAAATGGAGTTTAAGGATCAATAAAGAGATACATTCATGAAACTCTCACATACACAATTAGTTTCCTACATATTCACCTTCTAGATAGCTACCTATAGTCAACTATTTAGACTTACCTTTAAAAATGTATTATAATAGTGTATTATTTTAATATTATATGAGACTTATTGTATTAAAATAATTTAGGTCAAGATTATCCAAGCAGATTTTGAGGATAAGGATACACACAGTTAGGTTCACACAGTCCTTGTACCTATAGTTCTGCCCATTCATGAAAATGATTGCTTGTTTGAAAAGTTATGATAATATTCAAGAGAATTGATGGAAAATAGGGTGTTTCCAATATGGTTTATAGTACTAATATATCTCAATAAACCTACATAACCAAAAATAATCATGAACCAATAGGGTAGACCCTGTTTAATCCTACATAGTCTTAAATATATACACATACCTATTCAAGATAGTTAGTCTTAAAGATGAAGGTATATCTAGTGAGTTGTGGATGAAAATTTTAAAAAATAGATAAGATAGAGACACTTCAAGATGTTTTAGAACCTGATAGTGAAATAATTACAATTGAAAAATCTATTTCGTCTCAATTAGAGCTAGTTATTTATGCATAGGCCTATAGGGTAGTCTTACAAATTTGATGAAGTGTAAGTGGAATTGGATAAAGCATTGAGACCCTAAGGATAATGATGTAAATATTCACAAAAAACTCCATGAGTGTTAGACCCCTAACAATGATGAAACAAATGAGTGCAAATAGTTAGGGTGAGATTGATAGTATGTTTCACAAACCCTAAGTTTGAGCTAATTGCATGATTAGAGAGACTTGATGAAGAGAGGTGTTTTTAAAATAGTTACATCAAGTCAATATGGATGTCATGAAAATTTTTAGGTAATTTTGTATTAAAACCATTCCATGATAATTATCTACAAACCTCATTTTATCTTAGACCTCATAGTATGCATGGGTTTTACCTGAAAGGTCTTCTTGTTTCACTTGGTATGAATCAGGGAAGATGCATGGTGCATTGTGATCCTAGGGAAAGTTTTTCACGATAGTTTAATTCAAATTTTTGGAATTGGTTTTAGCATTCATACATCCAACTTTATAAATCATCACTATGAAGTTGAAGCACTTTAAGGGTACTTAGGCGAGTGATAATGACTAGTTTGTAGAGATGGAATCCTAAAACACATAAATATCCATAAATTTATTATAAAATTTATTTTAGGTTGTTATAAACTCCAATCATCTCATCCACATGTACTTAAATTATATGGATAATTGTATAGCTACCTAGAATACCCTATTTTTCCATGTTTTTTTAATTTTTAAGAGTGTTATATGAAGGTGAAAGCTTCTAAATCATGGGTTGAGGTAAATTATGACTTGTAATAACTCCTAAAATTAATAAATTTGTTCAAGAACCCATATAATTCACCAACTTAACTCCATTTTATAAGGTAGTCCAAACAGGTTTATGAAGGGCATTTTTTTTCCTATTTCATGGTTTGGCTATAAACACATTGTTATAGAAGCTCAAACTTGACATGTATTTTTTTTCATGGGTAAAGTTAATAAAACACTTCCTATATTTTTAACAAGTTAAGGAAGAGTTTAGAGCCATAATTCACTTTCAAGGGCTAGAGGCCTAATTGGCAAAAGAGATAGGCATAAAAAGTTGACTTCCACTTGGACTCAGATCATGAAACTTGACATGGAACTGCAAGGCCATAGGTGGTCCTAAAATATTCCTTTATTTTTTATTATATTATGTACAAATCTCATGCAAGGAGAAAAATAGAAAATAAAGGTTATAAGGAATGATGCCTAATTAAGGGTTTTGGTAGATAGTGACCTATTTCTAATAGTTTGAGACATAAAAATGAATTGATTTAGGTCCAATATGATTTAATTAGGCCATACATGAATTTTTGAGGATTTGGATTAACTGAAACTAAGTTTTTACACTTGTTTTAAAAATAGGCCTGAGGTGATGAAGAGTCCTCTAGACACCTTGCAAGAGAAGGAGGTGATGTGTCAAGGATAACCTATTGGGATTAGTTTAAATGTTTTAAGAGTAGAGAAAAATTTTAGGATAAAATTATCTAATCACCAATAAGGTGACTTGTCCTTCAACATGTCAAGAAGTATAGTTTCAAGAAGCTAGTGAAGGTGTCAAGAATGCATTTCAACCTCCCACACATTTGGATAGTTGGATCATCTAAAAAAGAGCTACACATGGATTTGGAAGTATGATATTATATTTCCCTAACTCCTCTTCTTGTTTTAACTTACATGATAGTTTTCTATCTTCTCTCTCTTGCACACTTTTTCCCTTCTCTCACACTTGTGATATATATTGATCCACTTTGGCTTAGAAATGTATCCTCTACCTAAGTATGGTGAATGCCTACACATTTTCAGCCATGAAGCAATAAACAATGATCTAATTTACCTTCTCCATGAGTTTTTTTTAATGTGTATGTTTAGTTAGTTGATGTTTCTAAGTGGTAGTTTCTCCTCCTTAGCATGCTATCCTTGCTTGTATCCATATTCAACTTTCAAAGTCTTTTGTAGGTCTTTTGAAGTGTTCAAATGGATTTTTCATGAGATTAATGAGTTTTGTCTTCACAAGTGTCAAGTCATGACCTTCGGTTTAGTCTTCCTATCTTATGTTGGCTTCATAAATCTCCATGAGAAATACTAATATAAGGGTAGTTTTGGAGTAGTGTCATATGTAGATTAGGATTGTGTTGGAAGTGTACTTACAATTGGTTGGGAGTGGTCAAGTTAAAATTGGTGCATCACCTTGTTAGGATAGGTTTGTTTTATTTTCTCTCTCCTTTCACCCAAGCAAGCAAGTAGTGTAGGTGATAATTTATCAAAGACATATGTAAGGATCTAGCCCTTAAACCTATAGGGTTACCTCTATTATAGGTAACCCACTAGCCTAGAGGTAATCCAATGTTTCACTCAATCTAAAGAAGGACTGAACAACCTATTTAGGGTGAAATATTGAGTGACAACATTTTTAACATGCTCTATGGGACTTAAGGTCCAAATATTGGAAGAAATTTTTGGTGTGTTCTTCCACTTATCAACTTTTTGAATCATCCAAGCAAACACCAATAGTGACTTTGAATGCAATCAACTGGTTATAAGTATCCCAAGTAATTATTATGATTTTTTTTCTAACATATTGTGTGTTGATTTGATTAATGAAGTTGGTAGAGATATATATGTTAAGAGTTTCCACTACACACCCTCCTACCAACCTTGTCATGACCCACTTTATATATCTCCATAACCCTATCAATATTTTTATCAACCCTATGAGCCATGGTAGTCATATGGTCAATTTAATATATCAGATTCCTTATTTCTTTTATATCTAATATAATTTAAGGTTGGATCCCAATGATATTTGTGATGAGTTTGAAGGCCTTCAAAAGATTACACACCTTGTTATTTAGTTAGAAGACACTCTTTAAGTAGCCTTACCCATTGATGATGTTCTCTCAAAAGGATATCTTATGCCATCAAAACATGTTAAAGTTGTAGTTAGATTCGAAGTTGATCAAGTGTTAAAGGACCAATAAAATTATGTTGGAGAAGTTGTATATCTTGAAGATAAGTCAAGAAGTGTGTAGAGCACATATGTGTGTCTTGTTATTTATTTTATGTCTAGTTTGATTTTTTTTGTGTTATGAAGGTAAACTAGTTTGTTGTGTTATGTTCAAGGTTTGTTAAGATCAAAAATTGAGTGCAAGAGACCCTATTTCCCAATAGACATTCAAGGCTACTAGTCTTATTAGCATTGTAGCCATGCTACCCATGTAAATTGTGAAATATGTTGACCAAATTTAACCCAAAGTCAAATTTTTTGACCCCCCACAAATTAAAACTTGTCATGTGTTAACATCATGATTTTATGTTCCTTAGGAATCTTCATTTGACCTTGTTAGAGTTTATTAAGGTTAGTTTGAATAAATCAAGGTAAAGTCATATTGAGGCCTTAGAGTAGTCTAGTGTTGTCATTAAGAGATAAAACATGGTCAAGGTGTGTCATAGGTGATTATGGATTCATAAATGTCATGTCATGTCTAAAATATCTTTTAACAATGTTTCGTAAGGTTTTGGAATGTTTGAAGACCATTTACTAAGTTGAAGGGGTTGAAAATGAACTAAAATGTGATTTTTGACTAACTTTGATGTTTGTGAAAATTCACAAACTTAAAAATATGTAATATAACTTTTACAAAGAGCTTGGAGTAGTTAATCAACTACCACACCTATCAACTTGTTAAAAAAGGTTAGTTTCTTGGAGTTCAATGCCACTTTGAAGAGTTAGAGGAATTTATACAAACATGTTCATGTCATGTGCAAGTGAAAATGTTGCAGAGGTGTCCTTTGGTATTATACAAGGATTGAAAGGAAGTTTTATATCTAAAATTTGTAGAAAGTTATTTCTCTCCTCTGTCAACTCCTTCACAAACTCATATAGACAAAAATGGAGTAAATGGTGTGACTAGGAGAGAAAAGGTGGGATCTAAAACTTTGGGAATTGATTTCAGTCTTGGTTAGATTAAAAATTTGGTCATTAATTATTAGATTCATATTTTTATCATTATGAATAATCATTAAGAATTTAAGTGTCCAAAATATGCTAGTCAACCATGATAGGGGTCTTTTTTAGCTTTATAGAATAAATTGTGAAATATTATCTACATGAAACCAATTGTAATATATTATATGTATATAGATGCCTCTCATGAACTAATTCCTCATGATGACATCTATAGATTCTTTTGGAAAGCAAAATGGTTATTGTGAGTAATTTGTAAGTGATTATTAGAATTTTTGTGTTTATGCTTTCTCCAGGTGGTTTGATGATTTTTTATGGTTATCCAATGTTTTATACTCCCTACAAAACCCATTCATGTCATTTAAATCATCTAAATACATTATACAAGTTCAATCTGGTCATAAAACTCCATTCTCATGGTGAACTATGTTTCATTTACATAACAAGTTCAATGATTTTGATGAGTTTGAATATGTTTCATATAGAAGTTTGAGAGTTATATTATTCTATTTGAAATATTTATATAATGATAAAAATTTTCAAACCTCATTTATAGTATTATGTCACCTCCAAAGTTACAAAATAGTGATTTACAATCTTCAGTCACCAACATGACTGTATACAAGAAATTGACTATCTAAACAATGAAGACATAGACTTTAAAAATGATTTGAAGGAGTGAGATGAGTTTGAAATGAGAAATGAGAATAAATATTGATTAAGGTGGGGAACGCTAGTGTCATGATATGGCCTAAATGGATCTCTAAGACCAAAAACATAGTCACACTACCTATAAGACTCTATACACTGGTATTAAGAATAGAGGATGTGAGTTTCTTCAAAAGAGATATTTAAACTTGGATTCAATGAAAAAAAGTTCCCTAATAGGATTTACCACTGTGATTAAAACCATGGTGTAGTTATAAATTATATTTCAAGACCTTATACACTTAGCCAAGCTCCAAATACACACCTATAACCTGTTGTGAGAGAGCTGTGCTTTAATAATAAAGGTTGATCACTTTTGAAGATTAAAAGTATTGATAATATATTAAGACATCATAAAGCATGTTTATTGAGTGATGTATCCTTTTAAAATACTTATAGATAAGTTTAAAAACCTAAGAATGTTTTATGCACACTTAGACCCTTTAAATACAAACCCACAACCAACTAGATGGAGTGTGCTTTGAATAATGAATGGATCAAAGTTTGAACTCTAAAAAATCAATGAGGTCTTAATAGACCAATGAAAATATGATTTATTCATTTTATATCATAGTATTTCCTTTTAAACATAAGAGCATGATAATACATAGTCAATCTCCATTCAAACATTAGCCTCTTGAAAATCTTATCCTACAATAGTAATGGTGAAAGGTATGGGTTTGAATGATAATTTTTGTATGTGTAGAAGAATATAAGAATATTTTGAGTAGTTTAATAGAGTTATAAAACGGATTTAAAGGATAAATAAAGAGATAAAATCATGAAACTCTCACATACATTGTTAATTTCTTACATGGTCACCTTCTAGACTACTACCTTTAGTCAACTATTGAGACTTACCTTAAACAATGGATTGTTTGAAGATTAAATGAGACTTATTGTATTAAAATCATTGAGTTAAAGATAATCCAAAAATATTTTGAGGATAAGGATACACACATTCAAGGTCACACAGCCCTTGCATCTATAGTTATACCCATTCATGAAAATGATTACTTGTTTGAAAAGTTTTGAGAATATTCATGAGATTTAATTGAAAGTAGGGTGTTTATAATATGGTTTATAGTAAGAATATATCTCACCAAACCCTTAGAATCAACAAAAAGCATGAACCAATAGGGAAAACCTTGTTTAATCTTGCACAGTCTAAAATTCATACATAAGCCTATTCAAGACAATTAGTCCTAAAGATGAAGGTGTATCCATTGCATTATGGATGAAAATTGGAAAACATAGAGAAAATAGATACAATTCATGATGTTTTTGATCTTGAAAGTGAAATCATTATAGTTGACAACTTTGTTCAGTCTCAAATAAAGCTAGTTATGTATGCACAAGCCTATAGGGTAGTCTTAGAAATTTGATGAAGTGTAATTGGATTTGGAGGAAGCATTGAGACCCTCAAGATAATGATGTAAATATGCAAAAACACTTTCATGAGTGTTAGACCCATGATAGTGATGAAATATGTTAGTGTAGGTAATCAAGGTGAGATTGATATTTTATTTCACAAACCCTAAGTTTGAGCTAGTGGCATGGTTGGAGAGACTTGATTAATAGAGGCATTTGGAAAATAGTTAGAATAAGTTAATATAGATATAATGAACCTTTTGAGGTCATTGCAGACCAAAAATAGTCTAGGAGAATCAACTACAAACCTCATTTTCTCTCAGACCTCATAGAATGTCTTATTTTTACTTGAGAAATCATCTTGCTTCAGATGGTACATATCAGAGAAGATGTATGGGACCTTGTGCTTTAGGGAAAGTTAAGAATCATAATTTACTTCAAATTTATGGAATTAGTTAGAGGATTCATACATATAACTTTATGAATCATCTCTAAGAAGTTGAAGCATTTTTATGCTACCTATGAGAGTGATAGTGACCAGTTTATAGAGATGGACTCAAGCACATCAAAGGTCACAAATTTATCCTTAAACCTATTTTAGTTTGTTTTAGACTCCATGTATCTCATCCAAATGTACTTCACTTATAAGGATTATTGTATAGACTACCTAGAATACCCTATTTTTCATGTTTTTTGAAAGATTCCAAACTATGGGGTGAGGTAAATTGCTACATGTCATAACTCAAAAAATAAATAATTTTTTTTAGGAACCCCTAGAAGTGATCAAACCAACTCCAGTTTTTAAGGCAGTCCAAATAGGCTTATGAAGGGCTTATTTTTTGGCCATTTCATGGTTTGTCTATAAGCACATTATTATAAAATCTCAAAATTTACATGGATGTTGTTTTTTTCATAAATATATTTAATAAAACACTTCATAGAGGTTTCACAAGTGTAGGAAGATTTTAGCTCTAGAATTCACTTTCTAAGGCTAGGGACCTAATTAGGCCTAATTGGCAAAAGAAATGGGAAAAAATAGTTGAATTCCATTTGGAATCAGATATTAAATTTGACATGGAACTATAAGGGCATATAGGGTCCTAAAATATGACTTTAGTTTGTTATTATCTTCCATACAACTCTCACACAAGGAGAAAAATAGAAAAAATGCTATAAGGAATGAGTCCAAATTGAGGGGTTTGGTAGATAGTGACCTATTGGGGATAGTTCTAGGCCTAAAAATGAATTTATTTGTGTCCAATATGATGTAAATAGGACATTAACTAAGTCTGAATGATTTGGAGTAACTAAAACCAATTTTTGACTCTTGTGTGCAAGATAGGCCTAAGGAGATAAAGAGCCCTCTAGACACCTTACAAGAGAAGGAGGTGATGTGTCAAGGATAACCTATTGGGATTAGTTGAAATGTGTCAATACTAGAGGAAACATGTATGAAAAATTTATTTGGTCACAAAAAATTCCACTTGTCCTTCAACATGTCAAGAAGGAGACTTTTAATAAGCTAGTCAAGGTGTCAAGAATGAATTTCAACCTGCCACACCACTTGGAGAGATGAAGAATATAAAGGGGAGATACACATGGATTTGGAAGTATGTTATTATATCTCCCTAACTCTTCTTTGATATAAAAACCATAAATCATAAGTATGTTGTTAGTATGTTAGGGAGGGTTCCAAAGCCTCCAATAAATCAAAATCATGTAATAACCATAAGGGAGTCCTAATTTTTGATATTTTAATATGATAATAACAAGTAAAATAAATTTAATCTAGTGCTCACAAAATCTTGTGGCACAAAGTGGGGGTTAAAAATAATAAAAGTAAACATGTATAAGAGACATATACTCATATCAATGTATATAGAATCCAAATGCATGGAAGAGAAGTACAAATTCATATATATATATATACTCTTACAAAGGAGGAACAAAGTTAAGAATACTTACCTTTGAAGATGAACCCATCGAGCATCAATCTCGCCCTTGGCCAAGGTGCTTCAGAAGAGGTTATTATGGTATGTAAGGATGACAAAGACAAATTAGATCTAGGATACATAACCTATAAATTCATCCAAAATACACCTCCACAAGATAATATCCATATCTCAAAAAAAAGTATGAAACCCTATGTTTGATATTTAAGTAGAATGGTCAATAAGGAGATACGTGTTCACACTTACTTCTTCCTCTCTTGTCTAAATAATGGTGAAATGAACTTCTATATATAGGTTAAATTGACTCTTAACCCTTCCAAAAATCCTAGCTGATAGATTCAACCTAGTCAACCTAGCACAATTTCATACAATTATTCACTAGGTCATGAGTTAGGTCAGCCAAAGCCCAAACTAATTCCTAAGTGAAAATTACCCAAAACTATACAGGGTCAACCCAATCGACCTAGTATAGTTGATAGACAAAAGGGGATTAAGGTGAGGAATAGGAGGATAAAATGTAGTAAATTATTAGAAAGGGTATAATAGAGAATAACAAGCTTAGGGATAATGGTTTTTAGGAGAAACGTGTGTAGATAACAAGTAGGAAGAGGACAATAATCCTATGAAAGAAGTAATGGTCTACCCACCCCTATCCCAATGCACCTATTAAGGCATGCACTCAGAGAGATTGAGACTCTATGGTTTCCTAAAAAATAATTTTTGTAGTAAGTGATATTTTTTAAAAAATATTATGTGTATACATATGCCCCACTCAAATCTCATCACATGTCACATGAGTACAACATGGGATGGTGCTTTAAGAATAGAACACGATAACACATAATGTTGATGTTGTGTAAGATGTAGTAAGGAGAAAATAATATAAATCAAAGGACAACATTGAAAAATTCATACCTTTACTTATAGTGTTATAGATAAATAAGTAGATTGCAAGAGAAATAAAGGTATCTAAATGTGAAGAACATTAGGCAAACCTAGAAGTTAGTGCAAAAAATATCCAAAAATTGAACGTTTTGGAATATAAGAATATAGTATTGGAAATGATTCTCTACATCATCATGATTCCAAAAAAATTTACGGTTTGAAAAATGGATGAGTAAAAACAAATATATAATAAAAACAAGGAATCTGATAGAAACGATTTGAAAGATTAAGATTTTTGAAAAGTGATTTAAAATAGGTTAAAATGAAAGTAGTTTGTTATTTTTGACTTGTGAAGGAAATAAAAAGATATTTGATGGATAATAATGAGCTAGGATGGCAAGGAGATGATAGGCTAGATGAGAGGGACACCCAGTGATAGTAGCATGTGCACTATAGGTAGGCAACTGAGAATATTAAGATAGTTTTTGAATAATTTAGTGATTTTAAGTTTTTTTTAATAAATTTGTAATTTAAATCATTTTAGACATCAAAATGAACTCAAATCAGATGATAAGGGTAGGAAAAACCATTTATGGAAATGGGTTGGAAGGGTTTGGGGAAATGACTGTCAAAAGGCATTTATTTTACAAAATATAAGGGGTTGATAGGGAAAAACAACTAGGTCAACCCAGCCAATGTAGTAGGCTAAGATTGTCAAAATACATACTACCATCCCAATAGGGATGTGTTGACATAGTATGTTTTCCAGAAAATTGACTTAGGATGTTATTGCTAACCTAGTAAAAAAGACATTATGACAACTTAGCATTAAGAGGGGAAAATAGAGGGGTTGACTTAGATTTTTTAGTCAACCAAGTCAAAATAGGGAAATTTTGGTCAAACTATTGTTTGACCAAAGGACCAAAATAGTATAAAAATGCATTCAATAGGCCAAAAGAGTACTCAAAGGGCCTATAATGATCAAGTGAGGGCTAAAAGGGTTGATTAGGCTAGAAATAGGTTTAATTTATTAAAAATAATTAGATTAAAGAAATTAAGCTTGTTTTTTATTAAAATTTTAAAAAAATGTATTTTGATTATAAATGACATAGAAGATCTAAAACATCTTTTATTTTTTACTTATTATAGGGGCATCCAAGATTTTAGAATTTGGTGGATGCATCATGGATTCTACACTTATTGGAGTGCTTATCTATAGAGGATAGATCTAGATTGATCTCATTAGGCCTAAGATGCATAGTAGACATGTATCAGATACTACTTAGTTTAGATTTGTTAGTCATGTTCTTGGGAGCTTGAGAATGATTAACTAACACCTTTAGGTGGGAGTTGGAGGGGGATACCAAAGAGGTGGGTATCACCTTGGTGGATGTGCATGTCATCTTAGGAATACACATAATAATGACACTTATGGTCATAGGAGTACCTGATAGTGAGTAGGAGAGGAGAGCCTTAGCTATATGGGTGATGGGCTCAAAGATAATATACCCTAAATTGAGGGTAAATATGTTTGATATATATACATCATGGATTCTATATATTTGTAAGGCTATGATAGGGTTTGTGATAGTATGGGTGATGTGTCACAATTTAAATGGTAAGGTACCGTTATTTATGATAGCCTTGAGCTAGATGATATTAGAGAAGAGTGTGTTATATGACTTGGGATATATCATCTAGGTATAGCTTGTGTATAACATGTATGGGATGTTGTTCATAGGGTAGAAGTTAGTGGTAATGATTATATTATTGATAGCATGGATATATGAGAGGTTTCCCAAGTATCAACTAGCTAGGTTGCCCCATGCAAATGATGATAGGTTACCTTAGGTTTAGAGATAGAAACAAGACTAAGTAGCATGGGCCATACCCCATGTGCTAGTACTATGGAAGGTAAAATGAGTAGATATTATATGGAAACCTTATGGGAACATCACTATGATATGTCCTAGCTAAGAGATAGTGGAACCAAATTTGGTATGGATGGAGGTAAAAGGGCACTATACCTGATAGATGGAGTTACATCTAGTGACATGATTACTAAGATACATGGGATTGTCCTACCCATCAATGTTGATAGTTATGACCACATTTTGGGCCTAGAATGTGCAATATCCATAGGTGATGGGAGAATTAGGGACACTAATTATGAGGCTAATGCTTAGGATAGATTATAAGAGATCATGGACTAGTCAAGAGTGATAGGTAGTAGAGTAGGAGGATATAGAGGTAGAGGTAATAATACTAGAGGTAATACCACCATCTCCATAGAAGGAAGAGTAATGACCACTATGGACATGACATCAATGGAAGTAGTAGGAGAAAGAGATAGTAGAGACATTAGACATCTTAGATGACCCATTAGATGGGCCAGGTCAAATTTGGACTATAGAGGGACCATCTAGGCATAGCCTGAGATGGGCATGTGTGGTGTCTCCAAGGTTTATTTTTAGAAAGAGACCTATAGATGAGGTTATTAGAGGTTATGCAGATGGGGAGACTATGCTTGGTAGTCACACAAATGGCAAGATAGTAATGGCTGACCCATAGGTAGGTAGTAAAATATGGTTAAAGTTTGCTTTAAGCTATTTGAGATACAATGGAGACAGATATGTTTTGAGATATATCAATGATCTAATATCTATCTATTTGGTATTTTATAGATGTTACAAAGGATGAGGAGAATAGATGGGGGTACTAGTGATGGGAGCATTCCATGAAATCCTAGATGAGACATTAATGTTGTGACTCTAATACACTGGAGGATCATAGGGTACCATCTACCCGAGCTCAAGAGAGCTAGTTAAAACTAGTTTGAGAGGATATAAGGTAATTGTGACCACATAGAGAGGGGATGAAACCAACAATAGAGGTGAGTATAGGAGATTCATAGGTATGGAAAGACTTGGTTGAGGAGAGAGTTTTACATTTAGAAACCCTAACATTGATGTGACAAGTATAGGTCTAAGAGAGAATGACACATCTAATGACTGTAACCCATATGACATAGGTACAAGAGAAGGAGAGAGAGACACATATAGTGACCTTAGTCTAGTTGTCATAGGTGCAGGCTCAAGTGGCTCATGTACAAGGGAGGTATTAGGATAGGGATTTTAGATAGCCTCTTTACATTGTTTTGTTTGGAGGATTCAAATCAAGGCATCTATGGGTAGTATGGCTTGGGCACAAGATGGGGAGGTTAGGGCCTAGCTATGGAACTGGAGCTTTATATATGGTTGTATTTTGATATTAAAATGCATGATATATAGAGATGTTCCATTTTGGGATTTGGATGTTGGTTGTATGTGTTTACATTATGGTTGTGTTTATTGATGCTTGGATATATTTATTTATAGTTCATAAATTTAGTTGTTGTATATGCTATAGGAAATATAAGAGTTGTGGTTTATTTTATAGGATTATGTAGAACACATGCATGGTTAAAAAGAAATAGGCAAAAAGGACTGGTAAAATATAATCAATAAAAATGTACTACACACTATCCCACATTGGGAAATGTGTAATAACAATTAAATGACTAAGTATAAAGAACCAAAAATGTGGTAAACAAAATGGTAAAAAGTGTTTATTTTTAAATCAAGCAAAAAATTAGTATTATATTAAAACAAGTAAGATCACATTAAATCACATTGGGAAGTATGAAAATAATGTAATAAAGTTGAAATTATGTAAAAGAACAAATATTATAAAAAAAAATAGACTAAGTTATTCAATCACACTAAATCACATTGGGAAGTTTTAGAGAAAAACAAAATTGGAAAAAAATGGTCTTAAATTTATCACACTAATTCAAGTTAGGAAGTATGAAAAATTTAAGAAATGGATGGATTCTTACATGCAATTAGAAAATAAGAAGGTAAAAGTGAAAGATAGATGAAGTAAACATAAAACATACTAAATAAAGCAAGGAAACATGTCAATGATGTGTAAATTCATAATCAATCACATATTATCTCATATTTGACACATGTAATTGTGATTGTGACTTGGATTATCATAAAATTTTGTGACGAAGGCCAGGTCCTATCCATGGTCTTACATTGTAACTCACAAAGGGAACACCAATGAGGTGGAATAAATGGAAAAAATAGGAAATAAAATATTTTGGTAATAATAATGTGAAATTATTATAATTTTTTAGGAAGGCTAGGTCCTATCCATGGTCTTACAATGCAACTCATAAATAGAATCCCTAGGGGAGTGATCAGTGAATAAAATAATATTTCTCAAGAGGAAATATGAGGAATGTAGGGAATGTACAAATCATAATTTAGGCATCTTATGAGAAGACCTTAGGAGATAGGAGTCTTACTAAGGACATGAGAAGATAGTAAGTGACTAATGACCATCAATGTACAAAGGAAACATATTTTCTATAGACACAAAGATTTTTAGGCAAACAAGTATTCTACTAAGATCAAATTATGAATGTAGATTGGTATAAGAAAATTAAAATGGACCTAATTTCCCATGATGTGTTCCGTAGTCCTTAAAACCCATTATAGAGCTATTAGTCTATTGCAAAGATTAGGTACTTGCATGAGAAAGTAGGTAGCACTAAAAGACACTTTTGATTATCCTTTTCTAATCTAATGGCATACCACACCCTAATGGACCTCAAATCTATCCTGAGGCCAATTATGGAGTTTGAGATTTGACGAGAAGAAGGAGATGTGATTTGAATCATGTATTTTAGTATGATTTGACTTTAAAGTGCAAAAAGTAAAGTCACCATGTAAGATAAATAAGAAATTAACATAATATCAAATGATATAATAAGTATAAAAAGATAATATTGGATCATACGTCCAATCCAAAATGAAAATATAATAACACCATGCATGTGTTCATAAATACTAATAGATTTACCCACACACATTATCCATAACATTTGATAAGTCTCTATGAAGCTGGATATGAAATGTTGTTAATGTTTTGTCTATCTTTAGTGAAAATTAGAAAAATACTTCTTATCTAATCTCCTCAACATAAAAATTAGGAATGATGGATGTATTGTGTTGAGGAGGGATAGTATGCAAGGAATGATTAGAAAGATGCATGGGAGTAAAATCTATGGGAGATGTAGGAATCATCATTGAGGAAGTATCCATAGGTGAAGGATTCATGGGTAGAGAAATAGAAGGTGTTGAAGGGACCACAAGAGGGATGGAACCACTAGAGGTGGAACCATGGGAGAAGAAGGGGGAACCTTCTTTCAAGAATAACCTATGAGAGGAATGGTATAAGGGAATAACTATAAGGTGATATTTAAGGTATTATTGAAGGATGAAACAATGATTAGTGTGGTGGGTGCCACATTGGTGCCAAAGACAACACACCTCTCCATAATTAATAATATATTTAGGTAATACCTTTGGTGGAGGTAAGACTTTTTCTAAAGGCTAAGGGGTATAAGGATGAAAAGTATCAATATATTATCATAAATGGATCTATTAAGGGAAGGGTGGGGTCTATACAAAGATAAATAAGGGTTAAATGCATCTCAAGGATAAGCAAGCTATAGGGGTTAGGGTACCTATTAAAATGGTAAGGCCCATTCATAACATGATCCATAAGCATAATCCTATGATGATCTTCAAAAAATAAAGGGGTCAACACCATCTCTACCCTATGAAAAAGAGGAATAATGCTAAAATTAGGAATTATAATTAATGGAATATGGGAAGAAGCATGAAAGGCTAAACCAAATAGGAATGATAATGAATAATCTCATCATCACAGGCTTGAAAAAGACTACCTAAGAATGGATCATCTACGATGTAGCCATTATTATAGTCAGTTGTGTGAATATCAATAATATATATGGGAATGAAATTTTCATTTGATGAGGTTTGATGAATAGAATGCCAAGTCTTATTGAAGATAATGGGGATATCATCACAATAAGGTTTGCTAGAATAAGGTTGCATTGAAGTAAGAACTTGAGAGATGAGATGGGGTGAGAGATAAAATTTTTAATCTTTACATTGATCTCATCAGGATAATCATCATTGGAATCTAAGATGTTAGGGTGAATATTCCTAATGAGCTCAGGATGCCAATTATAACCTTGAGTTGAAATGATAGGAAATTTAAATCATTGAGACTCATAGAATAAAACACTAGGTAATGATTCAAGATTAGGAATATTAAAGACACCATAGTCTTGGAATTATTAAAAATTACAAGGGTTAGTATCATCCTAAATCTTATATATGGCTCCATTGTGTGGTAATTTAAGACATTGGTAGGCATAACAAGTAACTACTCTCATATGATGAGTCCATGACCTACCAAGCAAGATGTTATAAGACAACAAAATGTTAAATATCATCACCTTCACATGAATGATGATATGTAGGATTGTAATGGGGTTATAAACACAACCTAAAGGATTAATTTGCCTTTGATCATATCCTTGGCATATGCTTCAAGTGGATTTTAGATTACATTTAGAATATCTAAGGGTTTTGGTAAAATTGAGAGAGGTAACACAAGTTCCTAAACCCTCATCAATCAATGCATGCTTGACTTAGATATCACCTATTTAGATGCTAATGAATAGAGGAGGATAATATTCATAAAGTATAATATCATTGGGAATCATGGAAGTGATGGGAAATTTTAAGGAAAGAAAAATATCCATTGTTTCATCAACATGGATGGACAACTCTTCACATTGGCATAATATGCTATCTTTAGATCTAGATAAGGTTTCTTCATGTCCTACTAGGTGAAGATGAGGGATATTCATTTTGAATAAGATTTAAATAATATGGTTTCAATGATGCAGATAAGTCCTCATAATCTCAAGAAATTAAATGTGGGATGGGATATTAGTGAGTTCCAAGATGGGATCCTATTCATTATAACCCATAATAATATTGTTATAAATAAGTATATAGTGTTGAAGGAGGTCCTCAAAAGGAGGAGATGAAGTGCATTGAAATTTGTGTTGATAAGATGGAGAAGGGTTATAACAAGGGGTAAACTATGTTGAGAAGGTGAAGTAGTTGATTCAGGTGTAGGTTGAGAGTTGGTAAAGGAATTATTGAGAGAAGCTTGATTACCATTGGTGTTAGGTAAATATGATGGAAGTATGTTATAAATAGAATGGAAAGTGTTATCCAATGGAGGAATTTTAATTGCATCATTGAAAGTTATAAGATCATCCTACCCCAACTCATTTAAGTGAGTTAGGTAAAAATCTTAGATAACACAAAATATGTGAGATAATAGAAGGGTCTGGATAGGTTTTCAATCAATAAAAACAACCACCCTTCCTATATTAGTAATATTAGCCACATTTCCTTTAAGATTTTGGTCAACAAGAATTTATACATTATTATTGGAAGGATTGGGTTTGTCTTGGTTATCTTGATTAGGTTGGTGATTAGGAAGAGGGTTTTTATAGATAGCCAAATGAACATTAGCTTGATTCAATGCTTGATATTTAGTATTTATTTCATGAGCCTTAAAATCAATGGTATAAGTTTATTAACACTTATAAATGATATAATCATGATCAAAATTAGGACCAAGAATAAAATCCATATCTAAATTATGAAGCTACCTACAGGTCTCATGAGAATGACCCCAACTAGTGTGAAACCAATAAAACTTATTGGGATCAAGTTCTTGTGGTAGAGACCTAGGTAGGCATTTTAGTAATTCATCTGAGGATAAAATATTTTAAAAATATATGTTATTAGGTGAAGATAAATGAGGATTGGTATATCATTGATAAGGGGGAGATAGTTCTAAATATTGGTTAGGAACAATAGCTTGAATAATGTGAATGGTGTCATAAGAGTCCATGACACCATCATTGGTAGCATTATAATTTTTGTTCTTAAATAAGAAGTGAGTACCTTCAGAAGGTTGAAGTTGCTCAAATTGACACATAAAGAAAATTTGACATTTATCTTGGCCAATAGTCTCCTCTAAGGTATGTGGAGAGAGAGTAAGGACCTAATATTGTAACTTGGGAAAAAAGCATTGGTAAAGAGATGAAAAAGGTTATTATTGGATATGTTATATTCAAATTTGTTAGAAAATGTTTTCCACTATTTAAAAAAATCTTGGGAATTTTTGTTTTCAAGTTGTTTACAATTTATAAAATGGGTGAAAGTATTTTTAGGAATATCACTAGATTGGAACTCTTGAAGTAAAACATTCACTAAATCTTCCAAACTAGTAATAGAATGAGTTTTAAGTTAGTTTTGCCAATCTAAATCATCACCTATGAGAGTTTTGGCTAAGATATTGGTAGTGGAAAAAGTGTTAAATTTCACCAAATCCTTATAAATATTTCCAAATGTTTATAGATGAAGGGTAGGATCAGTTGATCCATTGTAAGAAATGGTAGGGGTGATACCTCCTATAACAATATTGGCAATTTGAGTTGTAAGAGGCTAATTTTGAAGATGATTAGTTCTCTTGTTGACCCAAAAAGGTTCAGGGATGAGATTGCCATGGGAATATTGAATATGAGGTGGGGGAACATTTTGATTATGCATTCCCCAAGATGTTGGTTGAAGATTAGTTTGAAGATGGAGAAGGCAATTTTGTATTCTCATCATTTGATTTATATTATGACATTAAAAAGTATTCATTTGATTAAGTGTTTGTAACAAGAGTTGGTGGGTTTGATTAGAATTGTTAGTATTACTTGAAGCATTAACATTATATGGAGTGGTTTGGGTACCACTGTTGGTGTTGATAGGAGCAGAATGTGAGGCACTAGTGGAAAAATTTGATTATGTGGTAAAAGCTGGACTAGTGAAGGGATGAGAAGAGGAATGACTAGAGGCATGATTACCTTGGGTAGTAAACAATGCACTAGTGGAAGGATTAAGTAGATTGGATCTTAGGAAAGGCCCACTAGATATAGAACCTACCATATTAGTGGATATACTAGCTATGAAGGTGGAATAAGTCAAATAAGAAGAGGTCATGGTATGAGAATGGGTCATAATTGAGGGAAGAGGTTGAGAATCAAATAAATCCATGTGAGAATGTGGGAGAAGGTGAATGAGGCTCTTCAACCTAACCACTCTCATGACATGGTAAATGGTAGAATGATCCTTTCCTCAATGTTGTGGAAATTTGGAGATGAAGAAGATAATTTCAAGGGTATAATCTAATTCAGGTTGGTCTTCTAGTGAGAAGAGAGGATTATGCTATGAAGAGGTATGAGGAGGGGTCCCATAGTTCATTGTGTGAGTAGATATATGAACATTTCTCTCATACAAGAGAGGAGCCATACTCTACTTATGGGAGACCCTGTGAGTGTTGTTAAAGGTCATCATGTATGTTTAATTCAACTCAGTAATATCTTAAAATAGAAAGTTCATTATGAAGGAGAATGACTAAAAAAGGTAAGATAGATGAAAAAATATGGAAATAGGAAGTAGTGATAGAAAACTATACAATGTCAACTAGGTTAAAATAAAACAAAAAATAAGGCCTAAAAACTCTACAGAGTTGATTGGGTTTACCTAACATAGCAAACTAAGGATAAAAAAGTATACATGGTCGACTAGGTTGACCTAGCATATTATATAGGAAAAAAACATAGTTTGTATGAGACTATGTCAATAGAAATGATTGTGTACTGAGACAAGAATTTTTTTACAAGTCTTTAGGAAAGTAAGAAATGAAAGGAAACAAATAACTAATTAGATCAATGGGGTTGATCCCATTGAGACACATAACATAAAACGTTGCACCAATGTTGGATAATACAATTTTTTACAATACAACATAAAATTTGAGTAAAGAGCAAGCAATCAACTTAGAAAGTAAAATCGAACTAAGTGGTTAACCTAAATATTTTTAGATTATTAAAGTATAATTTTAGATGAGATAGGAAGTTTTTATAAGAAAGGAACAAGAAAATAATCCAAGGATAGTATTAGGATGTTTGGGCTAAAAGGGATATGTATTGGTAGTGGTACTAGCTTAGTATTAGGGCCTTGCCCCTTACTTCACGTATTGTAGTGATAAAGGTGTTGGCTGCTTATCCAAAATATACCATTAACCATGTGTTTATAATTGGCCAAAAATCCAAGTTGGCTTCGCCCTTGGTGATGAAATATAAGTAACTAGGCCTTGGGTAGATAATTGTTAAAATGTTTTTTATGATTTTTTGATTTGGTAGTATGTGTATAAAAGAAAAAATAGTGACACTAAATTTTATATTTTAAAACCACCTAATTAGACTATGTGATCTATTCTAAACATGTAATTAAAAAGAAATGAAACTGTGAGATGATTACTAGTATATAAGTGTTAATTCCAGCTTTGAAACACAATATAGTGGTGATTTAGTTGATAGTATATGCAGAGAGTAAAAACTAGGGTTGATAATGTCACCTCTATAACAAATAAGAAAAAAGTCCAAAAGTGAACTACTTCAATAGAATCGACCTAAATTTCTAGACAACACAGAAAATACATAACTACATTGACAAGGTCAACCTAGTTGACTATATAGAGGCAATTTTAAAGACTACAAACTATGAAAATTAGAATTTTAATAAATGTTAGAAATGATAAATAAGGATAGAAAGTAACCTAGGTGGGTTGGAGGATGCATAAAAAAATAAGATTATTGTTGAAGAATCTTGATTTTTACTTGCCAAGTCTACTAATTATGTTGATTGGGTCGACCTAACTTTGTGGAAACATGTTGATAGCCTAAAAATATATAGGGTCAATTAGGTCAACCTAGTATGTTAATTTTGATGCCTAAAAATGTACAAGGTAAACTAGGTTGACCTATTAATCTAAACTAAAAGTCTAGAAAACCTATACAAAAATAATAGAGTCTTATGGATACAACTATGTTAAACATGTGCACAAAACTTAGTACTGTGTCAATACAATCAACCTAGCATCACAAAGATATGAAAAATAAAATGATGAAATAAGTGAAGAAAAACCTACGAGGGTTATATTTACATCAGGTTCACCAAAATGTATGAAATTAGAAATGAATCATTTCTATAAATCAATCCTAACTCGATAAAGATACATCATACGATACACTTTCAATTAGGGACACATTTGTTAAGTGGGAACATGAACAATATGGGTATCCACTAAACCAAATTATGGGATATCTTACCATAATAAACCATACTATGGAATGTTTCAAATCCTCAAGTCAAGCACAATCATGAAATAACCCTAAGGGAGTCTTGAGTTTTGATATTTCACTATGCTAATAACAAGTAAAGTAAATATAATCTAGGGCTCACCAAATCTTGTGTCATAAAGTGGGGGTTAGAAATAATAAAATTAAACATGCATAAGAGACATATACTCACATCAATTTATATAGAATCTTAATGTAAGGAATATAAGTAAAAATGCATATTGATCTACTTTTACAAAGGAGGATCAAAGTTAGGAATACTTAGCTTTGAAGATGAACCCGTTGACTCTCAATCTCTCCCTTGGCCAAGGTGATTCACAAGAGGTTGTTTTCATATGTAAGGATGAAAAATACAAATCAGATTTAGGCCACACAGCCTATCAATGCATCCAAAAGACTTTTCCAAAAGACAAGATCCATATCTCTAAAGAAAATATGAAACCCTAAGCTTATTCCTCAAGTATAATGGTCAATAAGTAGATGTGTGTTCAATATTACTTCTTATTCTCTTCTATAAATAATGTTAAAATAAACTTGTATATATAGGTAGATTTGACCCTTAACCCATTCAAAAATCCCAACTGACAGGGTTGACCTAGTCAACCTAGAACAATTTAAAAAAATTATTCACTAGGTCGTGATCTAGATTGGCCAAAGGCCAAACTAGTTCCTAACTAAAAATTACTTGAAACTCTATAGGGTCGAACCCATTTGACCTAGTAAAATTAACTAAAAAATGGGATTAAGGTGAGGAATAGGAAAATAAAATGTAGAAAATGACTAGAAAGGGTACAATAGAGAAGAACATGATTAGCGGTAATGGTCTACCCATACCTTTCTTGGTGCACCATTTAAGGTGTGCACTCAAAGAGATTGAAACTCAATGGGTTCCTAAAAGATATAAAGTGTTAGTAAGTGATAAAATTATCAGTAAGATGGAGAGATAGATCATTTAAAGAGGAGATACATATGGATTTGGAAGTTTGTTATGATAGTTCCCTAACTCCTCGTCTTATTTTAACTTACATGACACTTGTCTATCTTCTCTTTCTTGCACACTTATTCTCTTCTCTCACACTTGTGTTATATATTGAGCCACTTTATCTTAGAAATATATCCTCCACCTAAGTATGGCAAAGCTTTGAATAAATAAAGAATGATTTGTTTTACCTTCTCGATGAGTTAGTTTCAATGTTTATGTTAAGTTAGTTGATCTTGCAAAGTGGTAGTTTCTCTTCCTTATCTTGTTGTCCTTGATTGTAACCATATTCAACTTTGAAAGTCTATTTTAGGTCTCTTGAAGTGTTCTAATGGATTTTTCATGAGTTTAGTCAGTTTTATCTTTACAAGTGTCAAGTTATGACCTTGGGTTTAGTCATCCTTGCTTATGTTTGATTCACAAACCTCCATGGGAAATACTAATTCAAGGGTAGTTTTAGAGTAGTGTCATATACAGTTCAAGCTTATGTTTAAAGTGTTATTATAGTTGGTTGGTAGTGGGTAGGTTAAAATTGGTGCATCACCTTTTTAATATAGGTTTGATTTATGTTCTCTCTCTCTCTCTATCTATCTATTTATTTTCACCCAAGAAAGCAATTACTATAGGTGATAAGCTATCAAATACGTATCTAGGGAGCTAGCCCTTAAACACAGAGGTTTAACTCTACTATAGGCAACCCACAATCCTAGATGTAATCCAATGTTTCACTCAATATAGATAAGGCTTGAACAACCTCTCTAGGGTGAAATATTGACCGAAAATAGTAACCTAGGCCTCCATTTGCCTACCATGGTTTTTTACCTATTTTAGTTGTGTTTTAAAAAACCCCCTTATTAATGTTGCAATATTTGATTAAAATAAATTAGAATAATTGTATTATTATTAATAGACCTAGTTAGGGTTATTGTACCATACTTATTTCCTAGAGGCTTTCAAACCTTATCCATTAATGTTGCATGCTAAGTGCTCCTCCAACTATGCTAAGCAAATCTAATTGTTCATGCCCTGATATAACTAAGTATCCAATGGGTTTTATTTTATTTACCTTATTTGAGTCTAGATCTATTGGGTAAGCTAAGATTTAGGTATCTCTTAATTTGTTACATACATTATGATGAACACAACATGAACTAACCATTACTTTTTCCTCATTCAACAAACTATATAGATTTGAGTTGATACCATTTTATTTTTTCTAATTTTTTATAGACTACGTCAATGCAGGTCAATCTAGTATAAATTTTGTCTATTCTTAATAAAAACTAAATCCATGTAGGATGATGAAATTTTAGTTATCTATGTATTTTTTAATACACTACATCAACATAAGTCAACCTAGTTTAATTTTCTAAATTTTTCTATTAGAAAACTATATCAACCAAGCCTAGTCTGGTTTTATCTCTCTAATTTAGTTTTTTATATTCCTTATATTTCCTAGAAATGACATCAAACTAGGTCTATCTAATCTAATTTTTATGTGTTTTATAGTAATTTAAATTGATGTAGGCCGATATTGTGTTAATTATTTATTCTTATAGTAGACTATCCTAATGCAAGATGATTCAGTTTTTGCACTTATATATTCATTATCTTCAATCACCCAACTACATCAACCCATTAAAATCTACTTATATTTTCCAAATATATTTTTCCAATTATATCAACCTATATGGATATAGTTTTTTATCTATATATTCAAAATAGTACAGATCAAATTAGTTTAGATCTGTACTTCAAAATTTACATTATGTCAAAATTAACTCTTAAACAATCAACTATATCGACCTAGTCTAAAAAAATTCTAAAATTATATTATTTCATGTGAAAAATACATTAACACTAGTCTATTTTTTTATTTTTCCCTTTCTTGTTAGTAAACTACATCAACCCAATTTGATCTAGTTTGTTCTACCTATTTTTAGTTGTTTTTACATGGACTGCATTGACCAGTGTGGATATTATTATGTATTGTCTGATAACTACATCAAATTGCACTGATATAGTTTTGTATGTTTTCATTTTTAGGATAAACAAGGCAAATTAACTTTCATTTTTAGTAATTAATCAAATATTTACTTTTAAATTGATTTTTGTAGTCATATAAAATGCCAAAATTTATAGTTTGAGTGTGGCTTGTGACACCCCATCCATAGGTCCTTTTTACATATTCTTGAGATCCTTATAAACACCTTTTCAATCATTACCAATCATTTATAACATTCTAAAGTGTCATTCCACCTCAGCCAAATATTATTCCCCATGCCAATCCTATTTTTATAGTTCTCAAGCCTATAGGATAGGATCACCCCATTTGGACTATAGTGTTGGACCCTAAAGTGTCCCATTTTTGGCAGTCTTATCCTTTTGCATTTTGAGCACCAATGGTCATTTTCATCCAATACTTATCCTTAATTAGGTTAGCCTAACATGAATACATCTAACCCATGACCAATTATTCCCTATAAAATCTTGCTCAAAGCTCATTTACAAGGGAGGTAACTAATATTAAAAAAAAAGTTAAAATAATAACAAATCACTAAGGCAAACTTCCCTATTCCTTGCACACAATCATCCATAATAGATAAAAACCTATTAAAATCTTTGTAACATTCTCTAGCCACCTCAAACACTATAAATTTTATATTTTCATTTGTATTACACTTTTGCACAAAGCACACTAGGTGAGAGAACTACATATGGCTTGATCCCTCTTTATAGTATTGGTATGTAGGCAATGTGCCCATACAAGTGGTGTGCATTATACATTCATTAAATATTACATGTTAAACCACCCTATTCCTCAAGTGATTCAAATATCATTTTATCAAACATGATGGAGGGTTAATGTTTGAAGATAAAATTAGCTCCATAATGAGTTTCATCAATAACCAACACTCAATTTTTCTTAGGCACACTCATACAGGTATAACATAACTACCCAAAAAGTTTAAAGTCTCTATGATCAATTTGGACAAGAGAAAAAGGAATGGATACTAGTGTTAGACACTAAAGCTTCCACTTTGTAGTGGTCCTATCATTTCATCGAATGAAAGCTAGATTCAAGTTTATGACACCCTCCTAATATTACACAACCATTTTCAACCTCTGTATCATCCATCTCTATATTTTTTCTTAGCTAAGTTATATTTGTTCCCATTTATTTCTATTTTTAGAAAGGTGAAAAAGACAAACAACTACACAAATCAATATTGTATTTATTATTATATTCTATACTGGTTTATTAATCTAATCACTTAACTAAAATAGGAATAAAAATCCATTATTCCCAAATAAGTTAAATCATTTGGTGAACCTGACTTACTTCATTTGTGCACAAAAACCATAGAGACCCCGAGCAAAAATCTTTGATAATTTTAGAAGTACTTTTTAATTTTTTCTTGCATATATAAATGAGAATTTCACAAATAATTTTTAAAAATTCATCATAATAATTTTAAAAATCATTTTATTTCAAACCCTAGTTGAATATATTAGGTCTCTTTGGTTCTTAAGGTATCACCTTACCATATAAATCAGTTTCATTCTTATCTTATCAAAGAATTCACAAGTTTTCCTTTCAAAGAACTAAGATGTCTCTCCTAGGTCTAATGATGTACATGAATGCATAAATTTTTAATTCCTTAATGTACAGTTTTATCATATGCCTTGTATGCCTAATTGACTTCCTTCATAAGCAAGAACACATGCATGTTGTTCCTTTTATTGATAATCTTTACCTATATAATTTTTACACCTCTTTCCTCACCTCCTTTGGAGCGTTTATGTCATGCTGAGTCATGTTACATGGCCAATTTTTCTCTTCCCCAAGTTACTACCCATTACTAGAGAGCCCAAATAACATCCTTTTTTCCTTTATAACCTCAACCTATTGATTATCTTCACTCTCCTCCTATATCTACTACTAGACCTAAACCACTAGTAGATAATATGGTTAGATATATTACTCAACATGCCACCATGCCTCCTACCCTAGTTACACCACCACCCTCCTATTCCCTCTCATCCTGAGCTCAAAACCCTCTCTACATAGTTCCAAGTCATGCTAGGTCCTCTTCATTATAAACTTACTTAGAAAACCTTGGATACATGTTATGGGGGCAGTTCCTTCCACTCATCATTGATGTGTCAAGTTCCTCCATGAAGGATATATATACACATGCCCATTAGATAAATAACCATTCAAATATTGTAGAATTATAGTCATCTTCAACTATTTTACCATATGGGACACCTACACCTCAAATCATAATTTAGTCACCACCTCATTACATTTCTCTTGACCAAATACATACATATGAGGTAGGAAAGACTAGCACATCTCACACTCTTCCACTTATAGTTGTTTCATCAACTCTAGATACTTAGCTAGTTATAACAACTTCAACCATTCTAGCTACTCCATCAGTCATAGTTCCTACACCTTTTACATTTATGTAATCACTGATAACAATTTCACTAGTCTTATTAAGTTTATAGATACATCTCTTCAATCAGTCATAGTCACTTCGCTAGTTACAAATACTCTCATGTCACCACCATCTTCCCCTACTATAGTTGATGAGACTCCCATATCATATTTATCCCTTGTGGTAAATTTTGAGTTATCATATATGCATCATGTTGATATAGATTCCTAGGCTACTTTAGATGATGATATGACACCCATACTCACATATGATTATTTGTGTAGATTGAACTTTACACCAGTTATCTAAGGAGAGTATCAAGATGACTCTAAATCCCTCATCACACATCCTACATCACTCTTAGCATCTCACACTACACTCTTAGGATATACTCTACATTTATAGCCATAAATAAATCACTTGGCACATATAGTTCACATGGTCACCTCTATGGATATAAATCTACTTATTCAGATTCAAGAAGGTAGCACATAACATCAACCATAGATTATGCTATAAATGTTACTTGATCATATATTAATCACACTACCTATAGTGTGACATAGATCTATTAGCAGGTTATCATGGTAGGATGGTCACCCATTTTTGTCTCTTTTATATAATCATAGGCCATGACATAGACTCATGTATAGTTTTAAAATAGAGATTGGATAAACTACAGGTTCATGATGTTATTCATATTATATCAACACTAGCATCGACTTCAACACTTCCACCGAAACCACTTACTACTAGAGCTAAATTCCCTAGAGGAGAAATAAAATCTTCAACACTAGAGAAACCCTAAGTTTACCTTTGGTATAATGACACCATTATGAGTGATAGATCTTTGAATACATAAAGATCACAAATCTTACTAACACCTGAGGAGATTGCCACCATGTATACATAACCTACGGCATATGATGATACTTATGATGATGATATTGAGGAATTTATTAATGGATGTGATCCCTTCATCTCCATCCCTATTGGGGTCCATCCTTGAACCCTTCATCCCCTCCATCCTAGTTTTTTACATTATTCTGTACATATTATTTTACTCACATTATTGTACATAGTTTCTTTATGCTTTCTTGTACATAATTTCTTAGATTACTTATACATAGTTTATTTTCACTTTATTGTACATAGTTTCCTTATGATTACTTGTACATATATTATTTCAAAATAACAAAAAAAATATAACATGTAAAAATACAAAAACATTCAAACAACTCAAAACACCAAAATATTTTCAACTATATCCATTATCCATGCTTTACATTTCTACTACCATGATAGACTTACATTTTTTTATTATATGTTATTGATTGTCAATTTATTTACATTACCAAACCTCACTTGATTCTTCTTTGAGTGTGTGTATTGACACCTAGATCCTTGATTGCTTCACTCTACCCATTAAAGCGGCATCCTACTTTCACATTCGAGACATACATTAACATATCTACCCATCAAGGGCATCTTCTACATGACTACACCATCCAAGTTATGTCATTACAATACTACACACTATCATTATCATATTTATATATATTACTTACCAGCTTACATAGATTATTCTATTAACACTCAAAGTATATAACACTTGTGTATTTCTTAACATCCACCTAGTCTTGTACTACATGTTTTACATACTTTCACTTCTTGATTTGATCAGTTATATGTGATAGTATTTCAAGAATTTACATGCCTTCCTTTCTTTCTTTGAGTAGATATATGTGATTGCATTTCTTAATTCCTATTTTTTACTTTTTTTTGCCTTAGGACATTTGCCAATGTCCTTTGCTTGTACTCTTGTATGTGATTGTGTCCCTTATGCCAATCTTGTTAGTTTGTAATTATATGTGTATATGGGCATTTGAACATGCCTTGTATGTTTTCTTTTTATAGTTTGAGTGACATGTGCCCATGTCCCTTATTTGCATGGGTCCTTGGCCTCTTTTGTATGCTTCTTGATTCTTGCCTTATGTGTTTATCTGATTATTTACTTCTTAGTTGTTTGTAATGCCATGATCCACATCATGCATTATCTAGCCTTCTTGGATGCCATTATGGACATCATACTCTATCCCTCCTTGACAACTAACTATATTTCTAGTTTTACTTCAGTTTATTACACATGTTATTACATTGTTACATCTATCTAGGCATACCCCTATTGATCTAATAATTTATAATACAAAATATGCTTTATCTTGAGTCTTCTTTCGGATTATCATTTCTATATCATGTATTCCATATCATAACACACTTGCAAGGATATTAACTCTAAGGATAGTCATTGTAAGGTCTTCATTCCTACCCTCAGAAGAGGGGGAAACAAATAGGGGTTTTGTCATAGAGATAAAATCCCTTTACCATTAAAAATTAGTTTTTAGAACAATAATTATAATTTAAAACATGTTGAACATATGATAAAAATAGTGACAAACACAAAATAGTCATCAAAAATAGTAAAGGACAAGAGAACCCCATTCAGACTATAAAACCATGCAAAAAAGGGTCCACCTTTTTTTACTCCTATATAAATATCTAAAAATCCTTAAATTTTAGAAACAAATAGAAAGGTAAGGTCAATTATAGTTTTGACAAGTACATTATAGTTTAGATTGGGTATTTTTAGTATAGTTTTACTTAGATTATCCAGATATAGGGGCATCATGCACAGTATGATGGTTCTCACTTCCAATTTTAGATTGGGTAGTTGATATAACTTCCAAATCAATATCAATGTTATAGACACCAATGATCGGAGGTAATGTGCATTACACATTTGCCTTATTTTCTTTCCAATTCATTGCATTACAAATATATTCCTAGTAGTTGCATGACTTATTCCATTTGTAGGTGGTTGGCATCATTTCAAAGTGGCTTTCATATAATCTTATTTCTCAATTTTGGAGTGGCTTTTATACAAGCCTAATATCCACCTTTTATAGTGGCCAAGATTGGTCTAGTTCTCATTACACATTAGACTATCCATGGCACATTTTTATATTATAGATCATTCATGGGCTTCATGAGCCATCTCATATGACACACATTCATATTTATATCAATTCATAGTTCAAACTTAGTGGGAAACATTTTAGATAAAGGGCTAGCTAGACTTTCTATTCTTTATCCACATATATTAGAGGGATTAGACACACAATCCAAACATTGATTAATACACACATGATCACATAGCTTCACTACATAGTGGGTGATGATGGAGTCAAAGGGCAAACCTTTGTATTCTTGAGCTATCATTAGAGAATTGGGCACTCAAATCCATTCATGATATTAATCTTGGTATATCACATACCCAACATCACTTAGCATCACTCAACATCACAATAAGTTTTATATTAGTTCACATACCCAATGAGGTGTATTCATTCCTTTCTCTTCCTCTCTCTTTTACCCAACCTTTATACATTCTTATTTTAGACATAGCATGTCTGGTAAGAACTGATCTACTCCTTATTTTATCTTTCATATTTATGCTTTAAATTATGCTCTCTCTCTATGCACACTCAACATCAAACATCTTTGCAGGCTTCACCCTTGCAGGTAAGTTTAGGTACGTTGTATATTTTTTCTTTATCCTAGTATTTCACTTTGTTGCATCACTAGAATAAATGGGGGGGGGCATGTAGTCATATAAAATTTTGAAATTGGTATTTTGAGTGTAGCTTGTGACACCCCCATCCATAGGTCATTTTTGCATGCTCTTGAGACCCTTCTAGACACATTTTTTCTCATTACCAGTCATTCAAAACCTTCTGAAGGGTTATTTCACCTTCACTAGATAGTATTTCCCAAGTTAATCCTATTCCCTTAGGTCATGAGCCTATAAGAGAGGAATTCCCCATTTGGACTATAACATTAGACCCCAAAGTGTCCCATTTTTGGTAATCTTATCCTTTTTCACTTTGAGCCCCAATGGTCATTTTCATTCAATCTTTATCCTTAATTAAGTCATCTTATCATGAATACATCTGACCTATGACCAATTTTTCCCTATAAAATCCCACTTAAAGCTCATTTACAAGGGAGGTGACCAAACTTACAAAGCAAACAAGAATACAAATAAATTACTGAGGCAACTTGTTTATTATTTTTACATAATTTCCCAACATAGTTTCAAACCTATTAAAATCCTCATACCAGTCCCTAACCACCTCAAATATTATGAATTTGGCATTTGCATCCACATTACACTATTACACAAAGCACACTAGGTGGGAGAACTACATATGTTTTGATCCCTCTCCAAGGTATTAGTATATAGGTAGCATGCCCACACAAGGGGTGTGGATTGCACATTCATTAAATCTTACACACTAACCCCCTCTTCCTCAAGTGATTCAAATATCATTTTATCAAGCACGATGGAGGGTTAGGGTTTGAAGACAAAATTAGCTCCATATTGAGTTTCGTTGACAACCAACACTTGATTTTTTGTAAGCATTCTCACATAGGATAAATTCAACTACCCAAAGAGTTTAAGGTGCTTATGATCAATTTGGACAAGAGTGGAAAGAATAGACAATAGTTTCATACACCATAGATTCCACTTTTTGGTGGTCCTATCCTTTCACCAAATGAAACCTAGATTTAGATTTACGACACCTTCCTAGTCCTACATAACCATTTTCAACATCTATATCAACTATATTAATCTCTTTTCTACCTAATTAATATTTCTACCTATTTATTTCTATTTTTGGAAAGGTTAAAAAGACAAATAGTTAGATAAATTAGGATTGTATTTATTACTATATTCTATACTAATTTATTAATCCAAACCCTTAACTAAAATAGGAATAAAACTCCATTATTCATAAATAATTTAAATCAATTTAATATTTATTTCCATTCAATAGAAGCTATAAATTGATTTTTGCCTTTATTTTTTCTT
This sequence comes from Torreya grandis, assembly GCA_037957365.1. Taxonomy (NCBI): domain Eukaryota; kingdom Viridiplantae; phylum Streptophyta; class Pinopsida; order Cupressales; family Taxaceae; genus Torreya; species Torreya grandis. Next base: position 321,913 of record JARHVA010005393.1, on the reverse strand, counting down.
TGATTAGTCTTCCCTAGAAACTATGTTCCAAAAGTTATTAAACTACTTAACTACTACCTATTGAGACCAACACGCCCCATTTTACTAAAAATAGGGAGCCTATTAACAATTTGGATCATTCACCCTAGGATATACCTTACCTTTGGTACCACAAGACTAAAATCCTCTTGTATGACTTGAAAGGTTTAGAAATCATTTTAATTGACAATAAACATTAACAAGGTACTTTTTAAAAATATTTCATCAATATATATATATCATTAATATTTATAATGATCTAATTTATTTAAAAGGTGCTCTTACGATTGGTTACATTCAAAGATCCAAGGTATGATCCCTTAAACTCAATCAAGGTTATTTAATTGATGTTTTTTCAACCATGGTATAAATTTAACTAGGTTGAAGCTCATATTTGATACTATGACATATCTTAATCTCAAATTTTAGATAAAGGTCCAAGTTAGAATTCATATTCTAAGTTTACTATTATAGACTTGTCCCTTTTATTTCATCTTGTGATTTGCTAACTTTTCAACCTTTTTCCTTTATTAGGAATCTGATGTCAACTAAACCTTAATTGACATGTGGAGGTGTCACATGCATTAGTCACTTGGCTGCATAAATTTTTGGACTTTATCACATTTCTTTTAGCCTTTGAAAACTAAGCAACCCATCAACACAATTACATCATGCGACTTGGCACTCAATCATAGCATTTCAAGTTATCTACCGCTTATCACTCAATCATATCATTTCAAGTTCACAAAGAAGTTACAAAGTCTATAACTTAGTGACCCAATAAAAGTGTGCCACTTAACTCTCATTCATGCCACCCCCCCAATAGCTAAGGTGCAATGTTCAATTTCAAAAATACTTTGATTTCATGACAAGATGACATTTGATACTTAGTCTCTCAATCTTGGGTAGCTAAAAGTGACATAGAAGCCACCTAGAATTTGGAGGTAATGAGATGAAGACACATGGACTAGTGTCTCATGGTAATAATGCTATCAAAATAAGCCATGAAACCCAAATATAGAGCAATCAAATCAAAATATGACACTTGGAAAAGTGTGATACATATTGGGTCCATTAAAAATTCCATACAACAAAGTCACATGATAACTCAAACCAATGAGAGCTTGCCACTTAGAAAAATAGTAGAGGTTTCAAATCCACATCATCAAAAAGATGAAATGGGTTGAACCATGTAATATTTAGAGTAGAAAAATATAATAAAAATATGACACTTGGTGAGTATCATGCCATCCTCCTAGGTGATTCAATATTCAAAATAAAAATCTAAAGTACCCAAAAAGGTGCCAAGTGTTGGATATGTGTCAAAAGGTAGTATCTAGGTGTCATACATATATTCATAAAATTATATTTGTACATGAGAATTAAATATTAATGGGGCTTGTTTCAGTGGATATAAAATTGATTGACTTCACTAAAAATGTCAAGCCTATGATAATAGGCCATGTGGACAAATCAAAGGTAGTGATTGGTAGATTCCTCAAAGTAAATTTGTTGAAGTTGTTAGAATAAAAATAAAGAGTCAACATAGGCTTTAAATCAAGGAAAAATAAGATAATTTCCATTTATGACTCACATCATTTGGTTAAAATTATAAATTTTTAATTTAAATATTACCATCTCAATGTATTAGGTTCACATTCAATTGTTATTTGCTAAGAGTTGTGAAGCATTATGTGAATTTCCTAATTAATTTGGTGCATTCCTCCACCCATAAATTGATCTAAAATCTTGTTAGTCATAAAAATTGAAACCATATCCAAAGTTAAAACATTCATAGCCATCAAGTAGGAGCAAGTTCCATTCATCTACTCTTATGTAACAAATATCATCTTCTAAGACACCAATTTCAACTCTATTACATTGGCTACCAAAGATAAACACTATAATGACTTATTCTACCATGTAGAAAATACTATGGACTAAGACAATGATGATGAAGAAGGTTAAAACAAGGTAGAGGATATGTTAAACATTATGACACTTAAATTTATAGGTTTGTACAAGGCAACATCTAACCCAAAAGTACTGCCCTACTTAAACTTAGTCTACCACATGTTTCTTCAGCCTACATGTGTTAATAATATGATTAAATATTTGAATTTGGGTCAAGACACTACTTTCATAGTGGGGTTATCCTTTTAGGTTTACTATGATCTTCTAAAACTAGAGATTATATTTAATAAAGAAAATATGACTTACTATCTCTAAACACATGACATCAAGGAAGTTTTGAGAGACTGGGCTAAGAACTAGGGGAAGTTTGTATGCAAAACAAAAATCAGCCAAATCCCCATCACCTAATTTAGAAAAGAGCATGAATGGGGATGACTATGATAAATCATTTACATAGGGCCAAAGACACAAGCCATGTATATGAGAAGTGGGTTCCACTTCTATCTATGATAATAAATTATGCAAAGACTCCCCCTTTGGGAGAAATTATATCTTGTAACCTAGTAGCACAAATCAAGAAGGTTATGGCCAACTACAGGGATCATTTCTACATGATGTCTTACCTAGTGGATGTTATCTATGCCACATAAAAGTTCCATCAATTCACCAATTAGGACCCCAAATTGAAATGTATTGTGCCTCATACCTTATCAAAGGTTAGAGTGTAAAAATATAAGTAGGAGATGAGTGCCATAATTTAGCACTTATATCTTATAGTTTATAGGGCAATCCATGAAAGGCCCATACCTAGAGTATCAAAGGAAATTAGAGAAACACTGAGCACCCTGGGAACCTACTAGTATTACCTAGATTGCATAGTGGTGAGGAAAGTTGGAATCAAAATATCCCCCCTCAAGCTATCTATATAATGCTAGACAAGCTAGCTAAATAAAAATATTACTTTTTAATTTCTCATAGGGGTGGATGGACTGTGTAAGAATAAAAAGAGAGGATTGGTTCATCCTCAACTATCTAACATTCGCTATTTTTGGATTGAAAACTATAAATTTGTTATTATTACTATCAATCAAATGCCCACTTTCAGTTTAGAAAGAGATGGCAACATGAAATGGGACCCATAGCATATAACATTCAAACATTACATCAAACATAGGGTAACTTTGAGCATTACCTACCATAATGAGCCAAAGGATGAAGATACATTATACATCAACACCACCAATGATCAAGAGGTAAATTAGAGATTGAAGGATGCTAACACTCCTCTTGTTAAGGGAAAGTTGAAAGATGTAGTGTTCTATTAAATTTTCAATCCTAAATATGCTTAGGTAGGAACATCTACAAACATAGTTCATGTTGTTAGTGTTGAAGAGGAAATACCAACTGACCCTCAGCTTAGTCAGAGGATATTACAATAATTTTATCCTAGTTTGGAGAAGGGAAGAGTTGAGACTAAAAAACATACTAATCAAGTTTATATTTTAGCAACAATATCCAACATCCCATCCTAGGAACACAATTTTACCTCAGTGTAGGTAGAGCCTTTAGTGGTGCCTCCTTCATCTTTAGTTGATATAGTAACACCATATACTACAACACTATCAATGTCTACCTTAGAACTATCTCCCCTACTTCTTATCAAGGAAGAACTAGGTATTAATAATTAATAATGTGTTTATTTGACTCCCATGTTTTAAGTAGCCAACCCTTGGGTATATTTTGTGAACCCCCAACCCCAAATCGCATGAACCTAATGCCCCATAAAACCCTCACTATACCTATGAATAGGCACAAAACTATCAATTTTCCCACTTTTAACCCTTTTTTTGTGTCTTCCACTTTAAAATTATTTGTGATGGCCAATCTCCCCCTAAGTTTTTCCCATGCCCATGCCTAGGCCTGATTCTTGACTACCAAAGAAAAGGCTTGCTATTTTTAAACCCTAGGTGCCTTTGTTCCCAACTAGTGCTTCAATTACCACTAATTATTCTTCATCTTTAGAAATGACACTTTCCACCTCATCCCATAATTCTAAATTTGTCTTTGTCATCTCCATAGTTACTTCCCAAACATCTAACTTTTAGGAATTGACACCAAATCATCAATTACCTCCATCTACTCAACCTTAGGGGGAAATTATAGATAAATCATGGGTAAAATAAATTCATTTGGCCACATTAGAGAGGTAATATTTGGTTATAATGGACCCTCCATAGGTCTAATTATAATTTGATAAGAAGTTTGGGGCAATGAATAGGTTGACCAAAAAGAAGCTATCTCATCCAGATCAAACAATTGTATATGAGTCTATAAAAACCCTATTTGAATTGACGAAGAAGAAAAGAACTAAGCTTGAATAGAAATAATAATATGAAGAGGGACCCCTCTCATCTCTAAATTCATATGGTGATGTAGCCATAGAGTTAGTTAAAGGAATGCAACAAAGAAAAACTAAACTAGAGAAACAACATAAAGCCACATTGCTAGAGGATACTATCACCAAGTTGGAATGGGTGGTTGAGGTCATGTCTGATACATTGAATATTATGTCATAGTATAAAGTGAAAGGAGATGGAATATATAATATTATCCTTAAGGATAGGATGTATGATATCAAGGTAATCAAATTGGTCAAGTTGTTTAGAATAGAGAAATTTAAAGACCTAAACTTGATACCCTTGGAGGATTTGAGAATTTCTCAATCCTATATAATTGGATTAAGGAAGGCCTTGAGCTAATGGACTAATGACATGAGATCATTGGGCCAGTATCTCATCCATCTGAGTGAAAAAGTTATAACTCTACTTAAAGAGGCTAAAATAACACACCTTGCTAGCAAGGATGGCTCCATTGTCTGCAAGGATGCTTTCAGATCCCAACTATAAAACTTCATCATCAATTTTAGGAAACAAGTTATGGATAATGAAGTGATCTTTGGGAAATATATTGTATAAATAACATCATCTACAATTCAAAGAATATAAAATGTAGTGGTGATTAATGAGGCTGTATGACCTCTCTTAAATAAGGACAATGCAATGGCATGTCTCACCATCTAATTATTAAAGGATCCCATTATAGATTTGAAATTGATTGACACTGATTATAGGAAATGCTATAAGGTAGGGAAAGGGAAGATAGAAGAGATAAGAAAGCAAGTAACAATCCATAGATGGTAACTATAGGACCTTATTCCTCTTCAGACCCTCTTGGAGTTTTTTCTTCTTTAACTACATTGGGAGCTTCATCATCATCCACACCAGTAAGATCCCAACATAACATCTCAATAGTGAGATAACCATTTATCAGACTTCTTTTCTTTGATGAATTTCATGTTCTATTTATGATCAATATATTTTAAAATATTCCCTCATTAAATAGGGTATATTCTTTAGATTTTATAAATACAAAAAACTTATGTCTAACTGATAGATGTCATGTACTCAGTTCTTTTGTAACTAGTGCATTTGTCTTAGGCATGAAAAGTTCCTATATATAGGGATTTATTTTACTTCAAAATATATATTTTTGAAATTAATGAAAATGGAGAAAGTAATTCTTAGAATTTGTTCACTATTTCATTACTTTCATATTTTATTGTTTATCAAGCTCTGGAAATAGTAGATGGTCTCATTTTTCTAATGGTTAAATTTGATAGTAATGTTTCAAATTCAAATTTTTAGTCTATGTTTTCTACTATTCTAAAAAACTTGTTTATGTATGATTTGTTTCCCTTCTACTCTACAAAAAAATATGCTCAAGGAAATTTAATGTAGGTAGCTATTTTAAAGCATGCTTTTTAAATATATGGATTTTATTTACCCTAGAATCACCACTACATTTACGGTATTTTGAGTCTAGCATTAGAATCTCATGAATGTTAGTTTTATTTTCAATATTATTAGAAATAAAGGAAATATGTTGGTATTTGTTATTTCAAGGTAGACCTTCTTTTTTTCTCTACCCTACTTCCTTTTTGAAACTTTTAATAAAAATCACCTTAGATTAATGCTCACTATAAATATTCACCTATTTGTTTAATGTTTGGGAAATAAATTGGAAAAATATTAATCAATTTACATCATCACAATGAGAAGAAATTTTAAATTGATTGTGTCATTACTAAGTTGCTTGTGTCCGTACAACATGGTCTTCTTTCAAACTAAATGTGGTGGCCACATAATCATTATAGTAAAACTAAATTAAGCCCTAAGGTCTTCCAAGAACTACACAATAAATTGTGATATATTATTCCTATGTAATAATTACATCCTTTACACATATTTACATCAACACTACTACATGGTGTTCTATTTCCAATCCTTGTATGTTATTTACAAACATCATCACATGAGGGCATTTCCATAATACTCATAGCCATAGTTTATAGCTAAACATAGAGTTTAGTTTCCAAGTACCTTGAAGTATTTATAAAAGACCTAGTATTCCCATTTTTATTGAAAGTTAGGAAGATATTAATTTGTCTAATTCTATATTACATCAGTTAGTGGTTAGCACCACTGATTAAAAGGAAACTCAAATAAACTCACTTATTCTTTAGTTTCAATATTCAACTCTTTAACAAAGGTTCTTAGATTCACTATCTCATTCAATGACTCAAATGTTATTTGATGATATTATGTTTCTTATCACCTTTTACATGCTCATTATAGTCTCTTTATACCCCTCATTTCATTCACAAACCCCTCATCACTTCTTTCATAACCTTTGCAACTTCTTTACTTTAAGTAGACAATCTTAGTAGCCTTTTTTAGGCAATTTTAAATAGTATAGCTTAGTAAAAAATAATTATAAAATAATGGATTTTATTGACACCCTCTATCATTTTTCATCTATATATGAATTTTAAACACCAAAATATACTTGTAAGACACTTTTATATCTCCTTTTAGGTCTATGTATAGGCCTAATTAGGCATTCATTACCCTGCACTACACATAATCTTATATAGCTATAAATTACCATACCTATCCAATATAAAAACCTTCATAATATATTTAAATGTACTTTGGATAATTTTAACCTATTGAAATGCTTGGAAATTATAATTTTGTCTTGAAACCCTAGTTTGGGGTTGACAGGGTCTGTGTGAACTAAAGAGGAGAAAAATTGAAACTATGAATACTAAAATACCTTTAAAGAAACGTTAATGATTTTTAAGGGTCTATTAAACTCTCATAAATTTTTATCAAATGTTTTTTCTCCACCATAATGTTGTTTTTGCACCTATAACACTTGATCATTTCTCTAACTATGTATGTAAACATAGTCTGCAAGGTCCAATAGCATAGTCTTACGGTTTTATGTTTCAAAAAAAAGATTTAAACACTGTGAAGATTTTATAAGATATTTAACATCTTATCATACCTTATTTAATCACTAATCACTCCTTTTTATGACTTTGCTACACATATTCACAATGCTCTATGTTTTGACTATCTAAGTTTATATTGTCTCAATAGGGTTACATTATCTTGTAGCAAAGTGGTGTGAAAACAAAAAATGAATTTCATAAACACATTAAATAAAAATTAAATGGAATCACCAATTACATATCAAGCATAAAAAACATATCATTATTATTTATTCCTTTGTTGAACATTCTAACATAGTCTTTTGCCATGAACATATAGAGGAAATAGAGTTGCAATCACTTCTTTTCAAACCTGAGAGAATCCATTCATTATTTATTGGGTCTTAAACCCTCTCATACATGAATTCATCATAAAAAAATGATTATAAAACAAAAATTTACCAATTTTTTATTAACTTTAACCACCCTAACCACCTATGGACCTTCTAACAGTCACTAACATGCAAGTTTACACCTTGGCACAAATATCAAACTTGATTTTACATACAAATGTGAATTAAAATCCATGTATGGAAACATGGTGTATTAAATTATTATCACCTATAATTTGACACCTTGATGACTCCTTCAATGTTCAAAAAAATCCTATATGATGTTTGATAAATTCAAAAAATTAAATTATAAAAATTGGTGAGAAAGTACCAATTTGAAATTATAACCTACCTAGACACCTATAGACACTTGAAAAACATTATAAGTGTTCCCTAAGACTCTTAAAATACATCAAAACAATATAAATATTCTAATTTACCATAAAACACTTGATCAAAGCAAAATTTGTCTAGACAAGCACAAAACATGTCATCCTTATAATCATGCTCCTACATCATACTACCGAGGTGCAAAAGAAAATTTCCAAGAACATTTTGTAAAATTTTATTGGCCTCCTCCTACTCATATATCTCTCATTCTCACTCCAATAATTCAATGTTACATTCTCTTGGGTCCCAAGGTCTATGGGTGACACATAGACCTCTGTGTTATTTGACCAATACTACCTTGCTTTTTCCTTTGAGGATGGCTTCCTGTATATTGATCTTCAACCTGCTCATCTTCAAAATATTAGTGTTCTCCTACAAAAAACACACACATGTAACACAAAAGCTAATTATAAAAACCTCCTTATCTTCTTTGAAACCACACTCTTGGACTTCCATGCTTATCTTTCCTGTACATGGATATATTGCATGGTGTATTGTTTCTTGTTGTTCTAACTTCTCTCCTAAAATACTCTCAACCTCTTTAACCTTCGTATTCTCCTCTTTTTACTACTCACTCTTTACCTAATCAATCATTTCACTTATCATAGTCAACTCTCATATCATTCGAATCTTCTCAAAAAAGTTGTCTAGATACTACATGTTACTTATCAATGACAAGTGATGGAATAAGTCTAAAAACATCTTCTCTAATTGTCTATTTGAAAATAATTGATCATTTTGGGCTACTTTTAACCTCTCTTTATTACTTGCATTTAACTACTTATAACTCTTGGTAACTGTTGCACCTTATTCTCTTATTGCTTTAGCAAGTTGTTTTACATTGTCTTCACCTTGGCTCTTGCTTTCAAATATCAAACTTTTGTCCTTAATGCTATAACTGACTTATTTTGGAAATTATTACTTCTCTCTAAGCATCATCACACTTCTTGGTGTCTCCTTCCAAACTTGACTATCTTTCTATGGGTTTAGTGTGTGATTGATGCCACCCTTATTAATGGTGTAAGTGTTGGCTCTCCCATCATGCATAACCCTCCTATCGCATTTCCATGGTTTACTAAGGATGATGTGGCACACATCAATGGTAATTAAATCACACAATATTATATCCTTATATCCACTAATATACAAGTCTACATAGCACTATTCATTCATTAGAACTTGATGACTATTTTCAATCCAAAAACCTTTGTATGTACTTGGATGTTTGTTACTTTCTAAGCATATTTTAGACACCATCAAAGAATACAAAAGATTTTACATAATACCATTACCAACTATGAATTTGGAAAACTTACCTTTGATATATCACATGGTCTTGAATAATGTCTTTATCTATGGTGGTTCTCTATCCTCATGTTTGGTCTTCAAAATAACTCTCCTCATCAACAAGATCTCCCCTATTTTAGGTTCTTATGCATAGTTTGGTAAGGAATATACACTCTCCTCCTCTTTCTATTCCACTTGGTTTTTACTCTCACTTGAAGAGAAACCTATTTGAATGTTTTCAAGAGACTCATATGACTTATGTACTATAAATTTGTTGCATTTGAAACACTTACTAGCAAACCAATTGTTACTTCTTCCTATAACATATGATATTCCACCTATGTAACCATAACCACCTATAATTATTTGATTTAAACTCTCAAAACTTTTTCCAATCTATTTATTCTAACTTTACCATTGACTTATATTACCTAATTGTCCTCATCTTTCTTGTTGGCCTCTATCTATAACTTATACCACCTCTACCTCTATTGTTTTGAATTTTACTTCTATCAAAATTCTCCTCTACCCTCAATTAATCTTGATAGGCCTCCTAAAATTTTCTAGGTGACAAAATACTTATCTCATATTGAATGACAAACTTCAAGCCATTAAGGTACCTGACAACCTTCTTTGCATCCTCCTCTATGGGTCCTACTCGAATGGTTAACTTGTAAAATTCCTCTATGTACTCTTTTGATATCATGTCCTTTTGTTTTATATATTTTATCCTCCTAAACAAGTAGGTTTGATAGTCCCTAGGCATGAATTTGACTTTCATCTTGGCCACCATTCTATCCCATCACCTTATTTTCTCTTTTCCCTTCATTCTTCTTTCTTCATATATGCCATACCAACATAAGGATGAATTACCATTCAAAATTATCACTAAAAAGTTAACCTTTTTGTCTCATTCACCTCTTCATAATAAAATAAATTATCCATGGTTGTGATCCAATCAACCAACTCTTCCACATTAACACTACCCTCATACATGGGCACCTCCATCTTGGGGTTTGATGTCACTCTAAGGATTGATCTTATTAACCTATCTTTTAATCTAAATTCATCTCCTTCCTATAATAATTATTCATGATTAATATCATGATCTCCCTCACTTACATCACCTATATTCATATATCTTCTCTGAGCTAACTCCATGGCTTGTAACCTTACCTATATGTTTCTCACTTCCATAACCAGTGCATCAACTGCTTATATCCTTCTTTTGACTATTTTTCTCCTCATCCTATACTTTTCATGTGTCCTTCCTACCTTGAATAATATCATAATCTATGATACTAAATGATGGAGAGGAAAATCAAACAAGGTCACTTACTCTTTGCTTTCAATATTCAACTCTTTGATAAAGGTTCTTAGATTCACTAACTCATTCAATGACTCAAAGGTTTAGTAATGGTTTCATGGTTCTTATAATATTTAACATTTTTATTATATTCTCATTAAACCTATAATTCCATTAATAAACCCATCATCACTTATTTCATAACATTTAAAACTTCTTTCCTTTAAGCAGATAGTCCTAGTAGCCTTTTTAAGGTAATTTTCAATAGTATGGCTCAGTATGGGCTTGTTTTTAGAAAATAATGGATTTTCTTGACACCCTATATCATTTTCCACCTATTTTTGAAGTTTAAACACTAAAATATACTTTCAAGACACTTTTATATCTCATTTTATGTCTCTATATAGACCTAATTAGGCCTTCATTACCCTGTAGTTGGACTTTTCTAGCTTTTATGATAAGATATGGAGCTAAGGTAACCATAAAAATACATCCCTTGGAAAGGTTTCATATTTAACAATATATAGAGACAATAAAAAAATAATTTTGTGATTATAAATGAAAAATAAGGTGTCATGGGTGGTGAAGCATCCTCTCCTCTTGATGGTATTTCTGATCTTTTCCTTGATGAGTATGGTACTCAAACATATGAGCATGATCCCTATACATCTATAGAAGAGATTGATTTTAGAGCCTATTGTGTACATGAATATAATAATAATAATAATATACCCCCACTTATAAATTAATATCATGAAGTAGAAGAGGTATGCCCTGCTTTGCCTATTCCTCCTCAAGATGAGCAAACTCATCATGATCCTTATGTTGCTTATAATCAGTCCTCTCCAACTTATACTCCACCTAGTCCATATGATTTCTCTCCAAGTCATCCGATTTCAAGTTTTAAAAGGATTATTATTAGTTAATAATAATACATGTTAGATATTGACACAAGACATGATTGTAGTCAAGATATCCCTAGTGTTTGTATTGAGATTGTAAGGGATGCTTTGGAACAAGTTAAAAGGGAGTGGATACCCATAGAGAGTGATAATTGGTCAAATATTACCTATGAGGTGCTTGAGATTTGTGACCTAATTTTCAATATTGAGGAGAGATTTAGAGCTCATGAAATAAATTCATCTTGGTAGTCTCAAAATGCCCCAAGTTCTTTGTCCATTTCCCAAAATTCCTCTTCTTAGGATTCTATCCAAGAGAGCTACCAAAAGAGGGAAGACATGATGGTGGAACAAGTTAACTTATGTGGAGAATATTATGAGGAAGAAATATAGGTTTAAAATTGGATAAATTATGAGAAAGAGCTGACTCTTTATGAAAATGATGTTTCTTGTGTTGAAAAGGATTCTTTGGAAGGATTTATCTTGAATCCTAAAGACGAAGTGTTTTATCTCATTATTCCTTTCCATGATGTAGACCAGTCTAAAGATGATGGATTATGGTAGATGTTTAAAGACATATGTAATTAATTTGAAAGCAAAAAGGAGCCTACAAGTCTTACAGAGCTGACCACAAGCCATGATAAGCCAGAAGTTAGAGAGCAGGTATATGTTGAGGAGTTATATCATCAAGAGAGTATAGATCACGATAGAGCAATCTATGATGATCTTAGGACTCTTGAAAGTGGTTTGAAGATTGACCCTACAGTAACCTATGAAGCTACCTCCACCATCATCAAATAATAATTAAATCAAGAGATGCTTACAAGTTTTCATGATACAATGCTTCTTGAAGTGTTTGAAGAAGGTATGATAATTGAGGAGGATGAGATCCTTCAAGAAGACATGGAATTGAAACAAGTTATCCCATACATGGATATGAAAATTTTCTATGAGGAGACAAGAGGAAAATAATATGAGGCATGTTTCCAAGACCAAGAGGACTTCATCTACTTTGGAGACCTATTTGAGATGACTTCATCAAATGACATGACAAGTCAAGGAACAAAGAAAAAACATGAGTGATCTAGCATCACACCCAAAAGGAAGAATGCTTGGCATCCTAATTCATCTAGTGAGGAGGGAGACTCAAGATACTCCCCATTTGATCTAGGAAGGGAGTATGATCAAGATGAATGTACATACTAGTTTATTTTTAGTTGTGTCTTGTGTTCCCTAAGTGCTTAGTAGCACAAGTGTGTCTTTGTTTTATGTTTTGATTTGGTCTTCTATGTGTTGTTATTACCTTATGTGTTTTGAGTTGATTTCATTTGTCTTTTGGTCAATTCAAGGTCTGGTCCTACTATTTCCACATTCATTTTGACTCTTTTGGCCCAATGGTGGAATAAGGCTACTAGTCCTTAACATAGGCAAGCATGTTACTCCTAGGAGTTACCAAAATGTTGAATAAATTTGAATTCTATTCAAATTGAGTCAACCCATACTATTTTTAAATCTTTAATAAGGTTCACATGTGTCTTATATCGTGTCATGTTGGTCTATTGTCTTACTTATCCTCTCCTTAGTCCTTGTTGAAGTCCACCTTCTTTGTACTAGGCTAATCAACTAAAGTCAAAGGTTGGTCAACACTAGTAAAAGGTAGTAAAAGTATAAAATTGTGTTTAAAATTTCCTAAGGTGGTATTTTAAATGTTTTAATATATTTATAAGTCATAAATTGGTCATATGATATGTTTCATATGTAAAAAAAGGCCTTTTGGTCACATTTTAGCCCATTTAATGACTTGTACAAACTTTCATGCAAAAAAAATTATCAAAAAATTGATTTTAAACGTGTAAAAGGTAAATATAATGTTATGATCAGTCAAATATCATCCAAGAAGCATTTATGTTCAATAAATGGTAGTTTCTCCTTGATTTTAGGGGCTTTTGGGCACTTGTACGAACTTCTTGAGTCGACCATCAACTAAAAATGTGCGTGGAGTGTCTCTTAACCTCAAAAAACTATTTTAAATTATTTATTTGTAATTATAATCCAAAAATTTCCATCTACAACTTCTTTTCATACATTTTCTCTTGGTAAGCAAACAAGGGTCAACTTCAAGCACTTGGCATGGGCCATATAGGTGGAGTTGAGAAGAGTTATTCTAGGGGTGGATATTAATCTAATTTAAATTAATTATAATGATAATAAATTTTAATTTTGTTATTTCTCATTAATGGAAAATGGCTAACACTCCATATAGCTTTTTATGCACTTTAAACCATGAGGGGGTCATTATTTGCACTTGTCTCAATTTTTATTGAATTGGTTTGATGGTTTTGTTTGTTTTAGGTGTTCCTAAAGTTTATATATTTAATATTCACATATTTTTCATGATTATATTTATTTTTTAGTCATCAAACATGAATATCCTCTTATAGGCTTGATTGGTTTGCAAACTGCCTACTCTATATGCATCTATAGGTACCTTGAATGGGGATATTCATGTTAAACATGATATTTCAAAGTTTTTTAATGTTTAAATGAATCCATAATGTATTTTTATGGTTTAAAATAAGTTTAATATTCTCATGAGGCCTTTTTTCCATCTTGCTCCTCCATTTCACACTTGTTGTCCATACACAACTAATAAACATCCACTTACAATCCTGATGATGTCATGTTGATGCCTAAAGGAGTATATTTGTGTATAATTTTATTATCATGGTCCAAAATTCATAAATACACCTAATAAATATTTTCTTATGTTTTTTTATTTGTGTATCAATCTCATTGTGTCACATACAGTCAAGTGCATTTCTCCAAGTGTCATTTGTAAAGTTGTAGAGGATTGTATGGAGGTGTTCTATAGGGTTGATTCCTCATGAGTTTTATGAGTTAATTTGGTGTCATAAAAACATGATTAATACTATTTATATCCAAAGTATGTTGTTGAGAAGACTTTCCCAAGAAAAGAGACTAATACAGGGACCTTTTCCGTAAATGGATAAAATAGAGAGCTTGCATCTTTTTGTGTTTTAGCATCAAAATTCAAGAGTGTTTTTGGGGAAGGTTTATTTTGATTTTTAATAATTAATACCATGGTTATATCCATTTTTTATGGAGAGATAATGAAAAATTTGATAATTATGGTGTTTGAACAACTCAAAACCATTCTCCAACATACTGAAAGACCTCAGTAAGTTCTATAGGTCTGAGATAAAAAAGTAGCCCTTTCCTCAACAAGTTGCCCATTAAGAATATATTCACATATGAGTGGTTATAAACGACCTATTTTATTCTCATGATATAATATTTCTTAATATAATGTGTAACTTTGTGTGATGACTCCCCACACACTCCCCGTCTGTACAACATGCTTACCTACAAACACTTATAACCAACTTACTAGGTAATGATCTAATTTGACTAATACATGGTGTTTTGAAGGTTACAAGGTGATAATATTAAATTTTTAACCTTTAAGGGAATACAATAAGTTTTATCGCATTAAAATCAATGGTAGACACTCCATATATACACCTACATGCATGTAAATTGGCACCTACAACTAAGATAAATAGTGAGATGGAGGTAAGGTTTTCCTTGTACTAAATGAGCTTGTATTAGTGGATTTGGATTATAAATGAAAAATTACCTAAAATAAATCATTTTAAACCTAAATACACAATACACAAATCCTAACTCTTCCTAATGACATACCTATAGGGGTAGAACATGATTGTTATAGTCAAGGTAGAGGTATCTTAGTTGAGGACCTAAACATAGAATTGATATCGTTTACAGGATTATAAGGAAATTAAAATTATAATTATGGTATTATAAAATAATATTCATGTAAATAAGGTCCAAAAAATCACAAAACAAATCTCATACCATGACTTATAGGCAGAGTCATAAGGATGTCTTAGTCCAATGAGTAAATAGACTAATTTTGAGAATGAGAGATAACTAATGCAAATGATTGAGCTTAGCCTCATAAAAATGATGAATAACCATATAAATTAGACTTTAAAAATTGTAAAAGGTGTGTATTTTTTTCCTAAATACCAAACCAAGCTCAAAATAACCTACAACTAGGACTAAATAACGATTCCCATTTTAGGCAGTCATAAACTTAGTCTATGTTCCCAAGAGCATAAGGAAGTGTTTATGGGGAAAGTAGGTTATAATATTGTTTAAATACATCATGGTATGAATTTATGATCCATAAATTTCATTAAAAAACTCAAATAAATCCATTAAAACTCCAAATACAACCTATGCCATGCCTACCTTCACAAGTTGTTTGGTTCAAGGTCTACTTTGGGAATTTGAAGAGTTTGGTGGTTTATGATTGGATTTAGAAGATAAAAATTGGTATAAGTAATAATTAGGACATATTAGACACTATAAAATGGTTTTATTGGATGAGATAATAGGTAAAACTCTCTCTATTTTATCTCAATGGAGGGGTAATTTTCTCATGCATGAAGATGACAATTTTGGGAAAAATGGTGAAATTGATGACCAAAAGGAAAATAAAGACCAAATAAATGTTTTATAATATTTATAATACCTAAATAAACCTAAAAAAACATCTATATAATCCTTTTAATCAAATAAGTTATCCTACACTACAAAGGTTGTAGGCATCATGGGAAGGAATAGTAAGCAAAGGGCTTGGTAAGGATGGTCATTTTCATTTTTGACCTTATTTAAGATTAATAAGTGATTTTATAATTATTAGGGTAATAATAAATAGGTTTTAAACCTCATAAGATGAAAATAAATATACTAGTACCTCATTTTCATCTTAAGGGTGTAGGTAGACCTATTGATAAGGTGTAGGCCTAATGTCAAACAGGGGTAAGGTTTCATATTTATCTCTTGAAGAGATATACAAATGATGATAAATTTTTTTGGGGGTATATATACCAATTTTTTAACCTTTAGTGGATAAGATAATCATCAAAAAATTATTTCTTGGCTTGAAAGCTCCTAAACTCTCACAAAATACACAAGAATGGCTTGAGTGGTCAAGTTGAAAAGCTCATAAATTTCATGACCATACACATGGGGCCTTAAGGAATTTGTATAATGTGGATAGGGTCCTTTAGGATCCCTCAATGGAATTTTGAGGATATTCCAATGTCAAACCTTTATGAACAAAGGTTAAGACCAAAATTCACTCAAAATCCTTGAAAACCCTCCTTAAGGACCCAATTGAGAAGAGGAGGCAAATAAAGCATCCATATGTAGGTAAAATGTCATGAAACCACCTGGATGATGTATATGACTCTCCATATATTCTCCACATGTGACTTAGGGGTACGAAACTATATAGAATAGGCTAGAATAAGGATCTTTTTGACCTTTTTGTGTGTTTTGGAGACATGGAGAACTCTATAGAGGAAAAATAACTTTTGGAGGAGAGTTAAGGAATTTTTATAAGTCATCATGGTAATTTTATCAAGTTTATAATCTCCTTAGACTATTTTACATCTCTTTCATTTCAGCCAGTCTAGTGGGTAGATAGTGAACACTTAGGAGAAAGTGGTGAATTTCAATTTGGAAAGCCTTTTAAGGATAATTTATTGAAAATAATGATATGGAAACATTTTAAAACTATCATTAAACATTTTTAATGGATAAAATTTAATAATTTGGAAAGTTTTAGGTGCCAAGTGTGAAAGGTGCATGGAAAGAGCTCATTTTGGGACTGTCTTGAATAAAGGTGCATGGCCAAAATGATAGGGATGATCACAAACCTCTCCAATACATGTGAAGTATTATTATTAACCCCTATTACTAAAATCCATCATCAGAATTTGTTAATTTAAATGATAAGGTAATTTTGGAAGGCTAATCATTAGGGGAAATTTTCTATGCAAAAGAAGGAATTTCTTGACTACTTTACAGGTTTTAGATGATTATAAATGACACTTGTAGCTCCTAAAATTACATGGCTCACCCCATATATTCATACACATTAATTTTAAATATTTTTATATTTTAGACACTTATCCTTGTGCCTTTTGAACTTATCTCCTCTCTCTCTTTTCCCAAGTTCTATAAATTGAGCCATTTTGGCAATTGTAAAAGAGAACACAGTTGGTATATTGAATCCATGCTAATATGACATTACACTTTGTCTTTAAACATTTAATACAAGTCTAATTCTAATTTTTGAACATTTTTTCTAAGTTTGTGAGTGATGTGTAGTTGAGCTAAGTGATAGTATCATCCTTACTCCATTTATCCTTCATGTTTAAGAAATAGTTCTGAATTTAATAGGTCATGTGAAGTGTGTTGAATATACTAGGCTTTTCTTCAAGTATGAAATTGTCTCTATGGTGTAAAATATGTCCCTAGGTCATACATATTTTTTATCATCCCAAGTATGCTACTTTCATATTGAAACACTATTTTAGGGTCCTTCAATGCATAGAATTGGTCTTGGAAAGAATTATTGATCAATAGAAGTCTGATAATATATGGGATATGTTTTGGTGTATCACCTCTTTGGTTTAGTTTCCATTTCATACAAGCTTCTAACTCTTTTCATAAACAAGCATTATATTAGGTAATAGGAACTTAAATATTAATATAGGGAGCTAGCCCTTTCAATCATAGGGATTCATCTCTCTTATAAGTTCCCATAACTTTAGAGATGATTCAATGTTACATCAAATTATAGGAGCTTGATAGAGTATCCTAGGGTGTACAATTTGATGATAATAGTTAAATTATAGAATCACACTATGTATTATTTTTATATCATGTCCTTTTGTTTCATATTATGTAGCATCTTAAATAAGTAGTTTTGATAGTCCCTATGCATGAATTTGGCTTTCATCTTGGCCACCATTCTATCCCATCACCTTATTTTCTCTTTTCCCTTTGTTATTCTTGCTTCATGTATTCCATCCCAAAATAAGTATGAATCAATCTTAAACCTTGTCACTACAAAATTCACCTTCTTTTTATCATTCACCTCTTCCTAATTAAAGTACTTATCCATGGCTAATATCCAATCAACCAACTCTTCCACATTAAGATTTCCCTCATACATGGGCACCTCCATCTTGGGTTTTGATGTCACTCTAAGGATTGATATTATGAACATATTTTCAACTCTAATTTCATATCCTTCATCTTATACATATTAATGAGTAATATCATCCTCTCCCTCACTTTCATCACCTCTATTCATATCTCTTCTTTGAGCTAACTCCATGGCTTGCAACCTTGCATGCAGGTTTTTCACTTCCATAACTAGTGCATCAACTACTTACAACCTTATTTGGGATATTTTTGATCCTAATATCTACCTTCCATGTTTAATTACTACCTAGATAATATATCCTAATCTATGATACTAAATTATGTAGAGGCAAATAAAAAAAACTCACTTATTCTTTGGTTTTAATATTCAACTCTTTGATAAAGGTTCTTAGATTCACTATCTCTTTCAATGACTTGAAGGTTTAGTAATGGTTTTATGGTTATTATAATATTTAACATGTTAATTATAGTCTCATTATTCATATAATTCCATTCAAAAACCTCTCATCACTTCTTTCATACAGTCCTAGTAACCTTTTTTTAGGCAATTTTCAATAGTATAGCTCAGTATGGACTTTTTTTTTTAAAATAATGGATTTTAATAATACCGTATATAATTTTACACCTATTTATGATGTTTAAACACCAAAATATTCTTGAAAGACACTTTTTTAATCTCCTTTTAGGTCTCTATATAGGCCTAATTAGGCCTTCATTACCCTGCACTACACATAGTCCTATGTAACTATACTTTTATATATCTAACCAATCAAAAACATTAATAATATCTTAATATAAATTTATTAATACCAAACTAAAAAAATTATATAATTTTAAATAGTTTAAATTCTTGGAAATTATAATTTTGTCTTGAAACCCTAGTTAAGGGTTGACAGGGTCTGTGTGAACCCAAAAATTGAAAAATTGAAACTATGACTATTAAAATAATTTTAAATCACCCTTAATGATTTTTTATGGTATATTAAACTCTCATAAATATTTTTCAAATGTTTTTCCTCCACCATAATGACTTTTTTCCACCTATAACACTTGATCATTGCTCTAATTATGTATGCAGACATATTCTACAAGGCCTGAGAGCATAATATTAAGGTTTTATGTTTCAAAAATTAATTTTTAATCATTTTGAAGATTATATAGGATATTTAAAAACTTTAAATACCTTATTGGATCCCTAATCACTCCTTTTTATGCCTCTACTACACATATTCACACTGTTTAATGTTTTAACTGTCTAAGTTTGCATTGTCTCAAGAGGGTTACATTATCCTCTAGCAATGTGGTCTGAAAAAAAATGAATTGAAAAAAAAAATTAAATGGAATCACCAATTCCATATCAATCATCATAAACATATCATTATTATATCTTCTTTCATTAAGAATTCTAACACAGTCTTTCTCCATGAACATATATAGGAAATAGAGTTATAATCACTCATTTTAAAACCTAAGAGACTCCATTATTTATTGGGTATTTAACCCTATAATACATTAATGCATCATATAAAATAACTATTAAACAAAAAATACCACTTTTGTATTAACTATAACCATCCTAACCACTTATGGACCTTCCAACGGTCACTAATAAGCAAGTTTCCACCTTGGCATAAATATCAGACTTGATTTAACATACAAGTGTGCATTAAAACAAATGTATGGACACATGGTGTATTAAATTAGTCTCACAAATCATTTGACACCTTGATGACTCCTTAAATTTTCAAAAAAAATCCTAAACCATGCTTGATAAATTCAAAAAATTGAATTATGAAAATTGGTCAGAAAGTGCTAATTTGAAATTATAACCTACCTAGACACCTATAGACCCTTGGAAAACATTCCAAAGTGTGCCCTTAGACTCTTAACATCTTTAAAAATAATATAAACATGATAATTGATAATAAAACACTTGATCAAAATAAATTTTTTCTAGATAAGTACAAAACATGTCATCCTTATAAGGATGCTCCTACATCAACTCCGAAGTTAATGTCATCTTACCCTTGAAATAAGGATTAGGTGTCTATGGGAATACTATTTCCTCCATATTTAGTGCTATAAAATATAAAACTAAAATTATTAAATTGTCAATTAAGTATCTTTGAGAGCCTATAAATTAGTCACATCTATTTAGCACATCTACCCAATCTTCATTTTAGATAAATAGTTAGTTATAAAAAATAGTTAAATTTTTAATTCTCTTCTTGATATTGTATTTTGTATTATATATTGTATCATCTATCATCAATATAATTATGTTTCATGTTTTCTAGTTACATTATCCAATTTTGATATATTTATTTGTGTGAATAGACTACACCTACTAAGTTTTATATAGTCTTCTAATTTTGATTTCCCTCTACTTATCAACCCTTATCGACCAAGACTGATATAGTCTATTCATAATCTTATTAAATTTTCCTAGATATAACTACATTTACCAAGATATATATAGTTATATCCTTCCACTTCTTCCTAAGAAACTACATAGACCAGGATTCATATAATATATTTACTATTTCTATTTTCCAAACTTGACTACATGAACCAAGCTTGAT
Source organism: Torreya grandis (assembly GCA_037957365.1). Classification (NCBI taxonomy): domain Eukaryota; kingdom Viridiplantae; phylum Streptophyta; class Pinopsida; order Cupressales; family Taxaceae; genus Torreya; species Torreya grandis. The sequence goes on along the minus strand of JARHVA010005393.1, from coordinate 300,722 downwards.
ACAGTCTATTCTTTCACCTTTCTGCATGTGTAACTACATTGACCAGGTTTGATATAGCACATTTACTATTTTTATTAAATTTTATAAACCTAAACATATCAAACACACTTAATATAGTTTGTCATTTCAATTTTTTACCTATGTAACTACATTGTCTAGGCTTAATATAGTACATTTCCTAGTCACTAAATTCACTATTTATTCCAATTAAATTGACAAGGCTCTATATAATTTTATCCTAATTTTCCATTTGTGTAAATACACTAGCCTTGTTTGACCCAATCTATTTTTCTACTCACCATCTATATCATTTTTTATTATACTCTATCCACTCAATATGATATACTTCATTAACATTTTACTGTCTAAATCTACTATATCATATCAAGATGATAGCAATCATTTGTTGTAGTTAACCACATATTTTATTAATTTTTCAATTCGATCAACATCATGAAATCAGTTATTAAAATCTTCCTTGATATTCTTAACCCATTAATATTTTACATGTGTTATTATTTCTTACCTAATTTACCCTTGAATGAAGACCACACTACAGGGTTCAACTACTCCCAACAACCATCTAGATCTATCAATTGTAACATGGTGAAAATCACTTAAAATGATGACCTGCATAACTCACATATCTTCAAAAACCTAGATGACAATACCATATATACCCCTAACATGAATGGCAATTTATCCAAACTTAATTACTCACCATTAGAGTAATTGATAGTAACCTTGGAAACCCCCTCTAGGGAATCCTCCTATCATTGATCCAGGGAATTCCCCTCCTACCAATATTGGGACTTCCCCACTCCTAATAATAAAAATCCACATATTGATATAACTCAAATTTTCACACAAATGATTCAACAAATTAATGTTAAGAAAATAACTAACACATCCCAAATGATCAAAAATGAAAAATCATACCTTACAAATGGTAAGGGAACCTCCCATCATCTTGCCTCAACATAATCAAAACAAATATCCCCATCCTCTTTGAGATGATACTGGGAAAATAATTCCTCAACCTATTATCCATCACAAAATTCTTTAACATATTAAAAATGAACCTTTATCTCCCTTTATTGTATCTATATAAGTTTGAAACATTTATCCAACTATTACATATGATGGGATTAAGGATCCATCTATTTTACTTTTTTTATTTTTAAATATTTACAAGGAATGGGTCTAAACTAATATCTTCACTAATACTAATCTTCTTGTCAACATTTATGGGAGATGATTTGTAATGGTATAACCAACTCACTCACTATTCTATTTTATAGCTAGATGATTTAGGTATTACTTTAGTTATGTAATTTCAACATACTAGTCTTCCTAAAATTAGCATTAGCGATTTCATAAATTCTAAGCAATTACTTAAAGAATCCATTCATACTTTTATTAAATGATGTAAATCGTTAGCTCATAATGAAGATCATAAAATGAGTGATGATAATCTCTTAAAAATATGTATAACTACTTTAAAACTTTCTCTTCGATATAAGTTGCAAATTTTCTCTTCCCAAACCTTAGAATATGCTTTTTATCAAGCAAAATTATAATATTCTATCATAAATCAATTTGAACCTTCTCATAGTCTCATCATGAATTCTTTCCAAACTTTAACTAATGCAAAAATCAATACCAATTCAAACTCTAAGCCTCCTCAAATTAAAATAGGAGTAAACCTATCATCTATTTAAATTCCCTCCCACCCACACTTGATTATGTCAAAAATGAGTAAGTTTTTACCACCATCCAAACTTTTCTTTCACACTACCACTACTTCTCCCTCATGATATGATCCTAATAAATTTTGTTAGATCCATTTTGATATTGATCATTCTCATGAAACATGTTATTCTCTTACAAAATTTATTGTTTCCTTCATGTTAGGAGGTGATTTTGATCATGATTATATGATCAAGGCTCATCATGTTAAATAAATTAAGGCTTATAAAAAGAGATTTATTATAAATATACCAAACAATAATCTCAAAAATCTTATTTTATTTCAATAAACAACACCCAAATGAAAATAACCATGGTATTGATCCTAACTATAATTAAATAGTTTAGGAATAAAAATCCACATATTGATATAACTCATTAATAGTCCTTATTTACCTGAATTCATTAATATGGACTATGATTTACATCTCACTCTTTCAAAATCTGTTGATGATGAACCCAATGAATTAAAAACCATAATACCACTTTATTACCTCCCTATATAGTGGAATGGATTTCTCCTTATCTGCTTCCTAAATTGAACCATTCCTTTAATTTTGACATTTCTAAAATGCCTCACCCATGTAATGCATATGAATCTTTTTTAAATGAAGATGATTTCACTTATAATTAATATGGGGTAGCCAAAAATTTTGAATAACCTTTAGCAATGTATCCTCATACTTTTAGTAGCATTGGTGTATCTACTTTTGATATCCCTAGTCAAACTGATATATGTATTATTTTTCCCTCTTATGATGATTCATACATTATGGCCAAAGTACAATAGTGAGACTTAGATGTAATGCATTATAAAAATAACTTAGCTAAAATACATGCCTTCAATTGTGATGCTCATGTTATTCATATATCATCCAATATTAAATCTTACCCTGAAGGTTATGTCCCTCCTACCAATCCACCCTTATAAGATACCTCATGGGTAATTGAATAAATATTTAAACTTAGAACCTCTAATGATATTAATAAACTTGATATTATTCAATCCACTTTTTTAGATATAAACTTTATTGACTAGAATTATAATGCTCACATTGTTTCTCATATTTTTGATGGTATCAACCAACCTGACTTAGTTCAATCATTAGTCTCTAACTACTTCATCCATAACCAACGCATGGCTGATATAATTCTTTCCAATTCATCAATTATAATATCCTCTCTTAACTAATACAATATAATAAAAAATGTTTCGATTATTTCTCTTGTATAAATTTTGACTAATATTAGTATATAAGACTGTAATGATCAACATGATATCATTAACTTAGAATATTTATATTATACTCGACATCCTGACATTACCTTAGATGTTAAGGCTACTAGTGTAAGTCAAATACATTCTAATTTAGACAACCAAGGTAACGAAATCATTGATATTGAATTATATTTTAAATACTATGGAATTTTACCAATTCTTCCTAGTGATGAAGGTATATTATAATTAGTCCATGTTCAAGAGCCTCAATTTCCCTACCAACATCACATGCTTGGCCATTTTCATAAGAAGGATCCTTGCTTCAATAATTTTGTCACTATTATTGATCCCAAAATTAATCATGTATCCAAGCTTCTTCCATATCCATAGCACATCCAAGATGTAAATGATATGATTATCAAAGAAACCATTGAAATAAATTATGGTACAATGGATGCTCCTCAACCTAATATTATTTTTAAAGAACATCTATAAGAATGTGATAACTATAGTATATTATTTGATAAATATTGTGAAGAAATTTATTGGTCATCTAAATACATGTCTCATATCAATCCTATTATTATGGTTCATAACATCATCACCTATCTTGATTAAAACTCATGTGTCAAAAGTAACACAAATTCCCTTCCTATAAATTATCAAACTTTACTAAGTTCATTATAGATTATTCAAAAAGTGTTTCCAACATTATTCATGTAAGAAAAAAAATCACTATGATCATTTTCATATGTGTATATATTTTTAGTCTCAACTTAACATATCCTAAAGATAACTTTATTTTATCATCCATTGATGCTATTGTTGATTCTATGACAAGCTGTGAAAATTTGTCTCTCATGGATAGTTTTCTAGGCTATAATCATAGTCATATATCTCTCTATCATCAACAAAAAAATAATTCAACCACTAAATGGGGAAATTATTATTGAATTCAAATTTACTTTGATCTAAAATATGTTGGAACTACATATCAACATCCAATGACCCATATTTTTGATGACCTCATCCATAAAATATTTGAAACCTATGTGGATAATCTAATTGTCAAATCCGAACATTGTGAAAATAATATTCTTGATCTTGCTATTATCTTTAATTGACTCATCAAATATAAAGTCAGACTTAATCCTTACAAATGTGTTTTTGATGTTATTTCTAGTAAACTTGTAGGATTTTTATTCTCACTCAAAGGGATTAATTTATATCTTGTTAAAATCAAAGTTATCATGAACATGCATATCCCTATTTCCATTCTAGATATATGACCACATCTTGGTAAACTTAGGGTGAACTCAGGGTAATATAATGATTTATTATCAAGATGGCTTACCACATTTATTTAGTCAATTCATTCCTTAAAAATGGTATTGATCTTGAATGGAATGAGGTATGTAAAAAATATTTTTATAACATAAATGAATCATTATTTCATCCATAATATTCAACCACTCCCTAAAGATTTCCCCTTTATCTTTTATACTTCATTTACCCCCATATCATGTGGATAAATGTTTACTCAACAAGATGAAAAAACCAATAACATGACATATATTGCTTCAAGTGAGCTTTAATAGATTATGAACATGTTACACAAAAGTTAAACATTATTTCCTCACTATATATTTCATCATTAAAAAGCTTTATCATTTTTTTCTTTACCAAATTACTTATGTCCTTGTATATTTTGATCCACATCATCATTTATTTTCCAAATCTTTCTTATCTAGAGATATAATTGGAAAATGGATGGTTCTCTTAAATATAATTTTACTCAATAATTATTACACAAAAATTATTTAAAGGCCAAGTGATTTCCAATAAACTTATTTTTACCCTTATCCCAACTAATAACACCTTTGGGATATTATTCCTAATAAAGAGGTCCTTTATATTGAAGGTCTCAATCAAGCTATTTCGCTCAAAGAATATTTTCATAATTTTACCATTGATATTGAGGTAAAAACCATGAAATAACTTGATGCTTCTATTTATAAACCTAAATCCAAATTCATCACTAAATAATTACCTAAATTTACATTTTATTTACTTGAATAAACTTGGACACTTCATTTTTATGGTGCCAAATATCTTCAGAGAGATAGTAAAAGTTGTGTCTTAGTCAACCCTCATGGTAAATCATGCCTATAGATTTTTTATTAAATTTTGAATATACAAATACCATGGCTAAATATGAATCTCTCATCTTAGTGATGAAACCAACCATCAATTTAGACATCCCATATTTATATTCCATATGAGATTCATAACTCATGTGTCATTAAGTTAGTGGCGATTATCAATGCAAAATTGAAAATCTTATAGCATATCATCAACTTTATGCTAATGTTTTAAAATAATTTATATCATTTAATATTGAATAAATCCCATGAGAGAAAAATTCTATAGTTGGTTCTCTTGCTTCATTAACCTCTCTCTTTCACCCTCATCAAACACTCCATGATTCATAATTTCTCATTCATATGAGGATGTCACCATCCATTTTATAGTCCAAGAATGATTCTCATATTTTCCACATCAAGGATGTCACTACTCACAAAATTTAATGGTAAAAATGCATCATAAAATTCATCAATCAACATTATTAACCTCTTGAGGCTGATTCACATGAAAATTCTTGAATTCACAAGTAAGCCTACAAATATCTCCTTCAATGTGACATCTTGTATTATCATAATGTTTAAGGTACCTTGCTCCATTTTTTTTTATGAAGATGAGGTTCCTACTCTTTTAAAATAATCACATGGGGTAAATTATGGTTTCCACTCTATTGAACACACTATAACATGAAAATACCTATGCAAGGGATACTTTTTGCCCACTCTTGCAAAAATATGCCATTACATTTACCAAAAATATTACCCATTGCCAACTTGATGATGATCAAATTCATTTTCCTCTAGTTGAGATAAAAATATTGGAGTCACCTTGACCATTTAATATGTGGGGATTAGAACTTAGTAGAAAATTACCAAGATAACAAGATGACCATGTCTTCATTATTACCACAATTAAATATTTTACCAAGTGGGTTAAAGTTATGCCTCTTGTAAATGTTAATGGCATCACTATTTAAAAGTTCAATCTTAATCAAATAGTATGTCATTTTATGATTCCTCACACCATTAATTTTGATATTGATGTGAACTTCAAAAATAAATGTATGAAACAATTATATGGAAAATTCAAAATTACACCTAAATTTTCTACACCATATCACTCACAGTGTAACAATTAAGCTAAATTCACTAACAAAATACTTAATAAAACTTTACAAAGGAATATTAGAGATTCTCACTCTGATTGGAACCTCAAGCTTTTCATGTATTTTGTCTTATTTTAGTAGCATTTGTATTTCCATTGGGGAAACTCCCTTATTATTAATATATGGTTTTGAATATGTCTTACCACTATACATTGAGTTACCTTCATTACACATTTTATTCATGGAATAATTCTGAACTTCATGAAGCTCATATTCCTTCGTTAGACTTCCTTGATGAGTGATGCATGGTCACATTTCAACATGCTTACCAATACAAAAATCACATTTTCAAACAACATTAAAAAAAAATCAAAGTCCACACTTTCAATGTTCATGACTTAGTGCTCAATTTATATTATAACAATGATAAAGAAGTCAAGTATTCCCAAAATTGGTGGGGTCCCTACCTAGTCAAAGACATTATTGGATTTAATACATAAAAATTACAAAGTGATGAAGGACACATCTTTAAATAACTAACTAGTGCTCAATTTTTTAATAAATATTTTGCTTAAATACATATTCATTTTGTATTGCTCTTTGAGTATTATTTACTTACATGTTGATTCTCAAATTTGTATATAACTCTAGAGCTCACATTTCTTGTAGGTCTTAGACTTTATATTTTGAAACATAACATTAACTTCATTTCTTTTCACACATGAAAATTTCTCACTTTACACATTAACCCTAGTCCCTAGTTTTAGTCTTTTTATTATTATTTTTCATCTTTAACACCATTGTATTTTTCATTCTTGTCAAAACCTTTGGTTCCATTATTATTTTTGGTCCCTTTTTGGCATCATTCATGCCCCTTGGTTTTTCAATTTGTTAGTTACATTTTAATACCTTAGGACTAGGCCTTCCTCATAAATTAATTTCAAAATTTTATTTTTTCTTCAACCTTAGTTAGGTGTCTTCCATGAAATATGAGGCAATGGTCAATATTTGTGTTTTCATATACTCAATGTGTATCATAATTGTAAAAATTATAATAATGTATTTTCATCTTTTCATCCATATTCACCATTTCTCATGATAATAACTCATGCATATATATTTAATTGTACCATCTTAATTTAAAAAAATTACAAGTTGGGGAAACCCAATTATTATAGCTCATTTTCTAATTTTCCCTTAATCACATCACTCTTGGCACACCAAGGTCAGATTGGAGATTGCACTTTCTTCTAATGTGTAAATCTAGGATTTTTAGACACCATAGTCTTTAGGTTATCTTTTGTATCCACCAAATGTAATCTCTCTTTTGATTGTCACTTTTAGCACCCAATCTTGGTATCCAAATCTGTATGAAGGAGAAATCACAAAAGCCAAAATAGTTAAAATACGGTCATAAAAAATGCAATTATCAAAAGTAAAAATTTATAAAAGCTAGATCACACCAAAAGACATGAATTTATTCAACACATCTCATGTTCTAGTTGAATCTCGAATTCCACAATTCAAATTATTATAGAGCTAAGGTGCATTGGGGTGCACTAGGCTAGTATATTGGGATGGGAGGTCTCATAATCACATACATTCACAAGTGCCACGTAATTTCTCATGAAAGTACCCAATCTTCATAACAAACTGATGGATCTATAAGTGATCCTAAGGAAAAGGGAACAATTTATGGGAAGGTAGGTCCATTTTACTTTTTATGCATACCAAACTTCATGGGATGATACTTATACTTCACTAATTATCCCATACTAGCATGGTTTAGTAGAGTATTATAAATAACATTGATGTCAAAAAAAATTTAGACTCGTCAACTTGATGTGAGTGTCTTGTCACTAGTAAATATTATGTTATCACCTTAATGTCACCCTTTACTACACCACCCATTTCATTTACCCCCTTAATAGAAAGTTTTGTTTCTAAATATTTTCCCAATTTTTTTTTACGTCTCATTCTATATCTCTATTTGACATTATCATAATATGAAAATTTTAGTTTATCTATCAATAGAATATAAGTTGCCTTTTTTAGCTATGGTGAGATGCTTTTTTAATCATTGCCTTATCCTTCTCAGATCTCCCTTAGTTATGTTTGGGGCCTTAAGTTTTTATTTTTCACCCTTTTTAGGCCATTTCATCTTGTGTATTTAATTACCTTCTATTTTTCTATTATTGATTAAGTATGTATAATTACTTCTCTTTCATAGATATTGCTTATATTTCTATTTTTTCCATTTTTATTTGAGTATGGATTGTTAACACTCTTACAAAGATGTTGATTAAATTATTTTGTTTCACGATTACTTAGTTTGATTTTCGTTGGTAATTTTCTTACTTTGGATATATGTCTAGCTCTTTTAGTCATTTAATAACATTGTATTTTTGATTACCCAATTTCCCCTCCTTTCCATCATTTAACTTGGACTTTTTGGTTCTAACCTATCCTTTGTTATCTCAACTTACCAAATTTTATAATTACTTTAAAATTGTCATGAAAAATATTCATTTACTTCAATTTACATATGATTGTTTATCTTTATCTTCAGCCCTGTATCCCTTGAGCTTATCCAAATTAGTTATTGTGACCTCCACAATCAAGAATACAAATACAAACCATCTAGTGATAAAGTTAAGTCAATATATGTATCTAATACTTTCAATTATTTAACTTAATTTCTTTCTTTAATTTTATAATTTATACTACAATTTATTAGATCAATTAGTGTGTTTCTATTTTATTTCTCAAATCACCATTCCATGTTACACTCTAGTGACACGTGATGAGATTCAATTAGGATATATGTATACATATAATATTTTTAAAGTTTATAATTTACTGATACATTATCTCTTGTAGAAACCTATCAAGTTTTAATCTCTTTGAGTGCATTACTTAAAGGTTGCATTAGGAAAGGAGTGGGTAGACTATTTGTGCTTCACAAGATTTTTGTATATATTTATTATGACTATATCCACTAAAAATCCTACTTACTTGATATCATAATAAATATTCCTTCTAAATAGCCCTTAACTAAGTCACAATCTAATTTTTTTGAATATATCAACCCTAGTCAATATAGGGTATCCCACATCTCGTGAAAATTCAAACCAAGTTATTTTAAGTCAATGTAGTTCCTGCAGTCATGACACATGCTTAACAATTAGGTCAGCCCATACTAACCTAGTTCAAGGGAAAATAATAAATTTTAAAATAAATTTAAGTGGGTAAATATTATCATCTTAAATTATAGAATGGTTTAAGATCATTCATCATTATAAATACAATCCCCATTTCAATCCAATAGAGAGGAACATTCATTTTCACATAATTATTTCTTGCATCTTTGTTTTAGTCTACATTTAGAAGAAACCATTTCTTATTTCTTATCTTAGAGGGAAATAACTTGTCATGTGGGGTCTTGGATGCAAATAGAATAATAATTTTATCCTAGATTTTATTTTAACCATTTTGATCCTTACAAAAACATATTAGGAATCACCATTGGCCAAAGGAGAGATTGAGGCTTGAGAGGTTCCATTCAAGATAAGTATTTATAACTTTAGATCATTCATTTAGTAGACAAATATTATATGATAAATAGTTTCAAATGTATAACTCTTTGTTTGAATATCCTCTAAACTTAAAATTAGTATGGCTATAGGGTGATTCAAACTTTCCATTTTACACATTAGGTAACTTAGGCCTCTATTTGCTTACAATGGTTCCTTACCCCTTTTAGTTATGTTTTAAACGTGCCCCTTATTTATGTTATAAACTTTGGTAACACTAAAATATAATAATTATCTTATTATTAAGAGATATAGTAAGGGTTATTGTACTATAATAATTTTTTATAGACTTTGGAACCCTCTCCATTGATGTTTTGTGTTAAGTTCTCCTTTAGCTAGGTTTAGTAGAGCCAATTGTCATACCCTGATATGACTAATTATTCAATAGGTTTTAGTTGATTTACCTTTATCTAAGTTTGAATATATTGGGTAGGATAATTTATAGGTATAATTTTTAATATTTTTCATAAATTATGATGAAATAACTGTGAACTAATCATTACTTATTCCTCATTCAACAAATTGTAGTAGTACAAATCGATACACTTTTATTTTTTCTATGTTTTTTAAATTGCATCAACGTGAGTTAATCTAATATAAAAAAATTACATTCTTAGGAAAAAATAAATCATTGTGAGATGATGGTATTTTAATTCTCTATGTATTTTTTAATGTTACACATCAATTATTCTTGATCTAGTTCAAATTTTTTACAGTTTTTGTTAGCCAACTATATCATCTAGGCTAGATCTAGTTTTATCTCAATGATTTATTTTTCTATATCTTTTACAAATGATATTAACCTTGGTATATTTTATCTAATTATTATGTGTTTTAAAATAAAATACATAGATGTAGTTTGATATAGTGTTAGTTTTATGTTTTTTCCAATAGGCTACCCTGATGCAGCATGATTCAATTTTTGCACTCAGATTTGCATTATCTTCAATCACCCAACTATATCAACCTAGGTCAATCTAATTCTATTTTCTAGGTATTATTTTACCAAATATATAAACCCATACATATATTTATATTCATGGTTAAATTAAATTTAATTAATCAAATTAGTTTAGATCTATACTTTAAAATTTACATTTTGTTAAAATTAATTCTTAACAATCAAATATATCAACCCAGTCTTATACAACTATAAAAGTATTTCCTTTCTTATTAAAACTACATTGACCCTAGTCTATATATATATATATATATATATATATATATATATATATATATATATATATATATATTTCCTTTCTTAATAGTAAACTACATCCACCTAGTCCAATCTAGTTTATTCTACCTATTTCTAGTTGTTTTTACATAAACTACATCAACCAATGTCGATATAGTTTTATATTCTCTAAACATCTGCTTCATCTTGCACTGATATAATTCTATATTTTTTCATTTTCCACATAAACAAGGAAAATTAACATTCACTTTTATCAATTAATTAAATATTTACTCTCAAATTGACTACATATTTGTTTACATTTAATAAAAGCTAAAAATTAATTTTTGACATTGATTTTTTCCTTTATTTTCTCTTTGATTGGTTTTCCCTAGAAGCTATATTCCTATAATTTTAAAACTAATTAACTAGTATGCTAAAAGGCTACATGATGTTTTTTTTTACAATCCTTATCTATTATTTATATACATCATGGTGTGAAGGGATTTCACAAATACTCATAGACATAATATAGAACTAGACACAAATTTTAGTTCCCACATACCTCACAATATTTAGGAAATACTTAGGATTCCCATTTTATTGAAATTTAGGAATACAACCATGTATATATTTATATAGTGCACTATTTAGTGGTTATATTCAGTAAGTTACTCTCAGCGTACCCTTGGAACAAGGTTTAGTGGTCTATGGGAATAATACCTTTAGTCAGTACTCTAAAATATTAGGATGACATTATAAAAAATATAAAAAAGTATCTTTGAGAGCTAATAAATTAGTCACATCCTTTTAACACATCTATCTAATCTTCATTTTAGATAAATAGTTAGTTAACAAAAATAGTTAAATTTACAATTTGTGGCTTGTTATTGTATTATGTATTTTAGAATGTATCATCATACATTGATATAATTATGTGTTGTGTCTTCCAACTACATTATCCATAATTGATATAGTTGTTTGTGTGTGAATAGACTACATATAACAGGATTAATATAATCTTATATGTTTTATTTCCATTTGATTATCAAAATTTATCATCTAGGATCGATATAAGATATTCTTGATTCTATTAAAATTTCATAGATTGAAGTACATTGACTAAGCTTGATATAGTTCTATCCTTCCACTTTTGCATGTGTAATTGCATTGACTAGGCTTGATATAGTATATTTAATATTTTTATTTTTGAGACTTGGATACATTGTCTAGGCTTGATACAGTCTATTATTTCACCTTTATACTTGTGTAACTACATTTGTAGACACTGAAATCGTGTCTACCCCCTAGGTCGTCCTCCCCCCTTGGCCCCCTTGGTCTATTTCCTAACACTTATCCTAAGCCCCCTCAATTTTAAATCAAAATAAATCAAATATTTTAAATTGGTGGCCCCCTTTCCACCTCACCCATGCCACCTTGGATCCCCTCCTTGGATGCCCCCACCTCTCTCCTATCCTTTATTACCCAAATCCTCTCTTAATCCTTCTTCCTGCATACATTTATGCCCTCCTCGACTATTTTCCCATGGCTTTTTGACCCAGCAGCTTGTAAGAACAAACAGAGGCTAATTTTAGCCTCTGTCCCCATTCTTCTATTACCGACATCGGTCATTATTTGGTCAACATCGGTGGTTCTGCCGGCATTAATTGCCTTCAAAACCATTTTTTGCAACTGTTCTCCCCCCACGAATGTGAACTCTTTTGGCACCTGGCATTTGAATTCTCTCTCTCTCCATCTTACATAGCAAACACCACCAGCTATAGGTACTCTATAGGACAGCTCTAGATTGTGAGATCAAAGGCATTTGTAGATCCGTCAACAGCATCAACAATAGGTTTTCTCCATTCTTCCTTCAACAAGTAGGAGGTAAGTATTGTCTGGTTTTCTATTTCATTTCTTATTTGATTTCATCTGCTAATCCAGACCACTGCCCATAACCTTCCCTATCCTTCCCTGAGAGGCTGAAAGGCCTTCTTAAATCCCTATCTCTGTCTTCCCCTTTTTGCCTTTGTCACCCATTTAGTCCATTTCCAGACAACACCCTCAGTTCAATCGGTCCCTCAGATCCCCAAACAGTCTTTCTAATCCCCAAACAGTCCTTCTAACCCCCAAAAAGTCTCCCTAACCCTCAAATGAAATCTTAGACCACTCTGTAGACTGAAAACTAGTCTTGAAACTCGTCCCTGGCCATTACCCCGACTGACCTCGACCATTGCCCATACCGACGTCGACAGCCTAACTGACACCGGCAGAATAACCGATGTCGGTGACTATGTAAATTAGGTTGCTATATATCAGGTACACATTTTCTTTTTATCTTCATTCTGTCATTCATTATTTTTGTTTCTGTTAAATATTCTATTTTTAATAGTGGATTGTCATCCTTCGAGAAGCCTTTGCACTTATAGGACCAAGCCTTCGCTTGGCAGTCCACTTTCTTGTCATCTAACATTTTTCATGTTTTAGTCTCTTTCTCTTTCAGGTCTCATCCTCCACAACCAAAGAGGAGTTCTTGCTATTGTCTGAATCTAGTGCGCAAGTCCATATCCGGGTACGTACAAACCCTCATCCATTTTCTTAGTTTCTCATTTTCCTTTCTTGAATGTGAAAAATGAAATCTTGTATAGAAACATTTTGGCACGCCTGGTGGGACCCTAGGGTCTTCCTTGGGTTCTTTTCTTTTTGTTCATATAGGTGCATTAAGATTCTCCTTTTCATCTCTTTCTTCTATCTTCCAAAAGACACCATTAGCAGGATTAAAAAGAACTCTTCTTTCTTTTCTTACATCATAGACTAGTCAAAAGTCATACTCTTCAACCCTTTCTCCATTTGTCTTCATACGAACTACCATTTCGTCTTGGGCTTAAAACACATTGCATTTCATTTTTGCTTGCTTGCATTTCTTAGTCCACATCTAGTAATTAACAACCACATCATAAATTAATCGTAGATCACTTTATGTTACACAACCAAATCACTTGCACAAATCAAACATCAAAACTCCCCTGAGACAAGGCCCGACTGGGATTTCATCACCCAGTGGATACCTTACTCGTCCCGGCAATCCCACTTGGATTTCATCACCAAGGGGAAAGCCCACTCTATTCTCTGGCAGAGGATAATCTCTAGGGAAAGTATATTTTGGCTAAGCGAGACCAGCTTATCGCTGGGCTCATGAAGTGAGGGGAGCTTGCTCCTTAGCACCAGGCCATGTACGGAACCTAACCCAGACTCTTGAGTACCTAAACAAACCTGAAACCATCGATAGACTACCTCTTCTAAGACCCATCTCAAAAGCCAATCTTCCTAAACACATTCTAAGGCATAAGCCAACATCATCCTAATAATTTATTCCTAGGGATTTAATGCTTAGGATCTACTTGTGTTCTTCATCTTTTTTGTTCTTATCTGCTTGTTTGAGCTAGTGAGGACGTTTTTCTTCCTTTTTTTCAAAAACTCTCAAATCTTTTGGGTTTCTAGAAAATACAGTCACCGACATCGATTTTACCACCGATGTCGGCAACCTTTCCTCACTGGCATTAGTTCTCTGACCGACATCGGCCATCGGTTCTCACCGACATCAGTTTTTAAACCGACATCAGTCACTATCACTGTCCTTTTTTTTTCAAAACAATAGCCTCAAAACCCAGCCCTTTTTCTGCCAAAACCCCATTCTGAGTTTTTGAAGCTAAAAAAACACTGTTTATGAAACCTGACCCTTCTTGCCTTGAATGGTTTTGACACGCAGTCAAACCAAGGCTCTTCTTAACCAAGCGAGGCATCAATCGCTTCTGCCTTCCTCATCCATAACCAGTCTTATAATGGAGTTCCACTCAGAGACTGAAAGAACTCCTACTCGATCAACCCCAACTCAGTCTCCCATTGTCCCTGAAGGGGACCAAGACTTCAAAAGATTCTTGGACCTCAATGGCAGAGACTTTCAACATTATCCCATGCAAAGCCGAATGCAAGACTCCTTAGGCAACCCAATTTATGGGATGTCAACTTCCTTAGTCGAAACAATGATCACATCAACATCATCCATAATTCAACCTATAGACAATCAAGCCAACACCTCGACTAATAACCCGATCATGTTCTATCTTCAAAATTTAGCCTCTCCTTCTAGACCTACCTCCATGGGGGTTTTGACACCCCCTCAACGTCAAACTAATCAACTAAATCCTACACCTTTCCAAAACCTAGTGGTCTCTATCCCCCCTACTCTTGCACCTATCAACACAAGAGTAACTACCTACCCTTCAACAAGTGTGGCCACCCCTCAACCACCTTTGATCGTCCCTATCTAATTTGTGCCTACCAACCCCATAACATAAGTGCCCTTGGCTTCAACATCTGCCTCAATGACTAGCTACCCATATGTTGCGTCTACACAAGCGCAACCAACCATGTCATATGCCCCTCTCAATACCTTCCAAGCACCTTACAACCTAGGGGGCACTCCACCTGCCAATCCATCAGCTGACATAATCAAAATGCTGATGGACAAAATGTCTAGTCTAGAAACCTCTATTTCTAGTTCACACAATGCCCTCTCATATGAGCAAATTTGCAATGAATCCATCCATCCCTCCATCCTGATTAGGCCATATCCCAGTCAGTGGGAGCTTCCTAAATTTTCTCATTTCCAAAGTAAGGAAGACCCGCAACAACACCTATGAGCATTCAGACATGCCTATTATCTCATTGCCCATGATGATGCATTAGTTTTATGCACGTTCCCTATGTCCCTCTTAGGTGCCGCTCTTGACTGGTATAGCTCTCTCACCAGCCATTCTCTCTTCACATTCACATAACTGGCCCAACTCTTCCTTGATCACTTCTCTATCAACATCACCAAAAAGGTCTCAATCACAGACCTCTATTCTATCTGGCAGTTTGAGGATGAATCCATAGCTAATTTTACTACTCGCTGGAGAGGCCTCATCAATCAGCTCTCCTTTTCCTTACCCCAACCTAAACTTATCAAACTTTTCTCTCAGGCTTACGCCAAGCATATTTACTCTACCTTGTGGGTTTAGACCTTCTGCACCTTTGATGAAGCCTTCACGATGGCCTGCAAGCTTGAATTACGTGCCATCGAGGAGAACAAAGTCAAGTTATGGAGTAAGAATCCTAACTCCAAGACCAATGACTCCTCTTTCAAGCCTTCTTCATCTAATCCTAAGTCTAAGGCATCAACAAACACTGTAGTCATTAGACCTTCCTCTTCGCCTTCAACCAACCAGCCTAAGCGATCCACGTCCCAAAGCATCACCCACCAATTCTAGCAAAGGTACATGCAATGATAGTATACTCCGCTCAGAGAGTCATATGCATCTGTGCTAGACAAACTTGTCAAACAGGGAGTTCTCAATCTCCCCCCAATCTGACTGCCTCCACAATTTGATCCCTCACGCGCCATCCCTGTGTGGTATAGGGAAAACAACTTCTCCAACTACCACTGTGTTAAAGGCCATGACACAAGAAACTGCAAGACCCTTAAAAACATCATCCAAGACATGCTTGAAAAGGGTGACCTCATCCTTAACAATCCCAATGCACCACCCAATCAAGGCATTGAAATTTTCAAGCAACGATTTCCCAATCATCCTCTGACCCAAAACAATGTCTAGACCATGACTCATGACACTCATGAACATAACATACAAACAATCAATACAGTCTCACCCTTCATCCCCGACCAACCTCTCTCACAAACTCAAGAGGTTAGTCCATCCATTAGTCCATCACATGTGGATGAACCTCCTTCTCCAGTTAGTTCTCCATCAACCTCTATTATATTGGAGGATGCCTCAACCATACTGGCACCACCGGTCTCACCATCCTCCTTCTTGCTACCTATGGAAGACCCAACCCTTCCTACTCCTCAATCGCAAGTGGAGGGTGCAATCATTCCTGCCCTTTACCCTCTTGAGAAGCCTCATTCTCTGGTTTCTTCTCCACCCAGGGAAGAACCTGTCTCTCCTCCATCTCCAACCAAAGATGAACCTGCCATGACTTCATCATGCCTTGGGTCTGAGACTGCTACATCAATCTCATCTTTGGCCCCACAACCGTCAACATCTTTTCAAGGACCCAAATCTCATCCAACATCTTCTCAGCCATTTTACTGATTAGTGGAGAAACTCAGACTTCTCCCTTCAAGGAAAGTGGAGCATCGGGTATTATGGGAGCATCTCAAAGCTCTTCAGCATGCCCATGCCATCTCGTCTCATGCTGCCAATCCTCCCATGGTAGAATCTCCCAAGACTCTCAATAAAAACCAGACTTCCACTTTTAGACCTTCTAAACCTCAACCAACCGCATCAGAACCAAAACCCACATCTACCCCATCAAAGCCAATCAAGTCACTCGGTGTTTACCCTGTCTCTAACCTCACTCATCCACAAGTGAAGGTGGACTTAGACTAAGCCTCGACCAATAGTAGTCTTCAAACCAAATCAAAGAAGATTGCTAAACCATAGTGGCAAACTCCTCCTCCCTCATCACCATTGCCCTCCATTTTGGGCCCTCATCCTTTGACCCTGATCAAAGTCCTCCCCGCTCCTATTTCTAATCAAAACAAGTTACCTCCTCTGCTTCCTTTGCCTACCACCAGCCTATCCTCTCCCAAAATTTTGGCACCTCTCATGAAGAAAGTGTCATCTTCCCCAGTCGCCACACCATCAACCCAAAAGGTGGTATAGAAACCTCCTTCCACGCTGCCAAAGAAAAAGTCACTAGCATCGCACACATTAATGAGCACGGACACTTTAGTGGGCTCATACTCTTTGATATTGCACCAACTTTTGCAGACCTCCAGCATAACCCTTCTACCCATTAGACCCTTCCAACCTCTCGAGTCTATGCCCTCTTGGTTTGATGATATGAAGATTTGCCTATACCATCGTACACCAAGACATGATACTGAGACTTGCTGTGCCCTCAAGGCTATCATTCACCGCTACATGGAGAAAGACACTCTTCTCCTTGAGGACATTATCGATTGACCCTTGACACCTTCTCATATCCTTCTAACCTCTTCAACCACATCAACATCTCATCAGCAGGCCATTACCCCTTCATCTCCTTCACCCCCTATCTTCAAAATCAATGCTATCCACATAACCACTAGGTCACAAAAGGACAAGGCAAAAGAAAAAGCTGCCATTCCTTGGACCTACCCTTTCATCAAGCCACCTCTACCACCCAAGCCTAAAATTTCTATCCTTGGCGCATCTCAACCCTCTTCTTCTTCTTCTTTAGGGGCGATCCATGACTCCATGATAAAATAGCTTCACCATACGCCCATGAAGATGACCCTCTATTACCTTATTCAAACCTCACCCCAACATCATCAAGCCCTCATTAGAGCCCTACAGGAAGCAGAGGTCCAACCCGAGGACCCCCAACCACTCGTTGCCCTTATCCACTCTTTATCTCCCATTGCCTCCATCACATTTAGCGACTCTGAGATTCCTACATCTAACATGAAAGATCAGGACGCTGCTCTCTTCATCACTACCTATGTTGATCGGACACGCATTAAGCGCATTATGATTGATAGAGGCACTAGCATCAACATTATCTCCACCCATGCCTTTGATCAATTGGCTCTTCCCAAGAATTGCATATCCAAAACCGATGCAATCTTGTGATCCTTCAATGACACCACTACCACAACCATTGGCACAGTCATCCTTCACATTCACATTGGCCCATGCATAGTCTTGAAGCTCTTCTATATCATTGAAGGAGAGTTTCAATATAACATGTTGCTGGGCTGACCCTGGATCTGCGCCATGGCTTGTGTTCCCTCTACCCTACACCATTGTGTGAAATTTGAACACGACAGGCAAGTCCACACCATTCCCGCCGACCCATCACCTTTCAAAACTTCTAACACAACCTACCATCCAAATGACATTCTTATTCCTATCAAGACATTAACCTTGGTGCTACCTCCATCTACAAAAGCTTCGACCAATTTGCAAACAACAGTCGCCCTCACACCTCCTCTTCAAGTGACAACCAAAGACCCCATGGAAGACATCTTCCAACGAATTTCATTTGGGGAATATCATTTGCTGACCTTAGACATGTTCCAAACTCCACAAGAGTATGGACGCCTTCACCACAGCCCCAATTATGACCATTGAATTGGGATGGTCGTGCCTTATGGTCCTCCTCACCTCTAAACCAATCTCATTTATGGGGGACTCAATCAAGCTCCTACTGACAGGAACCCTCTCTCCTCACCTCAGCTATTCACATTAGACTTCTCATTTCTTGGCAACCCCACCTTTACACACACTTACCTTTACAGGTGTGCATGGAAGGGTTTTGGTTTCAAACGCTATGAGCAAGGCTCCCATTAACCTATTGAGCCTCTCAATGATGAAGATGATAAGAAATGGTATGGCCTGGGATACCAAGACCCCACTCAGGCTCCTATAGACCTTTGCCCCATTGACCAATCTCCTCTAAGCTCACCTATTTCTCCCCTTCACCTATGGAGTTAGTGGTTTCCATCCCTCCTATTTTTTTTGTGTAAACACCATTCGCCTGGAACCCCTGACCTATCAGCTAAATGGGGTGTCTAGGTCTCTGCCTCTCATTTTTCCCAGCATGATAGAGGATGAGTCAGTGACCATTCACACTATCCACTGTGTAGATGACAATGCCATTCTATCTTACATGGGCACCAATGACTCTTTCATCCAGCGCTCCCTCCCTTCTAAAATCCAGGTTATGTTAAATGAATCAACCATTGACATCAACCTCCCTTCTTCTGATGTTCCTCACATCTTAAAGATTGGCCAATCTTTAGATGCTCAAGAGCAACTTGACTACACCCAATTCCTCTCAGACCATAGCAAGACCTTTACCTAGACCTACAGTGACATGCCTGGCATCAACCCCACCATTGCTACCCATAACATCATCACCAAACTAGAGGCTAAGCCTATTAGGCAAAAGCTTTAAAAGATGCATCCTTGCATTGCGCTCCTTGTTAAAGAGGAGCTTCAGCACCTTCTCTCTGTCTCCTTCATCCAACCCATTGATTATCCATAGTGGGTCTCTAACATCATCCCTATTACCAAGGCGACTGGGGGGATCTGGATCTGCACAGACTATTGTGACCTCAACCTAGCCTGTCCCAAAGACAACTTTCCTCTTCCCAACATTGACCAACTTGTTGATCTCATGGTCGATCATGAGATGCTATCTCTCATAGACGGGTTTTCAAGATACAACCAGATCCTAATTACACTGGAAGATCAGCACAAGACTACCTTCATCACCCCATGGGGGACTTTTTGTTATCAGGTCATGCCTTTCGGCTTGAAGAACATAGGCACCACATATCAGTGTGCCATGACTTACATTTTCCACGATCTCCTACACAAAATCATGGAGGACTATGTGGATGACTTGCTTGGCAAGTCCAAGCTTCGCTACGACCATTTGACCATTCTCAAGATCATCTTGTCTCACCTTCTTCAATACAATGTCTACTTTAACCCCAAAAAATGTGTCTTTGGGGTCCTCTCCGGCAAGCTCATAGGCTTCATCATTTCTTTCCATGGCATCGAGATAGATCCCACCAAGATCTACGCTATCCTCAAGATGCCACCTCTGACTAATCTCAAGCAACTTCATAGTCTACAGGGCAAGCTCCAGTCCATTCACCGTTTCATCTCACAGCTTTCTGACCGCTGCCAACCTTTTCATCATCTCCTTAAGAAGGATGTCTCCTTTAAATGGGATAAGGACTGTCAAGAGGCTTTGAAATCCCTCAAACGCTATCTACTCTCTCCACTAGTCCTCATTTCACCTAAAGATGACCAACCCTTCTACCTTTACATCTCAACAACCAACCATTCGTTAGGTGCCATGATCGCGCACCGAGATGAGCATCACCATGAGCAAGTGGTTTACTATATCAGCCAAACACTAGTCGACTATGAAACTCAGTATACTCATACCGAGAAACTCTATTTGGCATTAGTCTTTACTACTACCAAGCTCTGCCATTATCTTCTTAACCACAAGACCTTTGTCATCACTCACACTGACCCTCTTAAATACATGCATTCCAATCCATATCAAAATCAATGTACGGCTCATTGGCTCATGCTTCTTGCTGAGTTTGACTTGGAATTCATCCAGCAGAAATCCATTAAAGGGTAAACCATCGTTGACTAACTGGCAGATGCCCCTCTTCCTGACAATCAACCTTCTCAGTGCAAGTTTCCTGATGAATCTATCACCGCACTTTCCATCGATGACACAATATATCAAATGAACATGTTCTTCGATGGCTCCAAATGTCAACTCGGTGGGGGTGTGGGAGTCATTCTCATCCCACTCAAAGGTGAGCCCATGCCTCTATCTTTCAAGCTTAACTTTGATTATACCAATAATATGGCTGAATATGAAGCCTTAATTTTGGGACTTCAAACTGCCCTTTCTCTTAGCATCAAGACCATCAACATCTTTGGTGACTCACAAATTGTCGTCAATCAAGTCAACGGTTCATATCTTTGTAAAAATGAAATTTTGCAAAGATACAAAAACTATGTTGACACTCTTCTAGCCTCTTTTGACCATTACCTCTTGCAGACTGTTCCTTGATCCATGAACAAGTTTGTGGACACCATGGCTTATCTCACCTCACATATCCCATCTTCGTCATCCTCATCTAGACTCTTTATCATGGTGCATCATGTGCCACTGCCTTCATACATTTCTACTAACATCAACCATGTCAACACCATAGACTCTAGTCCATGGGATGTTTGGTATAAACAACTTGTGGACTACTTGACTCATTCTATCATCCCTCTCGATCTCTCTAGCAATGCAAGGTAGGCTTTCATCAAATGCATGGCTTGCTATACCATGATAGGGGGTCTTCTCTATAAGCGAGGCTTCGACAGCCTCCTTCTTCGTTGTCTAACCTCCATTGAAGCATCTCATGCCATTAAACAAGTCCACGATGAGATTTGTGGCAGACACTTTAGTGGGAACTCGGTTGCCAAGCACATCCTTCGCTTGGGCTATTATTGGCCCACTCTTCATCAAGACTATAGTGACTATGTCTGGCATTGCATTAAGTGTCAGTAGCACTCTAACTTGCTTCATCTCCCTAGCCATGCCTTACAAGTTACTCAGGATTTTAGGCTTTTTTCTCAGTGGGGCTTAGATCTCATCGGTTAGATTAACCCTCACTCATCTTTTCATCATCAATCCATCATCACTGCCACTGAGTATTTCACTAAATGGGTGGAAGCCATTCCTCTTGTCTCCACAAAAGCTGACAAAATTATCAACTTCATCAGCACCCACATCATCTATCATTTTGGTGTTCCTCACAAAATCATCACCAACAATGGCAAGTCCTTCAAAAACAAGACCGTCCAGAAACTCTGTGACTCATTTGGCATCAAGCTCAGTTTCTCTTCGTCTTACTACCCACAAGTAAATGAGCAGGTCGAGGCTTCCAACAAAATTTTGACTAAAATTCTCATGAAGGTGATCAATGACACTAGGAGAGATTGGCACATTCACGTTCCCTTCACTTTACGGGCCTACCGCACTAGCATCTGAACCTCTACAAGTGCTACCCCTTTCTCTCTAGTGTACAGAACAGAGGCTATCCTACCTCTTGAAGTACAGATCCCATCTCTCTACATGACATTCTCTCTAATGATGACTTTCATCAAGATTGCTTAGCTCAACTTGAGTTACTTGACGAACATCATCTTGCTACCCTCAACCATCTCCATGTCTATCAAAATCGCATCAAGCGAGCCTATGACAAAAATTTGTGAGAATGAGATTTCAACATCAGAGACCTCATCCTCAAAGAGAACCAGCATGTGACCAATATGGAGTGAAGTAAACGAGGCAAATTTGCCCCTAATTAGCTCGAACCTTTCATCATCATGCACAAGTATGGATCAGGGACTTATCACCTATCTTCTCTCAATGGATGCCCAAAACTTGAGCCTCTCAATGCGTTGCATCTGTGACCATTCTATTGTTAGATGAGTACTCATCTACTTGACAATTAACTTGAGCTCATCCCTTAAGCAATCCCTGTCCTCTTAATCCTCATTCCTTTCAACCCTATTCCCCTTAACAAATCCTTTATGGATGCTTTGTCCTAATAAAAGTGAGCCTTTAAACTTCTATAGTCTTGTCCATAACTCAAAATTCTATAAAAAATAAATCAAGATGTCAAAATATCTAAGGTCACCAAATCAAATCAAAAGGCAGATTGCTCCCTCAAAGGACAGCTATACTATCATTGTTGTAGCTAATAGACTGTTCCCTTGAAGGATAGCTATTCAAAAGACCTCAAATATATAAATCAAAAATATAGACCACTCCCTCGAAGGATGGCTATGACTAAATCTTGCTACAAACAACACTTTCTTAGAAGCTTCCTGCATCGATTAGCTTCACAATTGACCACAAAGCAAAATGACATCTCTATGTAGACTTCCTGCATTGATCAGTCTATGCCCAAAAAAAAAAAAAATGGGTCATGGACTTGGTTTATACTTGTCTCAGGGTCTCCCATAAAAAAGGGCAAGGTTATCTCTACTCTAAAATGGGTTACCCTATCCTCACCTATCATAACACCTGCTCAAGGGACTTCGAGCTCACTTTAATGTCAAAGTGATTTGATTACCACTCTAACACAACCCATGGTCAACAATGTAATGCATGAATGGGGCTCTTGGTTCTAATAACCCCTATCTATGCTATCATTCTGGTCCTTGTCATTGAAAGGGAAAATATGCCTTTCACTTCCTTTACACTTTAGTCACATTCAAACTTCATCATTTGTCAAACCAACTCAACTCAACACTTTTTCAGACCACTCACATAGCCTATTCACACTAGTTTCTATGGACACCGATACACATGGAGACTATGGACTACACAATTTATGTCTGGCATAAACCATTACTTGCTGGCACATAAATAGACTCAATTCATTTTTAGCATACATCCATCACAAATATGGAAAATTTCTAGGGATGAAATACCCCTCAACCCATGTTACAGAATACACCATCACATAATATGGAAAAAGATGTAACATCATCTTATCCTCATCATTTCAACACATGACCAAACCAATCTATCAACCTCTTTGACTCTTTGTTTGAACTACATTGGTCTGAGGCCCTAAGACTGGGGCTATGTAGGCAGCACTCAGATGACATGACATCCTCTGGGGTTAGCTCGACCACCCTCATTTGTTCATCTCTATGATGGAAAAACCTTCTTTCCTCCTTTGACCATGGCTTGACCTCGACCAAAACAATCGACCACTTCGACCCCCTTCCTCCCTTTGGGGAGAACTACATTGGCCTGAGGCCCTTAAGACAAGGGCTATGTAGGTAGCACTCAGTTCACATGGGGTCTTCTGGGGTTAGCTCGGCCATTCCTTCATAGCATTTCTTCCATCACATTTTTTTCGTCACCTGCCAATCACATCACAAACAATCACCTATTTTCATAATCATTAACAAAATCAAAGCACCATCATCATAATCATGAAACATCATCACATCATATCTTAGCATACATCATTAAAACATATGAGAAATGCTGTAA
Organism: Torreya grandis; assembly: GCA_037957365.1. Lineage (NCBI taxonomy): Eukaryota > Viridiplantae > Streptophyta > Pinopsida > Cupressales > Taxaceae > Torreya > Torreya grandis. The sequence goes on along the minus strand of JARHVA010005393.1, from coordinate 276,075 downwards.
ACATCTAACATCTAAAACCATCCATAACACATCAATAATAGCCAAAAATCACATCATATATATATATTAATGTTTTACAATGGCATAATCTGTGCCTCTCTCTCTCTCTCAAAAATCAAGTACATCTCGCATCAGCGGCTCGCAGGCTGATATATACATAGCATCAAGATCTACCCTCAAGGCTGTGGCTATGGTGGTGGTGGCAGTGGCTAAGAAGATGCTGTATCCTCTCCCCCCTCTGATATGTGCCATCTATGCAAATCTGTAGTAGTCACCTGTGACATAGACTGATATTAGCTCAACTCTACCCTCATTTCTTAGTATCATTATATCTGAGGAAACCCCCTAATGGCTCCCTCATAATATGCAATCTTATCTAATGCATTATTGTATCTAACTATAGATACAGTCTGTGGTGGACCCATCTGACCTACTGTCGTGCCCTGCACTGTGCCCTGTGGCTGTGAAAACCTTGGCTGCACTGACACTAACTATGTGGGCTACTGAACTGGCTATTGGGGTGGATGTTGAATCGAACCCTATTCTTCCAATGCTTGTGCCTAGGCTGTGGTTAATTGACCCTACAAAATGGTCACCTGTCCTCATGCTGCATCCGTCTCCTAAATGGTAGCGTCCCTCTCTTGTCTAGTGGCATCCCTCTCCTGTATCACTACATTTCTCTCTCTCTGATCACTGCCTGTAGATCTAGCTGTGGTCCTACCTATATCCCTGCATACTACCCAACCCACCATGTCGAGTAGGCCTCTGTGCATCCTAGATTTGCTATCCTAGGGCCTGCGAGTAACTCCTCAAAATTTGGTCCCTTTGTCTCCTCTGGCAATGGGAGCGGTGCCTCAATGTCATCTCATCTATACAGTGGGAAGGTAGGTGGCACATCCTAAAGTAGCCTAAATTGGCACTGCACTCTCTCCATGGGCACCCTCTCGAGCTCGCTAGCTCGCCTGCCCCTGACCCATCTCAGGCTCTGTACCCCAACCAATTGCTCCCCCTGGTCTCTGAATGCTAGATACACCAAGTACAGTCTCTAGATGATATATACAGGGATCAAGGCCTCTAGTACCCCTCTATAGTGGTCAATATCTCTGACCACTCTATCTACCCGCATCTATGCCATCACCTCGTGCCATCACCAAAATTTGACCTTGAAGCCAGCTTGAATTGCCACTGGGAGACCGAGAGGTCGGGTGACCACAATATGCTCATATGCCCAGCAGTGCAGAAGGTGGCCTACACACAGACTATACTGCCACCACCGACTGATGCCCCATAGCTCTCTGTATACCTGGGCCAAAAAGATGGGTGCCCAGGCAAACACTGTCTGCTACTCTATCATCTTTGTCAAAACTCTGGTCATAGCAACCAGAAACTTGCCTCCCTGTACATCTGGCAGTGTGTAAACTGTGATGCCTATCATCATCAAGATCACTAACCGATGCGCATCCTCATCTGCGGCATATAATAGACCATATGCAAAATTGGCTAAGTGATAACTCACCTCAGTTGCATGCTCACCAAATAATGTCACCATGTGTATATCATGCACCTCTCTCGAGCACACATATAAGTCTACTTCGTGTACTAGCAACCACAAAATCTGGTACACATCCTCGACCATCACCATCATCTCTCGTGGGCAGGTGGAAAGTGTTGGTGGAATGGTCTCACCACTTGATCAGCACCACCATCAAGCTCATGTCTCTCACCACTCTGTAGTAGCACCACAACTCACCTAGTCCCATTGTAGTCATCTACACCCACTCCTCCCCGATAATGTCCTGACGCATCCACGTCAGTAATGTCAGCAACCAATCTCGTAGCATCAGTGTCTGCCTCAACTACATCCAACAATCAAACCCATGCCAATGCAAATCTTAATCCCCACGACTCTTTTTCCTTTTGTGAGACCTAGCTTACTTATTTTCCCTTTCATCTATCTACTTAACCTTTTACCTGATTGGTTATAGCTATCTTGACACTCGAGAAGCCCTTGGCGCAGCTTCCACCCTTTCAACTTGGCAATTTTCAACCTCTCTCTAACCAGGCATCCACCGACATCAGTTCACTTACTAATGTCAGCACTTACCTAATCAACATCAGTCATATAATGACCGATGATGGCAGGAAAGTGACCAACACTGGTTGATGGTCAGTCGACGCCAGCGAATCCGCTGACGCCGGTGAATCTACCGATGCCGGTGACTAGTTTAGCCCCAAGGTCAAATAGGGCGAGCCTTAAAATTAGGGATTCCCCATTTAGCCCCCCTTTCACCCCCAAATCTATCCTAATTACTCTTAACCTATCCTAGACCCCCCACCCACCTTCCTAGCTACCCTCCCCCCTTAATTTCTACCTAAAACTAAAATCAACTAATTGAGCTCATTAGGGCCTCCTACCTCATCTCAGCATCATCAGCATGGTGGCACAATGGGTGCCACTAGTAGTGGACCTCCTATAGGTCCTCTACTCCCCTCTACCATCTCTACTGTGTCTCTCTGCCCTCACACTTCACCTAGCCCACAAACACCTCTGCAGCCTCCAATCACTCTTCAACTCGCTCCCTCTCTCCACCAATGCCTATATGCCATCTCACCCCGCTCACTCGATCAACTCTGGGTCACTTTCACTCAATCAACTCCAGAGCTCTTTTTTTCTCTCAGTCAACAGGTAGCAAATGACTTTTGGTGGGCCGCTAATCTAGTTTTGTCGAATTTGGTAGCCCACCAACATTGGCTGATTTCTACCAATGTCAGTCCCTATGGGCCACCGATGTCAGTTTTATCACTGATGTTGGCATCCTTCAAACCTCCTCATTACCTAAAATCATGCCCCCAATCAGTCAACTCTCCAGTATAAGTCATCTTAGTCTCCTGGGGCACACTTGGGATCACTTTTGCCTTCGCCTACCTCGACCACCAGACCTCAGAGATTGCAACTATCTCCTTCGACCACTTTCGAGACAACTCTACCTTGGTTATTTTGATTGCCTTTTCTACCTCATGTCTAGTTAACAAATTATCCATAGACCACATTTTTGACCCTCACAAGTATAGGATCGCAAGCCGGTTGATCCCCACTACTTGTGACATTTTCATGTTTTCAGGAGCACTTCCTAAGCTTGGGATACTTAGAACATGATGACTATTATAGCTTTAGCTTAGATTGAATACCCTGATCAGCTACGACCAAATGCTAGGGCCCAATTATTTTAATTTTGGCACTCCTTGATCCTTGACCTGTGATAATTTGACCCGACCATCCTGTGAAGTGGTATACATGCAATCACGACTATTGCAGTGTTTCCAATCACCATCTCTATCCACTCTCTATCAAAGTGGCACTTGATCTCAGGTTCCCTTGCCTCGACTCCCACTTTGAGGGGGGAACACCTCATCCCATACCTGGGGCAACCAACTCCTATTTTTGTCTTGTAGTTCGTCAAGAACAACCAACAAGACAAACAGGGGCAAATGTAGACACCGAAATCATGTCTACCCCCTAGGTCATCCTCCCCCCTTGGGCCCCTTGGTCTATTTCCTAACACTTATTCTAAACCCCCTCAATTTTAAATCAAAATAAATCAAATATTTTAAATTGGTGACCCCCTTTCTACCTCACCCATGCCACCTTGGATCCCCTCCTTGGATGCCCCCACCTCTCTCCTAGCCTTTATTACCCAAATCGTCTCTTAATTCTTCCTCTTGCATCCATTTATTCCCTCCTTGACCATTTTCCCATGGCATTTTGACCCGGTAGTGTGCAAGAATGGATTGATGCTAATTTTAGCCTCTGTCCCCATTCTTTTGCCGCCGACGTCGATCATTATTCGGCTGACATCGATGGTTCTGCCAGCGTCAGTTGCCTTCAAAACCATTTTCTACAACTATTCTCCCCCCCGCGAATGTGAACTCTTTTGGCACCTGGCATTTTAATTCTCTCTCTCTCCCTCTCACATAGCAAACACCAAGAGCTACAGGTACTTTGTAGGACAGCTTTAGATTGTGAGATCAAAGGCATTTGCAGATCTATCAACAGCATCAACAATAGGTTTTCTCCATTCTTCCTTCAACAAGTAAGAGGTAAGTATTGTTTGGTTTTCTATTTCATTTCTTATTTGATTTCATCTGATAATCCAGACCACTGCCCACAACCTTCGCTATCCTTCCCTGAGAGGCTAAAAGGCCTTCTCAAATCCCTGTCTCTGTTTTCCCCTTTTTGCCTCTGTCACCCATTCAGTCCATTTCCAGACAAGACCCTTAGTTCAATTAGTCCCTCAAATCCCCAAACAGTCCTTCTAATCCCCAAATAGTCCTTATGACCCCCAAACAGTCTCCTTGACCCTTAGATGAAATCTCAGACCACTCTGCAGACTAAAAACCAATCCTGAAACTCATCCCTAGCCATTACCCCGACCGATCTTGACCATTGCCCATACCGACATCGGTAACCTAACTGACGTCAGCGACCTTCCTTGACCGACACCGATAGAACAACCAACGTTAGTGACTGTGCAAAGTATATTATTGCATATCAGGTATGCATTTGCTTTTTATCTTCTTCATTCTATCCTTCATTATTTCTATTTTTGTTAAATATTCTATTTTTAACAGTGGACTGTCATCCTCTGAGAAGCCTTTGCACTTCTAGGACCAAGCCTTCACTTGGTAGTCCACTTTCTTGTCATCTAACATTTTTCGTGTTTTAGTCTCTTTCTCTTTCAGGTGTCATCCTCCACAACCAAAGAGGAATTCCTGCTATCATCTGAATCTAGTGCGCAAGTCCATATCCAGGTACATATAAACCCTTGTCTATTTTCTTAGTTTCTCATTTTCCTTTCTTGAATGTGAAAAGCGAAATCTCGTATAGAAACAAAATTAACTAGGCTTGATATAACACATTTATTATTTTGAAAAAAAATAGACTCGACTACATTGACCAGGCTTGATACAATTTGTCCTTTCACTTTTCTTTACATGTGTAACTAAATAAACTAGGCTCAATATAGTACATTTCCTAGTCACTATCATTCTCTATTTTCTCCAACTATGTTGACTAGGTTCAACATAGTTTTATCCTAATTTTACTAGTCTATGTAACCACATCAACCCTAGTCAAACTAGTCTATCTTTCCAGCTACCATCTACACTATTTTTTTATTATTCTCCATTCTATTCCAATAACATTTTACTTTTCAAAACTACTATATCTTGTCAAGATGATAACATTCACTTATTATAATTATAAACATATTCTATCAATTATTTAATTTAATTACCATCATGAAATCACCTATTAGAATGTTCCTTAATAGTCTTAACCCATTAAGATTTTACATGGGTTACTCTTTATTACTTACATTACCCACTAATTAATACAATACTTCATGGTACAACTACTACTAACAACCAACTAGATCTATTGAGTATAACATGGTGTAAATCACTCAAAATTATGACCTAAATTACTTGCATATCTTCCAAAACCTAGATTACAATACCATTTATACCTCTAACATGAATGGTATTGTTAGCTCTACAACTTGCACCCTTTGAAAGAGGTTGTCCATGCCTACCTATAAGGTTGGACAAACATTAGAATGGCATAAAGGCTATGGGTGATCTTATCATTAGACTAGTCCTCTCGATTCTAGGGTTAGCTCCCATGGTGCATATGTTTAGGCTCAAAATCACTAAGACCTATTACTTATGGGGTGAAAAGGGAAAATATATTTCATTAAATAAATCTAGTCTAAAGGGTGGTGATGCACCAATATCTTTCATTCATCTACTCAAATTAAACTTCTAATAACACTAGTAGATTAAACAATCAATTGAAACAACCATATTCAAAAGTTCTTATGCAAAAGTGTTTCATGTTAATGTTATTAGGTAGATAAAGTATGAAGTTCATGATTGGAAGGTTTGTTATGAGGTTCTTACCAATTAGATCACACTTCAAACTCCATCATCAACATTTTTACACACCACATAACCTTCATAAGACACCCTAATGGCATCTACATGAATAAGGACCTTTAAGGGAGGGAAATCCATCACATATGAAAATAAAAACAAGTATAAACACACTATAAACTATCATGAAAGGGCTATAACAATTTTTTCATCAATCTAATAGGTTCATCAAATACAAAATGAAGTATAGTTTCTTCATACCCAAGTGAAGGATATAAATCAAGGTCTTAAGGCTTGAATATATATTATAATGAAGAGAGAAAGAGAGGGAAAAAATGTCATGGAGGTGAGAGATAGAGTACATAAAAGACCATGGTCAACTCCATCTGTATTTCTAAATAGTTACAATCAATCCTTTAAATTCTTTTCACGTGTTGGCCTTCAAAATGATGGTCTTGAATGAGATATTAGGTGCTAACATGAAGTGGTGGGGATTTAATTAAATTTATTCATACTGATCTAAATAATTACCCCACCCAAAAAATATAAACACTCCTTATATGGTACTTATAAAATGTAGTGAGGTGTAATTAGGCCTCTAGGAGGTGTTGAACAACCCACTAGTCCTTATGCATATTGAATGAGTTTTAAACTACCTCCTCTTCCATGATGATTATGATGAATTACTTTATATCCCTTATCATTAGTTTCATGGTGTAATTATCTTGAATTAACTCTCCCAATACCCTCTTTATGCCAACTCCATCTCCTTTGGTTGTCTAACTAAGAGAATTAGGCCTATTTGACCTAGTTGCTTTCCTATATTTTGATGGATGATTATATAATTTAATATAAATATTAGAGAATGTGAATAGGCCTATTTAAAGTATGGATAACATGGTTATACCATGGCATAATCCTTATCAATAAATAGACACCTATAATTTTACCTCCTCTAGCTTACTAGGTCACTTTTCTTTATCATCTGCAGACTAGATTTTTGGTGTGAATTGTAGATGCATATACAATTATAAAAGTGATAATATGGTGTCTTTGGAAGATTAAATATTTCTAAAACCTCCCTCTTTAATTATTTTTAACTCCTCAGACCACCCTATACTTTATTTCCTACTTAATTCCTTGAAAAAGTACTATTTTATAACAAATCCATACAATGTCCATAAATACTAGTACCATAGGTAGGGTCTTCTCTAATATATATATATATTTTTAGGTTCTTTTAGAATAATTTAAGAGTGTTTGAGTTAAATGATCATCACTTTTTTCTAAGTATGGTCTACCTTAGGGTTTTGGAGGTTTACCATCTAAATGATGGTTAATAAATATCAAACCTCCAACCCCAAACTTATGTTCATGGATATTTAGGCCATATAACCCCATAAAATTACTAAAAAAATAGGATCCTATGTATCTAGTGTGGAGAGATATGAGTGTAAGTCGGTGGACCTTGAACTCCTTGCAAGCCTTTCATATGTGTCTACAGTCTTAGTAATGATCCATAAACCTAGGCTCCTAAAATCCACTCACTCTTACATATATGTTTATCTAATAAGGTTTCCCAAATTCACATAGGATAATTTTCTTTGAGTTCCTTTGTGGTGAGAGGTACAAGTTTAGGAAGATGCATCTCAAGTTGGCTATTTGAATTGTTGTAGCTCAAGGTGGTTCTTGAGACTAAACTAGTCTTCTTGTTTCATTACCATACCTAAAATAACATTTTTATGAATTTTAAAAACATAATAAATCCTATCATAATTATATTAATACTTGGGAGGTTTTGGATTGGCCACAAAGATTAAGGATGGAGCTTGAGGCCTAGTAATGGCTTTTAGGCCTAACAGGTATAAACTGAGCATTAAAGGTTTGAATGGCGAGTAGGTGACTTGATGAGTTTAATATCATAATAAAACCATTATTATACCTATTTAAAACCTTTAATATTTACTTTATAGTCTTTAACCTCAAATCTCTCTTCACTTTCTCATGTAGACTGCCTGTAAGTCTCACTACTAGTTTAGGCCTACGTATTGTTGACCTTGGTATTATCCTTCATCTTTCAACAATAGTGATGGGGTTTGTGAAAATAATTTAGTATACCATTAAATACAAAAAATTACATTAAATTAATGTTTCTTCATCAACTCAGTCTTATGCATTCTCATCTTTTGGCCTAGGGTTTACATGTAGTTAAGCTTGTATAGCCCTAATGGCTCAATTTGGTCCCCTTTTTACCTCAATTGGGAGTCTAATAATTTAGGATTAATTTATATGTTATACTTAATTCCCCCCAAAAGCTTTTAATCTTCCATCACCCCTCAATAAATTATAAGTTTCTAATTTAAGCACAAACTTGTTTAGTCCATTTGAATCCTAATAGGCCTTAAAGCTCTTTTGTCCACATTAAGGACTTAACTACACGAATGAAAACATAATGAATCTTATGAAAATAATTTTTTCATCCCCAAATTATCTTTACCTCTTTTCAATTTCCTTATCAAGTATACCCATCATATTTCACATTCTAACCCAAGACCCTAGTTGTAGAAGATAGTTAGGTTTATTTGTGCCTAAGTGTATCAGCTTTAGGCCTATTTGGCCTAGTTAGGTCATATGGTTATTTTGTAAACTTGAGGATATTTTCACTTGGAATAAATATCATACCTTATGAACTCCATACTCAGGTGTCTAAAAGTAATATGGCCTTTAAATCCATACAAGCTCTTAATTGATGTATACATGCTTATTTTAGGCCTATCTAGGCATAATTAGACAATTCAAGCCTAATCCTATGTATAATTTCTAAATAATTAAGTAATAATTGGTAGTGTTTGTAGAAATTTGATATAATATTTCACCTCAAATCCTTTTAAGGTTTTTCATGTTCTCTCTATTCTACCCATGACCCTGCTTGTGTGCTTAGTTGTAGGTGGTTTTGAGTCTATCGAGACTGTGTAAGGAATGAGCTTGCTCTCATGATAACATTATCTTTATTAAAATCACACCCATTATATAATATTATTTACCCCTTTGGATATTTAAATTCTTCAAGACACTCTATGATGGGTCTTTTTGCTCAATTTTTTCTTCTTTCATTCAAGACTGTAGATGTAACTTGGGTTCTAAGACTATGAGTGAGAAGGAAGAGGTGAGGTGTTTCCTTAAAAAAAGTAACTCACAATAGATTTTTAACTATTATACATTGTTACCATATTTTTATTGTCCCTCTAGTGATCCTTTCAACTTAAATAGGGCTCCCTTGACCAACTTTCTCTCCACCTATATTCAAGTTTACAAGAGGTAACTAGGATTTTGATTGTGCCACTCTCTTGGGGAGAGTTGAGAATGTTGTTCCTAATTATAATGATATTTGACACTATTTTTTTATCTTTTTACCTTATCATATGCTATTATTAATTCACAAGGCTCTTTCACACCTTCTTTGTCTCAAACTAACCATGACCATACTACTTGCTCAGTGTGCCCTAAAGAGCCTATATTGACTATGAGAAGCTTATATATACATAATGAGATGAGGATGAATGTTTTATCCTTGATTTCACCTACCTCCCATCTACCATGTCTTACATATCCTTTTCATCATCCTTGATTTTTTTTACCTTTCTATACCTCATTCCATTAGTGACCACCTTATGTCAAATCTAAATTGAAGGGTTACTATCATGTTGAGTAAACATTTGGCATTGTAGAATAGGTTGAGGATAGTCCTTGAGGGTTTAGGAATTGGAGGTAATAGGGTAAAAATTTAAATCATTAATGAGGGACATTTTCATCATAAAATAACTTGATGATTGTGTACACCTACCCGATTTCCACTTTGCAAATGATATAACAATACACACATGAAAATAACACTAGAAATAGGACTTGAATGGGATGCTTGGCCTTATGGTAGCTTAGTTGAGTGTTTAGGAAAGGTATAGGGGGATATAATATACTAATATAAACATAAACCAAATTAAAAACACCATAAAATGCCTTCACTTTATGCATCAATATTATACTATGATTTAGGAATTTGACTGAAGAGAGGATGGTTAGTATGGTGTTTGTTCCAAAATGAAAAAGAAATGAAATAAACACACTAACAACATAATATCTCTAGGACTAGACACTAAGGAGAGCTTAGTTAATAAAATCAAATGACAAGAACAACTAAAAAGCAAGGGATCAAATACAAGAGTTCCTTCACCTACCTTGGATGCTCCAAATGCCTTTATAGTGGTGGCTTACTTAGCTTATGCTCATGAAGTCCTTAGCAATGGAAGCTTAGATACCTCCATCTCTCCTTGGAATCTTTTGTTTATATCTTGGATTGTCTTGGAATAAATTTGGCATGGTAACACTAGTTTCTTGAAGCTTTTAGAACCAATTTGGCATTATAACTTTGCATCAAAAAAGCTTAGAAATGATGTTTTGAGGCCTACTATTTATAGATTTTTGGGTTTGATCAAAATCAACCTCAACCATCCATCTCAAGATTGAGATGTATGGTTGAGGATTAATTTAATTTTTGGAATTAAGTTTGTAATTATCCTCATCATGGCATTGGAAGAAGTGGAAATTAAGATGCATGGAGGGCATCATGGAAGGCATTGATGAGCCATGGGAGGCATGAATCTTGATATTTGTGGCATTTATGGCCTAGGGATGTCTTCCAAAGAAATAAGGTCACTTGATGATGCAGATATTCCATATTAATTTCTAAAAACAATTATTCAACAATTTTCTATGGAATTATTAATTACGCCTTGATTTGAGTTAATTAGCTCTTAAGCATGATTAAGCACTTTATGCACAAATTACTCAAATTGATCAGAATGCCATGTTATTAGTCTTAAATTTGATTGGATTAGAATTTAAAGTCCATGCTAGATGCACTGGATTTGTATTTCCATTTAGGATGTTGTCAATAATAAATAACAAAGGCATAAGTCTTGTGTAAAATATTTGATAGGAAAGAGCAATCTAGAGCACCTAGGTGTAAAATTGGCATTTTAACTCAGAATGATTTGATCACAATTAACTAGCCCATAAATTGAATTTCCCCATTTAGGGATACCCTAAATAAAATTGGCACTTGAATATGTCAGTTTTACATCATTTAGCATGTTTTAGTGTTTTTAGGCCAAATTGTGCATTTTGGGTGAAAATTGGCCAAAAGCTTGATTAGAGGTTATCGGTGGCTAGTTTTAGGTGTCTACAATTTGCCCCTATTTGGGAATATGTTGCAAACCATAGGTAAAGCAACATCTTCTCAAATAATGAGAGATGACAGGATGATGATTCAAGAGTAAAGCTCTAAATGATTTTGGGAATCCTATGATGATGCCCCCTTTAGGGAGTGGCCATCACATTTATTGACGGATGGTCCTTCAAAAATAAACAAGAAGAAAGGTAGAATTAACCCATGGTTGAGATTAATCCAAATGAGAAAATGCTTTCATGCATTGATGTAAAAAGGATAATTATTTTCCCAAAGGTGGTTATAATCAAGAATACAAGTCAAAATAATTATTTGCCCATAGGTGGTTATAATCATTAAGTAGACCTGGATTGGCTAAAACTAATGGTTCCCTAGTTAGGGATGATTATCAAGAATAACTCAAGGATATAACCTAGAATATAGATTAAAAATGATTAGATGAAAAGTAATGAAATAAATGAAAATAAGAATAAGATTGATTAGTGTGAATGATTTAGTTGTACCTACTAATGAGGAGATGTTTGTCCTGATTAACATTGATACAACTACATGGTCAAATGAGATATATTGATCAAGGGTGGGATGCAAGGATTTTACAAGGTGCCAAGGAGAACCTTTTGTGTCTCCATTGATTCTAGACCTTTATGAAGCTAATTTTTACTATAGCATGTGATGGTAGGCTTCATGATAGAACACCATGAAGACTTGGCCAAAATATTCATAAGGACTAACTCCTAATCCAATAAACACTAGAAAATAATACACCAATGATAAAAACCAGGATGATAATGTTGATGTATGAATATGGATAGACTTAAGAATAATGTGCTTGAGGAATCACCCAATAAACACATATAGATTGAGTCGTATAAACAAACATGCAAGTGAATAAACAAATAAACAAATATAAAAACAAACAAACAAACAACTTGAAATAAATAAACAAATATAAATCTTGAAAATAAAAGCAAAAGAAAAAAATCCTAATAATGACAATTCCCCAATAAGCTAGATCGAGGATAATTGACTAGGTTTAGATAGGACAAATATTTTTGGTATTTTTGAAATATTATGAATGTTTTTGGAATTTTGAGGTATCTTAACTCGATAAATAATAACAAGATACCTACTCATAAAACAATGAGAGCATTTGGCTTAGGTTGCTCACAATATAGCAAGAGCATATGGAAAGGGGGACTAAAGTGACCTCAACATGAATTGAGTATGACCCACATAGTCTTGAAATGACCTCAAGTCATAGTAATTCCATCCACAAAAAAGGTGAGGAAAAACCAACTAGGTCTCAACAAGTTCTCAAATCTAGCAAATGGCTAGTCAAATGAAAAAAATGATGGTAAAGTGATGTGGTAATGCATGGTAAACAAGTGTTTCCCCTAGTTTTCCCATAGATAGTTATAACTAAGATACAACAGCATAGGTCAATGATACCAATTTGCTCATAGGTAGTTATAATTAGTAGAAAGATTGGTGAGACACTAATTTACCCATAGGCAGTTATAAGGAGGCTCACATAAAAAACCCTGATAGAATGAAAGATATATTTCTAGATCAAGTATCACACTACTTTCATAGACTACCATTGTAAACATAGATTTGATTGATTATTGAAACTTGATTGGAATCCCCCCATAAAATGTATGACAAGAAACAAATTAACTAAGATCAAAATAGGATTGAGTAGGATGGAAAAAAAGATTTGGTCTAGATAGGAATGGAATGATAGGATGGCATGGTATTGATAAAGATAATGATGGTTTTTGATAGATTGGATAAAATGGTAAGTGATGGGGTGAATGGTTGGGTACTTCAACAATGGCAAATGGATATGTAATAATGGCAATGGCGTGGTACATGTTTTTGGCCTAGGTGTGGTTTTAGATTCTATTTTTCCTTCTGATAGGGAGATGCACATCCTAATCATTAAATAATAAAAATAAAATACTTGATCATGTTAATTACTAGCCCACACCTCATCTGAATAGTTTCTCTATCAAAAGTGTCCTAGAGATTTTGATGTTGAAAACACTTTTTTATTCTTCCTTGGTCATTGATTTTAATTCCTTCAAACATTGAGGCAAGGTATTTTTATAGCCTCTACAAAGAAAATTGAAAGTATGGATGGTAAATAGGGACAAATAATGGATGGTAGGTTTAACTATGAAATGGAATGTAGATGATAATGGAATGTATAATGGTGGGGAAACAAATAAATATTAGGAGTTTTAGTCACATGTAATGTTTCTGATGCTAAATTCAACATAATGTTGGTTATGGCATAGCTAAAGACTTGTTCTCTCAATAGGACCATCAAATTTTTTTTGTTATTTGGGATTGAGAGTATCTACCATCTAATTAGGCTATAAATAGGAAGCTATTTTTATTTGATCTTTGATTTTGTCTTCATCAATTAGTGAAGAACTTTTATGCTCAGCTATTGGTGACTCAATGAGGTTTTCACCAATGAAGTTATCTTGATTGTCCCATAGTACCTTCAAGAAGGTTTCACTGAGGAATGTTGACTTTTGACTTTGATTGTCTACTAGCACTTCCAAAAATGTTTTACTAAAATATGCTAAGTTCTGACTTGGATTGTCCCCTAGCACCTTTGAAAAGGTTTCACTAGGAGAGTGTTCTGCTACATGAATGTTGTCTTGGCCTCCTTACTCTTATTCAACTATTATGTCACCATGGATGTAGTTCAACAAAGTGTGATTCTATCAATCCAAATTGACACTTGTGGGAGATGGAATGTCAATGATATGGGTATTTTGGTTGATGGTAATGGCTTGTGGAATGGTAATGAAATGGGGAGAGGTTGCACAATCCTCATAGAAGATGCTAGGATAACTTGTCTCAAAGTTGAGTTAATAATTATAAAAAACCATAGAAGGATCACAAATGTATTCAAATTGATATATGAGGCATGTGTAACCAATGTTCTAATATCCATGAACATATTCTTTATTTGAATTTGATTCTGACTCAAGGGACTCTGAATCTAATGTTGAGATTGATATTGATTGAGATTATGATTATGATGTTAAATATGATGTCATTCCAAGAGTAAAATTTGAATTTAAATATGATTATTAATCTAATGGGTAATCTATTATAATGATGTCTTATTGAAAATTTGGTATTGGATAAGTAGCAACCTGTAATGGCATCATTGGCTCCACAAAGACTAGTTTGTCAAAGTGAGACTCCTCTAAGATGGGAAAAAGGTCAAGATACAACTCCTCAAATGTTAGCTTGTCAATAGGAGGATATTGAAAAATAAGCACATGGTTGAGGTAATTATTTTCCCAAAGGCAGTTATAATCATTAAGAAGTGAATCAACAAAGACTAGCTCATCAGAGTGAGACTCCCTGACAACTAGTATAGGATCAATAGGCAATTTATCACAGGTTGACTTATCACAAATGGTTGATTCAATAGAAACATATTGGATTGGTTGGTTCTCTTGGCCTTGGTTTCTAATGAGTTATAAAATACCAATTTTGAACATAGATTGGCCTTCAAATTATTGGATCGATTGAGGTTTGGTTGAGATTTGGACTAGATGAGGAATGACTTGTGGTTAGACAATGTTAGGGCCTTGGGGAGCCTATTTGCTCACATGAGATAAAGGAAAATATCAAGATGGTAATGATATGGTAGTGTGGAGCATTACTTCTTGTACAAGCCAAAGGATGAGTTCTCTGAATGATGAAGGGTAATTGTGGAGCTTGATTACTCACACAAACCAAAGGACTAGGCCTTGGTATATAAATGGTATTCCTTGGATATTGAAAAGCTTGATTGTTCATATAATCCAAAAGAGGGTTAGGGGTAGTTGATGATTAGATAGACATATGACATCATGAAACTTCATTACTTACATAAGCAAAAGCATCCAAGTCTTCCTCATAAACCATATCATCCCAATCGTGAGTTGGATCATAAGTTGGTTCTTGACTATGTTTCATGTACTAATTTTTGAAAAGAGGGTATGTATTCATATCTAAAATAAAATTATCTATAGTTGGGTCTTCACAAGCCTCTACATACCAATCAAGGTCTTGATTTAGATCATAACTTGCTTCATGACTTTTTCCCATGAATGATTAATATGAGGCAGATAGAAATCTATCTCACAAACCACGTTAGCATCATTGGGGTCTTGACAAAAGCCATAAAAGTCATTTTGTGTGGCCATTCTATCATAAGTTGGATTTTAAGTGAATCCACCATAAGTGTATCTAGACATATCAATGTAAATGATGAAAGCTCTAAAAATAAAAAGACTTAGAGTTTTAGAAACTCTAAAAAATGATCCAAAGGACAAATGGTTCAAGCTTGGTCTAACTTGTTTAAAGGGGTGGAGTTGTATCTCCGATGTGGTCTGAAAATGGAGTTATATCTCCAAAATGATTTTTGATAAGGCTTGGCATAAAATAGTCTAACATCAAATGTCTAATGTCAAATGTCATACACACAAAAGGTCAAGTATTTGAATAAAAACTAGCATGCCAAAGGTCTAGGTCAAAGTGTTTCAAACAAGGTCTAAAATAGGAAAGGGAAAAGTTGAGATGCTAGGTATTTTTTCAAAATATGGAGTCAAAATATAGGCTCAAACAAATAGGCATGTGCTAGGAATTTTGGCTGAAGAACATCAAAATATAGACTTGAAACAAAGTTTGATGTGATTTGATTTAATCAAACAAGTTTGGAAATAACTTTGACATAAACCCAGCACACAGAATCAAACATAAACATGATCAATTAGCATAAGGCATAAGACAAAAGGATATTTGAGAAAGGCTATGTTCTCCCAAATAAAGGCACAAATAATGATGAGCACATGCATTAAACAAATAAACCATCAATAGTTTTCAAATTTGGGTAATCGATTAACTGAAGTTATGCAACCCAAAAGAGAAAGATCTATGTATCAGTCCCACAAATTAAAGCCTAAATAGAAATCAATCTATGTTTGGATCCAAAATTAATAAGGTTAATTGAAAACTCAATGTTGAATACTAGGATTTGACCAAACAGGTTAGACAAGATTGGACAACATGACAACATAAGACAAAGGTCCAAATGGTATACATAACATGGTTTGAAAAAAATGGTTTTTAGTGTAAGGTAAACTAGTCTTGAAACAAATTAAGCAAGCTAATGGTGTAAGCATGCTCAAATGATGTGATCTATGTTATGCTTCAAAATACTCAAAGGCATAAATGGTTTGACATGATTTGGGCAGCATAACACTACCCTCCTCAACTCAAATACATTTTTTTAACATGGCTTATGAACAAATAAACAAGTTTTAGTCTCAAAACATACCAAATTAAAAAATGATTATAATACTCTAGGTATATCCATCCAAATCCTATTAAGGGTATGGCATGTGGGGTTGACTAAACTATCAAGTTTCGAACATTTCTAGGGGAATCAATTACACAATGACTTTCATATCAAACAATACAAAATCCAAGCACAAAAATTGGGTGATCACAACATTAGATAGTTGTAAAAAGGTCTAGTACTTCTTACAACCACTACATCTTATTGTTCACTTAGTGTAGTGTGATGTCCAAATGTAGATATGTTCCATGTGCAACTCTAAATGAGCCAAATGAATTCAATGCTAGGAGATGAAACCCTGGGTTAAAGCTTCCCTAAAGAACTCATGGGAGGTAATGACATCCCCCTCACAATCTAAGATGAATATATAAATAAACCATGAAAGTAGAAAGACTTTAGTGTCATTTTCAAGATAACCCAAACTTTGATGAGTTTTTGGGGAGTGATTTAGATGACTTTCTTTCTAAGCCTTGGACTAGGCTACTTGTAATAGGAATGGTGCTTTTGATTCCAAGGGTTCCCTATAGGGGACAAATGGAAGAACATACATGCAACATTACAATTTTTGCCAAACAAAATCTAACTAAACAACTATTGAAAACAAAAATTGACAAGTGTGTTCAATTTTATACCCAAATGAAAGATTTGGTGGTGTTCATTTGATCCCTTGGTCTTAATTGTAAACATTGAAAACATTCACCAAAAACACCTAAATTCTTTGTTAAACACCAGAACAAGGTTCCTAATTGATTTTTAAGAATGAAAGGGTGATTTAAAAATGTTTTGAACAAATATCAAGGTTGGTCCTATAGAAAAATTGTTAGCATGGATTTTTTCTTTGAAGCCCTTTTGAGTTTAAAATAATAAACTTTGGAAAAATAGCTCTCAAGTCTATGTTTTTGGAAAAAACATAGTGACCAATACCAGCTGTTACCACTAATGTTGGTTATTGGCTAGCTAAGATCTGGTTGATGTTGAATCTATTGATTGATGTCAATTAAGTTAGTAACTGATGTTAGTATTTCTTGTTGACGTTAATTACTATGTAAAAACTGTGGCAACCAAAAATGGCAAAATAAAGTTATAAAATCAAATTTCAAGAGTTTTAAAGGCTCAAATAAATATTTTAGATTTATAAAAGGATCTCTTTCAAGTTTAGGATGCATCTAGTCCCACCAGGCATGCCATTATGTGATCTAGGAATTTGACTTAAGAGAGGATGGTTAGTATGGTGTTAGTTCCAAAATGAAAACAAAATGAAATAAACATACTAATATCATAACATCTCTAGGCCTAGACACTAGGGAGAGATTAGTTAACAAAATTAAATGACAAGCACAACTGAAAATCAAGGGATTAAATACAAGAGATCCTTCCCCTTCCTTGCATGATCCAAATGCCTTTGTAGTGGTGGTTTTCTTAGCTTGTACTCATGAAGTCCTTGGCAATAGAAGATTGGCTACCTCCATCTCTCCTTGGCACCTTTGCCTTATAGCTTGGCTTGTCTTGGAATCAATTTGGCATGGTAACACTAGTTGCTTGAAGCTTTTGGAACCAATTTAGCATTATAACTTTGCATCAAAAATATTAGAAATGATGTTGTGAGGCCTCCTGTTTATAGATTTATAAATTTGATTAGAATCAACCTCAACCATCCATCTCAAGATTGAGATGTGTGTTTGAGGATTAATTAAATTTTTAGAATTAAGTTTGTAATTATCCTCTTCATGACATTGAATTAAGGGGAAATTAAGAGGCATGGGGGGCATCATGGAAGGTATTGATGAGGCATGGCAAGCATGAATCTTGATGTTTGTGGCATTTATGGCCTAGGGATGTCTTCTCAAGAAATGAGGTCACTTGATGATGTAGATATTCCATATTCATTTCTAAAAACAAGTATTCAACAAGTTTATATGGAATTATTAATTAGGCTTTGATTTGGGTTAATTAGCTCTTAAACATGACTAATTTTTTTATGTACAAATTACTCATATTGATCGGAATGCCTTGTTATTGGTCCTAAATTTAAATGGATTAGAATTGGAAGTCCAAATTAGATGTGTTAGATGCATATTCCCATTTAGGATGTTGCCAAAAACAAATAACATAGAAACAAGTGTTGTGAAAAATATTTGATAGGAAAGAACAATCCAAAGCACCTAGGTGTAAAATTAGCATTTTGACTCAGAATGATTTGATAAAAAGTTAGCTGGCCCATAAATTGCATTTCCCCATTTAGGGATACCCTAACAAAAATCAACACTTGAATATGTCAATTTCACATCACTTAGCATATTTTAGCATTTTTAGGCCAACTTTTACATTTTGGGTGAAAATTGGCCAAAATCATGATTAGAGGTTATCGATGGCTAGTTTTAGGTGTCTACATATACAACTTGAGAAACCTATTTTTAGTCTTCAAATAAAGAGAACATGAGTGTTTGTCTAATTTCACACCCCCACACATGTGAACAAGGGCTGAAAGGTGATGTAAATTGTCTATGAAGACCTGAGGAACACATATCAAACATTTAATCTCAAAAATACTTCAAATATACATGAAAATTTGTTCCCTTTCTAACCCCTACATATTTAAAGGTCATTGGAGTGCCTAGATTGTTATTATTTGTTAATAAATTATAGACCATGGATTTGTAGACAAATGCCATGGATAATAAGGTCAAGGTACCACCTTATTTTCCCCAAAGTTTCATATCATTATCTTCTCTCTCATACCCATACCATCCACAAATCTAAAAGCTTTCATGGGCTGCCAAAGAGCTTAGTGAGGAGAGAAAATTAGTTTTTTACCTCTTTGACATTATTTGATCATTAAACTTATGCTAGACATTTGACATGATCCTGACTAAAACCTATGACCCCCCCTCTATATAGACATGATCGTAAAATATTAAAAAACAAGTTAAAACAATTGAAAACTCCCTTTTTCTTACATTTTATCCATGTTTCTAACCTTGAACCACTATTTTAGGTTAAAGGGAGAGAAAACATGAGTCAAATTGTCTTTCAAATTAAGTGGTATATTATTGGGATCTGAACGGTCATATTTTTCCCATGTGTGGTACCCATTTGGCTAGTGAGGAGTGAATGTGAGCCTTAAAATGGACCTTTTATGGCATGAAATTCATAGTTATAACCATGTGGTGATAGTGGGATATTTTCCAAGACCCTAATAATTTCATTTTTAAAAATTAAAACACCCCCCAATTTCAAAGTTTATCAATGCAAATAAACTTGTAATGGGCATTTGAGGGTCACTTTATGACTTTATGGTGGTGGGGGGTTATGAAAGCTTGAAACTATTTGAATGGAAATATCATGAAAATGACATTAAACACAATAATAGACCTTCATATTATGACCTTATACAAGGTTTCAAACCCTTACATCACTCCAACAAATATTTTTCTTCAATAAATGGAATCTAATAGGTCTAAAACCATAAGGATTAACAACATTAAAGTACCCAAACTACCATAACTTTGTCAAAATATCCTTAATCTTATCAAACTTGTTTATACCATCTTCAAGACCTTAAAAGCATTTTTACACTCTCAAGCTCACTCACGGGTCATCATGAAGACCTAGTACATAAACCAAAGGACTTAAAGTAGATAGGACATATGATTATCACAAGTAGCCTCTATGACACCTCTAATAATGTTAAATGACTTCAAGAAGCAATTCAGAAGACATCATCACTTAGGAGATTACCATGTGCATGCTTAGGTGGGTTTCATGAAAAAAAATCATAGGGGTTGGCATTTGGCATGAGGGGGTAAATTTAAAACATTTTTGGTGACTCAAAGGGGTGACTAACCTACTCGTTTAGAGAACCCACTCACTTTTAGGACAATGTTGACACTCACATGGTAATAAAATTTGATGACCACTCTTGGAATACCAAGGAGACCTAGTACTCTATGACACATCTTAGGAATTCATTACTCACAAGACATAATAAATATTAATAAATAAACACACATAACACCTAAGAAGTAAACAACAAAGACACCAAAATAACTAAGGAAACTAACTACAAAATCATGTCTCACACACTTATTGAAACATGATAACAAACTATTAGAAATAAATAACTAGAACACACCTAATTTATCCATAGGATCAAAAGGGAAACTCTTTTGATCAAGTTGGCTCCATGAGGTGATATTTACAATTGATGATTGAAGTGAAATTAGGTATTATTCACTGAATGAGGGCTCTCACTTGAATTTGAAGATGTTATCATACTAATAAGCTCTTAAGAAGGTAGTTGGATCTTCTTTAGCAACCCTTATCTACATAGGTTGATTATATGAGTCTAACACCCAATAAAAATCATCCCACACTTATCTTTATTGTATAAACAATGTCAATTCTACTTCAATTATGGGATGCTCTTGGTGATGTTGGATAGTTTGAAGTGGACCTTGTGTTATGGCTGCAAGGTTGGCTTCTAAGAGAGTTTCATCTTGTTTCATGATTTCTTAAGGCCACTTGAACTTAGTTTTACCTTCCAAGAATAAAGAAACATCTAAATATGGGATGAGGAGATGATACCTCTTGGAATGGTATTCTTGAAGGGTTGCTTCCTTCTTGTTTGATGACATTACCTTCTTCAACCTAGACCAAATCATAACATGTTTTAAGGAGAGAGTATCTTGACCCTATGATGTCAAAAATATCACTTGCCTAATATTCACATGGTTTAAATTTATTTAGGATATCTTCAAGTTGGATAATGGCTTGTTGATCAACCTCATTGGCTGGTTTGTACCTTTCTCTTACAATTATTGCAAGTTCTTGAGGACTATCATGATGAAGGGTAGATGCCATGTCATTTAATTATTGATTAGTTGATGTGTATTTCCCTTATGGTTCATTATGATCTTGCATCTCATCATCTTATGCATCTTTTAAGGTGAAGTTGTGATCCTCCTTGACAAGAGGTATCCCAAGGACAAGATTTTTGTCAAGTTCACTCAAGTCATCACCCTCATTTTCCACCTCAATTTGACTTTCATTTCCTACCTCTTCAAGGATATGTTATAGCTCAAGGAGTGGCATGATATATCCTTAGAATGACTTTAAGAGAGATGACATGTATGCCTCATTACCTTCATTCATTTATTTACTCCTAACAACCATCACCTTCTCTTTATTTTGCACATTGTCTTGAATAGACTTCTATGAGGGAAAGGTCTTGGGATTTTTATGAGGGAGGGGTGGGAGTTGAGTAGTTTTAGACTTACCTTTGGATTCAAAACCTTGGTTTATGTTTAGTTAATATTCTCTTACCATTGACTACTACATTTATTTCTACTTTGGAAACTTGGGTTTAGTATCCTCTTGCATTGTATGTGTTATAGCTTAGGGCATGAATGGATGTATCTTAAGCTAAGATTATGTTATTTTTATAGCTAATGCTAACTAGTATAGTTGGTTGTCTACAACCTAAATTTGTTTAGAAAGGTAAGCTTTAAAATCAAGCACCATATAATCGTAGGTCTCTTCATGTTGATAATAAAGTGAATGGCCTTGAAAGGTATGTTATAAATCATGAAAATCAGCCTTCACAAAACATACTTCTCCCTCCTTTTGAAATCTCTCGTAGACAGACCTCTAAGTAGAAAAAGTTGGCAAGACTTGTTAGGGACCTTCAATGTTTTGGAATTTTTTTTCTTGAGTGTTTTGAGGAATGGTGGAGAGTTAAATGGATGACTAATATGGGATGGAGGAAGGGACATAATGTTTATGATGGTGAACTTATTGTCGCTCATATACTATTAACCTCTCCTTAATGCTTAAAACTAGACCCTATATATCTAACATGTCACCATTTACCCCTAAATGACTTTCTCTCATGAAAAATTCCCACTCTTTGTTTTTTGAAATGAGGTGCTCATGCCTTCAATGACATGCCAAGGAATTTCTTGGCCATACCTCATCAATGTGTTAGTTCTCACCATGTGTCCTTTATAGCTCAAAAAAGTCTATTTAAGTCTTGATATGAAATGGTTTGGGACATGGTTGAGCTGACTAAGAACATCATAATGTTACCATGAATAGTTATGTTGATAAGTTTTTTTAATGATGTGAATGAGGCTCATAAGGAGGGTTAGATTGGTGTCCTTGGTATTGAATAGGATCATAGGCATAATGATGGCTCTCATATTATTAAAAAGGGTGAATGTAGGGATGATAAGGGTCATAATGGAATTGTAATGGATCATAGGGATATCGATCAATAA
This sequence comes from Torreya grandis, assembly GCA_037957365.1. Taxonomy (NCBI): domain Eukaryota; kingdom Viridiplantae; phylum Streptophyta; class Pinopsida; order Cupressales; family Taxaceae; genus Torreya; species Torreya grandis. The sequence continues at coordinate 253,250 of JARHVA010005393.1, read as the reverse complement.
ATGTGTGATAGAATTTTTCCCCATATACAACAATCACTTGTCATGAGACCATATGAAAATCAATGACACTATCACTAAAAACTACTCTTACCATGAGGTGATGACCCTCATCATGAACTTCTAATTTCAACTTGGAATGTGAGTGATTGAAGCTACATTTGATGATTGAGATGATGTTGTGAAGGCTCTAATGATTGAATCTAGTTCCATTGAGCATGCCATAATTTTTATCTCTCTAACCTACACCCTTTGAAATAGGTTGTTTAGGCCTACCTTCAATGCTAAACTAACATGAGAATGGCCTACATGTTGTGGGTGACCTTATCATTAGATAAAACCTCTAGATTATCGAGCTAGATCCCATAGTGCATCTGTTTAGGTTCAAAATCACTAATACCTATTAATTTTGGGTTGAAAAGGGAAAATAGAGTGCATATAACAAATCTAGTCTAAGGGATGGTGATGCACCAATATCTTTCATTCATCCACATTGAACTCCTAAAAACACTAGTGAACTAAAAAAGCAACTTAAACAACCATCTTTAAAAGTTCCTATGCAAAAGTGTTTCATGTGGAGGATTTATTAGGTTGCTAGAGTATGAAGGTCATGATAGGAAGGTCTTTTATGAGGCTCTTACCAATCAAAACACACTTCAATGTCCATCACCAACACTTATACATACCACATAACTTGCATAAGACACCTATTGGAATTTAGGTTAACAAGGACATACAAGGGAGGGAAATCCATCACATATGAAAATAAAAACAAGTATAAACACACTATATATCATCATGAAAGAGCTGTAATAGTTTATTCATCAATCCAATAGGTTCATCAAGTATAAAACTAAACAAAGTTTCCTCATACCTAGGTGAGGGATACAAATCAAGGCCTTAAGGCTTAAATATGTATAATAATGAAGAGATAAAGAGATGGAAAAAATGGCATGGAAGTGAGAGATAGAGGCCCTAAATGACCATGGTCAACTCCATCTATAGTTACAAATAGTTATAATTAGTCTTAAATTTTTTTCATGCATTGGCCTTCAAATTGATGCTCTTGAATGAGTTATTGGTTGCTAAGATTAAGTGGTGTGGAGTGAATTAGGAAAAATTATCCTCATCTAAGGTATAAACATTCCTAAAAAATTTAATCAATCGTTATATGGTAGTTACAAAATGCAATCATGTGTAATAAGGCCTCGAAGAGGCGTTGAGTAGCCCACTAGTCTTTTAGCATGTTGACTAAGTTTGAAACTACATCCTTTTTCATGATGATTATTAGGATTGCCTCGATAAAAATTATAATCAATTTAATGGTGTAATGATCCTACATTAAGTCTCCTAATATCCTCTCTACACCAAATCCATCTCCTCTAGTTATCCAAGTAGGCCAATTAGGCCTGTTAGTCCTAGTTACTTGTCTATCCATTGATGAATGATTAGAGACTTGAATAGAAACATTATATTAGTTGAATATTAATTTTAAATTTTCAATAATTTTTTTTACCATAGTATAATCCTTCTTAAGTAATAGACACATGTAATTTTACCTCCTCTAGTTGACTAGGTCACTTCTCTTTAGCATCTACATAATGGTTATTTGGTGTGAACTTGCAAAGGAATTTCCAAGAATGAAATTGAATATATGGTGTCTTATGAAGATTAAATAATTATAAAACATCCATATCCAATGATTTTAAACTTCTCAAACCACACTATACTTTATTTTCTACTCAATTCCTTGAAAAAGTACTATTTTTAAAAAAATCCACAAAATGTTTGTACATACTAGTACCATGGGTAGGGTATATTATAAGTTTTATTTGTGGTTTATGTTTTTTTAGGATAATTAATGAGTATTTGTATTAAATTATCTTCATTTTTCTTCAAGTTTGGTCTGTATTAGGGTTTAGGCAAGGTTTTGGAGTTCTACCATCTTAACGATGGTTCATAAATATCAAACCTCCAATCCCAAATTTATGGTCTTGTATGTTTAATACATATAACCCCCTAAAATTATTGAAAATATTATGATCAAATGAATCTATTGTATAGATATATAAGTGCAATTTGGTGGACCTTGACTCCTTGAAATCCTTCTAGACGTGTCTATAGACTTAGTAATGATTCATAAACCTGGGATCCTATAATACATTCACTCTTCCATATATGTTGAGACCATAAGGGTTCCAAAATTTTATTAGGATAATTTTACCTAAGTCCATTTATGGTGGGAAGTAAAATTTTAGGAAGATATAGCTCAAGTTGATTGTTTAAACTATTATAGCTTAAGGTGGTTCTTGAGAGTAAATTTGTCCTCTTATTAGACTCCCCTGCCTCAAATATCCTTTTTATGACTTTTAAAACTCCTAAATCCTCTCCTAATGATATTAATACTTGGGAGGGTCTAAATTGGCCCCAAATATTGAGGATGGAGCCTGAAGCCTAGTCATGGCTTTTAGGCCTAACATGCCTAGACTAAGCATTAGAGGTCTGATTGGCCTATAGGTTATTTGAGGGGATAAATATCATTATAAAACCCTTATAATACCTATTTGAAACCTCTTATATTACCTTCAAATTATTGAACCTTAACTCTATCTTCACTTTCTCATGATACTACCTACAAGTCTCACTATTAGTTTGAGCCTGAGTATTTTTGACTTGGGTACTATCCTTAAACTTTCAACAATAGATATGGGGTTTGGGTAAATCATGTAATACAACCTAAGTTCCCAAAAACACCATTATATTAATATTTATTCATCAACTCAATCCTTTTCATTCTCATATTTTGGCCTAAGGTTTACACATAGTTAAGCTTGTGTAGACGTAGTGTGTTAGTTCGGTCCCATTTTTACCTCAATTGAGAGTCTAACAATTCAGGAGCCATTTATAAATTATTTTTACTTTCACCTAGATGATTTGTAATTTACATCTCCCCTCAATAAAGTATAAGTTTATAATTTAGTTATAGGCCTGTTTAGGCCCATTTGGGCCTAATAAGCCTTAAAGCTCTTTTGCCCATATTAAGGACTTAACTAATCCAATGAAAACATAATGAATCTTATGAAAATACTATTTTCATCCCCAAATTATCTTTACCTCTTTTCACCTTCTTTATCAAGTATACCCATCATTTTTCACCTTCTAACTTAAGACCCTTCTTATAAAAGATAGTTAGGTCTACCTAGGCCTATGTGTATTAGCTTTAGGCCTATTTATCCTATTTAGGTCATTAGGTTATTTTATGAAATTCAAAATATTTTAACTTAGAATAACTATCATACCTTTTGATGTCCCTACTTAGGTGTCTCCAACATAGACAACCTTTAAATCCACAATCTCGCAACTAATGTCTAGAGGCTTATTTATGCATAATTAAGCCATTCAAGCCTAATCCTATGTATAAGTGAAAAATCATTAGAGAATAATTAGGATTGCTTATAAAACTTTGGTATAATATCACACCTTAAATCCTTGTAAGGTTTCTTACGTTCTCTCTATTATACCCATGAACCTACTTATGTGCTTAGTTGTAGGTGGTTTTGAGTCTATGAAGACTGTATAAGGAATGAGCTTCCTCTAATGATAACCTTATACTTATTAACATCATACCCCTTATATAAATTTATTTACTTCTTTGGATATTCACATTTTTTAATGTAATATATGATGGGTCTCTTTGCTAAGTTTGTTCTTCTTTCATTCAATAATGTAGATGCACCTTGGGTTATAGGATTGTGAATGAGAAGGAAGAGGTGAGGTGGTTTTTTAAAATAAGTCCCTCACAATATATTTTTATCTATCATACATTTTTACCATATATTTTTTTTTCCATCTCATTCTCCTTTCAACTCAAACAGGGCTACCTTAACCAAATTTCTCTCCACTTACAGTCAGGTTTGTAGGAGGTAACTAGGATCTTGATGGTTCCACTCTCTTGGGGAGAGTTGAGAATGTTTCCCCTACATCTAACCCTATTTTCCACTATTTATTTTTCTTCATACCTTATCATATCATCTTATGAATTCACAATTATCTTCCACATGTTCTATGTCTTGAGCCAACCATGACCATATTGATTGTTTAGTCTGCCCTAAAAAGCTTGCATTTAATATGAGAATCTTATCTCTACATAATGGGATAAAGATGAATGTTTGATCCTTTCTTACACCTACCTCCCATATTCCATATATTTTATATACTTTTTATCTTCCTTTATGTCCCTCACCTTTCTATTCCTCATTCCGTTAGTCACCACCTTATGTCAAATCTGCCTTGAAGGGTTATTATCATGACTAAGTAAAAATTTGGCATTATAGAATAGGTTGAGGATGGTAATTTATGGTATAGGAATCAAGGGGAATAAATGAAACATTAAAATCATTAATTAGATACATATTAATCCTAAAACAACCTGATTACTATGTACACCTATAAGATTTTTACTTTGTAAATGATATAACAATACACACATGAAAATTACAATGGAAATAAGACTTGAAGGGGATGTCTGGACTTATGGTGGCTTAGATAAGTGTTTAGGTAAGGTATAGGGGGATAAAATAGACTAAATATAAACATTACCCAAATCCAAAACACCATCAAATGCCTTCACTTTATGCACCAAGATTCTACAACTTGAGAAACATGTTTACAATCTACAGATGAAGAGAACATGAAGGTTTGTCTACTTTCACAGCCTAAAACGTGTGAACTAGGGGTAAATGGTGATTTAAATGGTTTATGAGGACATTAGGAACACATATCATAAATTTAATCTCATAAACACTTCAAATATTCATCAAAATTGGTGTCATTTCTAATCCTTGCATAGATGAAGAAGGTCACTAGAGTACCCAAATTGTTAGAATTTGTTCATAGACTACATACCATGGATTTATATATAAATTATATTCATAATAAGGTCAAGTTACTCCCTTCCTTTACTCAAATTTTTAGATCTTGATCTTGTCTCTCATGCCCATACCATCCATAAACCTGAAAGATTTATTGGAATGCCAAAGAGCTTTGTGGGGAGAGAAGGTTAATTTTTAAGCCTATTTGACATTATTTAATCATAAAACTTCTAAAAAACATATAAAATAAGCCCATCTACAACATATGACCTATTCTATATGGATTTAACTGTACAAATATGTAATACCTGCTAAAATAGTTGAAAACTCCCCTTTTCTTGCATTATCTCCATGTATCTGACCTTATAACTCCATTTTGAGGCATAATGTGGAAAAAAATGAGTCAAATGATGTTTAAAAATGAGTGTTATGATAGGGGAGCTTAAGGGTGATGTTTTCCCATTTGGCTAGTGGGGATTGAATGTGAGCCTTAAAATGGGCCTTTTATGGCATGAAATACCTAGTTATGACCATGTGGTGATAATGGGATATTTTACAACATTAATAATGCATTTTTTAATTAAAAAACTCCCCTATTTTAAATTTTCTCAATGCAAATAGATGTATAATGGGGATTTGAGGGTCATTTGATGACTTTAAAGGGGGTTATGAAGGCTTGAAATTGCTTGAAGGGATAGATCATGATAATGACATTAAACACAATAATAGACCTTATTAGAACCTTATAAAAGTTTTGAAACCCTTAAATATTGCCTATAGATATTTCTCTTCAAGAAATGGAATTAAATAGGTCTAAAACCATAAGGATTAGAAACCTTAAAGTACCCAAACTACCTTAACTTTGTCAAAAGATCCTTGATATTTTAAAACCATGTTTATACCATATTTAGGACCTAAAAAGCATTTTTAAACTCTCTATCTCACTCATGGGTCATAATGAGGACCTATTACATCAACCAAAGGTCTCAAAATAAATAAGACATATTATTATCATAAGAAGACTCTATGACACCTCTAATAGTGTTAAATTACTTTAAGAATCAATTTAGGTTACATCATCTCTTAGGAGATCACCATGTGCAAGATTAGGTGGGTTTCATGAAAGTCTTTTTGTTTATAGGGGTTGGCCTAAGAGGCTAAATTGCTAACAGGTACTTTATCCAAAATTCTTTACTTCACTATTAGATAAATTTATATTAACATTGGAAACCCCCCTCTAGGGAATCCCCTTATCATTAATCCAAGGAATGCCCCTCCAATAAATATTGGGACTCCCCATCATAATAATTAAAATACACCTATTGATACAACTCAAATTCTTGTATAAATGATTTAATAAATTAATGTTATGCAAATAACTAACAGCTCCCAAATGCCCCAAATGTGAAATATTATCATACAAATGGCAAGTCAAGATCACATCATCTTGCCTAAACATCTCTTGGAGATTCTAATGGGAATATCAGTCCTCAGCCTCTTGGATATTCTAATGGGAACATTTGTCCTCAACCTCTTATGCATCATAAAATGCTTCAACATCTTCAAAATTAACCTTTATCTCCCTTTATTTTATTTATAGATAATGGAAACATTTCTCTAACTATTACATATGATGAGACTAAGGATCTGACTATTTTCCTTAAATATTTTAGTAATCCTCATAAGGAATGGGTCCAAACTAATACCTTCACTACTACTAAATGTCTTGTCAAAACATATATGGGAGATAATTTGAAATGGTATACCCAAATCCCTCAACATTTCATTTTACATCTAGAATATTAAGTCAGTGTTTTAGTTAAATAATTTTTACACACTAATATTCCTAAAAATAGCCATAGGTATTTCATAAATGCTAAGAAATTACTTGACAAATCTACTCATACCTTTATCAAATAATGGAAATCATTCACTTGTAAATCAGATCATAACATGAGTGATTATAATCTCTTAAAACTATGTATCACTGCTTTAAAACCTTATCTTCAATGTAACATTTTAATTTTCTTTCCCCAAACTTTAGATGATGATTTTTTCATCAATCCAAATGACAAGATTTTCTCATGACTCAATTTGAACCTTCTCATATTCTCAAAAATAATTATTTACAAACTTTAACTAATGTAATAACCATTAGTAATTAAAACTCTTAGCCTCCTCAAAACAAACTAGGATAAAACCAATTATATATTCAAATGCCCTCTAACCCATCCTTGAATGTGTCAAAAATGATGAAGTTACTACCTCCATCTAAAACTTTCATTCACACTACCACTACTCTTTCCTTATGGTATGATCCTATAAAAATTTGTTGGTTCCATGATGATATTGGTAATTTCCTTGAAACATGTTATTCTCTTAAAAAATTAATGGTTTCCTTCATATTATGAATTGATTTTATCATGATGTTATGATCAAGGCTCGTCATGATGAATAACTTAAAGTTTCTCAAAAGATATTTTTTTATGAATCTAGCAATCGACAATATCATAAATATTCTTTTGATCTTAATATACTACATCCAAATGAGATTTTTTGTTCTATTGATGTTAACCATGATCAATATTATAATAAATATCATTATGTGAACATGTATAAAATCAATTATCATCATAAACCTATAACTATGCTATCTATCATTGTGTCAAATATGATAGTCCTCTCCCATGTAAAAAATATAAAAACTCTTAGATAGAATATGATTTCACTTCTAATGAATATTTATTATCCAAAAACAATCAATAACCTTTATCCATGACTCCTCATACTTTCAATAACATAGGTGTATTTACTATTGATATCCCTACTAAAGTTGATACATGTATTATATCTCCCTCTTATGATGATGCCTACATTATAGCCCAAGTCTAATCATGAGACCTGGATGTAATTCATTACCATAGCTAAAATACAAGCCTTCAATAATGATGTTCATGTTATTCGTATATCATCCAATATTTAATCCAAACCTAAAGGTTATGTCCCTCCTACCAATCTACCCTTAGAAGACACCTCATGGCTTATGAAAGAAATATTTAAACCTAGAACCTTTGAAAGTATTGATAAACTTGTTATTGTTTAATCCACTCTTTTAGATATAAAAATTATTGACCATAATGATAATTTTCACATTATTTCTCATCTTTTTGATGTTATTCACCAACCTAATATAGTTCTATCATAGTTTCCAACTACTTCAACATGAACCAATACTTGGTTGATACAATTATTTCAATTTCATCAATTCCATTAGCCTCTCTTGACCAATATGATATAATCAACCCTAGTCCTATTATTTCTCAACCTGCATAAATTTTGACTAACACCATTATATTTAATCATAATGATCAACTTGATCTCATTAACTTGGAATATTTATCTTCTAATCAACATCCCAACATTACCTTAGATGTTAAGGATACTTTTATCAAATAAATACATTTTGAGTTCAATATCTAAAGTGATAAAATTATTGATATTTAATTAGATGTTGAATATAATGGAATTTTACCAACACTATCTAGTGATGAAGCTAAATTATAATTACTCCTTGTTCATGAGTTGTAACTTCCCTGCCAACATCACAAGCTTGGAAATTTTCATAAAAGGTAACCTTGATGTAATAATTTTATCTCTAGTATTGATTCCAAAATTCATCCTCTATCCAAACATCTTCCAACTCCATACCACTTCCAAGATGTAAATTCCATTCTTATCGAATAAAATATTGAAATAAATTATGGTACCATGAACACTTCTCGACCTATTATTATTTATAAATTATTTACTATTAAATAACAAGATAACTATAGTCCCTTATTTGAAAAATATTGTGATGTTTTTCTTAGTCATATGATGATATGCCTAATATTGATCTTAGTATTATGGTTCAAAACATCATCATGTACCTAATGCAAAACCCTTGCATCAAAAGAAACATAAATTTCCTTATAAGATTTATACCCTATGTCACAAAGAAATTATCAATATTTTAGATGGTAATTTTATGATATATATATATATATATATATATAATGGGTTTCCAACATTTTTCGTATTCACAAAAAATTCATTATGGTCATTTTCATATGTATAGATTTTCATAATCTCAACATAACATGTCCCAAAGACAACTTTCCTTTACTATCCATTAATGTTATTATTTATTAATATCTAGTTATGAAATGTTATCTGTTATGGATAGTTTTTCAAGATACAATTAGATTCATATTTCTCTTGAAAATAAACATAAAACATCTTTCACCACTGAATGGGGAACTTATTGCTATGTAAAATTCCCTTTGGCCTCAAAAATGTTGAAACTACTTATTAATGTGAAATGAACCATGTTTTTCATGAAATCATCCTTAAAATAGTTTATATATGTGGATTATCTTATTTCCAAATCCAAGAATCATGAAAATCATCTTCATGATCTTCATATTATCTTTGATTGACTCATCAAATACAAAGTTAGACTTAATCCTCAAAAAGTGTTTTTCATGTTACTTCTAGTAAACTCTTAGTGTTTTTAGTCCCTGAGATGGATTGATGTAAATATCACTAAAATAAAATTTATCATCAACATGCCTATCCCTTTTTCCATTTTAAACATATAGAAATATCTTGGTAAACTCAAGGTAATATAATAATTTGTTCTCAGAATGGCTTATCACATCTATTCAGTCAATTCACTCCTTAAAAATGGTATTGCTCTTGAATGGACCAATGCATGTAAAAATATTTTGATAAAATTAAGGAATAATTACTTCATACCCTACTATTTTACCACTTTATAATGATCATCCCCTCATCCTTTAGACTTCATCTACCCCCATATCATGTGGGTAATAATTTCTCAACAAGATGAAATAGGCTAACAATATGCCATATATTACATCATTCAAGTTTTAATATATTATGAAACATGTTACACAAAATTCAAACATGATTTACTTCATATATATTTCACCACCAAAAATATTTGAAATTATATGCTTTACCAGTATACTTATGTCATTGTACATTTTGATCCACTTCATCATTTATTTTCCAAAGCTATCTTACCTAGAGATAGAATTGGAAAATAGATGGTTATCTTAATATAATTTGACTTAATAGTTTTTATTCAAATATTATTTAAAGTCTAAGTGATTTTTGATCAAATTTTTACAATCCCTATTCCATCTACTAATCACCTTCATGATATTCTTCCTAATGAAGAGATCCTTTATATTGAAGGACTCAATCAAGCTATTTCTCTCAAAGACTATTTTCATAATTTTACCACTAATCTTGAGGAAAAAAACTTGGAAGAACTTATACTTATATTTTCGAATCTAAATCCAAAGTTGAAATCATAGAATTACCTAAATTTACAATTTTCTTACATGAATAAACTTGAACACTTCATTTTGATGGTGTCAAATGTCTTCAGGGAGCTAGGGTAGGTTGTGTTTTAATCGACCCTACAATAAAATCATACCTATAGTTTTTTTTAATAAAATTTCAAGTCACCATAAACATGGTTGAATATGAAACTCTCATCATAGGTATGTAAGAATCCATCAATTTAGACATCCCACTATTACACACCCTAGGAGATTCATAACTCATATTTCATCAAGTTAGTGATGATTATCAATGCAAAATTGAAACTCTTATTGTATGTAATCAACATGATACCAATATTATCAAATAATTCAAATAATTTGCAATTGAATTAATCTCTATTGATTAAAATGTTATATCTTATTCTCTTTCTTCATCAACCTCTCTCTTTTACCCTCATCAAGCACTCTGTGATTCATAATTTCTCATTAATATGAGGAAATCACCATCTAGTTTATATTCCAAAAATGATCTTGTTTTCCACAATGAGTATATCACTACTCACTAAACTTTATGACATAAAACCATCATATAAGTCATTGAGCTTCCTACATATCCTCTAAAGTCTAATTTACATGAATATACCTAAATTTGCAAGAAAGCCTAGAAATATATCCTTAAATATAACATATTAATGATGAAGGTACCTTACTCTATTGTGTTACTCAAGATTTGATTATTGATCTTTTGTAATAAGAAAATGAGGGAATTTATGGTGATCACTATAGCTGACATGTTAACACCCACAAATTCCTATGCATGAGATATTCTAGGCCTACCCTTGAAAAATATTCCCTTACATTCACCAAAAAGTGTACCCCTTGCTAACTTCATGATCATCCCATTCATTCTCCTTCAGTTGATTTTCAAACCTTTGGGTCTCCTTGTCCATTTTATATGTGTGTATTACATCATATTGGAAAATTACCTGTGTCACTAGATGGCCATGTATTCATTATTATGGCCACCAAAGATTTTACCAAGTGGTTAAAAACTATGTCTATTATAAATTTTATTAGAAACACTATTTAAAAATGCATTCATAATCAAACAATATGTCATTTCTAATAATGGTTAGAATTTCAAAAAAAAAAAACATGAAATAAGTATGTGTAAAATTCAAAATTACACATAACTTTTCTACAACATATCACCCTTAGTGTAATGGTCAAGTTTAATCCAATAAAAAAATCCTTTAAAAAAATTAGTAAATATTATTAGATATTCTCACTTTTATTGGCACCTCAAGATTTATCCTACACTTTGGGCTTAGTTTACTAACATTTATACTTCCACTAGAGAAACCATTAGTAAATGGTTTTGAATAGTTTTTACCATTATAAGTTGAGTTACCTTCATTACACATTTCTCTTCATGGTATCATTCCTAATGAAAAACTTCATGAGGGTCTTATTAATGCTTTATACTTCCTTGATGAGTGACATATGGGCACATTGAAACATAACTACCAATACAAAGCTTGTGTTACCAAACAACATAAAAAAAAGGGACAAAATCCACACTTTACATGTTCATGGATTAGTGCTCAAGTTAGATTACACCCATGATAAAGAAGTCATGTACAACTAAGAGAGGTGAGGTCCATACCTAGTCAAAGACATTATTGGACCTAGTACATACATATTACAAACTAATGAATGACACATATTCAAAGAACTTACCAATGCTTATTTTTTATAGAAATATTTTACTTAATTACATTTTATTTTTGTATTTCTCTTCTAGTATTATTTACTTACATGTTGATAATCATTTTTTTATATAACTCTAGATCTAACATTTATTATACATCTTATTTAAACATTATATTATGAAACATAACATCATCTTCATTTATTCTCATACCTCTAGGTTTCTCTCTTTTCACATTAGCCTCAGTCCCTAGTTTTCATCCTTTTGCTCTTCTTTGTCATTTTTAACACCATTAGGATTTTTAGTCTTGTCAAAACCACTGTTTACATTATTATTTTGTATCCATTTTTATAATCATTCACTCCTCTTAGTTTTTAATTTAGTGAGTTACATAATAAGACCTTGGGTAAGACCAATCCTTCTTCACAAATACTCAAATTTATTTTGTTATCAACCTTAGTTAGGTGTCTTCCTCAAAAGATGAGGCAGTGGTCAAGAGTTGTGTCTTAATATACTCAAATTTTGTCATTTAAAAAAAAAAAAAAAAAAAAACTCTAATATTTTCATGTATTCATCCATATTCACCATTTCTCATGATGATGATTCATGCCTATCTTTTATTTTACAATCCTCATTGAAAACTTTTTTCACAAGTTGGGGCATCCCAATTGTTCTATGCTAATTTTCATAATTTTACCTTAATTCATATCACTTTGGGAACACCAAGGTCAGATTCAATATTTTACTTTCTTCTATCATGGATGTCTAAGAGTTTTAGACACCATAGTCTTTAGGTTTTATTCTCTAACAACCAACTATAATCTCTTTTTTTATTATCATTTTTATCACCCATGGTTGGTTTTCTTAATCTGTATGGATGAGGAATCATAAATCCAAAATATTTAAAATTTATATCATGCAATAAAAGGTAATGATCAAAATAAAAAATTATAAAAGTCAAATCACACCAAAAGACATGATCTTTATTTGGTACATCTCCTATTCCATTCAAATATCAAAATCCATAATTGGCATCATGATATATCTAAGGTCCATTAGGGTGTGATATGCCAATTTATTGGGAGAGGAGGTCTCATAATCATATACATCCATAAGTGTCACATAATTTATCATGAAAGTACCTAATATTTTTAATAGATAGATGGATTTGTAAGGGGTCTTAAGGAATAGGAAACAAGTTTTAGGATGGTAGGTCCATTTTAATTTTCATACATACTAGACTTCATGGTATAATACTTATACTTCACTAATTATCCCACACTTGTGTGGTTTGGTAGATTTCTCTAAATAACATTGACGTCAAAATTTTCTTAGTCTTGTCAACTTGATGTGAGTGTATTATATCCATTAAATATTATGTTTTCACCTTAGTGTCACCCTTTCCCACACCACCCATTTAATTTACCCCTTGATAGGAATGTTTGTATCTAAATATTTTTCCAAATTTATTTACCTCTCATTATCCATATTTTTATAAAATAATAATAGTATGATTTTTTTTAATTTATCTATCATTAAAATAATTTTTTTATTATTCAGTTATGGTGATATACTTTCTTAATCATTGTGTTAAGCTTATCGAATCTCCCTTAGATATGTTTGGGACCTTGAGTTATTTGTTTCACCTTTTTCATGATATTTCATCCCATTTATTTAATTACCCTCTATTTTTCCATTCTTGATTATGGATGATTACTTCTCTTTCATCGATATTATTTAAATTTCTATTTTTTTCATATTTATTTCAATCTAGATTATTACTATTCTTAGAGGGAAGTTGATTACATTTTGTTTCATGATTCATTGATTTGGTCTATATTTTTAATTTTCTTACTTTGTAAACACATTTGGTTATTTTGGTCATTTAGTAGATTTGGTTTTTAGTTACCTAATTTTCCCTCATTTCCATCATTTAACTTGGACTTTTTGGTTCTAACCTATCCTTTATCATCTTGGTTAACCAAATTTTATAAGTACCTAAAAATTAACATGAAATTTATTAATTTACATAGATTTTCCTATGATTGTTTATCTTTTTATTTATCCTTGTATCCCTAGAGTTTGTCTAAATTAGTTATTCAACCTTCATGATCAAGACTACAAATACATCATGTGACCATCCAGTGATAAAAGCAAGTCAAGGAATGTCTATGATAATTTTAATCATTTCACTTAATTAATTAAATTTATTTTCTAATTTATACTTTAATTTGTTAACTCAATTAGTGTGTTTCTATTTTCTTTTTTGAATACCATCCCATGTTACATTCTCGTGACTGGTGATGAGATTCAAGTAGGCCATATGTATAAACAATATTTTTAAACTTTATCATTTTTTGACACTTTATCTCTTACAATAACCTATCAATTTTAAATCTCTCTAAGTATATGCCTTAATGGGTACACTAGGAAAGGGGTGGGTAGACTACTGGTGCTTACAAAAACTATTTTCTAAATCTATCATGCATAAATCGCTAAAAATCTTACATACTTGATTTCCTAAGAAAAATTCCTCCTAAATATCCCATAATTAATCCAAGACATATCATTTCAGACTATATTGGATTTAGTTGATATAGTGTATCCTGATTTAAGATAAATTTTAAAAGGTTAACTTGAGTCAAATTAGTTCTAAAAGTCATGATGCATGCTTCGTAATTATGTTGGCCTAGAATAACATAGTTCAAGGGTAAATGGTAACTTTTAATCTACATCAAAATGGGTTGATATTTTTGGATTAAATTATGGAAGTGTTTATGATCATCTATTATTATAAATATAAGTCCCATTTCAATCCAATAGATAGGAACATTAATTTTCTCGCTATTATTACTTGCAATTATGCTTTAGTCTACATTTGGGATAAGAGATTACTTATGTCTTATCTTGGATGTAAATAAATTGTCGTATGGACACTTAGATGTAAATAAAATAATTATTTTATCCTAGATCTAATTTAAACCATTATGATCCTTACAACCACAACAACCTCTTACAAAACATCATTGGCTAAAGGAGAGATGGAGGCTTGATAGGTTTTATTAAAGTTAAGTATTTCTAACCTTATCTCTTTCATTTAGCATATAAATATTTCAAAATCAATAGTTTTAAATATATAACTCCTTGTTTGAATTTACTCTACACTTAAACTTAGTTTGGTTACAGGTTTATTCAAACTTTCCATTTTCCACCTTACGTAACCTAGGACTCCATTTGCCTACCATGATTTTTTACACATTTTAGTTTTTTTAAACCATCCCCATTATTTGTGTTAAATTTTTTGGTAATACTAGGTTGGATTAATTATATTATTATTAAAATACTTAGTTAGGTTTATTACTTTATATTGATTGCCTAGAGGCTTTAGAACCCTTTTCATTTATGTTGTGTTTAAGTGATCCTCTAGATAGGTTTAGCGGATCCAATTTGTCATGCCTCAATATAAATAAGTATCCAATGAGTTTTAGTTTATTTATCTTCTCCAATTCCATATATATTAATTAGGATAAGTTTTAGGTCCATCTTAAAATGTTGCATACACATATTACTTCCTATGTTATTTTATAATGGATCTATTTCTTACTAGTTCTAATGTCAAATGTACAAAAATAAAGAGGTAAATTTTAAATATATATAAAAAATTAATTTAAATAAATTCAAAATATTTATGATTCATTGAAACCCTTATAATATAATAGGAAACCATTTCTTTACATTTATTACTATAAATTGTACCTTCCAAAAAATTGCTTCAATTGTTCAATACAAAATAAATATGACCATAAAGGTAATTATGTGAACACATTACTATCTTAGCATGAGCACATTATTTAACTTAGAATAAAATTATTAAATAAATCTTGTTACAATACATATGGTTTGAATAATTTATTCCCACTTTTTAATGTAATTTTTCTACAATTTATTTGTCTAGTGAAACGCATGTTGCAACCATTATTTAATATTTCAATGTTGCATTAATTATGAAACTTATAATATATAAATTAGTTTAATTCATTTTATTTATCACATATAATCATATATATCAATTATAAAAGGTAAACTATTAGTTTTAGGATTTTATATATATTACAGAAGTTATGTCATTAAAACTTCTTTCTAGCTAATGGTAAATAAGATGATAGATTCCCATTATTTTCATGATATGTTTAGATGGTGATGCATCAGATGGCATGAATATTATTCATAGATCATCTTTCTCACATGTTTTTATTTTATATATATATATATATATATATATATATATATATATATATATATATATATATTACCAGCATGTAGATTATTAATTGAGACTTAGATTTCATTTATAATATTATATATTTTATTCCATCTCACATTGATGTTTATTTTTTAATTTATTTATGACCTGATATGGTTTTATAGATTTGATTTCATCTCAAGTTTAATTTTTACTATGGCATCGATGTATCCTGGATTTGAATAGGATGATCAGGTGAACTTAATGCACCAAAGTTGTACAGGGTAGAGTGTATCCAAGAAAGAGGACACTACATTATAGAGGCATGTGAAGACTTTTTTTTTTCAATGTTAACATGATATTGGGTGTAAAAGTACAAATTCCTTTTCCATATAATGAATTTTAAACATTGTAAGATGTTGATAATAAAAGATGTTACATTACCTAGGAAGTGAGGGAATTGTCTAAGTAGACAAATTCATCAATTTAACCTATTATTAGTGATCACATTTGTAGTGAATAAAAGGATTATAGTGATATAAAAGATTGATTTTGTAATAATGACACTAAAATCACCATAAATATAGGTTCTATAGATAGAGATAATTTTTTTTTAGAAAACATCATTCTCAAACACAAATGTACTAGTAGAAATGACAACATGCCCCAATGTTTTATAAATTATTATCTAAGATCATAAAATTTATGAAGATAAATTGATACCCCTAAAGTTTAGTGTAATGGTAAAAAATATTTTAAATTTATGTTATAAATGCTTAAACTTACTACAACCCAAGAAATCAATAGCTCAGGCAATTAAAATTTTGGTTTTTCATGAAATAAGAAACATACTAATGGTTAAAGGGATTACTCAATGGATGGTATGTACCTTGTAAATATGGTAAACATAATTTTAATTTCAATGGATTTGCTATCAAATTTATCCATTTTTTCTCATTTGTGAGCAAATCTATTTTAGAGGAAATTATGAAAAATGTAATTTAAGGAGATATGATACAATTTAAAATATTTAGCATATGTACCTTTCATATGAATATCAATAAATTATTCATCATTACTTGAAAATGATGCTCCTTATTTTAAGGATGTCTCATACAATGGCATGTAAGTAAATTGATTGACATAGATAGTTCTCCTAAGGATGTTATATTCAAATAAGTCCCAAAATAGGTTGAGGTTTGTATGTGGGATTAATTCAAAGAGTGAAAACTCTAGTGATTACATCTAGTTTAATTTTATGCCAATAGTTACAATCATTCCAAAAAAGATGAAAAGACCCTACAATGCTCTAAATAGTCAAAAAATGAATGCCACTCTACCTAGTTTTTCAGATCAAAAATTTGTTGAGGATAAATAATGGTATTGTTTATGGATGAAGTGGAAAATGTGGAATATCATTTATTCAAAATATACTTTCTCATAAAAAATCCCATTGCTTCGTTTAGAATTCTATGGTGAAAAACTAGAGCCCTAAATAAAGAGGTTATAAATTTTTTTTTTTAGATGTATTAACAACAAATGTCATATTTAATCTAGGTGAGGAATCTATGCAAGTACATAAAATTTAATTTTATGGAATGGATGTTTATCAAAATATGTGGCACAATGATTATGGGTACCTAAGGAGCACTTTTTATAGTCATATATTTGACTAGATAAATGGTGATAGAGATGCAGTAAATGGTAACACTGGGAAAGAGAGACAAAGGTCAAATAATTGTGCATTAATTGATTACATATCAAGAATCATTGAGATAAATTGAAATATTTCTCCATATTTGACTCATTATATAGGATAGGATGGAATCTAAGTTCCTTAAAAGACTACTTCCTTACTAAATGAGAAATAAGCGTAAAAAGGAAATCAACTTTTTCAACCTTCCTCCTATGTCATCGAAAAGATTCAACATAAAAAAGAAAAAAATATCTTTGTTTTGATAAAAAATAACAAATTATTCACCAAGTATGATGAGTGTAAAAATTTATACAATAAATTTAGATCCACCACATACCCTGAAGTAGTCTCAAAACTTGAAGAGGAAAAAAATGGTATAATGAATACATTAAAATTTTTCATGCACAATAATATTCCCACATAGTACAATCATAAAAAAAACCTAAATGATTATTAAGATTATTTCATGATAAAATGGAAAAAATAAAAACTTTCATAGTAAGGATAGGAAAGAAATTAAATTAAATAAGTAATTTTATGAACATCTCAATTTTTTTGATCTTATGCTCACACATGGACCCAAAACTAGTGATTTTTACTGCTTTGGCCCACTGTTTATCGAACATGGAGAAACCTACATAATCACATAATTGTATTTATGTCTCAAGAATAAAAAATAACTAGTCACTTATGAATATGTAGATTTTTTTTGTGAAAGTGACTCATCAAAACATGCATAACATGATACACTATTACAAAATGAAGTACATGAATGCAATTTGTCCAATTTGAAGTAATTAGTGTTGTTAGTAAAAATAATTCATTCTAAAAAACCACCAATATTATAATTACAACTAGATAAATCTTCTAGTGAAATTAATAATCTTGTTTTATTTGCATTTAAATCCGTGTGATAGTAATAAGGGTAATAAACTTTGTGTATGTAAGATTTATTCCATTAGAACACACTCATGAAGACATATATGGGAATTTTGGTATATTAACAACATCATTATGCAAATTAGACACATTTTATTTTCAACATATCATGGACCCATATAGAACATGCCAAGAGGGATTAATTATGTTCACTCTTTACCTTATTGAGGAAGTGTATGAATTCAAGGAATTTGTGGAGCAACACTTTTTGGATGGAAATCACAAGATAGTGGATATTTAGAAAACTTGAGATGTCTAGGTTCTATGTCATGGAGGTATACAAGTGCTATAATATAAATAAAAAATATATGATCTATAATGGTCTCTTTCAATGATAATATGGCATGAAAAAAAATGGTGAGATAGAATTTTCATAAGGGCAACCCCATCTACAACCTTTCAAATAACTCAAAGAGATGTAATATCTAAAAAAGAAAATAAAATCATATATTGAACATTGGATAAGAAGTTTAATGGATGGAGGTAGAGAATATTGGATTCCAAATATAATGTATTGGGAAAATATTTTATGTGATTTTGAATGACCATTTTTAAATTATATCAGGATGTTAGATGTGTTTTTTTACCTCGAACAATCCAAGATAGAGATGTACATAAACAAAAAATTGGACTAGTTTTTTTTCAAATGGAAGACTACATTAAGAAAAATATCCCAAGTAAGAATGATATTTATTTTTTCCCTATATTTTGAATACCTAAAGAATCATTCAATCCATTGATGTATGTGTATGTGGGATAGATGATTTTATTAAGAACAATAAATGAAAATTAAAATATATGAACATGAAATGTAGATGGGGATATCTATCTTAAACTATAAGGTGAAAATGTGGCTTAAAATGTGATGATTCAATATTGGAAACATTTAGGGAGAGAATATGGTAAAACATGGTATCAATAATATTTAATACCAAATAAAACATGGATAAAATCTGATGAAATTACATCAGATATTGATGTGGATAGTGTAATCTAGGCATGGACACCAAACAAAACATGGAAATTATGATTTACTAGGATACTTATAAAATGACATGAGGACTTTAAATCATACCTTTAAATATTTGAATAGGTTAATTAATGTTAAATTAGTGAAATTATTAGATATCATAACTTAAATATCTTGGCCTAACATGCATGTTTTTGAAAAACTTTATTACAACCAATAAGATCTTACAGTTGTACTATTATTTAATATGAATGAAAGATTGATAATTATTTAATTGAGTTATTTATCATACATTTTAAAGTTATTTATCATACATTTGGAGGTAAACTAATACCTTAATAATGTAGTATTGTTTAGTAAATGAGTGGAAGATTAATATTTATTTCAAAATATTATTTTTCATAATTATCAAACTTGGAATGCATTAAGATTAATGTCTAATTATGTAATTAAATTATTTTTCAAAATACAAATATTAAAATTATACTGAAGTTTAGTAGAGATGGACCAATATTAATGCACCATAAGTTTTACAATTCACACTTGTTGATGTGTATTTTAATCACACAATATAATTATATGGTAATGTAAAAATAAGAGGGTTACGAAATGTTGATCTAGAAGGAAATTATATCAAGTTTAAGTTTAGTTGATTTCTCTCTATTTTTGAAATTCATGTCTCCTTTTAGAACCATATTTATGTTTTTGTGGCATCATAATGAATAGACATAATAAAGGTAATAGAAGATGAATGTAAATGTGAAATGTGCAGATGCATGTGAACTTGGTAATCTCTCACTTTCTTAAGTTAATGGAGTCTTGTAAAATTTAAGTGAATTTATTCAAAGTTCAATAAAATTTAAACCTTTATCTTTTATTTAAATTTAATTGACATCCACATCTTCCCTATAGAGAATAAATAAATATTTCATAGTCAAAACATTACTAAATCACATACATTACTTTTAATAATTTTGTAACATCAAAAGAAAACATGTGGAAATCATAACGATGCCATGAAATAATAGAGACATTGAGGTATCATTATTTCTCATTGATGTGTCCTTATAAAACTATGTGGATATATTTAAAATTTAAATCCATGTTATCTCTCCATATATCCACTTTTTCATAAACATAATATATCAATATATTGTGATCATATCCCAACACATATAAAGTAGTACAACACTTTAAACAAACTTGAAATAAAAAATTGAATACACATTGTGATAAAAATGGGATCATAAGGTCATAGCATCATAGACTCTCCTAGAGAACATCTTCATTTTAATTTAAAATGGGCCTTTGTGGGTGTAAAGTTATGAATTTCACCTTAGACTGTGACTGGGTCCTTTGGTCATAAAGATGTGTATTTGGTATAAAAATAAGTGTTGTCCTTAATTTAATACATGGAATGTGGCCATGAATTGATCAAATATTTCACAAGGGTAAATTAAATGCAAACTTTTCAAATTTAAATAAATTTATGTTGAAACCACTTTGGTATTACAAGGGTGCAATGGGATGATTTTGTGGTCAATAAAAACTATTTCTTAATACTTGTACATGGTTCAAATATATTTTTACATTGATGCACTAATATTTTTTAATCTTAAATGTCATGATGTGATTGGTTAATATGAGGTAAAATTTGAAAAATATTAGATAGTATTATGAAAACTATTAGGTGTTATTATGACAACTATGAGGAGTTATCTGATTAGGACCAATTAGGATGTAATTAGAACCTAATTTAACATTAGTTAGAATAAAATAATAAAAACATTAGAATATAATATCACACTAATTAAAAACAATAATATAAATATTGTAATTAGATATCATACTAGTTAAAACCCAATAATACCAATATAGCAATCCATTTTTTAATTGAAACCTTCTTTTACATAGAATAAGTATACAAAATATTTCTTTAGATTAGTTCTAAAGAATAAGGAGTATCCATTCAATAAAGTTCACATATGGAATGATCTTTGCCTTATGATTTTTAGTATAACATGGGATTTTTATATTGGTGGATGGCTAGGCAACACCTTTTACACCCTCATCCTCACCCTTAGACTATAAATCCAATTTCAACAATTATAAATCCATAAATGGAAATACCATAAATACAAATTATTAGGCATGTATAGATTTAATGAAATGATGGTTATACACATAGTTAGGTGTGGAACTATGTGAATTTTTATCCCTCTCCAAATATTGGAATGTATGTATCATTTAAGCACTCAGAGGGTTTGGTGAGTTAAACTCAACCCACCATTTCTAACCCATTTTATAGGGAAGGAAAGTTTCAAAAGTGGAGATAGGTTTTGAGGTGAATAAATAAAAATTCAAAATTGTGCACAGTCCTAGCCTCTTATATAATACCTATCTATAAGTAGGCACAATGATCTTTGGTATAATAATTTGAATTATCTCATAAGAAAAAATATGATAAAGAGCTTATGTATTTGATTTAAACACACATCTAAGCATTAAAAGACTCATCCCAATAGGCTCAAATAGTTAATTCACATATATGAGTGACCAAAGACCCATTCTATATCATTATTGAGGAATATGCATTGTCAAATACTAAAAAAAACAAAAATAAGATAATTACCCTATCCTCTAGATTATTTCCATAGATAGTAATTTAAATAAATTGATAATATTATACTCTTTATATTCATATTTTATTAATTTATACATATATTATATAATATAAATTTATCTCAATTTTACCTTATTTAAACCACTAAATTAAAACAATATAAAAATATATTGGTGAACTCATTATTCTTTTGACCGTGATAAACCCTAAGTTCCCTTAGGGTTTCATTATACCTTGTATTTTTAGATTTATATATTAGAGTTTAAAATTTATATTTATTATTTATTATTTCCCCATATAATTCAAAAATATATCCATGGATCTAGCCATTAGATGATTTCATGATCATATTTTATGCCATCTAAAAAGGGTATCCCTCTTATCCCTTGAAGTAAAAATGTTAAATGGTGTTAAAATTGAGCATAATAAGAATTATTTAGATTAACATGTGTCTATACAATATAAAATGGATAAAATAAATCTATTACAAAGTCCTCCTCCTATTGATGAAAATGTTATCCAAGAATACAAACCCTCAATTTTACAACATAATATTTGATAAAGTTTGTAAATGTTTATATTGGTTACAATATTATTGTATAACTTATGGATAACTTAGATAGTCATCAAGTTTTGAATAATAATAGAATAGGTCTCGATTTCCAAGAAATATTCAAGTAGTCTTTGAAGTCTAAAATTACTTGTATAATCATTGATTTCTGAGTGATGCTTAACTAGGTGAAAAACTCTAAAAATGTTCAAAAAACTTATAAAGTCTGAGAGGACTTGGTGATTTATTAGGACACTTATAAATACTATTAAGGGTTTTGGGGTCATTTAATTCTTGAAGGGTTTTGTAGGAAAACAAGGCATCTAATTAAGATGATTATTAAATTTCTAAAAAAATAATTGAAATTCCAAAATTTATCAACTACCTATGATTAATTAAACCATTTTTATAAATGTGAACATTAGCCTAACCTAAATGATGCACATAAAAAAATAAATGAATATTACTCAAGTAGGGTTGAGGAGAGGAATTGAGAAGATGGAGGGCACACAAAGTAAAAAGCATGACTTTGAATGAGAATGTGAGGAATGAAGATAAATAGGAGGGATAAGTGGAATAATGATACATATGATTGGTTATTTTTATGAGTGTCATTAATGAGGTTAGATTAGGTTTTTGTGGATGATCTAATAATATTTAGGTTCTGAGGCTATCAAGGAAAATTTTGAGTTCTTAGAACTTCTTGAAAAGTTATCAAACTTTGAGGCAAAGATTGTATCTAGGAAATTTTTTAAAATTTAATAAAAATTTGACATTTTTAATTCACCACTTGAAAATACTTGTTTCTTCAATTTGAATGGCTTTGATGGATTTCAACCAAATTCATTTGGGGTACCTAAATTTTTCACACATACTCAATTTTGGGTGTCTTTAATCCTTTTTGAAATAGTAAGGGTTAGGAGGAATAGTATATTCAAGAGTGAGATAACCTATTCCTAAGAACATGTCAATTAAATAATTCAATTTATGATATTCTATTTTAATGTTGAATTATGAAAACACTAAATATAGAAAGTACAAAACAAAATAATATTTTGATTACGTAATCATGAATAAGAAACAATATTTAGCTTATGTAATGATGCATAGATAGATTTGAAATGTGTAAGTGTGGAAATAGGTTGTCTGATGTTCAAGAAATAGTTGTTAGATTCTTGAAATATTATTTCAAGATGCTTGGACACTTGCATTGAATTGTAGACACCTGTGTCTAAGATATTGTCTTAATTTCACTATAAATGTCATGTATGAAATGTCTATTATATCAAGATGAAATCACCTAGTTATTTCTAGGTTTTTACACCTAATTTTATTGTATTTGGATATTTCATGTAGGATATGTACCATTATTCATATCTAAACCCCTATTTCTTCACTTTAAGTTAGGTTACTTTGGAAAAAATGAGTTAGTGGGCTTATGATGTTGATTTGAACTCAAATGACCCTATGTTAATGAGAATTTACTATATAGATAATACTCCAAGAGGGTACTCATACTTATGTAGTTCTCCCTTGTGTTGGAATGTGTGTGCACAAGGGTGGAGTATACTAAATGAATATGCATACAATGATATATATTGTAACTTGAAAAATATATCTCATGGGATTTTTTTGAGTTATTAAAACATATAATATGATTTCTTCTATGATTGATAGGTAAATAATAATGAATAGGTAAAAATAATTTAGTTGTGTAATTGATTGATTGAGATTCAATAGGTGTTTTCTTAGTATTTTTTATTATCTAAATGAATTGGCTTTAAATTATATTTATACCAATTATTTTGAAATAATAATCACCAAAGGGTTAATGACATTCTTAGGTTAACCCATACACATAAAAATATATGCCAATTTGAGAGTTTTTATGGTAAGTACACCTGCATTAGAGTAGGGATAGTAGTATTGACACTATTATCATGCCTTAAATAAAACTATCCAAGATGGAGGAAATTAATTGAGGTTTTTTAACTAATAATGAAGGGTATATATCAAATTTTAGGCATTATGTGGCTACAAGTGATCTATATAATAAGAGTAATCAAGATTAGACAAATAAAGAAATAATTAGACCTAGTGAGGTGGCAAGTGTGAGTCATTTGGCTATAAGGAAGACAAAAATGAAGGGTAGATCATTGAGATAAATATTTTAAAGTGTAAAAAATTATTTTGACATATAAAAATATATTTAGGCATATAAATTTACCCATCTACCAACCATTTCAATCTAGTAATGCATAAGGATGAAATTACTAGGTTAAATCAAAGAAAGCATTGGTGTGTAGAACACACCTTGACTTTTATTGAGCCCACTTGAGTTTTTTGTATATAAATTAAATAAAACTAAGAGAATGTTACAATTTTTATTTATGCATAAAATCTAAAAATGGAATAATTTGAAAATACTTGAAGGAAAGATAGCAAGGAAGGATTACACGTGTGTCAATGTAACCATGTTACCCCGTAGTAGTTTATCTTGATTGAGATGCTTCTTAGATGAAGTATTAGAGAGAGATTAATTACTAAACCTTGGAGATATGAATATGGGAATTAGAGTGTGATCATGGATCCAAATTGTTATAAGGATGAATTATTTTTAGTCCATTGAGAGCACATGCCTTCAATTGCAAAACCCAAGTATAAACAATCTATCCAATCTATCTAATTTAGCCAATCTTGATTAAGTAAAATGGTGT
This sequence comes from Torreya grandis, assembly GCA_037957365.1. NCBI lineage: Eukaryota > Viridiplantae > Streptophyta > Pinopsida > Cupressales > Taxaceae > Torreya > Torreya grandis. The sequence continues at coordinate 227,579 of JARHVA010005393.1, read as the reverse complement.
AAAAACAATAACCTAAAATAATAAAATCATAGTGATAAGTCCATAAATATTTCATAATATCTATTGTACTAATAAAAGAGATCCACTGTTATAACATGTATAATCTGAAATAGTGCATCTTAGTAAGGTTGGTGCATATATGTGTGTATAATATGAAAGTTTATCTATAATTGGTTTATATTCATCTTGAATATGTCATAAGTTAAAGTATTTATCAAAATATAACATTTTATCTATAAAATGTGTATCATATTTATCACAAATATAAAAATATGTGTTCCAAATTTGTGCTCAATGTATAGAATTTTATACCAAATGTATATTTGAATCATGTAAATTATGTAAACTAAATAAAATTATGCTCATTTTTAAAATATATGTATGTGGATTCACATTTTATATTCCATTATCCCAATGATATACACCTTTTTGAGGTGATGGGATTATAAAAGTGATAATCATCTTATCTGAAAAGGATAAGACAACTATGTTATATCTGTGTGAATGGTGTAGTAAAGAATCATATAGTAGTATAATTTATGTGTCTCATCAATAAATTTTTTAGTATTCATATATAACAAGCCATAATATTCATTATATGAATCATGGAAACATATATAAGATGAAAAGTTCATTAAACAATCAAGCACACATGTAAAAGCACTCAAATGTCACACAAAGAGGTGTGCAAGGAGATCTCAAACAAGGGGCATGTTAAAATCTCACACACTTAAGTGAAATTCATGTGAAAATGTACACAAACCTAATAAACAATTAATACTCAAGGCATTATGTTCAATAAGAAAACTAACCTTTTCAAATGTTCTAAAAGTAATACAAATAAGTAAACAAGAAGTAAACTCAATTAAGATAATATTAATAAATGAAGTAATGGTACATAAGAAACTAGCATAATCATGTGATATTAGTCCCTTCATACATTTGTTAGCAAAATGTCATGTAAAATAACATATAAAAAATAATATGGATTCTGATAAAGCCCTAGGCATTGATGGCTTCCCTTGTGAATTATATCAAACCCTGTGGGACACAGTTGGATCTAATCTCCATAAAGTTCATTCTAGAATTGTCTTGACCAACAAATTAGGCCACCTCATTAATAAGGGATAGATAAAGTTATGCCCACCATAGGGGAGCCTAAGGTTATTACCAATTAGAGACCCATTACTTTATTGAATGTGTCCTATAAAATTAGAGCCAAAGCTTTAATTCTTATAATTAAGCACTTACTTCCCTCAATTGTGTGAAGTGAGAAAACTAGGTTTATTCAACATCAGTATATTTTGGATAATTTCATTAATGTTTGGGATGGTATATAATGGTCTATAATATCCATCCAAAAGGCCTTGTTCATCAAGATTTACTTTGAGAAAGTTTATGTCCGTATTGAGTGGCCTTTTATTATTACTATGTTATAGGTACTAGGTTTTGGCCCCAAGTTTGTTCATACTGTCAATATGATTTTATATTATTATGGAGCATACATCACCATCAATGGATCTTAGTCTCAACAATTTGATCTCCATACGTCCATCAAATAGTTTTTCCTCTTATCCCCTTCACTTTATGTGTTGGTTGCTAAAGGTTTTAAGTTTCTTTTAGCTAATTATGCTTCCAAAGGGCTGGTCAAAGGGATCTCTCTAAATAATTTTAAACATGAATTAATCAATATTAATTTAGTTGATGAATCCTTTCTCACCCTATAGGAGGATAAAATCTCTATCAAGCATGCCATGGAATGTTTAGATATTTTATTTCCTTACCTCTGGGTTATTTATCCAGTTGTGTAAGAACTAGTGCTACCACCAATCCTTATCACCCAAAACTCCTTAGATAGAGGGATATATGTTGTAATGGATCCTTTCGAGGGCCCAGTTCAAATTTTTAGGCATTCCTTTATCTTTCATAGCCTCTCCTACAAATATTTGGTCCTATGTGGTCCAAATAGTGGAGCAAAAAATCTCTTTCTAGATCATTAAGCCTTTGACCTTAGCTAAAAAATTCTAGATTTATTATAATGTACTCAATGATACTAATGTTTACTAATCTTATTGTTAGGAACCATTAAATTCCTCCTATGAAAATATTGAAAATTTGTTGCATGATTTTATGGGCTAATTTTTAAGGCCACTAAGGCTTTCATGAAGTCTATTAGGCCATTTATTTCCACCTTAAAGAAGCTGGTGGGTTGGGGATTATTGAAATAAATATTTAAGGAATGGATATTGGTTATAAATGGATCATTTTAATCCTATAAGGTGAGCCTAGAAAATTTTATTATGACACTTAATTTCTCAAGGATGCCCTCTTAGCAGAAAAGCCTCGCAAGGCATGGGCTTTTATAGTTCACTTATCTCACCAGTTTCTATCAAATTAGGTGGCACATTTTTCATGTAGAGTATTTGGAAGACTTGGGAAAAGATCAAACCTCAAATTATTTGGGTTGGAGAGAGGTTTATAAGTGTTATTTATCCAAACTCTTAGTCATTATGGTAGTCTCCTCAGTTGACCTTCCACAATGTCCCTTTTGCCATGGTCCCATGGATCAAAAGCTTAAGGTTATTTAAGAAGGGTATTCTCATGATTGGTGATCTATTCTATAAGGTCTCTCAAGATTGGCATCCTTGGATTATTATAAAGGCCAAATTCTAGCTTAACAAGGAAGATGCAAAATCCATTATTGAATTATAGAGTTCTATACTTGATAAGTACTTACACAAGATTAGAATTTTCTCTCTCATGCCATGGTGGAAGGACTAATTTTGGACTATAGTTATGCCATTTTGTCATTATTATCCTTTGATAGGATAAAATTTATTATCCCCTTAGCATATTGACATAAAATCTCTTAATCACTGATGGTCTCTCCAATCCCTTCATTGGGTTTGGGCCTAGAGATTTGATAACATTTAGGCAACTTATATTGAACCCAAAAAGGTGAACTTCCTTTGGTGTATTATTTACTAGGTTTTTCCCATGGGAAATAAGATCAATCACATGGGGTTCTTAATCCCACTTGATCATTGTATCAACACCCAAAAACCATCAAATACCTCTTTTGGTTTTGCCCACATGATTAGTCATCCTGGAAATGGATTTATACCCTTTTCAAACCCTTAAGGCCTAAGATGTTCACTTGGAAAATGGCTCTCCTGGGGGAATATTCCATATTACCTTCATGATACAACAAATTCTAGCAATTTTTTTACTGATATGTTATTTCATATTTTTAAATCTATAAATCAAGCATGTTTTAATAATGAGATTATGGAAAAAAGTTTTTTTATAACTAACAAAGTTACTATGATTGTTAATGTTACCCTCTAAATTAAAAATCAAAAAGACAAGGTCTAGATTGAGCTTCATCATTTGTAGGTCCTCCTAGACCACTAGGGGAATGATCTTTATGCAATCAACCATGAGCCACCTAATCACCCACCTCACCACTCTTCTCCTAGCAGTTGTAGGTGTGGGAGGAGGCATCACCACTCTCATAGATAAAGTTCTCAAATTTGGAGGGTCTCATCTCCTTGATCTTATTTCCCATCTCCTCTGAGATGAACTAATAGAGGCAGAGATAGTAATGGTAGGGGGTGTAAACCCCAATCATGAGATAAGTTCTTGCATCTATAGCTAGCCATCTTTCTCTCCTACCAATATTTACATATTTAGAATGATTTTGACACTAGACATCAGGTTGATGGTTAGGACCCCATCCTTTTGGAATAATTTCCCCTAGCTTGGGATGGATTGGGAGGGAAGCCTCAGGATCCTACCTCCACCTCCTCTTCCAGTTGCCATATTTACAATTTTTGCTTAGTTTGTTCTTTGATGTTTATGATGTTTTATTAATTTTTTTTAATTAAGATGCATTTGAGTTAATTTAGTTATGGTTATCAGATGCTTGTGGCTAGTTATTTTGGACTTTGGTTTTTCCTAAGGCTATTTTTATATTGATTTGGTATTTGGGGTGTGACTTTTCCACCCAATTTTTGTATGACTAGATTGTACTATTAGTTTTTCTTTTAAATTTATAGAAAGTTATTTTCAACTAAAAATACACTATGTAAGATATAAACATGAGTATGAACATGTGTAGGATATATAATCTCAATAATATAATGGAAGATTATCATAAAACAATATAACCTATGTTAATCATGATCATAGTGCATCATGCTAGAAGAGGAAAGGTCCAACATCTACATACTCAAGATATCATGGGTTTAATGTATTTTTGTATCACACTCAAGTACTTGTAAAACATATGTGTATATAGAAATGATATGCTATATACTAACATAAAGTACTAAACATATGAAAAATCTAGAAAACATGTGAAATGCTAAATATTTTTTGTAGTTTTTTGGGGTTATTTGAATATTTTTGTATTTTCTAGGATTTTTTTTTTTTTTTGGATTTTTGTAATATTTGTAAGGATAAGAAAATAAGATATACACAAGGAAATTTTTTATTATAAACTAAGGATCTCATGAAGGGGATGCCTCTATAAAGGCTCTGTATCGTGTTTGTCATATTCATATGTTGCATAATAATTATCATCAAGATCATACCAATATTTTTTATTATTAGGACCATAATTGTTAATGTAATCATTAGTATCAGAAATATTTAACTTCTTAGGTTGTCCTTTAACTTTTGATATACCATTTTGAACTTTTATATATGAAAACATCACTGAACCATATATTGGAGTTTCCTTTTGTGTTTCTTGAGTATGTTTAGAATTGTCTAAATGTTGCACCTCATTATGGTATAGAAAATGTATCTTTTCTTGAACACTAGGAAAATATGTAATTTGTGCCTTGACATATTTTATTTGATAAGGAAAACATAGATTTTGAATTGTGGCCCTTAACATTTTATTCTTTTATGCATGAAATATATATAATGTTTGGATTTGTAGAAACCATACTTATATCAATTGATTTAGTAGGAATGGATTGTTTTGGAATCTCCTTGGTTAGAATCCCTCTTTTTAGAATGTTTGTTGGCTTATCTTGAGTTTGATTTTTTAGCTTATATTCTTTCTCTTTTTGTAACATTGACTTTTATAGTCCTTTTTATTTTGATATTTTTGTAATATTGATTATTATGTATTTTTCCTTTGAATCTTTTCTTTCTCTAATTTTTGCATTTGTAACATTTTGACTTTGAATTATCCTTTGCTACGCATAAATTTTATTTTTTCACTTGTGCTTCAGGAGAGGTACATAGAATGTGAGTAGGTTTTTTGGTTGAAGTGTTAATGATAGGATCACCATTATCTTTGAGACATTTTATTTTTTATTTAATGAAAAATAACAATATGTATGATGCATATGAATTATATGATATGCATAATAGTATTTTTATCTCCTTTTAGGATGTATAGGATGTAGTTGAATCACTTTGTTTCTAAGCATTTATCTTATTTCACTTGGACTCTTATTATCCTTTTATTCAATTTCTGAATAACTTGTGTTACATGTATTATGTTTTAGCTTTTCATTTAGATATGAAACCTTGTTGGGTATAACATTTCTAGATGAAGATGCAAACACATTATTAACACTAGCATATTTTGGATTTTGTATGCAATCTAATTTTCCAATTATGTAAACCTTGAACTAATATAATGTTTTTACTTTTGTAACTCTTTTATCAACTTGGTCATAGTGATTGTTTGATATTTTATGTATTCATAAAAACAAAACCTAGGTACTTCAGATTGAATATGCATATACAAATAATTTAAAGTATATGTGGGAGGTGGAGGAGTTTGAGTAAGGACATAAGTATCACCTTAATTTGAAACCATAAGATGGGCCACCTTACCTCTTGGAAGAGTGATATCATGGGCATGGTTTGATTAATGGTAGTTATCATCCTCCTTAGGGATAGGAGTAATAGGATCAATGTTATTTCAATAATATTTATAAGGAGAGAGTAAATTTTGATCTTATTTTGAAATACTCTCTTTGTATTGACCAATTTAGTTACTCTTTGATTATTTATTTGATTGATTTAGCAATGTATGAGAAATAACAAGAAAGAATCACCATAATATATTATGAAATTGAATAATTATTTTATGTATACATATTAAACATTATTGATTCCTTTTTAATCAATATAAATATAATTTCAAGATTGTAACAATTTAGAAATAAAAAATCTAGAAACCCTACATCAAACTAGGGTTTTTTACAAGAAGACTTAGAGGTCAAGTTCACCAAATGTTTATACTTTTTGGGGATATTAAGGGTTATGAGGAATATTATATTCAAGATTTAGATAACCTATTCCTAAGAACAAGCCAATTAACTAATTTAGTTTATGATATTATATTTCATGTTGAATTATGAAAATACTAAATATAGAAAATACAATATAAACAATATTTTGATTATCTAATCATGAAGAATAAATAATACATAGAAATATTTGAGATATAATGGTGTGTAAATAGGTTTTTTTATGTTTAAGAACTAGTCATCATATTTTAATAAATATTCTTTACAACTACTTGGACACTTGGGTTGACTAGTGGACACTTATGTCGATGTTATTATCTAAATCTTGACATAATTGTCATGTATGAAATGTTTAATTTATAAAGATATGACCATTTGGATATTTATATGATTTTATCACCTTTTATCTGATGTATCAAGATCATATGTGCCAATTTTGTATCACTATTCATAGTTTAAATGGTAGCTCTCCACCTTAAGTTAGGATATTGTAGACACCATAAATCCACACACTATAATTAAAAATGTTGAAATTCCCTTGGACCACCTTAGGACCCCCTTGGGACCAATTTGAACTTTAACCCCTAACCAATCCTAACCCATACTCAATTTAACTAAATGAATTAAACTACCCTTTTACCCATCTTCACCCTTTACCCTTGACCATTGATAGTCAGGATGATCGTTGATAATCACCTTGGCTGTTAATGGTTAAGGTAAACCTCCTTAAACAATAACATGCAAGACACCCACCTTGATTTTCTAAAAATATATCATCTAAATCCATGTGAAAAATATTGCATATGTGAGTTAAAATTAGAAAGCCTAGTTAACATCTTATTGCAACTCTCTTGCCTTGCCTATCAGAAGAGAGGAGTAGGGAGGTGAAATCCATCTACAATTATTATCAAGAGCTTGTACATCTAGAGTTCATTTATTTTTAGGTCAATCATTATTCATAATCTATCCATCACGTCAAAGAGCCAACTTGCCATCGCCACTCTACCAAAGCATTGAGTACCATTATTCCACTAAAATCATGTCAGACTCCACTAACAAGTCAACCACCTCAAACATATAACCAATCATCCTTTTGAAATCTAAGTATTTATTTTATGATATTTCATTAGTTTATTTACCTTTTGTACTTAACCCAAAACCAACCCATCTCTTAGAATCTAACTTTGGGATCCTATCAATCTGACCATTTATCGACCCAGATTTACACAAAATAACTATCAATGGTTGTTTCAACTATCGATGGTCTATCCAACCACCAAATATCACCTTAACCATCGATGGTCACCTCAACCACTGATGGTCAGTAAGGTAAGATATTATATCAAGTTATTTTCACCCTCTTACCCCCAACAAAATCTAGTTTTCTATGTCCCTACCTATTCATAAACCCCTACCTAATTATTTTAAGTAGACCCTAGCCATATACCATTAATATTAACTCACTTATTTCTATATCAATCATTTCTAGTCTATTCTTCTAGAAATTATTTTTTCTGTTCAATTTTAGTATCTTTTGATTATTGATGCAAGTACTTTATTTTTTGTTTTATAAACTTAATTTTTTTAAACATGTGAATTGATAGTCCCCAAGGAAGTTCTTACTTCTAAGATTAGCTATCACTAGGAAATCCACTCAACTATCTATCTAACAAACAAATATTCTTAGTGATATATTATTTTTAGGTTATCCTCCCAAGCCAAAGAGGAGTTCTTCAAAATCATCTTATTCAAATGTGTGCACAATCAAATAGGTTTTTAAACCATACCCATATTTAGTTTCTTCTTCTTCCTTTCTAAAATATAACATAAGATTCACTGAAACATTTTGGAATTCTTGGTGGGACCTTGAGTCTTTACTTTGGGTTTATTTTCTCTACATCTATATGCTTTTCTCTTTATCTATTCCTATTAATAAAACTAAAATTTCTTTTGGGTTTAAAATCAAGTGCATCTATTTCTTGCTTCTAATTTTCACTCAATTTGAATTAAAGCATAGTAATTTTATTGTATCATCACTCTTATTTCACACACTAAACCAAGCCACCTTCATTAATTAAACATCAAAAAAACTTGAGACAAGATTCGACTAGGATTTCATCACCTAGCAGTCACCTTACCCTTTCCTAGTGATCCTACTTGGAGGTCATTACCAAGGTGAGAACCTACTTATCTCTCAGGTTGAGTATAAACTCTAAAAATTAGTATATATTGGCTAAGCACTCAATACCCTTATCATTATGGTGTGTGAACTGAGGGGGTAGGCCCCAATACCAAGCCACATATTGATTCTCAATATCGATCCTTTTAAGCACCTAGAAAACCTGAAACCAACTATAAATTGCTTCTATAGTACCTAATTTACAAGTCAAATTCTATCACACATTCTCATAACTTAAGGTATAAGCCAAAAGTGAGATTAAAATTAACCATAGGATTTTAACATACTCTAACATGTGTTGGATTTGCTTTCTCTCTATTTGAGTTGTAAGATTCTTTATGTTTTATTCTCACCCTATTTGCATGGTTCTTACTCATCAACAATGAAGAGACTTAGCAAGTCATTACCCATCTATATATTATCTAATTTCCTCTACCTCTTCATCTATAGAGTATATCTTAGATTCTGAGAGTTCTCACCATTCTGATGCTTCTAATGTGCCTTAGTCTCTCAAGGTGACCCAAACTTTTCTACCTTTTTGGATAATAACTTAGTATCCTTATAACATTATCTTATCATGATAAATCACCATACACCCATTTTGGAACCACTTACCAATATACCCTATGGCATGCCATTGGGATTTTTAGGCAACTCTTCTATTATCACTGTCACTACTCAATCATTAGCCACTCAAGATTTTGCCTCACCTAGAAACCTTTCTGACATAACCATGTAGAACCAATCAACTCAACTTTCTACCACCCAAACACCTCCTACCTTGACTAAAAATTCTACCAACATAACCACCACCCAACCTTTACCTACCCATACCACAATTACTATTGGAGTACGAACTACTACCATCACTACCATTCCTTCAACTACCCTCACTCCACTTCAAAGTGTAATGACACCAATATATTTTACCTTACTTCTTGATGCTACCAGGGTTACCACTTATCCCTTTTCTCTAACTCAACCACCTACACTTGATTAATAGTATATACCCTCTACCCAACCACCAATGATCACATATTTATATGTGGCCTTAACCTAACCACTTATGACCACTTACCCATTTGGGGAAACTTCTCAACCTTTGACAAATTATCAATATGCCACTCAACCCCAACCATAATATGTACCTTAAAACCCTTCAGGTGCACCACCCCAAATAGGCCTAATAAAAATTCTCATGTATAAGATGACTACCTAGAGTCATCCATATCTAGAATTCATAACCTTCTATCACATCACTAGATTTTTAATTCTTCAATTTTTAGAGTAATGAGGATTCCCAAAAACACCTTAGGGCATTTAGGTATTCATGTTACTTGATTTCCTATGATGATGCCCTCATTATCCACACTTTCCTATGTCTTTCTTTAGACTAGAATTGGATTGGTATAGTACCTTAACCAAACATTCCATCTTCTCATTCATCCAACTAGCTCAAACATTCTTAGACCACTTTTTAATAAATATCTCTAAGATGGTTTCCATCACTAACCTCTACTCTATCTGATAGTTTGATGATGAATCTATTGCTGATTTTTTAGCTCATTGTCAGAGCCTAATTGACCAACTCTCCTTTCCCTTACCCCAACTTGAATTGATCAAACTCTTTATTTGGGCATGTACCAATGACATCTCTTCCACATTGCATGTTTATATCTTCTAAAATTTTGATGAGACTTTCAACATGGTACACAAATTAGAGAATATATCCATTGATGAAAGAAAGCTAAAACTGAAAAACAAGAACTCTACCTATAAAACTAATGAGGCTTCCTCCTCCAAAATAAACAACTAAACCAACATTAGGACTAAAACCAAGGTCATTGTGAATGTAGTTTTCCTTAAATATACTTCTCTATTATCTTCCAATCAACAAAGTTCCTTTGGTTGAAAATCATGAGAAACCAAAAATAAAACACCCCAAAGCAATTTACTCCACTCAAAAACTCTTATGATTCAATCCTAGAGAACCTATTAAAAGCTAATATCATATATCTTCCTCTTATAAATCCACCTTATCAATTTTATTCTTCTCATATTGTGCCTAGTTGGTATAATGAGAATGATCTATGTTCTTTCCAATGAGTAATCGAGCATGACGTTACTAGGTGTAACACCTTCAAGAGCATTATCCAATCCCTCATTGACAATGGAGAGCTTGTGTTAGATAACCCCAATGCACCTCAAAACTAGGCCCTTGACATCTTTAGGCATCATTTTCCCAATCATGTACCTACCAAAAATGAGAGCAACATGATTTAGTGTTCTCATGATGCTCACATTGTCAACATGGTTTTTGACACACTCATTACTGAAGAGCCTACTGACCAACCTATTTGTTCCTCACCCTCTCTGCTTATTGAGGTAGTAGAGTTATCTTCTCCTCTTTTAGAGACCTAAACCTAAGAATCACCCCTTTTTATTCCCTCACTTATTGAGTTAATATATCCAATAACCCCTTCTTCAACTAATATACCAGAATAAGCACCCATTTTACCTTCCCCCTTGATCATTAAGAAACTCACTACCCGTTTGGAGATTAGTCTCAAAGAGGAAGTCCCCATGTGTAAGCCTCCCATAAAGGAGTCACATACTCAAATATTACATCCTTGGATTTAGGAAATGGATGAGGTTACCATCCCTCTATCTCAACCCATGGGCTTATCTTTTAGGTCCACTATCTAGGGAATAAAACTAGTCTACAAACCCTTCTCTAGATTAGTTCAGAGGTTGGAGTTTGTCTCTGAACCTAGCATGGATAGAGTCACATTTTTATAAAAATTGGGGATCTTTTTCATCCCTAAATAAGAACTTCCAACCATACCTTTGGAAAACTAACCCACCACTTTTACCCCTACCATATCAACCAAACCAATAACAACCTCTAATTGCCCATTTGTGAAAGTGGAGCTTAGCTGGCTGAACCCACCAACCACACAACCAACTAAATCAACCAAGAAGGTAAAGCTACCAAGAGTACAAAAGACTAAACTTATACCTCTTTTAACATTACCCTCAATTTTGGGGCCTCATCCCTCCACTTTTCTTGGAAAACCAACTATCTCAGCCAAATCCCCACCACTACTTTTGACTACACTTTCATAATTACTTTTTGACACACTTATCTTCACCACACCAATAATAACTAAGATACCTACCTTAAAACATCCTAACTTTACTTCATCGACCTTTGCTTTACCAAAACCAAAAACCAAATACACTACATTACCCAAAGCTTTCATCACCAAACCCAATCCTAAAAGGACTTCCACCTTACCAACCAAGACCAAGACCAAAACCCCTAAACCCTCTCCACCTTTAGATGAATCCTAATCCACCAATTTCTAAAGGTTATTGAAAGATTCTTACTTGACCTTACCCCCTATCAATCCATTTGATCCTCTCAATTCAAAACCCACCTTTTATAATGATCACCACATGTGCTCTTATCATAAAAAACTAGGCCATGACATGGAAAACTATAAAGATCTCCAAACCATTCTACATCAGCTCTATGATGAGGATTATCTATTAATAGATAAACCTCCCATGAGCCCTATACTAACCTAACCAACCATACCTCCTACCCAACACCTACCTACTCCTTCACTCTCACCTCAGAGTGATGAAAAATCAAACCAATATCCTACCCCAACTCTTCCCTCTATCCATACCATTCATGTGGTCACAATAACATAACAAAAAGAAAAGGGGATGGATAAAGTGTCCATCCCATGGATAAACCTATCTTATACCTCCCAACCAAACCCTACCCAAACATGTTCCCCTTCACCTAAACCCAAGATATCTATCTTAGGTGCCTCCCAATCTAATCTCTCCTAGTCCATTAGGAGAGTGGTGCTCAAATAGCTTCACTAGACCTTGGCAAAGATGGGCTTATATGATTTGATTACCATTTCACCTCATCATCAACAGGTAATGATCAAGGCATTGTAATTGGTAGAGGTCCAACCTAAAGACCTTCAACCTATGGCAACCTTTGTTATTACCCTCCAAATTTCCAAGCTTATCACCTTCAAAGATTCAAAAATACCTTCTATACATATTTATGACCTATATCCCCCTCTCTTTATTATCTATTAAATCAACCAAACCTACATCAAATAGGTCATGATTGATGGGGGATCTAGTATTAATATCATCTCCTCCCATGTCTATAACCAACTCAACCTACTAGACAATCTCATGTCTAAATCTTTAACCATCCTCCAATCCTTCAATGACACCATGACCATTACCTTGGGGACTATTGTCCTTCATATCCATTTAGGACCCCGCATGCTCCCTAAACTTTTATATGTAGTGGAAGGTGAATTCCAATATAATGTTTTGCTAGGATGACCTTGGATCCCTTCCATGGATTGTATCCCCTCTACCATTCACCATTACATTAATTTTGAGCATGAAGGATATGTCATTACCATCCATGCTGACCCAAGTCCCTTCTTGACATGCAACATGACCTACCAACCCAATGATGTCCTCTTACCTTTATCTAATATACTCTTAGCAGCTAGAGACCAACCTTCAACCATGAAAGTAGACATCATATCCTCTTCCACCAATGAGGAATCTACTAGCTTTTCCATCCTTTTAGACCAAATCCCCACCATTGACCCTTTATAATAAAAATTCCATCACCTTTCACTTGGTGAGTATCACCTCCTTGCCCTTGACAATTTCCCTACCCCCCAAGAGTATGGGATAATTAACCATCAACTGAGATATGACCCTAATATCAGCACTATTGTTTCTTTTAGACCTCCCCACTGTCAAACCAATTTCATCTATGGGATACTTGAGAAACATCTTTGTGCTTCTACTACCCCTCTTTCACCCTGACCATTCATAGTTGGCTTCTCCTACCTAGACAAGCCAAGTTTTGCCAAAACATACCTTCACAGGTGTGTTTGGAAAGGATTTGGTCTTGGGTGATATGAACATGGCCCACATGAGTAGATTTCTATTGAAACAAAAAAGCCTCTTGAAAATCATGGCCTCAATTTCATCCTACCAAGCCAAAAGAAATTCAAACCACCTATCATCACCATTATTAAGGATGACCCCTTCCTCACCAACCTCACGTCTACCTATGTGTGAGGATGATGACATCATCCCACTTAATTTTTTTTCATCAACATGATCAACCTTAGACCCCTAAATTATCAAAAGGAAGAGGAAACCATAACCATCCCTTTGAACCATCTTGAGATGATAGGAGATGAATCCCTACCATTAACACTATTCATTGTTAGGATGATGATTCTATGCTCAGCTACCTTGGTGCCCCATATCTTTCCATCCACAAATCCCTTCCTCCTAAGACTTTGGCCATGTTAAATGAATCAATAATAGATATCAACTTGGGTACTTTTAGTAACACCCACATTATCAAAATTAGCCAATCACTTAATGTTCAGGAACTTCAAGATTTCCCCTCCTTCCTCTAAAAGCACAACATATCTTTCACTTGTTCTTATAGTGACATGCCTAGAATGGACCCCATCATTTCTACCAATAATATAGTCACCCACTATGATGTCAAGCTTGTAAAATAGAAATTTGGGTGTATGCACCCTCACATAACCATTCTCATCAAAGAAGAGCTAAAACATCTTCTATTTATTAATTTCATTCAACCCATTAATTGTCCCCAATGGGTCTCGAATGTTATACCTATCACCAAAGCCACAAGGCGACTCCAAATTTGTGTGGACATTCATGACCTAAACCTCAATTGCCCCACTGATGGTTTTTTCCCTACCAAGCATCAACTAACTAGTTGATCTTACAGCTAACCATGGGATGTTATCTCTCATGGATGGATTATTGGGTTACAGCTAGATCTTAATTGCCCCCAAAGATTAGTTTAAGACTACCTTTACCACTCCATGGGGAACCTTTTATTATCAATTCATGCATTTTATATTAAATAACATTGGTACAACCTATTAATGTGCCATGAATTACATCTTCCATGACTTTATCCATAATATTTTAGAAGACTATGTGAATGACCTAGAAAAATCCAAACTCTAAAAGGACCATTTGGCCATTCTCAAGATCATATTTGAGTGGCTTATCCATTACCATGTCTGCCTCAACCCCAAAAAGTACATTTTTGGGGTCTTTTTAGGAAATATCTTTATTTTTATTATCTCTCTTTGTGGTATTTAAGTCAATCCTACCAAAATCAAAGTAATCCTCAACATGCTTCCTCCAATCAATCTAAAGCAACTCCATAGTTTATAGGGAAGCTCCAATCCATTCACCACTTTATCTCCTTACTTTTAGATCGATGTCAAGCCTTCAACCACCTTAAAAATAAGGATGTATCTTTCAAGTGGAATAGTGACTATCAAAATGCCTTTGATTCACTCAAAAATTACCTTTTATCTCCACCTGTCCTCACCCCTCCCAAGGATGACCAACCTTTTTACCTTTATATCTCTACCAATAGCCACTCCCTAAGGGAAGTGCTTCTCTAGGATCAAAAAAATAAATATAAATCCATCTACTACATTAGCTACACATTTTTAGAGTAAGAGACTTGGTATACCCATACTAATAAGCTTTGCTTGGATTTAGTCTTCATGGACACCAAACTTCATCACTACCTATTTAACCACAAAACTTATCTAATAACCAATACTGACTCACTCAAGTACATGCACTTCAAGCCATACCAAAACCAATGTATATCCAATTTTTTCATGTTTTTAGTGGAGTTTTACCTTGAATTCCTTTATCAAAAGTTAATTAAGGGGAAATTTAATTAAGATCATATTTGAGTGGCTTATCCATTGCCATGTCTGCCTCAACCCTAAGAAGTACATTTTTTGGGTCTTGTTAGTAAATCTCTTTATTTTTATTATCTCTCTTTGTGGTATTTAATTCAGTCCTACCAAAATCAAAGTAATCCTCAACATGCTTCCTTCAATCAATCTAAAGTAACTCCATAGTTTACAGGGAAGCTCCAATCCTTTCACCACTTTATCTCCTTACTTTTAGATCAATGTCAACCCTTCAACCACCTTCAAAATAAGGATGTATCTTTCAAGTGGAATAGTGACTATCAAAATTCCTTTGATTCACTCAAAAAGTACCCTTTATCTCTACCTATCCTCACCCCTCCTAAGGATGACTAACCTTTTTACCTTTATATCTCTACCAATGGCCACTTCCTAAGGGCAATGCTTCTCTAGGATCAACGACATAAAGATAAATCCATCCACTACATTAGCTACACATTTGTAGAGTAAGAGAATTGGTATACCCATAATAATAAGCTTTTCTTGGATTTAGTCTTCATGGCCACCAAACTTCACCACTACCTATTTAACCACAAAACTTATGTAATAACCAATACTGACCCACTCAAGTACATGCACTTCAAGCCTTACCAAAACTAATGTATGTCCAATTGGCTCATGTTTTTAGTGGAGTTTTAACTTGAGTTCCTTTATAAAAAGTTAATTAAGGGGAAATTTATTGCCAACTAATTGGATAATGCACCATTATCAGATAACCAACCTCCTCCTTTTGAATTCCTTGATGAGTCCATCATGAACCTCTCTTAGGTGGACTTCACATATCAAGTTACCATGTTATTTGATGGATTGATGTGTCAACATGGTGGGGGAGTGGGTATCATCCTTATCCCCTTTGATAGTGAACCTCTTCTTTTGTCTTTCAAGCTTGATTTTGAAGGAACCAATAATATGAAAGATTACAAAGCCCTAGTCATAGGCCTTCATACCACCTTAGCCCTAGGAGTCAAACTAATCAACATCTTTGGTGACTCATAAATTTTTGTCAATCAAATCAATGGCTCTTATGAGTGTAAGAATGATGTCTTGAAATATTACAAATAACTATTTGATGAACTCTTAGCATCATTTTAACACTACTGCATCCATTCAACCCTGTGATCTACCAATAAGTTTGCTAACACTATGGCTTATCTTAGCTCTCAAATACCATCTACACCTTTTGACTATAATATATCTTTTGTTATCCATCAACTTACCTAACCTTCCTATGTCAAACTAAATTTTCCCACCATTTTTAATGTGGAAGAGACCCCACTTGAGCTTGGGTATCAGCAAACCTTCAACCATCTTAACCTTGGCATTATTCCCTCTAGCCTTTCTAATAATGCTTGAAGACCATTTATCTAGAGCACCTCATGTTATACCATTATGGGGGGAATTCTTTATAAACATGGTTTTGATGGTCTCCTCTTTTGTTGCCTACAAAGTCATGAATCCTCTCATGCTATCAAGGAAACACATGATGTTATCTATGGGGGAAACTTTAGTGGCCTCATATATCTAAACACATCCTTCACCTCAGATATTACTAGCCTAACCTTAACAAATACTATTTTGATTATATGAAAAAGTGTGTTAAGTGTCAACAACATGCCAATCTACATTAAGCACCTAGCCATAGTCTTTACATTTCCACCAATTTTTGGCCCTTCTCACAATAGGGTCTATACCTTATTGGTGAAATTAACCCCAATTATTCATAGAGATGCCATTCTATCATCACTATGACTAAATATTTTACCAGAATGGGTAGAGGATATTCCTCTAGTCTCGACCAAATTGGAGAATATTGTTGACTTTCTCAACCATCATATCATATGCCACTTTGATGTTCCTCACAAGATCATACAGATAATGGTAAATCCTTTAATAATAAGAAAATATAGGGTATTTATGATTATTTCAAAATTAAGTTAAGCTTATCCTCATCCTATCACCCTTAAGTGAATGGACAAGTTGAGGCTTCTAACAAAAATCTTAACAACATGCTAACTAAAATGGTTAATGCATCTGGTCAAGATTGGAATTTGCACATCCCCTTTGCCTTATGGGCATATTTTAATATCATTATAACCCCTATGAGTGCTACAACTTTTTCTCTTATATTTGGAGAGGAGGTCATCTTACCTCGCAAAGTCCAAATACCCTATCTTAACATATCTTTTCAAAATCTCATTTTTGTAGATGATTATCATCAACACCATTTAGCTTAGCTTGAGCTACTTGATGAGCATCACTTCAAATCCCTTACCCATCTTCATATATATCAAGATCAGATCAAACATTCCTATAACAAACACCATAGAGGATGAGAGTCTAACATCATAGACCTCATCCTAAAGTAAAATTAACATGTCACTAGTATAGAAAAAAGCAAGTGAGGTAGGTTTAATTTTAATTGGCTTAGACACTATATCATAACCCATAAGTATGTATTAGGATCTTACCAATTATCCTCTCTGTAAGGAAACCCAAAACCTGAGCCCCTCAATGCTTCAAATCTACATCCATTATTTTATTAAGAGGGATCAAGTTCACCTTCTATTTAACTTAAGCTCATCCCTTGGTTTCAACCACATTTAATTCCATATTTTAGGGGCAACTAATTAATTATAAATCATGTGATTATTCATCATAGTCATAGCCTAATATTGAATAATGGGTACCATGAATTTACCCATGGCATGATTCCCATGGTAATTTTTGCCCCTCTCTTAGGACAGATTCCCATGATCATTATCACCTAAACCTCTTTACACCTAATCAAAATTTTTGTTCTTTTAGTTTTTCCTTCATAAAGGTGAACCCTTAATCCTATATAATCATGTCTATTTCAAGAAAAATCCAAACCAATAGAAATCATGGGGCATTCCTAAGCATTCATAAACTACCCCCTCAAAGGATAGCTACATAAGCATACTAAAATTTCATAAATATAAGGTAACCTGATCCCTTCAAGGATAACTACCATATATCCTTGAACAAGGCAAATAAACTTAGACCAATCCATTGAATATGGTTGAGTATAAGATTTATCAAAATCACAATAGTTTCCTAGAAGCTTCTTGCATTGATCAGCTTCCCATATATATTAACAAAGTAGCAGACCCATTTTCAAAATCACAACAAAAGAAAACTAATTTTTGAAAGCCATAATCAGCTCTTGCATAGCAAAATAAAATGAAATCCATAATCAACTTTCATAAGTATACTTCCTACATCAATCAATCTACACTTTACATAACATAGACTTGTTTATATTGGCTCTTCAGAAACATATAGGAAAGGCATACTAGTCTCACATGAAGATTTGATTTTCATCCATCTTCCCTTTTATACATTATAAGTAAGGGATTTTAATCTTACTTAACATTATGTGGTCAAGACACCTTCTAACATACTCAAAAATTCTAATGTGAGGCATTCAAAGGGCTTATGTTTATTAAGACAATCCAACTTTAGTTTTGTTTCATTCCTTATCAAATAAGAAGCATTATTCCCTCTTCTTATCCTATCATGACTAGTTGAGATTTTCACTATGATGTTTATCTCTTGATTATATTATTTATTCTCCCATCTAGTGTTGTTAATTAAATTAACTCATGTGTTTTAACTTCAAAAAAATAAACAACAAAGAATATGCACGTGTCATAAGCCAATGTATAACCATAAAGCATAATCATAATAAACATGATTACATCATAGCATCCATGAGCAATAAAGTAATCAACCATTTTTAATTGCATGTCTAAATCTAAATAATAAAGCATATACTCATTAGAAGTTAGCATGTCATAAACATAAACAAAAATCAAAGACATATCATGCCTAGCTAGCTAAGTCTACATCAATGTCTAACACCCAAAACATGAGCATAATCCATAAGTAATATAACATCACATCAAAAGCATTAAACATCAATAAATATCATAGACCCTAAGTATAAGCAATAAATGAAGATCATATATATATATATATATATATATATATATATATGTCTCATAAGTCAAATAACATCATGTGTATAAATCGATATACATGTCTCTCACTTGAAATGTGCATCTCACCATATTGGCTGATAGGTTAGAATTAAAATGATATACATTAATATATGATATATATGAACTATGTTGTAGTTATACTCATGGGGCACCATTGTCTCTTGGTGCACCACTAGGTCCCAATACCTATCCACTTATTACACCTATTTGTCCACCTATATATGTTTCCCATTCCCTTGGTGTCTCTACACTAGCACTACTTACCAAGCTCACTCTGTACTCACCCCATCAGGGCTCATCAAGATATCACCTCAAAATTATAGCCTCATAATAGCATATCTCCTCTACTATATCCAAGTATCATGCCATGGGGATTGTGCCTAATGGTCTTATAGGTGTTGTCACTCCTTTTCCTCTCTACTTTAGGTAGTACCTATCCTTTTTAACCAAGGCTTGTGAAGCCCTCACTTGGTCTCTCTCACTTGTAAGAGTAACAACCTGACCCTATAAGGTATTCACTTGACCCTATAGTTTCATTATTTGAACCTATGAAATGGTTAATGCTGCTTCTCCCTATCCATTAGGGCCATCCCCCTATACCTATGCCCTCTGGCCCCCTCTCCCTTATATTCCAAATCTATAAGCCACCTACCACTATCACCATCAACAAAATATACTACAATGTATAACACCTTGTACCATGCCATGTACCCATATATAAATCCAAAATCATCTATTTGTGACTTATATGGTATCTCCTTTTGATCTATAAATATAGGCCTGAGATGTAGCGTTGTAATTAGATCTCTAAATCCTCATGCCTGTACCTAGGAAATACACCTAGAATACCCTATATGAGGCCAAACTACCTCCATGCCCTATCAAATGAGATGAACTCCACCTCTCTATCCCTATAATTGAGAATCCATTTATAACTTTGTAAATAAAAATTTTGCCTCCTATATCCAGGCCATATTGGAAACTAGACATAAGGTCTCCAAACAATGTCATCGATCACTAGTGCATGCAATTCATCCCTAAACCAATCAATATCATGGGATCCTCCCATAAACCTAAAGCATGTTGAGTTTACTTAAAAGTTAAAACTCAATTATTTGTGTTAGTGAAGTGTTTGAAACTGAAAACAAGTAAATAAAGTTGAGTTTTGAGTTCTAGAAAAAATCAAAACTCAACTTTACCACTTAAAACTCAAAACAAGTGAAGCTAACAAAGTGAAGATTTTAAAACTCAAAAATTAATTTCTAGCATATAAGGGAAGCTTTTGTCTTAGAAGTATAATCGTGTGTTACATTCATGTGACACATGATGAGCTTTGATTGGAGTATATCTATAATATTTTAAAATTTTTATAACTTATTGACACTTTATATCTTGTAAAAACATGTCTAGTCTCAATCTCTCTGAGTGCATGACCTAAGGAGTGTAGTGAGAAAGGGTTGGGTATATTATTAGTGCTTGGAAGGATTATTTTCCCTTTTCCACTTGTTATCTACACTTTTATCTCCTAAAACCATTATCCCTAATCTTTTTCTTCTCTATTGTACCCATTCTAGGCATTTTCTACTTTTTGTCCTCCTATTACTCACCTTAAGTTCCTTTTGTTAGTCAGTTGTGCTAGGTTGAATGGGTCAACCTATACATTTTTAGGATATTTCACTTAAGAATTAGGTTAGCCTTTAGCTAACCTAGCTTGGGACCTAGTGAATTATTATTCCAAATTATACTAGGTCAACTGGGTTGACCCTATCGATTGGGATTTTTAGAATGGTCAATGGCCAAATCTACCTATATATATAATTTCATTCCCATTATTTATCAAGGAGAATAAAAATAAGAATTAAGATTAAATTAACATCTACTTATTGACCAATTTAATTGATAATTAAATATCAGGGTTCTATATTTTATTTGGAGATATAGATCTTGTCTTTTGGATACATTGATAGGTTGTGTAGCCTAAAGCTGATTTATCTTTGTAATCCTTACATACCACAAAAACCTCTTACAAAGCACCTTGTTCAAGGGAGAAATTGAGGCTTGATGGGTTCATCTTCAAAGGTAAGTATTCCTAGCTTTATTTCTCCTTTGTAACACTAGATAGATATGAATTTGTGCTTCTCTTTTATATATTAGGATTCTATATACATTGACATGAGTATATGTATTATATGCATGTTTAGTTTTATTATTTATAACCCCCACTTTATGACACAAGATTAGATTTATTTTAATTTTTATTAATATAGGTAAAATATCAAAAAGTATAACCCCCTTAGGGTTATTTCATGATTGTGTTAGACTGGAGGATTTAAAACCCTCCTTAGCATGGTGTATTATGGTAAGAGATCCCCTAATCAAGGCTAGTAGATCCCCATATTAGTCATACTCCTAATTAACAAATGTGTCCCCAATCAAAAGTGTATGGTATGATCTATCTTCTCTGAGGTAGGATTGATTTATATACATGATGCATTTTTGATTTCATACAACATGCTTAATGGAAATGTAATTTATTATTATTATACATTGATATTAGAGGTTGTATTATTGTACTAGTCATGGTTGGATTTTATTATGATTACTTTCCTTATGAAACTATGATTATTTACATAAGTTTATAATGATCAAAAAATATAGTTGTTTGTATTTTCTTAATTTGATATGCTTAGTTAAATATGTTGAAAATCACTAATTAGATTCTCATTGTGTAATTTAATAAAATAATAAGTGTTGAGTAAATATTAAAAAATACTACATTATTATAATAAATCCTTGTGGGTACATTATGTTATGGCATTAGAGTTATGGCTCAAACTCTATGACTTAATGAGTCTTCTAACATTTTTGTATTATTCTATGAGAAGAAAGAAGAATGGTGTGAGAAAGAGAATTAGGTGGTGGTCCTTCAAATGTCAATGATAATAACCCTATGTTTGATCTTAACCAATTTTCCGCTAAACAAGAAAAAAATAGATTAGATTCTTAAGACGATGAATGAGACTATCGATGGAGTCATAGCCTTAGAATATGAAATTCATGGACAAGAGGAAGAAGCCCATCATGATGCTATTGAAGAAAATATTATTGAGCAGGAAATCCCTCAAGATCAGAGACATGAGAAAGTGACTCAAGATGTGAGAGAACGTGTAGCCATAGAATTAGAAATAGATATGAAAAAGGTGAATACGCCTATGTTTGATGGAACCATTATGAGATGTGGAGCTGAAGAATGGTTGATTGAAATGGAAAAGTATTTCAAGATTCAAAACTACTCTGAGGTCACCAAAGCTATTTGGGGAGTTTATCAATTGGCTAGAGAATTAGCTATGTGGTGGGCCAAAAATAAGTTGGAAATGAATCTAAACTTGACCAACAATAATTAAGATTAGTTTATGACACTATTTAGGTCATGGTGGTTTCCACAGTTGTATTTTGACCAAAATCTGATAGTTTTTTAGAATCTAAATCAAGGTGACTTTGTGGTAAATGAGTATTAGGAATAGTTCACCAAACTTTTGAAATATGTATCTTGATATTAGGTAGATGAGAGGTTTAGGATTAGGAATATTATCATGGGATTAAAACCCTAGATTTTTGGAGAGGTGGACATTCATGAACCATATATAATAGACCAAGTCTTTAATAAGGTACTCAAGTAGAAGTAAAAATTGAAATCTCTTTCTTAGGTTAGGGACAAGTTTAATAAAAGTTTTTGAAGTTTAAAACCAATTTTCAAGTAAAATAAATGGAAATAAAGGAGTGGATACTCCAAGAATCAGTTCAAGAATCAAAATACCATATTCAATAGTGGTTTAGGTAGAAATAAACTAGGTAATGGTTCTAGGGGTGGTTTCAAGGGAAGCTAACAATATAAGAGGAAGGGACCACTAAGAGGTTGATTCATCTATGGAGGTGACCATTTTATGCATGAATGTACCTAGGATAAGTTAAGGAATAAAGGTTTTTCCCCTCAGTAAATAAATTTTTAGAAATGTATACACACATCGATTGATAATCAACAAGCCAAATTACAAGATTCACCCATAGAAAGGGATGGTCAATTAAGCAAAGTAATGATATTTCAAGTATATTGTAAATCATTAGGTTTATCATCATCATAATCCATAAGAGTAACTTATAAAGTAGGATTCATGTTGATGAATTTAGGTAAAGGAGAGATATTTATCTTAGGAATGGTAGGAATATGATGCTAAGATTTGTGATGAGGAAACTAAATACTCTATGGATTGGAGTCAAACTCATGCTTATATCATTTTCCATTATGTGATAATTTAATACATTAGCTACTGGAATAAGAAATGTCCCTCATTCAATGAGTCCAGGGGTGACCAAGGAGTATTTTATAAGATAAGGGTAAATCAAGGACCATAAGCTTAATTTAAATAGCCTTAGGTCCAATGGTTAATGGAATCCAAATGAAACTAAGTGGATTTTGATTAGTACTATCAAGACAATGCTATGTAATATGCATTTGCTTGAGATTATCCTTGTTATAACTGAGTTGTTGGATAAGCCATAAGGATGTCACATTAATACCAGAGCCTTCATCAACTAGAAATTTATAAATGAGGGTAGTATTAATGGCTATTTTAATAAAAAGTGGAATATCATCAGCATGAAAAAGAGTTTCATCATTGATCATGTCCTCTTCAATAAATCTAATAGAAGGATTGAAAGGACACAATTTCAATGGTATTGACGTTGGTAGGTTGATATTCAATAGAAGGTGGTTATTTATCTATAGGTGTTTCTTCATCTATAAAATATGAATCTTAAATTTTTTTATAGGTTTTGCATAATGAAATTATTATTATAGGGTGAAGTAAAAACCAACTCCATAAGTGGAATCTTGCAAGGCATAAAGCTAAGCTCTTCAAAAAAGTTCTAATGAGATTTAGAAGAAGAACTAGCACTAGGTTTAGGAGTTGGAGTAGGTTTTAAAGGTAAAGATATGGTTTGAGGTTTTCAAAAAAAATCAATTAAGTTAAAAATTCAAAAAATACATATATTCCAAACTTATTAAAAAATCAAAATATTTTAAAAAGGAGTTAGTGGTTCCTCATGTACTTTTGAAGCTAGATTAGTAGTGGTAGTATCATTGAGGAGTTGTTCTTCTAAAGATGGTTTTTTAGGTTTGGTAAAAAGATCTTTGTGAGATAGCTTATGATAATATTTGACCTTAATAGTGTTAACATATTGATATTTGTTATAATGTTGGTCTTAATTTACATCAATGGCACAAACTTCTTTGGTGTTTGGTTGATTATTTGAAAAATATTTTTGGTTATTTGAGGTATAATATTTAGAAGCCTATAATTTTTGAGAAGTGGTGATGTACTCTTGATGATGAATTTTGATCTTGGATTCATGATTAAATGAATCACCAAGCATATAATAGACAAAAAAATTAGTTATCCCTCTACAAAATTCATGGGAATGACCAATATCAGCATGGAACCAAAAAAAATGATTAGGGTCATACCACTTAGTAGGATTTTTAGTATAGGTGAAAGGTCTAGAGGGTAGTAAGAGTTATTTCATTTTCTACACAAAAAGTGGTATGTGATAATTATTAAGGAATATTGGCTTTGGTAACTCTTGGTTTAGTTGGTGGAATCTTACTAGTGATATCATTGGTAGATGTTTGAAAAGATCCTTTTAAAATTTTAGGATTAGTTTTGAATTGCTTCATGAGAAAATCTTGAAATTTATCTTGATCAAGAGCTTCATTAAATATTTGGGGAGCAAAGGTTAAAACATTATATTGGAGAGAATGATTTAATGTAGTGATGAAGAGTATGAACATGTTATCATCATTCATGTTATGGTTGGCTTTATGGGTTAATCATTTCCATCTTTTGATAAAGTCATGAGTTGATTTAGTGAGAGATTGCTTAGCATTGATGAAATGGATAAGACAATTTTTCAAGATCATTTTATTGAAATTATTTGACTAAGGGATTAACCAAATATTCAAGTTTCCAAATATAATGTTGGGGTAACTAGTTGTACCATTCTAATACATCACAAATAAAGGTTTTGACTATGAGTTTAATTGTGGCGAATGTATTAGTTTGGCTCCACTCATTGTAAAGGTTGCCAAAGGATTTTAGAAATGAGGCAAGGTCTTTAGTCCCATCATATTGATAGTTGGAGATATGTTACCAATATCAATGGACACAGTGAAGGGAGCTAGAGGCTCATTTTGAATATATTTAAGCATCTTGTTATTTATAATGGGTTGAGGAATAACATTACCTAAGGCATATCTAAGATTTGGAGGAATATAATTTGGATTAGCCTGAGGATGGATAGTTGGAGGTTGATTAGCCATATTAATCAAATTTTGAAGTTAATTTCATTTGACTAGTGTTAGAGTTTTACATCATGTTCATTTCCTAAATAACTTGGGCAAGAATTTGAGTTATATCAGGAGGTGGGTTGGTGTTGTTAGGAGAACTCCCCAAATTTTTATTATAGGGAGGATTGTTAGAAAATGTATTATTATTGGGATTATTGATTAAAATTGTGTCAATTACTCCCACATTAGTTTGAAGATTTTGAAGATGAGAAGTGTCTTGATAAGTTAAAAAAGGATCAAACCCATCAAATTCATCTTGAAGTGTGATTTGAACCATTTTACAAGTGATGGATGGAGGGGAAGAGCTGCTCCAAGAGGGATGGTGCTCTTGGGAGGAAAAGAGAGGGAGAAATGAACATCTCATATAGGATCTAAATGGATTCAAGCTATCCAAGAAGATTTTTATAATAGACTTCATTATGACTGTAGAGAAATGAAAAAAATGATAAATAAGGCAAAAAACTATAAAATGTTGATTAGGTCAACCTAGCACAAATAATAGGGCCTAAAAAATTGTACAGAGTCGATTGGGTTGACCTAATATAGAAGAAAGGAAAAAATATATAGTCTATAAGAGACTATGTCAATAGAAATGATTATGTACTAAAATAAGAATAATTTTTTCAAGTATTTTGAAAAATAAGAACTGAAGGGAAACACATAATCAATTGGATCAATAATGTTGATCTAATTGAGGCACATGACACAAAACTATGCACCAAAAATGGCTAATGTAATTTTATGCAATATAACATACAATTGAGCAAAGAGAAAGAAATTAGCTTTGAAATTAAAATATAACTAAGTGGTCAACCTGAATATTGTTAGATTATTAGAATATAATTCTAAATGTGATGGGTCTCAATTTTAATTACTCAAAATAAGTAAATAAAGTTGATTTTTAAGTTCTAGAAAAAATCAAAACTCAACTTTACTTTACTTAAAACTAAATAAAGTTGAGTTTTAAGTTTTAAAAGCTTCATGGGATGGGTTGAGTTTACTTTAATTATTATTAAATAGATGGGGACTTAAGATTTACTTTATTTGTTATTAGTATAGGTTAAATATCAAAATTTAGGACCCCCCTTAGGGTTCTTACATGATTGCGTTAGATTAAAGGCTTTGGAATCCTACTTATCATGGTGTATTATAATAAAAGATCCCCTAATAAGGTCTAGTGGATCCCGATATTGATCATGCTCTTGCTTACCAAATGTGTTCCTAATATAAAGTGTATGGTATGATAGATCTTCTCTAGGCTAGGATTTATTTATAGACATGATGCATTTATGATTGCATACAACATGCCTAATAGAAATGTAATTGATTATTATGATACATTAACAACAAAGACTATATTATTATAATAGTATTGGTTGGATTTTATTATGATTACTTTCCTTATGAAATTATGATTATTTACGTAATTTTATAGCAATCAATAAATATAGTTTTTTATATTTAATTAAAGTGATATACTTAATTAAGTATGTTGAAAATCACTAACTATATTCTCATGGTGTAATCTAATGAAATAATAAGTTTTGAATAACTATTTAGTAAAAAAATTACATTATTCTAGTAAATCATTATGGGGGTGTTATGTTGTGGTATCAGAGTTTTGGCTTGAACTCTAGGACTTAATGAGTTTGCTAAAATTTCTATATTCTTCTATTAGAATAAATAAGAATGGTGTTAGTAAGAGAATTAGGTGATGTTCCTTCAATTGTAAACGACAATAATCCTATATTTGATCCTAAATAATTTACCACTTAACATGAAAAAATTAGATAAAATTCTTATGACCATGATTGAGATCAAGGACATAGTCGTAGCCCTAGAATGGGAAATTCATGGACAAGAGGAAGAATACCATTATAATGAGCTTAAAGAGCATCTTGTTGAGTAGGAAATCCCTCAAGAGTAGAGACACAAGGAAGTGACTCAAGATGTGAGAGAATGTGTAGCCACATAATTATAAAGGGATATTAAAAAAGTGAATCCACCTAAGTTTGACATAGTCGTTATGAGATATGAAGTTGAAGTATGGTTGACTAAAATGGAGAAGTATTTCAAGATTCAAAACTACTTTGAGGTCACCAAAGATCTTTGGGGAGTTTATCATTTGGCTAGAGAAACAAATACATGGTGGGCTAACAAGAAGTTGGAAATCAATCTAAACTTGACCACAAATACTTGGGAGTAGTTTTTAACACTATTTAGATCATGGTGGATTTCACATTTCTATTTTGACCAAAATTTGATAGTTTTTTAGAATCTAAAGCAAGGGGAATTGTTAATAAATAAGTACTAGGAATATTTCACCGAACTTATGAAATATATACCTAAATATTAGGTAGATGAGAGGTTTAGGATTAGGAAGTCTATCATGGGATTAAAACCCTAGATAGGTGGGTGAACATTCATGGACCATCTACCATAGACCAAGTCTTTAAGAATGCAGTCAATTAGGAGCAAAAGTTGAAATCTCTTACTCGAGTTAGGGACAAGTTTAAGAAAAATTTTACATGTTTAAAGCCAACTTTCAATAAGAAGAACTGGAAATAGAGGAGTGGAGACTCCAAGAGTCAATTCAAGAATTAGAATACCATATTCAATAGTGGTTTGGGTAGAAATAAATTGAGTAATGGTTCCAATGGTGATTTCAAGGGAAACTAACAATCCTATAGGAAGGGACCACTGGGAGGTTGATTCATCTATGGATGTGACCATTTTATACAAGATTGAACCTAGGATAAGTTGAGGAATAAATTTTTTTCCCATCAGTAAATAATTTTTTAGAAATGTATTCATGCATTAGTTGATATCAATAAGCTCAATTACAAGATTCACCCATATAACTATAAGGTGTTTTTTTTGAACATCCAATTTTCATTTTGATAGATATAGGGGCTATAAAATGTTTTCTATCTCCTATAATTCTAAATAAATTATCTAGGAGTATAATATAATGGCAAATACTTGGTTGGTATAATATGGGAATGACTATAAAGTCTAGGTTGACAAGTGTTTATTTGAAGTAGAAGTTAGGTTGCCAGAATTATCAATGGTTGTGGATATTTATGTAGAACCACTACTGTCATATGATGTGATATTAGGAGTCAAATATCTTATAAAGCACAAATCCAATGTTAGATATTATTTGAAAAGAGTAGATTATCTTGATGATTCTAGAAATAAAATACTAATTTAGGGTGAGAAAAGGGAGTTAAGGCTTAGGCATATTTTTGTAATACAACTTAGGAAGGCCCAAGGTAAGTGATGTAAATAATTTATCATCAAGATAAATGAAATGGAGAAAACTAGGGAACCATCAATTGAAGAATATTCTTTTCTTAGGAATTTTCATGATGAGTTTCTAAAAGAATTTCTAGGATTGCCTCCTAAATGGGAATTTGACTTCTCTATTGATATCAAACTAGACATAGAACCTCAATCTAAGGCTTTGTATTGAATGATAACCACTAAATTAGTTAATTAAAGGCACAACTTCAATATTTATTCTCCAAAGGATCGATCAAACCAAGTGTGTCACCATGGGGTGCACTAGTTGTATTTGTCAAGAAGAAGGATGGCACTTTTGAACTTTGCATTGATTATAAAATATTTAATAAATTAACCATTAAGAATAGGTGTCCTTTACCTTGAATATATGATCTTTTTGATCAAATTCAAAGAGTGATAGTCTTTTCTAAGATTGATCTTAGAGCTAGATATCATAATTTAAGGATAAAATATGAATATATTCTAAAGATGGCATTTAGAACTCACTATGGGCATTATAGGCTCACCATGTTACTATTTGGGTTGATGAATGCATATATAACATTCATGAATATCTAAATAGTGTGTTCAAAGATTACCTAGATCATTTTATTTTTGTATTTTTATATGACATTATAATTTATTCCAAGGATGAAGAAGAGATTCTTCAACATTTGTAACTCATTTTGCAACATCTTCAAAAGCACGTACTATATGGAAAACTATCCAAGTGTACATTTTTCCAAAATAAAGTGTAATATCTAGGACATAATATCTCATTAGATGGCATTTCTATTGATCCAACTAATATAAGAGCCATTATGGAATGTTTGACACCAAGGAATGTGCATGAGGTTAGAATTTCCATGAGATTAGTGGGATATTATAGGAAATTCATCTTGATTTATTACAAGATAACTAATATAATTAACTCTCTATAGTTTAAATATCAAAATTTTATCTAATCAAATAAATGTGAAGTGGATTTTCAAGAATTGAAAAGAAGGCTTACTTTAGCACTAGTGTTAAGAGTTCCTAATTGTAATGGTCAATTTTCAATGATCACAGATGCATCTAGGGATAGACTAGGAGGAATCCTTATATAGGATGGTGCAGTAGTAGCTTATGAGTCAAGGACCATGAAGCCTTATGATGTTAATTGTGCCACTAATGATTTGTAACTTACAATAATTGTTCATTCTTTATAATTTTAGAGACATTATTTGTTAGGAAAATTATTTGAGCTCAAGAATAATAACTTGGGATTCAAAAACATTTTCACCCAACCAAATTTGAATGCTCATTAGAGGTACTGGTTAGAGTTTTTTTTTACTATGACTTTGATATCAATTACATTAAAGTAAAGAAAATAGAGTAGCTGATGCCTTGAGTCATATAAGGTACATAACATTCATATCTACTATCAAGATTACTTTTAGTATTATGTGATTGAGTTCTCTATAGGGGATGAATTCTATGAGCAAGTCAAGAAATATTTATTTAAGAATGCTCAAAATCTTAGGTATAAAGGATATAACTTAGAGAGTAATGGTCTTATGCATTATAACACAAAGATGTATATTATAGATTAGTAAAATATGATGAGTAAAATGTTAAAATAAATGCATGATGCCGTATATTTAGGACATCTAGGAGTAACCAATCTAATGGTAGATCTTAGACCAATTTATTTCTAGAAGGGAATCAAGAAACATGTAGTGAAATTTTTGTCACATTGTTTATAATGTTAGCAAGTAAAAGTTAAACATGTGCATCTAACTAGATTGTTATATCCACATGACATACCAAAGTGGAAATGGTAGATGATAAGTATGGAATTTGTCCAAGGATTATTATTATAATGGAATAGGAATGACATGATCTTGGTTGTAGTTGATAAACTAACCAAGGTAGAACATTTTATTCAAGGTAATTTGGTAGATGACACACAAACTCTTGAAAAGAGGTTTATAAATGAAGTGTATCAATTACATATATTTCTATATAAGATCATATTAGATCATGATCCAACAATGCATTATAGATTTTATTTAATTACAAATTTATCTTTGGGTATGCAACTAAATTTTATCACTTCATATCACCCATAGACTGATGGTCAAATTAAGTGAGTTAATCATATGTTAGAGGATCTTCTTCATATGTATTACATGGATCAGTAATACAAATGGGAATAACAACTTTCATTGGTTGAGTTTACATTAAGTAACTCATACCAGTCTGGTTTGAAGATAACACTATTTAAATTCCTTTATGGGAGAAAGTGAATGACACCAATCAGTTGGGATATGGTGGAAGACATGATAATATCTCAACCTAAAATGCTTTCATAAATACATTAGTAGGTTAAAAAAATTAGGAAGAAATTGGCTGAGGTTAATTATAGGTAGAATATCTATACTGAGATGAAGAGAATAGCTAGGTAATTTATAGTAGGTGATAAAGTATTTTTACAAGTTAAGCCATAAAAGAGATCAATTAAATTCAAGAAGTGATAAAAAATTTCACCAAAATATATGGGACCATTTAAGGTTTTATAAGTGGTCAATCCTATAGTGTATAAGATTGCATTACCACTAGCCTTATATCTATTACATAATGTATTCCATGTATCTTATCTTAAGAGGTATATAGTCGATCCTTTGCATGTGTTGGATTAGAATGCCTTGTAGGTTCTAGATCCCAAGGTGTCCATGATAGAACCAATTAGAGTAATTAACACTCATAAACTTCATTTTTGAAATAGAGAAGTGTCATAATACAAGGTTTTATGGTACTAATACTCTGAAGATAGTGCCACTTGGGAGGACTATGATGAGTTAAATAGGTTATTTACACATTTGTTTGCTATATGTGATGCTAGATACTATGTTTTTTGTTTTGTTAAACTTTGTTTGTTATTCAAAACTATTGTTTGACTAAGTGTCATCAAGATGGTGACCAATATTAGGGGGGAATGATGTTACATTCTAATTCTCTCACTAAACTAATTTACCTAATTATCCATGCATTAATAAGGTTTATTAAGTTTATTGTTACTTTTTAAACTAAATTATAAGTCATATGTTATTATGAGATAGACGTATGTTACTTAGATTTCATAACTTCATTATTTTGAGATGATAAATTATGTATTATGTACATAAATGATTATGTTACATTTGTTGTTATAGAATTTTTTATATTTATCATGATATACTTGACTAACTACATTCTTGTCATCAGATGGATGAAAGAGAATTTATCCTTTAGAGCATGATGAAAGGAGAGAATCATCAAAGAGGGTGGAATAGATGGAGATAGTGAAGGATGACAGAAGAATTTCTATGACCCCTACACACATCGTAGTAGATTAAAAATGTTATATGTATTTTGTCTTTAAATTATTAGATATTACTTTTATTTTATTTTATTTTATATTTTAAGAAGATTAAACTATCCTAAAAATACTAACATAGAGTTAAGTCCAATCTAAACCTAGTCTTTGATTGTCATGTATGAGACTACGTTAAAATTAGAAGTATGGATATCATTATGTTAATTATTAATGTAGACTTGTGTAGTGGATATACTCTAGGACTTATAGCAAAGTGATAATGCAAATTTTTTTAAATAAATTAAATGTTTTTAATATTTGATAAAGTTTGAAAGAGAGAGAAATTAGGGCTTATGGAAAGTTTTATGGAGAGATAACTTCAGATTAGTGGAATTTAGAGTAAAATTTGGATATTATGCATGGACTACAAAATAAGTGAATAGTGGCATGCAAATTTGGAATGGAAGGTGGTCGATGAGGAAAAAAGAATAAGGAGTTATGGAAGGAAAGAAGTTACATAGAAAAGAAATGAGGAAAATCATAGAGTAGTAAAGTAAAGGCATTTCAATTTCTTGGATTTTCAAATTGGAGAATTTAGAAGGTTGGTATTGTTTTAAAATTCAATTGCAAAAATAAATTCTATGTTTGATTAAAATACTTAGGGTCTAAGAAATGGAATATAGTTTCAAATGGATATAGGCTTGTCCCTATGGATGGATCGGCCATCTACAGAGCTAACCCATTATCCCTAAATATTTAATGTTTCAATTTAAAATTTTAAGTATGTTTAATCATAAGAATTAAATGAGGTTTAAAGATAAATGACATATTTCCCTAGTTTAGGAAAATGAAAACCTAAGAAAATAGTTACATTTAAATAGAGTGAGTTTTGTTACAACATATTTGCATACTGAGATATAATATGGAAATAGTGAATTATCTTTATTTTTAAAGATATCAACTTAATTCTAAAAAATGTTAAATGGGTTTTTATTTGCGGAAAATAGGATACTATTGTTTTATTATGAAGATGTTGTAGAGATAGTCAACATTTATGTAAAATAGAGTTTTGTTTGATTGGTAATATATTTGTAAATAAGACATTGTTATTAATGTATGTATTGGGGATATACTCATCAAAAATATGAAAATATTGAATGGGTTTCAAAAGGAGTTTTGTTCCATGTACTATACGTGACATTTAAACATATATAGACTGTATCATTTTGTTTAAAGTGGAGTTTATATAAAATATACTATGGATGTTTATATACAAACTATATATATAATATATATCTAAAGGATATATAGTAAACATGTTATCTAAAAGATAAGTATATATATATCTGCATATAAATTGAACTGGGTAGACATACATATATATAAACTATGTAATTAAGGTAATCACATAGTTTTATGCATTAAGGTATTCATATGAACACAAGTTTTTTATTTTGAATGCTATGAATGGAATGAATATAGACTATACATAAACAAACTATGAGTGGTAAGACATATAGTCACAGTCTATGTCGATAGGTACATTGTGTATATTTATATACATAAAAGTTTACGTGATTTTCTATGAGACATATAGTTATATATGTTTGAGTAAAGAACTATGTGTTTTTGAAATAGACCAATCTTAACAATGAATTTTATTTATAACTTGTGAATATAGGGAGTCTAATACATTATGGTTGGAAATAAAAATTGTGATCATTTTATTTAAATTGAAAATATTTTTCACTATGTAAAGGAAAATTATTGACTATTTTTACACAGTAATTGGTAATTTAGATTATTGAATAAATTATTTAAATATTGGGAATAGAAAAAATATGAAATTAAGAATAAAATAGAACCTTGTTGGATCCATTATTACTTATTTTAAATTATGAGAACATGGAATTTTTAATTATGAAATCCCTATTTCTTCTTGAGCCTTTTCTTGGAAGTTTTTATCTTTTAAGCTTTAAAAAGAATTAAAAAAAAAATTATTAGATGTCAAAATGTTAATATTAAATTAAATTATATATATATATATATATATATATATATATATATATATATATATATATATAGTCACTACTATAACTATATGCATGTTATCTATTCTATAAATATAAGTCATATGAGTATAGGAGGTCCTAGGTTATCGTATACTTGTATTCCATATATTTATATGATCATATATATATATAATATGATCATATAAATATATGGAATACAAGTATACGATAACCTAGGACCTCCTATACTCATATGACTTATATTTATAGAATAGATAACATGCATATAGTTATAGTAGTGACTAATAAGTTAAGACATGAAATTTTGAAGGATAGGAACTATAACTATAAGAACATATCCTATGTTCCAAAAGGGATGAATAAGTGAATGTTTTTAAATCTTTACAAAAATTGTGAATGTTGGTTATATTGAGTGGTGTGAACTTTATGTTATGAAAATGTTAAATTTTGTGTTTAACATTTACTAAAGGAGATAAACTCTTGGAATGAATTGTACTATACCTATATGATAAATAATCTTGCTTGTCATAAATATTATTTATGAGATATATAATATAAAAAAGGTTCATTCATATATTTGATGGACTAAATGTATCTATATTATTTTTTTCTAAAATTATCATATGTTTTATACTTGCTAGTAGAAATAATTGCAAGAACCCATTGGTTATAAATATATGTTAACCAAATCTAACATTGGTGGTTGTAATTAAGTAGTGAGATGGAATTAATTTGATTAATTAGTATCATTAATACTAGATGAAGTTAATCCAATCAAGTGGTGTGTATGAATTTGACTAAACCTACATATCATATGTTATTTGAAAACTTTGGCCAAAGTAAATGTTTAGATAGACATTATAATTTCATATGTATGATTTGAATGCTTGTGTGATATCATGTTAGAACATATTTATTTATAATACACATCATGTAGTAGGAATCTTATAATATATGGGGTATTAGCATGTCTCTCTAGATTTCCATAGCATCACTAGCTACCCATTTATGAAGGGAGGGTTATTCCATGTTTGGGGGATTGTATAGGGGATTGATGGTCTATGGTTGGTGTGGAAAAACATTAAATGATGCTCTCCCTCCCCACTATAGTAATTTCTTGGAAATTACACTTAAGATTATCAAAGATATAGGAGTTAGTATGACTCAAGCTCTGTAGAGAATTGTATATATTATTGTACTTATATATCGAGGCAACATGTCTAATGGAAATGTAATTGATTATTATTATACATTGATAACAAAGGATGAATTATTATACCATCCATGGTTGTATTTTTTTATGATTACTTTCCTTATGAAATTATGATTATTTACATAAGTTGATAGTGATCAGTAAATATAGTTGTTCATGTTTTCTTAAGTTGATATGCTTAGTTAATTATGTTGAAAATATATAATTAGATTCTCATTGTGTAATCTAATGAAATAATAAGTTTCAAGTAAATATTTTTAAAAAACTACTACATTATTCTAGTAGATCACTATGGGGATGTAACATGAATGCTTCATAATTATAATATGACTAGTCCCATGCTTGGTATGAAAATAAAGATGAAAGGGTAGAATATCTTAGTTGTGTAATTGATTGTTTTGCTATAGTAGGTGTTTTCTTGGTATTTGATATATGATGAAAAAAAGGCTTAGAATTGTATTTATACCACACTTTTTTAAAAATATCTCATGGTAGAGTTAAATAATACAAATAGGATAACCCATAGATTTAAAAATAATTTAAATTTGGATGACTTTTGGCAACTAGACATTATATAAGGATATGGACACTACCACATTGGTAGTGTCTCTTTATGGATGGTTGTATCCAAAAGGATATAAAATAGGTATGGATTTGAAACTGAGAGTGAATTATGTTTATCAAGTTTTATGCTTTTTGTTTAGTGTAAAAGACCTAGGTCATTAGATGAAGAGATAATAATTTAAGCATAATGAGATGATGAATGTGAGCCTTTTGGTAGCAGAGATGTATAGAACTGAAGGGTAGAGTTTTCATTAATATTTGTAAAATTTATAAGACTTATATGATCTAATATTCAATTTTATTATCCATAGGATGTTGTTAACATCCTTCCTATTAATCCACCCCTCATAATTTTTAACTTAATGCTTTAATACTTCCTAGATGTTGTTCTGAGTGAGCCTTTGGGATATGACCTTATGATTGTACAAATCTATCAACTAGGGAATTTGATTGTATCCCTCAATAAAAATTCCAACTATGAATGTGATTTTTTCTTATTCAATCATAAGATGGAATAATCCAAGTAATATTTTATCATAAAGAGATTATGGGACAAGTCAATACATGTAAATACATATGGATTGGT
This sequence comes from Torreya grandis, assembly GCA_037957365.1. Lineage (NCBI taxonomy): Eukaryota > Viridiplantae > Streptophyta > Pinopsida > Cupressales > Taxaceae > Torreya > Torreya grandis. The sequence goes on along the minus strand of JARHVA010005393.1, from coordinate 190,825 downwards.
TTAAATCTGATGGATTCCATCTTGTTTCATGTCCAATATACCATACCTAAGCTATCATTCTTATATTTAGGTATTTATTCTTTATAAAATAAATCAGACATATATACTTCATTGTAAATTATGTTATAGTGCTTGAACATTTTCCCCAGGGTATCCTAGATTAACTAAGTATCTATGAATAATTGGTTGTTTCCATATGAGAAATGATGCAATTCCATGGTTATGTCAAAATCAATTCTATTAATTTTCTTCTAGAATATATATATATATATATATATATATATATATATATATATATATATATATATATATATATATATTGTGTGTGTGTGTGGCTATGAATAATGAATAGGCTCTTTATAATTCTAAGTGTTATCACTAGGAAGCTTGAGTGTAATAGGTATTTCAAACACATATGGCAATTAGATGAATTAAATTCTTCATATATTTATGTATACTTTAAATTTTTAAATGATGAAGTGGAATTTATACTCATGTGGGTCAAATTTTAAGGTGGCCCTTTGCATTTATTTGAAATATTTTTACCATTATAATTTGGTTTAATCCAATGTTTTAGTGGGTTCATGAAATGTTCATAGGCCATAAACCTTACCTTATTTTTCACACTATTTCAATTATGTTTGAGTTGCATTAATGCATGAGTGTATCTAGGTCAATCATATGTCTTTTTCTGACTTGTTCATGGTCTCAAAGTCTTTGGTATTGAGGTGTGTGGGAAATAACATGATGAAATGTGTTGTGATTACTTCATAATGTTACATTTTTAGGTCCTTTATTTTTTCGTGTGATGCAAAGTATAAAGGTTATGACATGACGACACATGGAGCCTCTAGAATGGGTCATTGATTTTCCATTCTTGGACTACATGTAAACTCTTTTATAAAATGAAAGGATGTGAGAGTGTGACAATGTGATAAGTGACAATCAATGACTAGCTCAGGCTTATTAAAAATTTTAATTTTTATAAATTTGGATAACCCTAAATTGGATAAGGATATTACTTGGGTAAATAGGGTAAATAATATAGAAATGAAAATGCACAAGGGTGATGATTATATCTACATTAGTATAATTATGTGTTAAAATCAAATATAAACATATGTTAATTTTTTTAAACTAAGATAGGATTAAAATAGTAAGTACACCTATTATAGATATGGAAATGAAAAATAAGTAATGTACTCAGCTTATTATGATGCTAATGTAGTTATGGATCTAGAATAGGTATAAATAATATTGTCTAGAAATTTGGCCTACCAAGGCCAAATGCCAACCCCTATCACTAAAAACTTTTTGTGTCCTAGTTTTCCTTGGTCCTTCGATAATGTGCTTTATCATCATGATGTCTTTGCCTATGAAGTCAAGGGATTAGGTTTCAATATCTTTCCATGGTCATGTCTTAGTTTTAACCTATAATGAGTTTCCTCATGGTATATTCAGTATATTTAAGTTATGAAGATGAATAAAATATTATAAGGTGTGTTGGAGACATATTAAAAATCTCATTCAATCCTTTAAGGAAGACTACAAAGGTATTCTTCATGGTGCTTATTGAATTTCCTTTGTGAAGATATGTGGATATTCCCTAAATAGAGAGGTTTTGGAATTTAAATGTTAAATATGGAGTCAAAAATATATTAAATCATCCAAAATACCTTTAATTACCTTATATTTATGTCATTACCTTAATCCAAAGGTTTTATGCCTTGGAAATATTCCCCCATACAAGCCTAAAGCATAGAAAAGACTCCAAGATCTCCCACATGCCAAATATACCCTTATTTTGGTGTTAAAATACATAATTATTATTTTAATATGTCAAATTACTCACACTATTCTTTTTATGTCTATAAATTGGTGGTCAAAGACTTTAAGTATGAAGAAAAGGTAAAGAGACATTATTTTTATGTGTTTCATGTAGGGAGGACATATTTGTATAGACTTTTTGATACATTTGAGGTTAAAATATTGAAGGTGGAGTCATTACAGAAGTTCTAAAGAATATTCAAGGCAAAAATACCTCATACAAGCTTAAAACCAGTTCACAAGCACTATCTAGCTTATTTTTACATCAAGAGAGCCCTTCATGTTTGTAGATGGTATGGCCATGAGAGACAAGATAAAGATATAGAAATTTGGGTAGAGTAAGGGGTATAAGAGAGATTTCATCTATGGAAATTTTTTCTTAGTTTTTTTATCACTCTCTCTCTTCTTCATGAACCATCCTTAACAATTTAAAGAACTCGCTATGCCTTCTTTATTCAAATAAGCAACCAATTTTCTTAGATTTCTCCTCATCTAGGCATCATGATAGAAAAATGAAAGTTTATGGAGCTTTTAAAGAGTATGAAATACATTTGCATTACATTATTCATATTATTTCCACATTTTTGATGGTACATGGATCTTAGAAGGCATATAATGCAAATCTATAGTCTGTAGGTAGTTTAGAGAAGTTGTACGGTTCATGAGAGAAAAAAATACCAATATTTGTTGGAATTTTGTTTAATTCATGTCATATGTCCTTAATTATAGTGACAAAAATATTCATAAATTTCAATCCCCATAAAACACCATCAATCACCCTCAAACCTCCTCTTAGTCACAGTTTAGCACATGTGAAGGTATTTTAGCATATGTTAAGGTTATTAGTAGAATCCTAGGTTTCTTTTCCATATTGTATAACTCATTTAAGAGCCTAAAAAATATTATATATTTTTTAGGGTGTTAATATGCTTGATTAAGACCATTAAATATGCTATTGACATAGATTTCACATGTACTTTTCAGTCCATCATGTTACATCCCCAAACACAATCTTCACACTACCATTTTGCCACTATTATAGGCTCATCACTCTATATCCTTGTAAATTTCCATAATATTACCTTGAATACACTTACATATCATGTATCCATTGTGAATAAATATTAAAGGACACAAAAAACATTATGGTCATGAATAAAGTAGGTATACAAACTTTAAAACCTTGCTAAACAAAAAATAATCATCATCTATAGCCAAAGGATTAACATCAACAATATCTTGTTGAGGTCAATTTCAAGGAAGGTCTATGGTTTGAGGTCACCAAGTAAGTTTTTAAATCTAATTAATTTTTAATAACACCATGGACATGATGGTATCACCATCAAGCTCAATCATGAACCCAATCCTTATCTCAGTCCATACAAGCAATAATAATCTCCACCTAAAACCATGCTAAGCAAGATGCAAGATTAAGGATGCAAAAAAAGAGATATTTATTTGTTTTAAGTGATAATTTAGTTAATAATAACTTTAAGAAAGGTTATATTATTATATTTAAACTATAATAAGTCTATTGGTGTTTTTCACGACCTAAAACTATGCAAAATCTATACAAGGATCAAGTTTTCACACACAGTCAAGTCTAAGAATCAGAAAGGTGTATGTTCATAATGTAGAGTGATGAGAAGAGAGTGTTTAAATGTGATGAATATGATATACATATCAAATTAAACCATAATTATGGATAAAACTCATAATAGGTCATATTTTCACAAGAATCTCTACCTACAACAAGGTTATAGGGGTCTTGACGTATGTCAATCCTTTACCAAGAACAAGACTATGAACAAGGTGTTGTATGCCTTTAATTAAATGAGGTTGCTACCTAGGTTTGAGATCCACTTTTAATGGTGTATAAAAATCTATCAATCCATGAGGTTTAATTTAAAAATATCATAATCATTCACCTCAATCAATTATCATCTACAACCTTCTCAAAATAAGTTTATCTCCAAGTTGCAAAGACGATGAGAATAAAATGTCTATGAATGGTCTCATGATCAATGGAAGTTTCATAAGGTAATAAAATGTGTAATAGGTTAATATATAAACAAGATTTATTCAATAATTTTTTTCTCTAAGATCAACCTTGAAATGACCACCTACAACCATGGTCACAGTCACAGTCAATGTAAGTAGATAATTTTGAGAATTTGGGGTTTTGGAGCATCTATAGAAGGAGATAAGTTATCCAATTTTTTAAAGATGATATACATAACTAGTTTAATATTCCTATTACATCTTATAGGTTACACTAATATTGAACATAGGTAGTATTTTATCACATACCTCATACAATATTTTAACATTCATAATTAAGACCATGAGGCCTATTTGTGATTCTATAAGGTTTGAAAATGGTTTTTTAACTCCATGTAAGGTTTTTAAGGAAAAATAAGGTAATTATAGTCCTATTATTCTATTTTAAGTAGGTCATACTTATGTTTTCAAGTTAAAATTTCCTTGAAGGATAACTAAAGAAGAAAGATCCAAAACATGCCTGTATACATAGTCTTATGGCACTTTGCTTGTTTTGAGGTTTGTTTTAAGTTGTATAAACTTTTAAGAGAAGTTTAAAATATATATTAATTTTTTATGATATTTATATTCTCATTATAGATGATTTAATGATCAAACTTAGTCACCCAAGGGTTAAGAGAGTATGACTACCAAGAAACCCTATGCTAGTGGAATTAAGACATGCATAGGATATAAGGTAACCCTCAAGATATACCAAAGAGTGTTATAACTATGAGAAAATGTTTTAAGTGTTTCAAAATACATTAAAAAAATTCATTAAGGAGGAGAGACTTTGTAAACCTTTATTTTACACAAACACACAATCTAAATAGTCATTCTTATAAGCAGTCTTAAGAGACCATCAAGATAAAGTGGAGTTTGGGAAACAAAAGGAAGTCAAAAAGGATATTAAAAATTATAAACTATTTATCATGATTTTTATTCCCAAAATATCATACTAAAATTTAATCAAACTTCCAACACTCGAATTTGGCCAATTAGGCCTAAAAACCAATTCTAGGCCTATAAGGCATATATCACCTTGAGGCACTTACAAAATCTATCAAGTAAATGTGAATTAATGAGGATTTGTAAGGGTATTTTTTAGGTCTCATTAAGGTGGTTTAAATTATGGAAAGATAATGGAAAGTTTAGTTTCAGTCCTAAGAGCTAATTCAAACTATTCATCCTAAACAATCAATTCAAGTTACCTATTCAAGAGCTCATATCTTTCATCATAGGAGGATTTGGACCAAATTATTTTATAATGATTTGAGGACACATATTTAATTAAAATCCATGAAGTATTGATATTTTTTTAGGACCTTAGGTTTATGAGCCAACACTAAGACTATAAGAAGGTTCAAAATGCATGCAAAACCCTACAAGCAAACTTCTCTATGTATGTATCTTTTCACACATTTTGAATAGGAATGAAAGACTCTTAAAATTTTTTAAGGGGTTGATAGAATAAATATACATGGAAATAATTTATTTTTTTTAGTTTCATACTTTATGAACCATCATTAATAAGGTTCACCTCTAAAACACTCCATAAACCCTCTATAGACCAATTTTGAGAAAAGTGACATTTCATAAATCTAAGCACCCACGAATCACCTAATAAAAATTGGAAACATAAATTAATATCATATAGGTTCCTATAAATGGTACCATGATGTATGAAATTATATGGACCTATCAGAAAACAAGGTTTTAAAGGAAAATTATAGAAATAAAGGTACAAATAAGTTTAATACGATTCCAATAAATGGAAAGTGAAGTTTGGAACTTGTTTCACCTTATAAAATAATTATAAACTCAAAAAAATGTCTAAAATTACCCTTGGGAGTGCATTCAAATCAGCCAATCTATAGGAATTGAAGGACAAGGTGACCTAGTCACCCAATTTGACAAGTTTGCAATTGTGACTTGCCCAAGAGAACTTATTTCATGGTGTGAGGTATTGTTTCAAATCTGAAAATAAATTTTACATAATTTTATAAGGTTTAATATAGGGTTTTCATGGTCATCAAGTACTAAGATTTAGGATAATAGGCCTAATTGGCTTAGTAGACCTACTTGGTCAATCAAGTGAAGTTGAGTTTGGCATAAAGAGACTATTGGATAAGTTCATGTGGAGTTATCATGATTCATAACTGATATATCAGTGTCATAACTGATATTTAAGTGGATATTCCATCCACAACTAGACCTAAGTGGCAATCAATATAAAAGAGGACTAAATAATGAGTTGATTGATCGATAACTAACAATCAATGCATGTTCTAAGTATTAATGAAATAAGGATTTTATCTTGACTTAAGTCTTATGAAAAAGGAAAGGATAAGTTTTTATATGACTATGATGGCCCACCACCTTTTTTCCAATGCCAAAAAGATTATTCAAGGAGTATGCAAGAGCACTAGACATAGAGAGATGTCTTAAGGACTATTTGTAGCAAGTTGTAGCTAAAGTTATAATTGAGTTAATCATAGATGACTCTTTCTTCTCTACCATATGAAAAATTATTTTTATATTTATTAATTTTTCTATATATTCAAGATTTTAGGCCTTTTTTTAAGATCCCTCTCTTGGGCATGAGGAAACTCTGCCAAGATTGAACTTTGTAGCCTCTTGAATCAATAAAATAGAATATTAAAACATACTTATGATTAAATTATAGTTTTTATATTCTTGTTCAAATGTGTATAAGTGGTATTAATCCTCCCTTATCATGTCCTTAGCACACCTATCTATTGATGAGTTATCTTATGAATGTTAAATGAAGTGTCAAAGGTTGGTGATCAAATTTACATTGCAACAAGGTTGAAAGTGTCTCAAATAAAACCTCTCTCCATTTACCTCCAAGATATAGACATTCATCAAGACCTCCATGTGAAAAACTATTGCATAATAATCCTTAGAGATAGACTTTTAGTTCATTTCTGGTTCATTAGTGTCGTAGAAGTACAAAATTGAGTGGATGAATCAATAATATAGGTGCATCACCATCACTAGATTAGGTTTCCCATTTTAGTTATCCTTATAACTCTTTTAACCCCCAAATAAAATTATATTTTAGGAAAAGGATTCAATTTGATATATCAAAGGATTTAGCCTCATAATCTAGAGGTTTGGTCTAAGATATAGGTATCCCATAACTTGTAGACCAATCCAATATTAGTCCAAGTTTGAAAGAGATTTGAGAAATCTACTTCATTAAGATTTAACTTGGGTTGCTAACAATATTTGAATAAGATTCTATAATAGTCCTTAAATTATGAATTGAGTGCCTCTATATCTGTAAACACTAACCATAGCTTGGGATGGTTGTATTGACACTATTGTTTAAACTTGACATAGGTGTCTTATATAGAATACATGATTTAAAAAGTTGTGAATACCTATATGATTTTGGGTTTGATTTCACCTTCAGTCTGGTGCTTTCAAATTTGGGTCATGGATTATCTCTCATGAATTTTTTAAAAGCTTAGTTCTAGATCTTCATAGTGACCCTAGGGAAAAATAGGTTAGTGGGCACACAGTGTCAAGCTAAACCCAAAGACCCCTCTATCAATGAGTGATTCCTACATAGATAATATACTGAATACATCCTTAGACTAATATAGTTCTCCCATATATGTTGGCTTGTGTGGGATTCATATAAAAAAGTATAATAGTGACCTAACTCATAACTTGGAAAATCAGACTCTTGGGATAATCCTTTAGTACTTCAAACCTATGTATGTATCATCCCTATGACTGATATGGAAATAAGAGATAATAGTAAAGCTTTAATTTATTAAATGTTTGATTTAATGCTTTGGTAAATTGACTTAGGTCTTTTTTAGGTGAGGAGTGAATGGGTATTGATCTTGTATTTATATCAATCTCTTTGGAGAAATTAATTCACATTAAATAACTTAGGTTGAACATTAGGATAAATTTCATTTGAAAATTGGATGACTTTAGGGAACTAAACACTTACATTTGGGCAAGACACTAGCATCAATGTAGGTGTCTATCCCAGATGCCAGTGTCCAGGGAGTAGGAAAGTAAGTACAAACTCATAACTTACAAAGGTGGAAGATAAGTAGGTTTTAAGCATTATGGTAAAGATATAAAGTTTGGATCATCAATACAATACTAATCAAACTAAGAGATAGGCCAAAAGGGCATAAGATAGAGTAGACACAAGACTTCATAATGTGGGAAAGGTCCATAATTGAGAGTAATAACAAATTTCTAAGTTTGATAAGTGTACAAGATGTAGGTACTATATAATCCATAAAATAGTGTCTACGTTTCCCCACCTTTATTATATTATAAAAAATTTCTAGTTTAAAGGAAAGGAATGTGAACTTATGTGTGTATAACACATGTTGCCTTTACCTGAGTCCAACTTGAGTGATTTGATAGTGATTAACCTACAAAAAATAACATGTTATAATACATAATTAGTGCATATAATATAGAATTGAAAGTATTTGAAGATATTGAAATTGAAAGAGTAAGGTTTAGGAGTACACTTATGTATCAATGTAACTACCTTGCATATTGCCAAGTTTATTTGAAATATGTATCATTGTAAGGCTCTAAAAATGATATTAGGATACATACATACATACATACATACATACATACATAAATACATACATACATACATACATACATACATACATACATACATATATATATATATATATATATATATATATAGTGTATATATTTAAGGAGATAGAAAGAGAGATATTGGAAGGCACATGCCACCAACCTTGAAAAAATGTTGAGTTACCACTTTGTATTTGATATTAGCTAAACTATGCAACCCAACCATACTTATAACCTAGTAAGCATGAGTGAACAAACTCAACTCATACTATTAAATTGGTAAGGATAAATGATACAATCAAGTCCAGCCTAAAATCTAGGCAAGATTGAGTGATTTAATCACCTCAACCATACCAAAAGTAGACTAATTACTATAATATATTGGCTTAATACAGTCTTTAAAATTCAATATTAGATATTAGTGAGTAAAATTACATCTTGGTGGGTGGTGATAGTACCTACGATTGTCTTAAAATATGAAATTGATTTATATTTTGTATTATTAGGTCCACATTTCATGGCATATACACCTTAGATATGTCTCTTGATAAAACTATGTATAGCAATGGTACCAATGTATATAATTATACCACAATTATGAATGTATGGAAGCCATATTTATACATGTCTTGACTAAATCTAAAAACTGACATAAGTACCAAATACTAAATAAGTATGGAGAACATGCTTCCAAAGCATGCCCCCAATGAATCTAAAAATTTAAATTTGTGGAAGCCATGCCTATATGACATGCTTCTAGTAAATTTGAAAACTGATATAAGTATGAATTATTAAATAAGTGTGGAGAACATACTTCTAAATATTTCTCCTACTAAATCTAAAAATTGTGCAAAATGTGAAGAACATGCTTATATGACATGACCCCACTATTCGCCACTTTTAAGGTGAGTGAATAATAGAAACCATTAGTTACCTCACCTCAAAAGGGTAAGACTATTGTATAATCTATAAATGGAACCATGCAGTATAGATAAGGATCATGTCTAGGTAAATGCAACATTGACACACATAGAATAATGTTATCACATGAAGGCATAAGATACATGATGAGGATCATGGAAACAACTAGATACTAAAAGTATAATCTCAACAAGAAAATAAAGCACACACATAAGAATAATTGAAAACAATTCAAAATTAAATGATCCAAGGAAACTATAAACATAAGAAATGTTTAAATACCACACAATTAAAGGTACATAACCTAGTAGAATGTACATAAAAGAAAAAATTACATGTTTAAATGTACATAAAACATCAATGATATGTTAAAATGTCAAATAAATCACACATAATCATGGGCGCCACACACAAAGGAACATATTCAAATGTTTAAACAAATTAGACAATAACAAGGTAAGACACTCAATGAAGTGTATAAAGGAAAGCATAAGCAACCATCATAAACATATCAAATTATATTATGGATCAAATGTCTTATCAATAAATGTTAAGTGCATATCATATCAAGTATATTTTGAAATATATAATAATGGATAAAGTCATGTGTAAATAAATAGATGATCTCAAAACATGATAATGTAGAGTGGCCATAGAATGATATAACCTGTGAGTATTGTGATCATAGAGGTGGATTCCACCAATGTCTATATAACATGAGTAGAGGAAAGGTCCAATATACAAAATAGGAATAGATCATGTTTCTATGTATTCTTGTATCATATTGAAGTATAAGCATGACACACATGTGTATGCAAAATTAATTGATATGCCATCCATAAACATGGAATGAACACATAGATGCCAAGGAAACAATAGAGTGTGCTTATACTTAAAATATTTTTAGACTTTTGAATTTTTATATATTTATTTTATTAAATTTTTTGGTATTTCATAATATTTGAATAGTTATCATGTAAAATATGAGTGAAAGGACATAATGTTAATTTGAATTTTTAAAGGTTCACATTGAAGTGTATTAATATGGTATACATGTTTCCCAACTTTTATATAACTATGAATGTTCACAACCAATTTGGTTTAAATTTTCCTTTCTTTTATTTTTCTACATTGGTATTCTTTTGATTTTGTTTTAGTACTAGGTCATCTTGTAGACACTAGAAAAATTCACACAATGGTTCTAGATGTTGAACTAACCCTAGGGACCCTATAGGGACTATCTCACAACCTTTCAACCACAAAACTAAGTTAAAATTGAATGACTTTTACCACCTTTACCTTTAAACTATCGATCTTTGATGGTCACCCTAACCACCGATGGTCAACCTTTAACAACCTTAAAGGGTTAACTCCCACTTCAACTCGAACTTGTTTTTTATATTTAACTTGCCTGATCTATGTGTAAATCAATACCTACTAAAGATAAAATTAGATGACCCCTTGAAACCTTGTTGAACTTATTGTTTCACCTCTCCTTTTCTTTTATTAAAATAAATGAGGAAGAGGTGAAAGGGATCCCATATAAAATCTAGACAATCAAGCATTAGTGATCACTTGTAATTATTAGATCTTCTTCAATTAGAACTTATTTTGTAGTTATTCTCCCAGCAAACCAGTAACTAGGCTAGAGATCCAAAGTATTTCAGCAACTCATTGGTCAATAACAAAGTAACTTTACTAAACTTTCTCTAGACTGTATCAATGATTTATCAACCAGACACCTCAACCCTTCTTCAGATCAACAAGCTAAGTATCTATTTTTAGTAATTAGTTTACTTTATTTGTATTTTCAAACCAACCTAGCCCAAACCCACCTTTCATAATTTTATTTTGCAACCTTGTTAGCTAATTTATTAAGCCAACCCAGAACCCATAGTAATCATCAATGGTCACCTTGACCACCGATAATCTATCCTAACTGTCAATGATCACCCTAGCCACTGATACTCACTATGTGATAAATAAACGTCAAGTTATTTTCACCCAATAAACCTCAACCAAATTTCACTTTTTGCTTCTCTTCTTGATCACAAAACATCACCCTATTTTTTGAACCATACCTAAATAATTTAGCATTAATATCAATCTATATATTTCTATAATTAGTAAAATTCACCTATATATCTCTTTCAATAACTTCTTGTATTTGATTTTAGTACCTTATATCATTTATGAAAGTAATTTGGCTTTCATTTTTAGAACTTGATTTTTTAAAAGCATGGATTGATAGCCTCTAAGGAAGCTCATGTTTCTTAGATCTATCTTGCTAGGCAATCCACACTACTATCTTACTAATCAACCATTTATTTAGTGATTTTTTATCTGCAATTCATTACTCCCAAGCCAAAGAGGAGTATCCACAATAATCTAGATCACAAAGTGCAAACTAAATCCATGTTATAATAACCTCACCCTTCTTTCAATTTTTAAAACTTTCTTCTAAGAAAATAAACAAAATTTTAGTGAAACATTTTGGCATGCTCAATCAGACCCTTGAGTCTTTTCTTAGGTTCATACTTACATCTAGGTGCATCTTATTCTTGTCTTTATGCTCATATAATGATATCAAAATTTCATTTTGGGCTTAAAATTTATTGCATCCATTATTTTCTTGCTTATTTTATCTCACATAACTTAATTAATCAAGCAAATTAATTGTAGCTTCACTCTTATCATACACACAAGACCAAACCAATTGTAGTTAGTCAACCATAAAAATATTAACATAAGGCCCAACTAAGATTTCATTACCTAACAGTCACCTTTCCTAGCTATCCTACTTGGATTTCATCACAAAGGGGAGAACAAACTTAGTTCTCTAGTTGAGTATAATCTTTGGCATTCGGTATATCTTGGCTAAGCACTTGATACCCTTAATGTTGTGGTGTGTGAAGTGAGGGAGTAGGCCCCAATATCAAAACACATATCAATTTCTAATATAGATCCCTTTGAGAGCCTAAACACAACTTGAAACCAACCATAGACTTATTTTCTAGTACCCTCTCTACAATTTAAGTTGAGTCACACAATTCTTAAATCTTAAAGCATAAGCTAAAAGAGAGACTAAAAATAACCTTAGGATTTAACATGATTTAATGTGTGTCTTATTTCCTTGACTTTTTCTTGTCTTCTCTTTGTTTGAGTTATGATATTGCTTGTGTCTTATTTGTTCCCTTATTTGCATGGTTTTAACTAGGCAACAACTAAGAAACCAAGCAAACTAGAACCCACCTCCTAATCATCCATCTTCCTCTTTTCCCTCATCCATGGATTAAATCTTAGATGTAGAGAGTTTTACCCATCCTTATGGAAGTCATACCATCCCTCAAATAATTTCCCAAGGTGACATATATTTTGCCACCTTTCTCAATAAAAATCCCATAGCCTTCCAACATTACCTTAACACCATATCTCATTGTACCCCTACTTTAGTTCTAAATGTTGAACCACTCTATGACATGACATCCCACCTTATGGGTGACACTTTTATTTCCACCATCTCCACCCAACCTTTAGTTACTTAGGTATCTTCCTCTATCAATAACCCCACCAATACCACCATCTAAAACCAACCCACTTAACCAAGCAACACCCAAACACCTTCTTCCCTAACTAATAACCTTCCTAGTATAAGACCAACCCAAAATTTGGTCACTAGTACTTCCCTTATTATAGGAGTATCCTCTACTAGTGCAACAATAATCCTCTTGTTCCTAATCCACCTATCTCTACTCCATTTCAAATCTTGGTGGTTCTCATACCTTCTACCTTTTCGCCTATCAGTACCAAAGTTACCACTTATCCTTTATTTACTAACCCAACCATAATTCTTACCCAAACTACATTAATCTCTCAATAAGTGCCCATTACATAGAACCCAAGCTACATTACCAACCCATAAGCGTATATACCTCTACGTTCCACCCAACCACTTATCTATGCATATTCATATGTGGAATCATCCCAACCACCCATGCCCACATACCAATATGTGGCATCTTCTCAACCCCCCCACCAACTATCCATATGTTGCATCTACCCAATCCCAACATAATATACCCTACAACTATAGGGTGCACAACCACAAACTAATCTTATCAAAATGTTAATGGATAAATTGCCTAATTTAGAGTCATCTATCTCTAGGGACTATAACTTCTTATCTTATGAATAAATATTCAATTAAATAATTCAACCATTCATCCCCATTTGGCCTTATCTTCCTCAATGAGAACTTACAAAATTTTCAAAGTTTTAGAGTAAAGAAGACCCTCAATAACATCTGATAACATTCTGATAACATTCAGGCATTCTTTCTATTTGATCACCTATGATAATGCTCTCCTTCTGTGAACGTTTACCATATCTCTATCAAGCTTGGCACTAGACGGTATAGTGATATTAAAAATCACTCCCTCTTTTCCCTTACCCAACTAGCTTAGACTTTCTTAGATCACTTTTCCATAAACATCTATAAGAAAGTTTCTATCACCTATCTCTACTCCATTCGATAATTTGATGATGAGTCCATAACTAACTTTGTAGCCTATTAGAGAAGCTTGATAAATCAACCCTCTTTCTCTTTGCCCCAACCTGAGCTAATTAAACTCTTTGCACATGCTTATGCAAAACAAATTTCCTCTACTTTATGGGTTAAAATATTGAGGACCTTTGATAAAGCTTTTAACATGGCACAAAAATTAGAGAATAGAGCCATTGATGAGGGGAAGTTGAAATTGAATAATAAGAATTCCACCTTCAAATCAGATGAGATTCCCTGCTCTAAACCTAACAATAAAACCAACATTAACTCCAAAAACAAGGGAACCATGAATGTGATTATCCTTAATACTACTCATCTACCCATTGTTAACTAATCCAACTCAAATTCCTCCAATTAGAGCATTAGAAACCTAAAACACAACAATCAAAAGTAATTTAATCCACTAGGGGAGTCATATGCTTCAGTCTTGGAGAAGTTATTAAAAGTGAATATGATACAACTGCCACTAATCAAACCTTCATAATAATTTGATTCCTCTCATCCTATACCTGATTGGTATAAGGAGAGTGAATTGTGTGCATTTCACCATGTCATTAGGAATGATTTTAGTAGGTGTAATGCCTTTAATAACATCATCCAAAACCTCATCAATAACAGGGAAATTGTGTTGGATAACCCCAATGCAACCTCAAATCAATCACTTGACATCTTTAGATAGCCATTTTCCAACCATGCCCCTTTAGTTAATAATGAAAACAATAGAGCAGAATCCTCTCTTACAACCATGAAGTCTATACCAATAATATATTCCTTAGTCATCTCATTATTGAGTAATACATTAATGAAACCACCTTTCCTACCCCTCCACTTATTGAGGTAGTGGAGTTACTCTCCATTCCTTTAGAAAATAAGACTGAGGAAACAACCACTCCTTCTCCACTTATTAAGGCAATGGAGTCTCCCTTAATTCCTATAGAAAATGAAACCTAAGAAACAACCCCTCCATTCTCTCCACCTAATTTAATTAAGATATTTGGGCCATCAACCCAACCTTTGGAAGGCATACCAAAAGAGGCAACCATTACCACCATGTCCTTATTCTCCATCATACATTAATCGACTCTTCCTTTGGAAATCACCCCTAATAAAGTGATCAATATACCTACATCTCCCATAAGAGAATCATCTTCCCAAACCATAGATCCTTTAATTGAGGAGAAGGACAAGGTAACCACTTCTCTCTCTCCACCCATGGGTTTGACATTTAATCTTAGTATCAAAGGGATCAAACCTATCTATAAGCCCTTTTATAGACTAATTCAAAACTTGGAGTACTTATCTCAACCCAATGTAAATCATGCCACATTTTGGAACCATATTAGGATTCCTTACCAAACCAAATAAGAGCATCTAACCACACCATTTTCATCTCAACCTTTCATTCCCACTATTGAACTTGCTTTCACCACAACTGAGCCATTGAAAACCCCTACCAACCAAACCATACATGAACTATGCAAACTGACTCCCACCTAAAACAACCAAGTCACCTTATACCATTCCAACCAAGCCTACCAAAAACCTTGGAATATTACCTATTTAGGAACTTACCTACTGCTCATTGAAATTGGAATTAGCTTCACCAAACCTACTAAAGAAACCCCAAACCAAGCCAACAAAGAAGTTAAAAACACCCAATATTCCACAAACCAAAAATCTACCTCTCCCTTATAATTTTCCCTCTATTTTAGGACCTCACCCTTATAACTTGGTAAGGAAACCAACCATCCTAGATAAAACCCAAATCTAACCACTGCTTTTGGTTACACCATCACTCCTACTTTCATCGTCACCTATTTTTACCCAACCTTCTATAACCAAAACACCTATTCCTTAAGAATCCACCCCATCATATTTTGGCTCCAAGAAATCCATACCAAAATCATCCACTAAGAATGCTCCTTTACCTAAATATCTGACCATCAAACCTACTCCTAAAAGGGCTTCCACCTCAACTCCCAAACCTAAGACCTCCATGCCTTTGCCACCTTTTATTGAGTCTTACTCAACCATTCTAAAAAGGTTATTATAAGAATCTCGCTTAGCCTTGCCACCTATCAGACCATTCAACCCACACAACCCTAAACTATCTTGGTATAATGAAAAATTATTATGTTCATATCATAGAACACTTGGGCATGATACTAAGAACTGTAAGGATCTCTAAGTGTTATCCCATCATCTATATCAAGAGGATGACTTATTATAATACTTAATATAATATGAGCCTCCTATGAGCTCAACACTAATTAAAAATCTAGGATCCATCAACTAACACTTACCTATTCCCTCACTCTCATCTCAAAGTAAAGTAAAAACCAAAGAAACCCTCTAACTCAAATCCTCCCCAAATTCATACCATATATGTGGTCACATGATCACAAGCTCAACCAAAGGATAAGGTAAATGAAAAGGTGTCCATTCCATGAACATATCCTTCTTCCACCACCCAACCACCTAGCCAATACTACAGACCCTTACCTTTAACCAAACACAAAGTGTCCATTTTAGGATCCTCTCAATCTAATCCATTTGAATCAATCCAATTAGTAGTTTTGAAATAGCTTCACCAAACAACATTGAAGATGATTTTGTATGAACTGATCAATACCTTACCCCATCACCACCAAGTGATGATATAGGATTTGAAATCTATAGAGGTCTAACCAAAAGACCCTTAACCTCTAGCATCATTTATTAGATATCTTTAACTTTCCAACCTTATTACCTTCAAGGATTTGTAAATACCCTCTATCCATCTAGATGACCCAAATCCTCCCCTCTTCATTATTGTGTAAATCAACCAAACCTATATCAAGAGGGTTATGATTGATAGGAAAGCTAGAATTGACATTATCTCCTCCCATACATACAACTAACTTAAATTACCTAATAAAATTATGTTAGAAAACTCAGTAGTGCTCTGATAATTCAATGACACCATGGCCATAACTATAAGAACTATCATCTTTCACATTTATTTAGGAGCCCACATGCTTCTTGGGCTCTTTTATGTAGTCAAAGGTGAGGTCCAATACAATGTTTTATTAGAGTACCCTTAGATCCATTATATGGGTTGTGTGTCATCCACCTTGCACTGATGCATCAAATTTGAACACAAGGGCCAAGTTATTACCTTACAATCTGACCTAAGTCCTTTTACATCATGCAACATGATGTAATAACCTAATGACAATCTTATTTCCCCATTAAAAAAAACTTTAACTAGTAAAATATGAAGCCCCATGCTCTTCCACCACTAAATCATCCAATAGTTCATCTATCCCATCTACCCAAATATCCACAATAGACCCTTTGGAATCAACCTTCTAGTGTCTTTCATTATGAGAGTATCACCTTTTGATACTAGACACTTTCTTACTCCTCAAGAGTATGGGAATCTTGACCAACAACTTGGTTATGACCCCAATCTTAGAGTCATTATTCCTTTTGAGTCCTCAGCTTATCAGACCAATTTCATCTATGGGGGATTTGATAACCCCTTGACACATCCACCATCTCTTTCTCACCTTGACCACTCACCTCCATTTCATCCTATCTAGATAAACCAGATTTTTTTAAGACATACCTTTATAGGTGTGCTTGGAAGAGATTTGGTCTAGGCTGATATGAACATGAGCCAAATGAGTTACTTCCAATCAAAACCCAAAAACCTCATGAAAAACATGGCCTTAGTTTCATGTCATCTAAATAATAAACCAACTCACCTCCCATTATTGTGATTGATGAAGAAATACCATCTTCACCATCCAATCCATTATTGACAACTAAAGATTCTTACATCCTCCTCCCTAACATTTTTTCATCAACATGATCATCCTCATACCCCTGACTTATCAAAAGTATGGGGTGATCATAACCATTCCTCTAACCCATCCTTAGATGAAAGTAGACAACTCTCCTACCATTAATACTATCTGGTGTGAGGATGATGATTCCATTCTCACCTATCTTGGTGTATAAGACTCCTCTATCCATAAATCTCTTCCTCATAAAACTTTAACCATGTTTAATGAGTCCACCATAGATATCAACTTGGGCACTTTGGATAACCCATGTATTGTCAAAATTGACCAATCACTAAATTCTAGGGAGCTTTAAGACATCCCCTCCTTCTTGCATGACCACAACATAGAATTTTATTGGTCTTACAATGACAAGCTAGGAATTAACCACTCCGTTTCTACCCATAAACATAGTCACCAACCATGATGTTGAGCCTATTAGGAAAAAACTTTGATGAATCTACCCACATGTAGCCCTTCTCATCAAATAGGAACTTTAATGTCTCCTATCTATAAATTTCATCCAACCCATTAATTATCCCTAGTGGGTCTCAAACATCATACCTATTACCAAAGCCTTATGGGGACTACATATTTATGTGTAATTTTATGACCTTAACCTTGATTTAATAAAGGATGACTTTCCTTTGGTAATCATTAACCAACCTATTGATCTTACGACTAGCCATGAGATTTTATCTCTTATGGATGGATTCTTAGGTTACAATCATATCCTAATTTCCCTTGAAGATCGACATAAAACCACCTTTATCACCCCATGGGGGAATTTATATTATAGGGTCATGCCTTTTGGACTAAAGAATGCTAGTGTTACCTACCAATGCACTATGACCTGCATCTTCCATGAACTTATTCACAAAATTGTTAAATACTATGTTGACAACCTTCTTATGAAATCCAAATGTTTTAAGGATCATTTTTCCATTCTTAAAGATGTATTTTTATGACTCATATATTACCATGTTAACCTTAATCCTATAAACTTTATCTTCATGGTCTTGTTAAGAAATATCCTTAGCTTTATCATCTCCCTTTGGGGAATTGAAGTTGATCCTACCAAAATCAAATAAATCCTCAACATGCCTCCTCTCACCCACCTCAAGCAAATTCATAGCTTGTAGGGTAAGCTCTAATCCATTCATCACTTTATCTCTCATCTCTCAAACTGATGCCAACCTTTCCACCACCTTATAAAGAAGGATATATCTTTCAAGTGGAATAATGAATATCAAAAGGCCTTCGATTCACTTAATAAGTACCTCTATCTCCACCCATCCTAATTCCCCCCAAAGAAGATCAACCTATTTAACTTTATATTTCCACCATCAACCACTCCTTAAGGGTAATGCTAGCTCAGTAGGATGAGTAGTATAACGATTAATCTATTTTCTATATTAATTTTATTTTTATAGAGTATGAGCCTCAATACACCCATATCAAAAAACTTTGACTAGCCTTGGTCTTGATAGCCACCAAACTTTGCCACTACCTTATCAACCATAAGACCTATGTCATAACCAATACCAACCTTTTAATTGTATGCACTCCAAGCTATAATAGAACCAACATATGGCCAAGTGACTCATGATTTTATCTAATTTGCCTTGATTTCCTTTAATAGAAGTTAATTAAAGGGAAATTCATTACTGACCAATTGGCCAAAGCACCATTAACAGACACCTGACCTCTTCCTCTTGAATTCCTTGATGATTCAATCATAACCCTCTCTTAGGAAGACTTCACCTATCACGTGATCATGTTATTTGATGGATAAATCTATCAACATGGTGGGGGAATTGGAAAAATCCTTATCCCCCTTCATGGTGAGTCTCTTCCTCTATCCTTCAAGTTACATTTTGAATGTACCAACAATATGGCTGAGTATGAATCCCTAGTAATAGGCCTCCAAACTGTGTTAGCCTTGGGAATCAAAACCATCAATATTTTCAATGACTCTCAACTCATGGTCAATCAAATCAATGGATCTTATTAATGTAAGAATTATGTTTTGCAATAGTACAAGTAATTAGTTGATTTACTCTTAGAATCATTTGAACACTATTGTATCCAAACCACTCTATTATCTATGAATAAGTTTGTTGATATGATGGCTTCCCTCATTTCTTAGATCCCATCTACACCCTATAAATCTAAGTTATCTATCATTATCCATTGACTTACCTAGCCCTCTTATTTCAAATCAAACTCCCCCACCATCTTCAATGTGGAGGAGACCTAACCCAACCTTTGGTATTAGTATACCTTTGACTATTTCAACCTTGCCATCATTCCTTCTGATCTTTCCAAGAATGATTTAAGAGAATTTATGAAAATCACCTCACATTATAATATACTAGGGGAATTTTTTATATATGTGGCTTTGATGGTATCCTCCTATGTTGCCTACATAGTCATGAAGCCTCTCATGTTATCAGGGAAATACATGATGGGATATATGGGGGATACTATAGTGGCCTAACCATCATTAAATGCATCCTTTGTCTTGGCTGTTATTATCCCACCTTTAACAAATATCATTGTGATTATGTGAAAAGGTGTGTCAAATGTAAATAACATACTAATTTACATCATGCACCTAGCCATAGTCTTTGAGTATTCAAAGATTTCTAGCCCTTCTCACAATGGGGTCTAATCTCATTGGTGAAATTAACCCTCATTCTTCATAGTGATGTCATTGTATCATCAATGTGATTGAATATTTTACCAAATGGGTAGAGGTTATTCCTCTTGTCTCAATAAAATCTAAAAATATTATCAGCTTTATCAACCATCACATCATCTATCATTTCAGTGTCCCTTGTAAAATTATCATCAAAAATGGAAAATATTTCAAAAATAATAATTCCAAGGTCTTTGTGATGTGTTTGGTATCAAATTGATTTTATCATCACCTTATCATCCATAAGCTAATGTATAGGTGAAATCCTCTAATAAAACTCTCAATAACATTCTAACTAAAATGTTTAAAACATTTGGTTGGGATTGGCATTCACACATCCCCTTCACCTTATGGGCATATCATACTAGCATTCAAACCCCTATGGGTGCTAACCATTTCTCCCTTGTGTTTAGACCAAAGATTGTCTTACCTCTCAAAGTCAAAATTCTCTCTCTTCACATATCCTTGCAAGATCTCATTTTTAAGAGTGATTATCATTAAAAATGTTTAGCCCATCTTGAGCTACTTGATGAGCATCATTTATTAATGCTCAATAATCTTTGTGTTTATCAAGGTTGCATTAAACATGCTTATAACAAACACCTTAAAGTGCAAGAATTAGATATTGGAGACATCAACCTTGAGGAAAATCAACATGTCACAAAGTGGAGAAAATCAAGCAAGGAAATCTTGATTTAAATTATCTTGGACCTTATATCATAATGCACAAATATAGCTCTGGAGATTAAAAATTATCCTCCCTTAAAGGGAAATCAGACCCTAAACCTTGTAATGCTTCACATTTATGTCCTTTCTTTTGTTAAATGGGATCAAACTCAGCTTTTTGTCTAACTTAAGTTCATCCCTTATCTTCACCCACATTCATATCCTTCTTTTAAGGAATAATAATTACAATCTTTGCCTAATCTTGAACATGGGTGCCATGGCTCTATGCATGGCATGATCCTCATGGTATTTTCCATCCCCTTATAAGATGGATTCCCATGGTCATTTTCAATTAAACCTCTTTTAACCACCATCAACCTTATTGTGATTTTATTTTTCCTTCATAAGCATGAGCCTCTAAGAATATATAAGCACATCTATGTCATCAAAAGAAAAATCAAGCAAAAATAATCAGGGGTCATTCTTACCATTTAAAAACTACTTCCTTGAAGGATAGCTACCAAAAAACATATCAAAATTTCTCAATATAAGGTAGACTAGTGCCTTGAAGGATAGCTATCAATAACCTTAAATAAAGCACACAAACTTAGACCACTCCCTTGAAGGATGGATGAGTAAAGCATTTGTAAAAAACATAGTAATTTATTGGAACCTTTGCACATTGATCAGCTTCCCCGACCTCTCCAAAAAAAAATAAAAGATCAAAAGACCCATTATCAAAATGAGATATTACACATATAATTTGGAAGTTGTAATTGTATTTCATAAGTAGACTTCCCCCATTGATCATTTTACACATTATATGACATGGTCTTGTTTATACTAACTCTCTAGTAACCTCCACAAGAGGCATGTAGTCTTGCAAGAAGGTTCCACCTTCACCCATCTCTCCTTTATACACTATAAGCAAGGGATTTTGGACTTACTTGACATTATGTGATCAAGACACCTTTTCAACCAACTAACAAATGCGAATGCAAAGCATTCAAAGGGCTTACATTCATAAACTGATCCAACTTAATCTTGTTTTAATCCTTTCCAAAGAAGAATCATCCTACCTTATTATTCTCTTATATTGGTTGATATTCTCATCAAGATGTTTGTCTTTGATTATCTTATCATCCTTTTCTCACATTTTCATTATCCAACCTACTCCATGTGTTTTGACACCTTCATCAAAATAAATGCACTTGACCATGTGTTTTTACCTTATTCATTTAAATGTTTTTAACCATAAGAAAATTTTAATTAATTAAACATATCCTACATCAAACATCATCTAATGGTTGATCATATCCATTAATCCATCTATCACATCTACCACAATCAAATCATACATCAAAAATAAATGAGTCATTCACACATAGTATCCATCACATGTCTAAATATAAATGAGGAAGCATATAGTAATTAAAAATTAAGAATGCACATAATCATCACTATCATCATAGTCATCCATAAACCATAACAATAATCACATCATAATTGTGTCAACCCACACATACCCAGTAGTCATAACCATAATCATATCAATATCATAAAAATAATAATCTTCAACATAAATTTAATACGCATCATCAAACATAAACATCATCATAAGATCATCATCCTACCATTTATCACATCCATATAACTATGATCCATAAAACAAAACCATAATAATAATAATAATCATATCATAAAAAACATCCAACAAATATATATCCATCACATCATAATCACATAAAAACAACAATCCATAATCATCATGAACATAAATTAAAGATCCATACCATCACGTACCTAGCTAGATGAGTCCACATAAACCATCATGAACATAATCATATCAAATCATAAATAAGCAATATGGACATCATAACCATGAACCACACACCACAAAAAAGTGATCATAATTATATACATCAAAATAATGATACATACAATAATGTGCATATCTCTCAACATATGTATACATCTCACTACATCAACTTATAAGATAGTATCAAAATCATATTTAACATCAAAATTATCATGTCTCATAATAAATTTAAGCCCCTAGCCCACCATTGCCTCTTGGTGCCTACCCTCCTACACTTGCTTATTTACTTGCAAATATGGCCCACTAACCTGGTGTCATTGTGCTAGCCTCTCTGATCATACCTACTTTGTACTCACCCCATCGAGGCTCATCTAGTAAATTCCTAAAGACCAAGGCCTCATAATACCATAGATCTTCCACTATCACTATGTATCTCTACATTGAGATAGTCCCTACTGCTCCCATAGCTACTAATACTCCTCTTGCCTATCAGAGAGAATCTCTCTCCTACATCACCATGGTGAGTTGAGCCCTAGCCTAATCTCTCTCTCTCTCTCTCTCTCTCTCTCTCTCTCTCTCTCTCTCTCTCTCTCTCTCTCTCTCTCTCTCTCTCTCTCTCTCTCTCTCTCTCTCATATAAGTGGCCACCTGACCCTGTGTTGTTGTCAATGATACATGTGTTACTATCAAAGATGCTTGAGATATGGCTAGAGATGCTCATGCCTAGTCCCTCTTAGTGATCACTACCTATACATCTAGGTTAATCTGCTACATTTGAGCCTATTGACCATCTCCCCCTACATCAACATCCATATCCTACCAACTAACATCATCACCTCTAAATTTATATGTGGCATAGTGTGCCTAGTATCATGTAGGATATCTAATTATAACACTTATATCATCCATATATATCCTCATAGGTAACTCCTCATAATCAATGAACTCATGCACTAGCTATGGATCAGGTAGTGGAAACTTTGCATCCTTCCTCCTATACCTTAGGCATGCCCTGAGTATATCATGAATAAGGCCAAACTACCTTCATACCATATTAAATATAATTATCTCTATCTCATGGTCTCATCGACAATAGATCCATTTGTATCTATGAAAAGACAAAGTATGTTTCTTATAGTGTGCCCATTTTAGAAACTTGGCATTTAATCTCCAAATAATTTCTTATATGACCCAAGGCATCTAGTCATTCCCTATACTAATCTATGTCATGTACCCCTCTCTCCAAGTCTTGAGAGGGTGTAGTTTCCTCTACACATCATGTATCTAACCCTAAAATCCATTTGCAAAAAACCCTCCCATAAAAACCCCATAGGTATCAGGACCCAAATGTGCTCATGGGCCCAACAATGAATGATAAACTCGACAATAATCTTGTATCTCCTATGAGCACATGACCCCCATAACTATCATTAAATCTAAACTTATAGCATATGTGTCCACACAAACACTATGTGACCCAACCACATCTCAATGAACACCCCAAACAACAAGTAATGGAATCTCCCACTGCTAAATTATGGTAATGCATAACACATGATTTATATCATCATCATAGTGAATAACTGCCTTGCATCCCTATCCCTCTTATACAGTGGTGTGTAGTGAAAGACTCTTGAGTGTCACCTCACAAAATTGAGGTCCTCTCCATATAAGAGCTTCATCTACCCATCCTTCTCATCATTTTAAATGTGGTAGATTGGCTCACTTTGTGTGGGTAGTTACATGATCTTGTAGATGACCTTAGGCAAGATGGTCATCTTGCCTATCAAAAATAAGGTGTTAGTTAAAGGGTCCCATCTCTCAATGAGTTCCACTAACATTACTAAATTTTAAGGTATGTTCTGGTAGTACCTCATACCTCCAAGGCCCAGATCCTCTATATGCTCCCAATTAGTAATAGCCATCTCTTATTGTATCTCATCTAGTATCCAAGGCACTCTATCCCTCATCTGTATCTGCTATCATGCCTATAGATTTTGATAGAAAAAACCTTAGTTCACTAACATATAATTTGTTTCCTATGAACTCTACCTATTACACCTGATTCCTATTCTAATCTATCCAACTCATGACATTTTCCTAATGTGACCTATACCTATGGCTTATCTTTAAAACTTTACCAATTGCCTTTAGGACTATTCTACCCTATACCTATTCACCTAAATTCAGCTATTCCTTACTTAATCACACCTACCATTCAACATTGTTAAACCCTCCTACCATTACATTACCCCATCATTCAACCTTTTGGACCTATACACAAACCTTCAACTAACCACTAACCTAACCCCTAAAAATCAACTATTACCCATTAATTATTGCCTATCAACCATTAACGTTTAACCATTCACCAAACTTTCAACACATCCATTAACCATTGATGGTTGACAATTTATATAGCCAACCATCAATGGTTAGGTGACCAACTATCAATGGTCATCATAAAGTGACCTATTGATGGTCACATATCGATTGATGAAAGTTTATAATGTATATTGAGTATTAATAATGACCACTAATGACCAATAACAACTATTAACAATCACTATGTAGTGATAGTCGATAATCAAACTAAACCCTGCCCCTTAAAATTACCTACCCAAAACCATAAATAGCTAAAACAACTTGCCTAATTTTCACCCTACCCTCCTTTATCTACCTTACCCTTGCCAATCTAACTCTACACTACCAAATTTAACTCCAAAACTAAAAATGCTATCAACAAACCTAGCCCTAAGTCAACACCCACCCAAAAATAAATAACAAACAAATTCAATACACATTCATTTTCAAAATTGAATCCAATCTACCAAATTTAATAAAAAACCATACCTCATTCCTTGACCACCATCATGGAAGTATTCTGGGGACCATCATCTAACTTCACAATTTCCCTCCTCCACTTTGTATCCTTGATCACTTGATCAACCTCAAATCAATCCACTTAATATGACACACTCAATCAATCACTAGCAAACCATCATCACTTTTTTGCTCAAAATGCGAAATAGTACAATCATCAAGGGTCAAATTTCATAATGAGATAATTAAACCCATGATAGCTCTTTTGTCCTCACCCTTTTAGGGCTGACATATGACCATTAATAGTTTGGGTGACCACCACTAGTCAACATTAAAGATTGTTGGTCAACCAATTTAGGTATTTTTTCTCCTACCCACTCATTTTCAACAAAATTTTAGCACTACCAATCCAAGTGATAACCACTAGAGCTTACCTATTCCACCAAAAAACCAACCACATTACTTTATCATGGGTCATTTTAGCCTGACTTCCACGTGTTTTATGATGATATTACCTTAGTCTTTTTTACTATACTAACTGAATTACCAAATCAAGCATTTTGAATTTGTGTTAATCTATGTGCAACTGACTAATAATGTCTTCTCAAGATCACTTCCTACCTTAGATATTTGGAAAAACATTGACCTTATCTAGGAAACTTCTATTTATAGGTGTAACCCAACTACCACACCTAAATGTGGTCATGTGGTCCACTTATCACTTGTCCTATTACTGACCTTATTTTTACTAACCATGGCAACCAAGTTAATATGTGATCTTGACTATCATATTTAGTCACACTTTGTGCACATGTTTACACTTTAGTGCCCAACCTATCACTAACTTTGTCACCACCTTACCCACTCATCAAACTTGCACTTGAATCTATTTCACCTCATTAATTCCTATTTTACCCTATAAACCCATGATAGCTCTTTGTCACCACCTTTTAGGGCTGACATAAAACTTATATTTGGTCAAAATTATTTTTTAGGTATTCTCCTAGTGAACCAGGAATCAAGCAAGAGATCTAAAGTATTGTGGCAACTGATCAACCATTAGCTAAGTACCGTTACTCTACCAAAATTGCTCTAGGTTCTATCAATAAATTATTAAACACACACCTCAACCCTTATTCAAATAAATAAGATAAGAATCTATTTTTATTAATTAGTTTACTTTGTTTCTATTTGCAACCAACCCACCCCAAACCCACCTTCCATAATTTAATTCTACAACCTCATCAACTAATTTATTAAACCAATCCAAAACCCATAATAACTGTTGATGGTCATCCTAACCATCGAGAGTCTATCCTAAGCATAGAGATAACCCTAACCACTGATGGTCACTATGTGATAAGTAAATAGCAAGCTATTTTTACCCATTAGACCTCAACCAAATCCCACTTTCTAACTCTTTGCATGATCATAGAGCATCACCCTATTTTTTAAACCATACTTAAATCATTTATCATTAATATCAATCTATTTATTGCTATAATTAGTCAAATTGACCTATCCATCTCTTTCAAGTACTTCTTGTATTTGATTTCATTACCTTCTATCATTTATGCAAGTAATTTATCTTTCATTTTTAGAACTTGATTGTTTAGAAGTGTGGATTGATAGCCTCCAAGGAAGCTTGTGCTTCTTAGATCTAACTTTCTAGGCATTCCACCCTACTATCTAACTAATCAACCATTTATTTAGTTCTTTCTTATATACAAGACATTCTTCCCATGCCAAAGAGGAGTATCTACAATCATCTGGATCACGGAGTGCCAACCAAATCTAAGTTTTACTAAACTCACCCTTTTTACAAGTTTTACAAATTTATTCTAAGAAAATAAAGCAAAATTTTAGTGAAACACAACCATAACAAAGTCATGTGGTCAAACATTTTTTTAGATGCTCCTTTTGCATAGTCTTGATAGACACATAAGTGTTCAATAGCTTGTTTGTGTTTTATACTCAACTTTTTTAACTAATGCAATCTCCTTTCATGGTATTAATTATATTTGATAGTTTCTTTAAGATAAAACAACCAAATATTATATCTCAAGCTCAATATGTAAAATGGATTATATACCATAGACCTAAGAGTAAGGTGTAGTCTAAGTAGGTGTATAAACACTAGTTCTATATACCCTTAAAAAATATACCATTTGGTTATGTAAATCAATGTTGTATCATTCAACTATATTTCCATTTTTTTTTATAATTATATTATTGTTTTCTTCTACCTATCCATTTCCATGTGGGTAATAAGGTGTAGAAAAGGTATGCCTAATCTTGTAATTATTTCAAAAGTGACAAACCATATTAGTTTTAAATGATGTTTTAATATCAGAAATAATAGTTGAAGGTATGTTAAATTGTGAAATAATATTGATCATTATCAACCTAAATATGTCATCCCCTATGGTAAACTTGGGTGAAATTGCTTTCACCCAGTTTATAGAACATTTTATACTTGTGATGATAAATTTATGTCCACCAATGAATATTGGATTTACCTTTCCAATTAATTCAAAACCCCAAAATTAAAAATGCCATAGGGAAACAAGTTTTTTAACTCATGTGATGACACATGATCCAAATTAATATATTTTTGGCATTGTAAACATAATTTTTCATGTTTTATACATTATTTTTACATGGTAGGAAAATAATCACCTTGGCATAATAGTTTTTGAGACATGGTGTATACACGTAATATTTTCATAGTTTATCAATTAATGATGCTTTATATTTTGTAATAACCCATCAAGTATCAATCTATCTGAGTGTATGCCTTAAGAGGTGCACCAAAAAAGGGGTGGGTAGAGAATTGGTGCTTCACAAGATTTTTGTCTCTCCTACCACTTACTATCTACACACTTGTCTCCTAAAAACCATTCTCCTAAGCTTTGCCTCCAATTTTACACACTCCTCTAATCATTCACCACCTTTATTATCCCTTTCCCTAACATAAACCCCTTTTTGATAGTTTACATGACTATGTTGACAACATTGACCTTGTATCGTTATTTGACAAAACTTATTAGGGATTAGGTCAACCCTTAGTTGACCTAGTTAGTTTTTGTCAATTGCAATACTAGGTTGACTAAGTCAACCTTATTGGACAAAATTTTTAAAAGGGTTTAGGTTTCAATTTTCCTATATAAACACATATATTTTTCCATTATTAGAGAGTAGGCAATATTTATTATTCATGTTTGATTGTTTACAATCTATTCTTCTGCCATTCTACTTGAGGAGTCTTAGCTTAGGGTTTATACTTGAAGAAGAATCTAGTCTTTTGGAAAATTCTTGGATGTTTTTCCATTTCTTAGTGATCCTTAAAAACCACAACAACCTCCTGAGAAATAACCTTAGCCAAGGGAGAAATTGATTCTCGATGGACTCATCTTCTAAGTATATCTAACTTTGCACCTCTCTTTTGTAGATAAAAGTAACATAAATAATAGCTTTCAAATAATATTATTCTCTCCATGAATTAGGGTCTTACCTATACATATATTAATTAGGATTATCTTATGTAAGTTTACTTTTATTATTTACTAACCTCCCACTTTGTGCCATAACATTTAGTGAGCACTAGATTAGATTTTTGCTTTACTTGTTATTAATATAGTGAATATGAAAACATAGTACCTAGTTAGGGTTATTACATAGTTTTTCTTGACTGGAGGATTTAAAACCCTCCTTAGTAATAATATTTTTGCAATAAATCCTTTGGCTAGGTCTATTAGATCCATATTGGTCATGACCCTAATTATCTATGTATCCCCAATCGGTAGTGTAAGTAGGATCTATCTTCTCTAAGCTAGGATTAATTTGTAGATATGTTACATTTCCCATTGATTTAATTATAGTAAACCCGAGGTGAATATAACCCTTATAAGTTTTATTTCACACTTTTCATTTATATCATTTTATTATTTTTTATATATTTATGATTTAGGTTAACCAGACCGATATAGTTCTAACTTCTGTGTGTAGGTTTAACACATAGTTTTATCAAAATGACTTTATTTTTTGTGTAAGTCTTCATTAGGTATAGGTTATTGGATCATGAAGTTTGACATAGTTATCTTACTCAATCCCAAACAACAAACTATGTTGAATAGGTTGACTTAGTTTCACAATCAGCATCTAGATAATAAACTAAGTCAACCATGTTGACTTAGTCATCTTAACAAGTTTCAACAAATAGGGTTTCATAAAACTAGGTTGACTGAGTCAATTTAGTTGGTAGAAATTAAAATAGTCAAGGCACTTTAATAAAAAAATTAAAATCCTCAACATCTTCCAACCCACCTAGGTTCCTTTTTTTTTCTCTCTTTCAATTTAGTACTTCATTATAGTTTTATTTTGTGCAAGTTTATAGTCTTCAAAATTATAATCCTATAAAAAACTATGTTGTTTTGGTCATCTTAGTTTTTTATCCTATCTTCTATCTAAAATACCAAATAAACCTAGTCAACTTAGTTCTTAATAACTCTTTCTTTTACATAATAAAATGATCTATTTGAATCTATTCTATAATGTTTACATACAGTGTTGTTTAAATTGAATATGTATCATTCTTAATTTTGGAATTAACAACTATATGCTAGAAATTAATTCACACTTTCATTTTTACTTATTTACAAGATTAGAGCATCTCACATAGTGTAATTAGGTTATTTTTCAAAATACCATTTAGTTGCACTATTTTTTTTTCACACACTACCAAATTACATAAATTTCAAAATGTATTTAACATTAATCTTCCCAAGGCCTGCCTACTTAGATTTCATCACCAAGGGGGAATCCAACTTAGTTTTCTACCTAATTATAAACACATGATTAATGGTATATATTGACAAAGCACTCGACACCCTTATCATTATGAGATTATGAAGTGAGGGGTAGACCCCAATACCAATCTAGTACCATTGCCAATATAGATCCCTTTCAGCCTAAATGTCTTGAAACCATCCATAAATTTCTTTCTAGTTCCCTATTTTCAATCAACTTCCCCATCACACTTAAAATAATAGTTCATAATAACCTAAAAATTCTCAATATGACCACTTATTTAGAATATACTTTTCAATTGACTGCTTTCTCTTTGATCATTATATGTTATATTGAAAAAACTTAAAGTGGCCAGTGTTGGTGCAAGGTTTTATGTTATGTGCCAATTGGATCATTATAATTGATCTAATATTATATGTGTTTTATTCCATTTCTTGTTTCAATTACATTACACAAAAACATTTCCTATTTATAGCACACTCGTGTGTTTTTCAACACAAGCTTTTACATACTATTTTTTTTCCTTATCTGCATTACTAAGGTGACCTAATCAACCCAACACTCCTTTCTTCTAATTAGGTTATATTACTAAATAAAATTGGTCAACTTTTTACCCTTATTTGACTATCTTTTTCCATATTTATAGTACTAAGTTGACTTGGTCAACTCTATACTCTTTTGCCTTTTGTCTAATAGTACTAAGTCAACCTAGTCAACTCTATACTCTTATTTCTAACCTTCATATCTTATATTAATAACTTAGTTATCTATTTCTTATTCCTTATTATTTTTTTCATTTCCTCAAAACATCATGAATTCCCCTATTATAATCTTCTTGGACTACCTACATCCATTTATAAACTATATGAGGTACTCATTTTTCCCTTTCTTTACCTCCCACGATAACCCTCACTCTTAGATCACCTCTTCCCCTCCATCTATGGATTTTAAAATGGTTCAAATCATACCCCAAGATAAAGTAGGTGGATCTGATCCTTTTTTTACCTATCAAGATAATTCTCATCTTCAAACTTTTCAACATAATGTGGGATCAATCGACACAATTCTATCCAATAATCCCACTAGTAATCCACCTTCCAATAACCCTCCCCCAATACCAATTTAAGGAGCTCTCCTACAAACACCAACCCACCAATTTACATGACTCAACTTCTTGCATAGTTCATAAAATAAATAAACATAATGAAAAATCTTAACACCTCTTAAATGATGCAATTACAATGTCATTTGATCAATATGGCTAATCAAGCTCTGGTTCTTAATCCTCAAGTCAATCCAAATTTTATTCCTCAACCTCTTAGAGATGCCTTAATAAATTTTATTCCTCAACCTATCATGAATAAAATAAATCATTAAAAACATCCAAAATGAGAATTTATCTCCTTTAATCATGCCCATTGATATTGGTAATATATCTCCAACTACCAAGTATGATGAGACTAAAGACCCTACATCCTTTCTCAAAACATTCGATAATATTTATAAAGAGTGGATCCAAACTAATACTTTTTCCAAAACTAAAACTCTAGTTAAAACCTTCACTAACAATGCATTGGAATGGTACAACCAACTTCCCTAACATTTCATTTGGAAACTTGAGGATTTATTCAATCTTCTAGTTAAAGAGTTTCAACATAATGACCTTCCCAAAAATTTCCTTAGCCATTTCATCAATGCTAAGAAATCTCCCACTAAATCAGCTCATGATTTTATAAAACAATGGCAATATTTGGACCATAAGGCTAACCATAACATGATTGATGATATTTTTTTCAAACTCTTCATCACTATTTTAACTCCTTCAATTCAATATAAGATTAAAAATTTTGCTCCTCAAATGCTTAATGAAGATCTTAACCAAGTGAAATTTCAAGACTTCCTCATGAAGTAATTCAAACCTAATACCAAATTCCTTAAAGTATATTTTAAAACTTATACCAATGTCATCACTAGTAATACTCCTTAAACTAAACAAGGAATTGCCAAATCTGATACTCCCCCACCTTTTCACATACCACTAACTGTTTAACAAATAAAACAATTCTTACCACCATCTAAACCCTTTACTTATCCTAATAATTATCTTAAATGGTATGATCCTAATCAATTTTTTTGGTTCCATACCAACATTGGTCATTCCCATGAAACTTCTCAATGGATTACTAAATTTTCTATCTCCTACATGTTTGGTGATTCCTTAAATCATGAAACCATGATTCAACTCTGTCATCAAGAATACAACTCCACTTCTCAAAAATGACAATCTCCAAAATTCTCTTCTTATAATAGCCAAAAATGTTTTTTCACATATAATCATAAAAAAAAATCAAGGATTTTTATGTTATTGATTCCAATTATGACCAATATTACTAAAATTCTCAATATGTTAATGTAGCTAAGGTTAATTATCATCATAAAACAACTTACAAAGATCATGTCACAAAACCTAAGAAACTATATTTGGAGGAATAAATTATAAAAGATACTACAACCACTCATTTATAATTTAAATTCCATGAAGAACCACCTTATTTTTCCATACTCCCAACAACTACCATTCCTTCAAAATCTACCTTATATTTTAAACCCCGTACTGGTTCTTCATCTAAATCCTATTGGAACTTTCTTGGAGAACTTAAATCCATGTCTTGAAAGATTTTTCTTATGGATTTAGTTCATACTTCCCCTTATCATCAAAAATTCCTTATGCAATAAATATAATAAATTGAGGAACCATCCTCTATAGATGAAGAACCACCCTATATGGAGCCTTAACCTACAACATGCATACCATTGAATCCATGTGTCTTTCTTCCAAACCATCTATTGAATTTATTTAAGAGGACATGATTAATGATGAAAACCTTTTACATTTTGATGATCCACCACTATTCATTAAAATATCTATTAATACTACCCTTATTCATAATTTAGTTTTAGTTGATGAATGGTCTAGTATTACATTAGAATCTTTATGGCTTATCCAAAAATTTGGATATAATAAGGATCATCTCAATCAAACTCACCTTACCTATCATGGATTTTATAAAACTAATCAAAATCCACTTGGTTTTGTTTATATTTCAATTACAATTAGACCCAAGACCATTCAAACTAAACTTATGGTCCTTGATTTGACTTTATCATATAACATACTCCTTTATCACCGTTAGACTCATAAAATTAGGTTCATCACCTCTTTCAATATTCAATGTATGAAATTATTACATAATGATAAATGATATAATCATGTGGTTGATCCAAACCCTTGGAGTATTCAACTTCCTAATCCAAAATCTCAATATTGCATTCCTACCATTCTTACCATAAATAACGCTCCCTTGCCTAAGTTTATCAACATTAATCTAGACTTACAGGTCACTCTCACTAATTTAGATGATGATGATGATGAAGCTAATCACTTGAAATATAGTTGGAACACTACTAATCTACCTCCTTACATATTAGAGTGGATTCCTCCTTATATATTACCTTGTGATTGCATTGTTCCTCTCATTAATGAGATCATTGATTTTCCACCTTCCATGCAATTCCTAGGAACCTTCTTATCGAGAAGATGCCTTTACATAAAATGATTATGGAGTGTCCAAATTATTTTAATATCCTATAATTATGTCTCCATTTAAGTTCAATAACCTTAGAATTTCATCTTTTGAAACTCCCCCTGAATCTCAAGCATATACCATTTCTCTAACCTATGATGATAACTACATCATGACCCAAGGTCAATCTTGTGACTTAGATGTAAAAAATTATCAAAAAACTTTAACTCAAATAAATGATTTCAATTGGGATGGTCACACCATTTCCATGGAATTTGAATTAGTTCTTCAAGGTCATGTACTTCCTACTAATAATCCACTTCTTAATACTTCTTGGGTGGTTGAACATATCCTACCTTCTAAACCTCAAAATATTCTTACATATTCTATACCACCAATATATCCCATCATTACATTTGATTTTACCTCATCAAAGATACTAACAACATAATAATCTCATCTGATCAATCTACTCCTCCTAATCTTGAGATTAAATTAGATGATAAGGTCATAGATGTCCATCAAATACATTCTGAATATGACCACCATGGTAATCAAATTATTGATCTTGTAATATATGTTGATTATTGTGTCCCTCTTCCAATTTTTCTTGGTAATAAATATATCCTTAAATTACTTTATGCTTGAGAACCTCAAGTACCTCAACAATATCACAAACTTGGGAATTTAAAAACCAAGCCCCTTATTTCAATAACTTTGTCACTAGCATCCACCCTAAATCCAATCCAATTTATTCTTTACCAATTGCACCATACCATTTCTAATATGGAAATGATTTGTTTATCTAAGAAACTACTAGCATTGACTATGGTACTCCATCATTCCCTTGACTATTACAATTTCTCATGAACTCACACCCACTAAACATGATAACTATAGCTTATTTTTTGATAAATATCATGATATATTCACTTGGTCCTATGAGGACATGTCTAATATTGACCCTAATATTATGGTGAATAATATTGTCACTTATCTTGATGCCAAACTTGTATACCAAAAGTAATGTAGATTCCCACCCAAGGTTTCCACCTTATGTCATAAAGAAATTATCAAACTTCTTGATCCTAAGTTTATCAAACTAGTGGACTATTCTAAATGGGTTTCTAACATAGTCCCTATTCATAAAAAATTCACCATGTTCATTCATATTTGCTTTAATTTACATTATCTTAATCTTGTCTATCACAAAGATAATTTCACTATACCTTCAATAGATGCCATTGTCAATTCCATAGCTGGTTATGAAATTTTGTCTCTTATGGTTAGTTTATTGGTATATAGCCAAATTCACATTGCCTTGAAGACTAACATAAGACAACTTTCACCATGGAATGGGGCACCTATTACTATGTTAAAATGCCTTTCAAACTCAAAAATGTTGAAGATACTTATCAATGAGTAATGAACCATATATTTCATGATCTTATTCACAAAATTATATAGACCTATGTGGATGACTTCATTGTTAAGTTTACATTTTATAAGACTCATCTTTTTGATCTTGCCATCATCTTTCACCACCTTCTTAAATACAAATTTAGAATAAATCCTTATAAGTGTGTCTTTAGTGTCACATCTAGAAACTATTAGTATTTTTAGTTTCTCTTTGTGGCATCAATGTTGACCCTAAAAAGATTAACACTATCATCAACATGTCAATCCTTCAATCCATTCCAAACATTCTCACTTATCTTTGTAAACTTGGGCCAATTAGATGATTTATCCCCATAATGAATTACCATATCCAACCCATCAATTCTCTTATTAAGAAAGGTAATTCTCTAGAATGGATGGATCCCTATCAAAAATCATATGATAATATGAAATAATCATTGCTTCACCCACCTACTCTTCATCACCCTTCAAATGATTGACCTTTGATCTTATACACTTCTTCCACACCCATATCAATTGGGTAAATGCTTACCCAACAAGATGATATTGAAATAGAATATTCCATCTAATATATCAATCAAGGCCTCATTAATTATGAAAAATGTTTAAAAAAAGTCAAATGTGATTTCCTCACCATATATTTTAAGGCTAAAAATCTTTAACATTATATGCTTTATCATACCACTTATGTTATCATCCATTTTGATCCCCTTCATCACTTCTTCTTTAAAGCCTTTCTTCTCGATGATATAATTTAAAAGTGGATGGTCTTTATCATGAAATTTGATCTCTAAATTACTACTTAAAAATCTATCAAGGGACAAATCATCATTGATCAACTTACCATAGATCCTATACCTATTATTGATCATCTTCAGGATAGTCTTCCCCATGATAATATTCTCTATATTTAAGGTCTCAACCAAGATATATCTCTTAAAGATTAATTCCATAACTTCAATATTTATCTTAAAGTAAGTAATCTTGATGAATCCGCTATCCTCCCTAGTATTACTAAACCAAAATTAATTATCAAAGAACTTCCTAAAATTAATGTCAATTTACATGAGGATACTTAGACCCTTCACTTTGATGGTCCTAAGTGACTTCAAGGAGCTAGTCTAGGTTGTATTCTTAGAATCCCTCTTGGAAAAATCATCCCTTTAGCTTTCCACTTAACATTTGATGTCATGAACAACATAGCTAAGTACAAATATTTAATCTTAGGCATGAGAGTTTCCCTTGATTTAGATATCCAATACTTGCATGACTTAGGTGATTCCCAACTCATTTGTTACCAAGAAAATGGTTATTACCAATGTAAAATTGATAATCTCATTTCTTATCATCAAATTGTAATAACTCTCAAAAAATATTTCATTTATTTCACCATCAAGCCTATCCCTCGAGATCAAAATTATATTGTCGATTCCCTCACTTCTTCAGTATCTCTTTTTCATCTAAACCAAGTTCTTATTGATCCCACTTTTCTTATCCAAATAAAAAAATATTCATCTTATATTCAACCACATTATTTATTAGTTTTCCACATTGAGGTTGTCACCATTCGATAAAGCCTATCCTATAAAGACATCATTCAATTTTTGGAACACAAAACTTATCTTACCAACCTAGATTCTCATGAAAAGACTTGCATTCACAAAGAAGCTTTTAAGTATCTATTTTGATATAACATCATATATTATCACAATGTCAAAATTACCTTGCTTAGTTATGTTATGCAAGATGATGTTCCTCTTCTTCTTGAAAAAGCACATGGGGGCATTTGTGGTATCCACTATAACAGACATACTGCATCCCACAAATACTTAAGTATGGGCTATTTTTGGCCCACTCTTGAAAAGGATGCCATAAAATTTTCTAAGAAGTGTACTCATTAGTTTCATTATGATTTAATTCATTCTCTTCCTATTGAGATTCAAATTATATAATGTCCTTGGCCATTTTCCATGTGGGGATTAGATATCATAGGCAAATTACCTCAATCTCAAGATAGACATGTCTTTATAATCACAATCACAAAATATTTTACAAAATGGGTTGAGGCTATGCCCCTTGTTAATATCACTAGTACCACAATATCTAAATAATTTGTAATCAAATCATTTTTTGCTTTAGTTTCCCTCATACTATCATTTTAGACAATTGTGGTAATTTAAAAAATAAAGATGTTAAATAACTCTATGCTAAATTTAAAATCAATCACAAATTATCCAGATCCTCTCATCTATAATATAATGGCCAAGCCAATTCAATCAGTAAAATTATCAAGCAAACAATTTGTGAAACCCTCATGAATTGACACCTTCATCTCTATCCTACTCTTTTAGCCTATCACACTAGCATATATATTACCACTATGACAACGCCATTCTTTCTAGTTTATGATTCTAAATTAGTCCTTCCATTAGAATTTAAGATTACCTCTCTCTTTATATCTCTTGATAGTATCATACCTGATGAATAATTATGTGAAGTTTACCTTCATTCTCTCAATCTCCTTAATGAACATCATCTTTCTACTTTTCAACATAGTCTCCAATGCAAGGCCTATATTTCCAAATAACATAAAAAATGAGTTAAAATTCATACATTTAACATTCATGATCTTGTGCTTAAATTAGACTACACTCATGAAAAATGAGGTAAATACACCCAAAAATGGTGGGGCCTCTATTTATTCAAAGGTATTCTTGGTCTAAGTACCTATCACCTTGAAACCAATGAAGGCCATAATTTTAAAGAGCCCATCAATACATAATTCCTCAAGAATTACTTTGCCTAATCTTTCCATTATTTTTCATGCTTTATAAATGCTATCTATCTAACACTTTTTTTAGAATACTTACATGGATCTCACCCTCTTCAATCATTCTCTATTTTCACAAAACGTAGTCCTTCCTTTTAATCTTTTAGTTTCCATTTTTTCTCATGACTTGCATTGTGAAACCATGGATATGACCCAATCTTCTTCATAATGTAACTTTTATCCTCTTTATTTTCTCAACTTCAACACTTTTTGACACCCCTTGGGTTTCTCTTTTATGAGTTTTAGTGTAAGACCATGGATATGACCTAGATTTCCTCACAAATACCATGTTTTTCTTATTTCATTTATTTTTCCAATACTTTTTGGCACGCTTGTGGGTTTCTCTTTTATGATTTTTATTGTAAGACCATGGATAGGACCTGACCTTCCTCATAAAATCACCAACTTTCATTCATTTTCTAGAAAGTGTTTTTTAATGGTTACAATTTATTGATCCTTTGTTCTTAAGATTTAGCTTTTGATTCTTTTGTAGTTAAAATTTGTACAACAATCTATGCTAGCATATTTTCCTATATTTCCCTCATTCTTATGATAAAGAATCACACTTTACTATCATTGTATCCTCTTTTTTACCCTTTATCACATTTTTTTAATTTGAAGTAATTCAACGTATTTCATGTTTTGTTCCTCTTGATTTCCTTTCCTTTCACTCCACATTCAATAAAAAAAGGTTGAATTCAAGATAACACTTTTATTTCACCTAGATTTATGATACTCTTAGACACCATGCTATCTAATTTCTCTCTTTCTCTTAGCAACCAAGTCCCAAATATTCAAATAAAATTCATATTTATCACTCATGTTTGGTTCTCTAAATCTATATGGAGGAGGGAAATAAAAATTATAAATCATTTGAAACATAAGGTAATGATATACAAAAAGACAACTTCAAAATATTAAAAATTAAAATCTCACTAAAAAACATGATTACAAGGACATTTCCTAACTCCAATTGAAGCTCAAACTCCATAGTTGGCCTCACAATAGATCCTAGGTCCAGTAAGGTGTGGTAGGCTAGTATATTAGACTAGGAGAATTTAACAAACTCTATGGTGCTACCTAATTTCTCACGTAAGTACCCAATCTTCATAGTAGATCAATGGCTCAGTAAGGTGTCTTGAGGAATGGGGAACACATTATGGAAAGCTACGTAGGTTCATTTTAATTTTTATGTATACAACCTTCATGGGATGATCTAAATACTTCATTTGTTGACCCAAGACTTGTGTGGCTAAGAAAAGTTCCTTATGGTCCTTAAGGTCAAAAGTCCTCTTGTTTTGACAAACTTAATTTGAGTGTCTTTAATTTGATAAAAAGTTCCTCTACATTGGTTTTTCCTTCATTTTCCCCTCCACCCATTTAATTTTCCCTTTGACATGCATGTGCGATTGTAAATATGTTTTCCCTCTTTTATACGTCCTTCTTCTTCACATCTTAAAAATATGCTAGCACTACTTTGACTCAGTTTTATCTATCCTTAAAGCAAAACAACATGCTTTAATAAATATGGATTACTTTCTTTACACCATAAATCTTAATTTATAGATATGCCTTGATTTATTATATCATTTGTCATTATTTTACCACCCTTTTTGCAGATACTTGAGTTAATTTCTAATTTTGTGTACTTTTTCCATCAGTGAGTGAGGTCAATTTGTTACTTCTCCCTCACCAATGCTATTTTGCCCTTTATGCACCTTTTTCCATTGATTATTGAGTAAAGATTATTACTTCTTACTCATCAATGTTGTTTTACCATTTTGATTTCCCATCTTTGTTTACGTAAGGATTGTTACTAATTTCACATTGATGTTTGATTACCATATTTTTGATGTGTATCCTTGGTTTGACTTGGTGATTTTTCCTTTCTTACTTAAGGTTTACTTGTTTGAGTTTTTTGGTCTTTAGTAGCCTTGGGTTTTTAGTTACCTAATTTAATCTAAATTTTGACTTGATCATTTGGTCTAACATAACACTTGTCACCCCATCTTGCCAAATTTCTAAGGACATCCCATTGGCATAGCACTAATTATCTTGGCTTTCTTGTGTTTGTTTTTTTCTATAGTTTTGTATTATTGGGTTTTTTGAAAGTAGTCTCTGCACCTTCCATAATAAAAAATACACACATAATAGATAACCATCTAGTAATAAAGGTAAGTCAATGTATGAATTGCATTTAATTTTTAGTTATTTCCATTTTAGTCATTTACTTTTAATTATTATTTATTTACAATATTATAAAAAAATTTAGCCTTAGCATTGTGTATTTCTATGTTATTTTCCCAAATTACCATCCCTTATTACACCTGAGTGACATGTGATGAACTTTGAGTGGGGCATATATATACACATTATATTTTCACACTTTATCAATTACTAATGTTTTCTATCTTTTAGGAACCTATCGAGTCTCAATATCTCTAAGTGCATGCCTTAAGGGGTGCATCGAGAAAGGGGTGGGTAGACCATTTTTGCTTCGTAGGATTATTGTCCATTCTAAAACTTGATATCTACACACTTGTCTCCTAAAAATCATTCCCCTAAGATTTTCCTCCCATTTTACATAGTCCTCTAGTCATTTATCACCTTCATTAGCCCTTTCCCTAACCTAAACCCTTTTTTGATAGTTTACATGACTATGTCATCCACATCAACCTTGTATCCTTATTTGATAAAACTTATTAGGGATTAATTTGGACCTGATGAACCTAGTCCATGACCTGGTTAGCTTTTGTCAATTAGAATACTAAGTTGATCGGTTCAACCTTCTTGGTCTAAAATTTTAGAAGGGTTTATGGTTAAATCTATCTATATAAAACTTCCATTTTACCATTTTTAGAGAGTAGGCAAGAGTTATTATTCCTTTTCACTTATTTATAACATGTTCTTTTGCCATTCTACTTGAGGAGTCTTATCTTAGGGTTTCTACTTGGAGAAGAATCTAGTCTTGTGGAAAAGTCTTGGATGCTTTGGCCTTTCTTAATGATCCTTATAAACCACAAAAACCTCTTGTGAAGCACCTTGGTCAAGGGAGAGATTGAGTCTCAATGGGTTCATCTTATAGGTAAGTATTTCTAAGTTTACTCCTCTCTTTGGTATATAGAAGTAGCATAAGTAATGGATTTTTAATGATAATGCTTTATCCATCCATTAGGGTCTTACCTCTACATAGTTAATTAAGATTCTCCTATGCATGTTTAATTTTACTATTTACTAACCCTCCACTTTGTGCCATAAGTTTTAGTGGGCACTAGATTATATTTTTACTTTATTTGGTATTAGTATAGTGAATATGAAAACATAGGACCTAGTTAGGGCTATTGTGTAGTTTTGCTTGACTAGAGGCTTTAAAACCCTCCCTAGAGATATTACTATGGTAATATATCCCTTGGCTAAGTCTAGTGGATCCATATTGGTCATGACCCCAATTATCTAATGTATCCCCTATCAAAAGTGTAAGTAGGATCTATATTCTCCAATCTAGGAAAGTGTAAGAAGGATCTATATTCTCCAATCTAGGATTGATTTGTAGATATATTACATTTCCCATTGCATATAGTATTCATGTGGTATTGGGTCTTCCACACTTTTGAATTATTGATATTAAGATCATATAAAAATGAGTATACCTAGGTTTCCTTGACAATATGATTGTGATCACCCTTAGATGTTTATAGAGAGGTGGACTTATATGATCTACATGCCCAAGAGGATCATGATGTATTTTTAACAAGTGTTTGATAGGTTAACACCTAGAGTCATTATCTATAGGCCCTATATAGGCTATGATGGATGGCCTAATGATGATGTTTAACTAATATGAGTGTGAGTGACCTACTAGTTTCATGACTATCAGGTCAATGTATTTAAGATTTTTTAGTATGAGTGAGTGATGTGGCAGTTTGGTGTTACTTAAGATGTGACATCAGTGCCATTAGTGTGGTTGAGGAGTTCTCAGGCTCTATTGATGCCAAAGAGTGGGCTCAAATCATTAGTTATAGATTTAGCTTTGATTTTGTTAATAGAGTGGGATCTAGTGATTGATATATCAGATTTTGATGATGTAGGAGTGATTGATGCTTATGTATCCTGGTAGGTGAAGCATATATGGTCACCTCATTCCCAAGAGGTGGGATCATTCAAGAGGTGTGTTGGATGTAGATCCCATTATGGATATTGATTATAGGTTACTATTATATGTTTATATATTCTTTTTACTTTATTACTTATTTACTTACGTAGATATCTTATGCATTATGTTTTTATGTGTAGGTTCAATTAATGATGAGTATTGAGATACTACCATTGATTTTGTGATATAATTA
Source organism: Torreya grandis (assembly GCA_037957365.1). Taxonomy (NCBI): domain Eukaryota; kingdom Viridiplantae; phylum Streptophyta; class Pinopsida; order Cupressales; family Taxaceae; genus Torreya; species Torreya grandis. The sequence goes on along the minus strand of JARHVA010005393.1, from coordinate 148,036 downwards.
ATAACATGAATATCCCTAATGATGTTGTTGATGATGGATTAATGGAGAGGGACATAAATGTTGTTGGTGTCCATGCTCATTTGTTTGATCAATTATCCATAGTTATTGTGGTATATAACCAAGCAACTACTAACATGGATAAGGCACGTCTGAAGTTATAAATATGGACTATGCCTATACTTGATTATCTAGGTGGGGCAAGTATCTAAATAGTAGATGACTATATACATCTATAATGAGATCATGCAGAGTGTCTAATTCATTTGGGTGTGTTATAGGAGAGAGATAGTAGATTCAAGCCTTGATTAAGGTCATAGAAGGATAGTGGGGCCTCTATTTCTAGTATGGATGTATCAGAGAGTGAGAGTGAGTGGCCAAGTATAAATTATTGAGTGATTTATAATATTGTATTGAAATTATGTTTTTGAGTTATAAATATATAAGGATGTTTATTGTTATATGGGCACTATGTATATTGGTATCTTAATTTATTACATGGTGCATTCTTACATGTGTTTGATTTTTTTCACTATGTTAAATGGTGATATGGGAATATGGTATATTTCTAAGTAATGATAATGAATTATTTATCTATTTATAAATGTTTAAGTAGACATGTATAATTTAGTGGACTAGGAATGTTAGTTATTAGTATGGGTGTTATAGGAGTCTCTTAGGATATCCACATGTGTATCTTGTAAATGAGGTATTCACTATCTGAACCTATATGCATGGTGAACAAATGACCATATTATTCATGTTGTGTTAGTGTATAAGTGGATTCTATAATTGATACCATGTGTGGTATACGGATAGTTTCTAGTTGTGTATATTTTATATCAAAAAGCTTTATTGGTTGTCATATTAAAACTATGATATGATCTTTGTGATATCTATAAAATACATATATTAGCTGATGGACTATGTTATGATTTCTATGATTTGTTAAAAATGTCTTTATCAGTGGTTGAATTGAAACTATGATTTGATCTCTATGATTTTTTCCAAATATCTTAATTGCTAGTAAAATTAAAATTATGCTATGATCTCTATGATTGATTTCAAATATCTTAATCAATGAGTGAGCTAAGACTATTCTTTGATCTCTATGAATTGGTTTCCATATCTATTTAATTTATGGTACATGAGATCTATCATAACTAGGTGTCCTAAAAACCATATGGCTCATACAATAACTAATGGATCTGAGCAGGCAATATCCTAGGATAACTCAATCATATAGGAGTGTGATATAGGTAATTGTGGAGACTGAGATCTCCTTTCCCCTTGTGTTAATTTTATAATTCCTCTATCAACATAGTGGTCAATATGATCTTAAAGTGCATAATAGTTTTTGTTTGAATGTTCATTTATCTTATGAAAATTTCAAAATGGTTTATTTTGTATCATGTGTAGATGGTGTGTTTGATGGTGATATTTAGGAGGAAGTGTGATCATCTCCCTATCTAATAATGTAAGCAAGATATCATGAGACCTATGTCTATCTAAAAACAATATAACCCCATTATTTGTGTCTTGTTCTCTACTCACTATAGGAGGTATTATCTAAAGTGGCTCTTTTCCCTTGCTGAGCATCTTTATTGGTTATTTCTATTCCACTTATTTATTAATAATAAGTGGAGTAGATTCTTTTACCATGTTAGGTTATTATGTCTCTAGGAAATCTACATTCAAATTTACCTCTGAATTTGTAGCAGCTAGTCTCAGTTGGTCTCAATGCTATAGCTATGTTATATAAATGTTGGAATGATTTAGATGTCTGGTATAATAATTTCTCCTTAAGAGGAAAATGAGACCTCTAGAAAATATGTATTATACTTCTAAAAATTTTAGTTGTTAAATTAATTAATGCATACATGACTTGAATCTTAGAGTGTATTCACTTATTGGTTTTGTCTCACCCTACTGTAGTGAAGGCAAGCTCTAAAATGTGACTTGAGGTCCCTTATTTTGCATGAAGTTCCTGAGAAAGATTGTTTCTAACTCATCATATGTATGTAGTGACCCACTAGGGAGTGCATGATGAAACTAATTTAGTACCTCACCTTATATTCACTTTAGAAATAAGTGTAGTAGAGTTAACTTATTGGTGAAGATGTGCCATGGATTTCCCATAATATTGAAGGTGCAAGTATGGGTCTCCATGCCCATCAAATTTTGGTAATAATGGTATCTAAAATCTGGATGGAAACTTTGTAGTGAAGATTTTTCATAGAATATGATTGTTATGGATGGCATTGTAATCATCCCAAGATTAGTATGATTTACTCTCTAGTGTGAGATGGTGTACTTATTGTTGTAAATCACCCAAGGTATGAATCAAGGTTATTAACTCTTGTGAACATGTATTATCATCATCAAGGGTTTCATTTAACTCTTGAATTTTGTTATTTATCTTAGCCATTCATATACTACATCAAGGACCTTTTTTAAGGAGGATTTTTTTTCTCTTTGTAACCATTTGAGGGGTGATATATTGGACCTAGTGAGAGGTAAATGAGATATCACCCTCATGGAGGTTAGGTTGATAAATAAGTTCTATTGTAGTAAGGGTGTTGAGGGAGATTAATTGGTATCTCTTATTTTGTTAATTTATAAAGAATTCTCACATGCTAATAGACTATAAGATACTTTATTATCATGTGACTATAATTTATGTAGACTATAAACATAAGAATAAATGCATGTGTATTTTTTGGCATTTAACCTAGAATTAGTTTGAACATGAGAAATAGCTGAATTAGGGAGATAACTAGAAGGTTTAGACTCAATATCTTCTTCACCAAAATCATAGTAATCATCATTATTCCAAGGTTCATCAAAATTAGAGTTTAATTCACTTGTAGAATTAAGAGTAGAAGAAGTATAATTCGTATGCTCACTAAGATAGAGAGTAGGATAAGATTTTAAATTTTTACTACTATATAATAGGTCATCATGTGTGGGTATATTGTAATGCATTTTTTCACTAGCTATGTGCAGAGTTCCCAAATGATTAATGCATCTAATATTAGAGTGAATGGTAGAAGAGGTAGGAATTATGTTTTTATTTGTCATATTATGACATGTACTATAAGAGTTACATTCATTTACATTATCAATATTTTGAAAAAAATAATTACATTTTGCTTGGAGTGTAAAATAAAGTGATAAAATTATTTCATCTAATTTATTTTGTGCATTAGTAAAAGGTGTGATATTATTTATACATGTTTTTTCAATTTTAACTGAGAAAGGTAAATAAGATGCATATCTCTTTTCTATGTTGATTGAATTATGCAAAATTTTATTTCATGTATTGCACTTATATTGATTTAATTTAAATAAGGAGGTAGAAAAATTAGTTTAAAAGCTAGGATTGCGTTATAATAAATAACTACCAACAAGAGGTTCTTTTGGAATTATATATTTAATTTGATTTTGAGGTGTAGGCAAAGAGGGAGAGGAAAGATAAGAAGATGCATCTAGTATATCTTCATCAATAATTTTACTATCATGATCATAGTAATCCTCATATCCATCACTCTAACAATAGTCATAATCATCATTATTATTAAAATAATTATCACGTGCTAATGTGAAATATTTAAAAAAATTCCATTCATTATTATAATGATGAGAAAAAATCATAAAATCATCAACTAGGTGAGGGGTATGAGGCTTCTTGGATGTCATTTTAAACTTGCCAAAGAAGATAATGTAAATAAGGAATAAAAACACTTAATATGTATAATATAATATAAAATAGATATATTTTTGAAAAAAAAGGAACTATTCATCTCAATGTGTAGAATAAATTAGGATTGCACTTGGAACCCTAATTGATAGTATTTGGATGTATAGGGATCTTATATGTGGATCTAGGTTTTGATGAGGGTTGTTTGGCCAAAATTTAAATTATATAAAATTGATGAAACCATAATATAGGATTGATTTAAATGAGATAGGAGATACCAAAAATCAAGAAAAAATATAATTTTGTAACCCTAATTTAGTGTACAAAAATTTGAAGAAGGTAAACCCTATGCCAAATTAGAGTTTTAAGCAATATTCAAAATAATTCAGGTTCACAAAATGTTTTAACTTGTAGGACTTAGTGAATTTAAATCCTATATTTTTAAAGGGTTAACTATATCAATAAATTGGAATGAATATAGGAAATAATTGATTTGACAAGCCTTTCCTAAAATAGTAAAGATGTAAAGAAAGTGCACTTATCTAGAATAAAATAGGTATTTTTGTGACTCAAGAGGTTGAAAAGTGATTGAGAATCAATCAAACATATTTTATTTCATGACTATGGTTTAAATTATACTTTTAATAGTAGCACTCTTATGAGGATATTTGCATCATGTAGTGCTAATGTCTAATTATGGTACTAGTGTCCTTGAAGGAGTTGTCTAAAACTTATAGGGAAGTTACAGGAGAGTTTAAGGGACCTATAAGTGATTTTATGACTTATAGAATCTCATTTGTGTCACTTTTTTAACATATATTTAACCCCTAATGAATACATATACACATGAAACAATTACCAGATTAAATAAAAAATAAAGAGAAAAAAACTAGGTTGTGGGATATTACAATTGCATAGAGCAGAAACGTTATCCTAGTTATTACTTACATTAACCCCAATTCTAGGGGTCTTAGATCATAATTAGTTCTCCCTTAATTAATGTGCATAGTATGCTATAATGACTTTTTCTTAGGCCCTTATTTAATCAAGCATGTAATTTTGGATGTGATAGATGAGTAATATGCAGTGTATTGAGTTGTACTATTAATTTATTTTATGTAATTATATGCCAAGATAGTAATTTATAGATGTAAAATTCCTTGTGAGGATATTTATATAAAAGTAACTTTGATTTGAATATAATACCTTGTTTGCTAGTTTAAAAGATGTAAAAGAGGGATAAAAACATAAGAGAAGGCTCAAAGGAGGACTAGGACCAAAACATGAAATAAAATGACTTTTGAACACTAGAACCATAATTGGACACTAGTGCTACATGACACTACTATCTAAATAATGGTGATATTTTTATAAGGCCTAAAAATAGAGTTAATACTAGACAAGATAGGCTTGGGGCCCCTATGATTAGTAAGAGATGACTCGTGACCACTAGAGGTACAACGAATAGGAAAAATAAGACATAAAAAAGATCAAAAGACCAAAAATAACCATGTGAATAAGGGATATATTCATCACTAATACATTCATGTGAAAAATTAACAAAATACATAGTACTTTTGGTAGCTTGACCAAACTAGGGTGTATACATTTTCAATTAGGCATTACTTCATTTCTATGACCCAATGTATAGCTTCAAAGCTTTGAATTCACTATCTAAGCTCATATTTAGTATTTTTATATTGTGTTCAAATGCAAATACTATTGAAAATTGAATTCATTATGGCCCAAAAATACCTTAAATATGCACAATCATATATACTTTGATGGTCCTCTCTATGAATTTAAAAATATGGTAGGTTTCATTATCAATACAAATTGAAGAAAATGTTTAGATTCTCCATATTTTCAATACATGGAGTGTGATAATGAAAAATGAAAAAATTCCTAAATTTTTAAGTCATTATTATATGGCATAATAAATTTTCACTATAAGTGTTGGTGATGACATTCTTATTGTTAATCCATTGAAAATGAGAAATCCAATATTTTTTAGGAAAATAAAATGTACATGACATTGATTAGTGATGATGTATTTTATACAAAATGTATTTAATTTTATATAGTATATAGTATGGATGTATTTTGTACATAATTCATTAACATTATTTTTTTTAAAAACACATTTAACTATTATTTAATTTTAAATATATAATGTATGCATGTTGAAACTAAATTTAGTTAATATTTAAAATGTACTTCATTTTATTATATAATAATTTTTTAATATGTTTGAAGATGAAATATATAAGAAGGTAAAGGATATTTTTTGTGTCACATCAACACTTATTTTTTATGACAATGATGAAACCATCAAATTTCCTATTTCATCACCCATACCATCACAGTTAGCATTACCACCACACACATGACATGATCAAATCTTTGAACGTACTCGATAACCACAACCATATATAAGATCAACTAGAACAATAAATTATTATGATATCAAGTCAAATATCCATTGAAATACTTTCATAGTTAGGGCCATTTATTCACATCCTCCACCAATTTATATCAAAAATCCTATTATTAATTATTCTCATAAACTAGGAAAATCATGTACTCACTTATTTGAAGAGAAAAAAATGATGTGACCACCTCCACCTCAATTAGATGAATAATCTATTTTGATATTATATAAAAAATTAAGATTGTATAATAATATTATAATTTTTTTTATTAATATATTCGTCTTTACTTATAATAATTTTTTTCAATTAACTAACTAATTTCCCCCTTATTTTTAAAATATAGTAAGTCCATTACTAAATTCTCCATATCTAAATCAAAATAATTTCCTTACTAATTTATCTAAATTGAACTAATTCCATAAATTAACCCAAGTCTCTTATTAATTTTCCACTTATCCCCTATTTCCCTTACTAATTTTCAAAAATAAAACCAAGTTCTTAAATTAACAAAAGTCCATTACTTATTTACCACTGTCCCCAAATTAACCTAATTTCATTACTACTTTCAAAATTTTAACCTAATTCCCTTACTAATTTCCCCCTTGTCCCCTAATTTTCTTACTAATTTACTTAAATTAACCCAATTCCCTAAATTAACTAATGTCCCCAAATTTACCTAAATTCATCTCATCCACCAATCCCTTAAAATATCCCTAAATCGATAAAATTGCATAAATTCAATTAAGTCTCTTACAAATTTACCCCTTGTCCCCTAATTCCCTTATTAACTTTCCCAAATTAACCTAAGTTCACAAATTAACCTAAGCCCCTTAATAATTTTCACATTTTACCCTAATTCCCTTACTAATTTCCCAAAATTAATTTAATAATAATAAATTAAGTTTGACATAAATAATATAATTTTAATCAAAAAAATAATAATTTAAATAAAGTTATATAAACATGGAAAAGATTATGTCATTTTACATCATAAAAAACTAAAAGGAACAAAAACTAAAGTGTTCTAAGCCATAAAGATCTCTAGTGCTAATAATCTAAAAGCATAGACTTGATAATTTATATGTATTAAAAATAACATTATCATATAATACATCTCTATAAATTCATGTAATTACAATGAATGTGCATTGAATATATAGGCAAGGAAGATAAATCATTACCATAATATCAAGATAAGAGATAACTTAGGGATAAAAACATACTATACCTAAATAGAAAATTGGTTAATATTCACAACTAAGTGGGTGGGGAAAAATAAATAATTCATAACTAAGTAAATAACCTAGGGAACATGAGCTAAGTTAAATAACCTACTCCAACACCCATCCCCCCCTCAAGTGAAGCTAAATTCCAAACATAAAGTGCCATATCCATAGTATGAGTCTGAAAAATAAGTCTCTTCTCATCCAAGGCTTTCCTTTTCTTATTTGGTACAAAATCCCAAACATGGATCCAAAAAACCCAAAAAAATGAGACATTAGGCTTAGTTCTAGACCAAGCCTCCTTTGGACTCAAATGCTTAAATGATCTATGTGGTATGCGATTCTAAATATAGTTTACACAAACTATTTTTTTATAGTATACAAGAGGTGAATCCCAATAATTCATCATACATTTATCTATCTCCTTTAAATTTTGGTTCTCCCTTTCTTCTAGGATATTCTATTATGGAGTATGAGGAATAAAATGTTGATGAACAATGCCATGAGTTGACAAAAAATTATAAAACTCTTTGCTAAAGTACTACCCCCATTATTAGTAAAAATTTTATGTATGAAACTATAATACTAACTCTCAACCAAAGCCTTGAATACTTTTAAGTGTGAAAAAACTTCACTTTTATACTTGAAAAAATAAACCCAAGTATGACTTGATAAATTATCAATAAATTTAAGTTCATGTTTATCTCTATTGAATGAAGCAGTAGTAAAAACCATCAAATCAATGCAAATAAGCTTAAGTGGTGAATAATCTCTCTTGTACATACCCTTAGTAAGTGGATCTTAGATTTATTTCCTTAATACATAGCCAAGGCAAACTCCATCAAGATAACAAACTATAAGAAGACAATTAACCATACCATGAGTTCTCAACTCCTTTGAATATCTATAATTAAGATGTCCAAATCTCTCATGCCAAATTTTGATTTAGAAATGACATGATAAACCAAGCATGTCCTCATAGAATAAATTTCATTAGAACCCTCAAAGTTACATATTCTAGAATTGTGATCAATAACACATTGTGAAATAAGTGAATGAGGATCCAACAAGGTTTGAATTTCATCTTGTTGTGGGAAAGTGATTGTCTTTCCCTGACTAGAATGACAAATTTTATAAATAAAAAGCAAATTTGTAGTGATGTTAGGAACATGTAGTGCATCATTGATGTGACCAACAACAAGTTGTATGTTACTTTTTCCCTTAATATAAATAAAGTAATAATCTCCAAGCTCAATTTTGGAAGTATAACTCAAACTATAAGAGATACAAAAGACTCCTTAGAAGAAGTTATGTGGTGAGAAACACCAAAATATATAACCTAACTTTATGTAATATGTTATTGAGATCTCCCAATAACATTAAGTGTTTTCCATGCTCATTGGAAGGAACTGGAGTGGAGCTAAAGATCTTGTGTTTTTTGACTGCATCATCTAAGGATTGTAATATTTTTCAACACCTTGTCTATACAGAACTAGTCCCCCCACAAAATGAGAATGAAAGGCTAGAATTATTATTAGATTTAGAATACTCATTGGGTTTAGAGTTATTATCTTGGGGTTTAGTAACACTTTGAGATGGAGGAGTGGTTTTGGATTTAATTTTTGATTTTCCCTTGCCCTTAGGATTATATGCTACTAATTCATTTTGAGATGTGTAAGACTTAAGGTAAGAAAATTTGGATTCTTCCCTAGTAAGTATTTCACAAAATAACTCTAAATTAGACATTTTGAATGTGACACCCAAGGCATCTATGCTAGAGAAAAAGGTAGAAGAAAAGACTTGGAATGGACCTTTCAACTTAGAAATATTTAGGTAAAAAATTTATTCATCTTTATTATATCTTCCACTCCCATTAAATTTTGTCAACAAGTGGTTGAACTTAGAAATAAAGTCTACAATGGATTAAAAAAAATTAGGATTGAGAGAAGTGATCTTTGCTTCAATATAACTGGCTCTCATGTGATCCACCTTGTAAAATAAATCCTTAAATTTTTTTGATATTTTGAAATAAGAGGCACATACTTATAAATAAAATATAATACTATCACTTACATAAGTTCCTATTAGACCCATGCACTCATCAAATTTGCATTAGTGCTGAAATTTCTCATATTCTATAGTGAACAATGGTTGTGTTTTAGTATTTAAGGACCATAATCATTTGTGTTTAATGATTATTTCCATTATTAGTCTCCATGTGTGGTAATAATGTATTTTTAATGGATCATAATGAACTAATGTAAAATAATAATCCATTCTAAAAATACTGAAGAACAAGAGAATATAAAAAGGGTGCTCAAATTAGCATCAGTTACTACACTATTTATGTCTGAGTTGGTTTATTCAATCTCCTTATTTGATATACATTTATATCCTCGTGGGTTGATCCTAAATTATGTTACTTTCTTGATTATGTATAAATTATATGCATGTGAACTACTCAATTTCATACCTCTTGTACTTATGCATTCCAAAATTTATGGATAAAACTACCAATTTTATCTTTCAATGTCTTTGACATAGCTTTCCAAATATGTTATAGAAACGTACAAGGGAAGGAGTATGTGTGTTAGGAAAACATGAAGATCTTGGAATTATGTATATTTCATTCCAAAATCAAACCCCTCATAGTTCATTTTTAGTGTGAATTAAGGATTGAGAGACAAAACTTTGTCTTCTCTCCCTAAGTGTGATATGAAGCTACTACACATTCTCCTAGGTTACTTTCAATAAAATATGTGATACAAGTCCTTGAGCAAAGATAAATCAATGTATAATGTGCCTAGACTTGAAAATGATTAGAAATAGATTGGAAACTTGTATAGAGCCTATGGAACCTCAATAATACTTATTCTAGATGATATTTGATTATCTCATTAGTCATTAAAATTTTCATAGATAATTTATACATATAGGACTCTCATGGTTTGATCTAAAGAGGTATTAACACAAAAAATTTAAAAAAAAAAGGAAATAAAAAATAACTAGAATTAAACATTGATGAAACATGACCATAGGTACAAGGGCCCATAAAAATCAAAGCGACAAATTTGGTATGCTTGACAATCCCTCCTAGGGAAAGATTGATGAACTATTTTTATTTTTGTAGGGGAAAATACAAATACACATAGAAAGAAGAAAGTGAAAACATGCTCATGAGAATGAAAAAAAAACATAATATAATGACCACATAATAAAATAGAACCACAAGATTTGATAAATAAGAATAAGAAAAAAATAAGGAAAAATAAGTCCTTAATTCATGGTGATGACTCTTATGTATAAAACATTTATAAAAATATTGTAATAAGAAATCTTATACCAGCTTAAGTGTCTACATAATGTTCATTTTGAGATGTGTATGTGAGTGATGCATGCATGTAGAAAAGTAAAATGTTACATAATTGACTTGAATTGATATAGGAAAAAGATGATGGTACTTTTATTTCATTTGTCTATCAACACCTTTTTACACTTTATAAACTTTAGTATACCTATCAAAAATTGCCATTTTCCAATAAGTAATCAATACCATATATGTTCATTACACTCATTTTAAAAATTTAAATTGAACATGGAAGGAAATTTAAACTTAAAAATTACACCAACATTAGAATGAATAAACCTACTCTATAGTGAACCAAATGTTTATGTAATGTGAAAAAAAATGCTTTTATTTTGATTATTTTTATTGAATTTTTTTTGAAAAGTGTTAGTCAGTGACACCACTTGTTTGGGATTGTTTATGAAATTGTAGACACATCAATTTAATCATTAAGTGTTTGAAAATGTTTATTATTTACATCCTTATCTTGTTTGGTCTATTCACCATTTCTATAACTCACAATCTATAATATATCCTATATTATCTTTCAAAAAAAATAAAAAATCATACATACATACTATTATATCCACATTAATCCCTATTCAACCCATAGGTTATTTTTAGACATTTTAGAGTACTATATGTCCTTATGGGATAGGACTTCACCAATTTAGATAAAGACTCACTATGGCCTTATCCCTTAGGAAATTCCTTGTCCCCATACTCCAGTGACTATTGTTGTCACCAAATGTTTCACCCTAAAGGAGGTTTTCCAAGCCTAATCTAAGATTTGGGAGAACATTTGAATACTTCTAGGTATGTGGGTTTAACTATAGTGGAAGTAAATTTATAAGTATAAGGTCTAACTCCATGAATTTATCTTGAAGTGATTATCACCTAATCTAACCATTTGCTTGTGGGAAAAGGGATTAAGTATGAATGAAATAAAACTAATCTAAGGAGGTAATACACATGAATATATCATCTATGTTGTCATAATTATTTCACTAAGAAAAAAGACCTATAAACCAACTTCAAAGTCATAATATGTTATGACATAATTGTTTCAATATAGAGGTGATATGCAAGAGACAACTCAATGTAAGTAAACCAGAAATAAGATTATTGAATCCAAGGACATTTGTACACTTCAAGGTATCCTAACACACTAGCTATAATCTATATGACCTATTAGAATGAGAACTCTTGTATAAACATGAAAGGATAAGGAGAATCATGGATAGAAATTATCACTAGACCTCACCATTTATCACTTCACACACTTAGAAAAAATGCTCATGAACTCAAAACCATATTGAATTTATTGTTCAAAGTCAAATTAAAAAAACAAACTAGTAGGGATTTACCATACATGGAGTGGAATTATTAAACAAGATCCAGAATGGCAAGTACTTATAGAATTTTAGAGAGGAGAGAGAGAAGAATAAAGTCTAAGAATCACAAAAACATTTATCAGGATGAGAGGAGTTATGTATATATAAGAAAGGAATATGGAACATAACATGCAAGGTATAATTATACAAATGTCCCTCAAAGAATGAAACTCCTTTAGATCTAGCATAAGACTCTTTAATTACTTGCTTAGAAACTACCTTCATCATGTGACCTTCCATGAGCATTTCACATTAGAATATGGACATATGAGATAATTTAACTATGATGGAGGGGTTATAAACATGCTCTAAGATCCATTGGATGTGTCCCTAATCATTAATATTCTTCTAGCCAAGTGTTTTCACTACCTACAATCATAATCACCCTTCTTTCACTCACCCTTCACACTTGTCACCAAAGAGGTATTTAGTTTTTCAAAAAAATCCATACATGGGTGATATGACACTTTTAAAGATTCTTCATGCCTTTATATTCATAAATTAGACATTAAAATACATCCCAATTAGAGTTTTCATCTTCTCACTTGGTGATCACTCTTTGTCCACTATGCCAATTTAGACTAGCTAAGATGAAGGTATTATTAGAGGCACTTGTGAACTCTCATAAAGAAATAAATAGATATTATGGGTTATGATAGGTCATAATATATCTCCCAAAATGATCCTCATTATTTGAAACCTTTATATACCTGCACAACACACAAAACTAACAATAAAACTAGTTTACACCATGTCCATACAAGTAGGGTGGAACCCAAATTAATGGGAAGTAGCCTTGGAGAGTCCTATACAAGTTCAAATCATTTTCCTTATCAAACTATTCCATTTGGATGTGTCTCCTTCTTCATCTTTCCAATCAGGTCCTCACCAAGGGCTTTAGAGGGTTTCAAGATGTTTTAGCTCTTAAGTATTATTCATACAATATTGATGTTCAATATTCTAAAAAATACCACTAAAATCTTATTTGTGACCCCCTCCAACATATCCTAGCTACTTGACTCCCAATGTTAAGCCTCTGTATAGGTGTGAGCTCCCAAAGCTAGCATCTCAAACTCTTTTTCACATTTTGCATACCATGTTATGCTTTTAAGCCAAGAAAATGGTTTCTTTGTGGTCTTATCCATAGAATCCAGGAAATCAAACACCTTATAGCTCCATAAATAGGTGTTCCAATGCATTATAATGTCTATCTAGTGTTATAAATGATACTAGACCCCCTTAGGGATTTAGGCGTAGTATAGGCCTAGTAGGTTTGACTTCACTTATGTGGGTTTAGGTCACCATAATTGAATTATATCACTTGAGGGTTACTTTACATATTGGTATATGTCTAACTCAACTCCCTACAACCTTATGCAAGGTTTTTATAGTCTCCAAGTCATCTTCTCTTCATATTCTTACTAAACTTGTAGGGTTAAGCTCTTTGGGAATATCCTTTATCTAAAATAGAATAGAGGGCATATCCTTTATTACCTTAGTCAAAACAAAGGTATTACAGAATTAATTAATTTATGGGGACGTTTTTGTATTTATTTTAAGGTTTGGATCATATCAATATCACTCCCAAACCTCACAAGATCCAAGATAGACTTTTATACACTTACTGTGTAGGGTTTTGCCTACTAACTGTAGTTATTCTAGAGAACCCTTTCATGCTCTATTTATATATTATTTAAGTCTCATGAAATTTTCATGATACTTTAGAGTCCCTTTCAAACATGTCAACACTCAACTTTATTTTCTATCTCTTCAATACATGGCTTTCTCTTGACTAGATAAGGTTGACAGGTTGTGACTATATTATGTGTTACTTGCTCCAAATTAGCATACCTAGAGGTAAAAATTTGCATATTATAACTTGTGTTACTACTCCTTAGTTTTATTTAAGTCATTAACACCATCCTATAGTAATTTATATCTATTAAAACCATGTTCATATTATGTCAACTTCAGAACCACCATGTTATAGCTCATTGTCATGTTAGAGTCAACTATAGTTGACCACTACTAGAGCAATAGAGGTCATGTGGGTGATATAAAAGACCTTAAAACTATGCTACATAACTTAGAATTCCTTTGGATCCTTTATAATAACTTACAACTTACAAGTGTTTGTATTTTCCTGTTTTCACCTTTTAGTTCACACTATGATCTTGTAAGTACTTACAGTTAGAATTTAAGTGGTCTTTTTGAGGGCAAGGCACACATGTAGGTGGTGATGTAGGTCAAAATACTATAATTAAACCTCTCTCCCATTTATTTGAAAAATTAATACCCTTATTACCTTTATAAGACCACTTGACATGAATATATGTTCCTTTTGATTAAATAATGACTATAAAATAACTTAGAGTTCAAACACTATAGTGAACACTAAAACCTATAGTGTAAGAATGTATGAATTTGGAGGCTTCTTAATATCACTTAATGGAGTAAAAAATTCACTCCATTTAAAATATGTTACCCATAAATTAAGGATATAATATAGATTCATTCAAACTCAACTAGAATCCATGTTACCTCATCATATGATAACATAAAATGTGTCTTAGGCTTTGTTTTAGAACTTTTAAGGAAACTTGTCCTTAAACTCAGTTTCTACATATGCACATAACCTTTCAATCCTACCTATAAATCTATTACTTCAAAATGACTTATGTTATATCCAGCCTCTAAATATTTAATAAAGGCTCAAAATATGTTCAAACTCCCTATGCAACATATTCATGCATCTATGAGAGCCACTTATAGGTGTGTACATAGTTGTAAACAAGGGTAGTGAAGATGAGATAGTCAATATGTATGGTTTATGGGACTATAATTAGTTCTAGACCTTCTCAAAGTTTTCAAATGGATATTTATAACCTTGGAAGAAGTACAAACTATTCCAAAGGCTTTATTCAACATGTTCAACCTCCTGTAGGTGTCCATTAGACTACAAGACTATGTATGTAATTTGAATTAATTGTTATAGTCCATCATATGCCATTTTAATGGTTTGGTTTGATTTTTCATGTTCCAAAAATGTCCCCAACCTCTTGAAAAACTTAATTACACCTCCATGAACACTCTCACGACCATTATACACCATGACTATAGATGAAAACTTGTAAGAAGTTGACTGTGAAAAACATGACTACAACTTCATAGATGCTAGCTTATGAGACTAAGCTTGGAAGTATTTGAATTCCATGACATTATATACATTAATTACAACCTATAATCCTCATCTAAAACCACCAAAATGATAATAACTTATGAAATTTGTGTAACATACTTATAACTAGCAATGGTGATCTCAACCTGCAATTTGAGATGTTTGAGCTCATTAAATTACATCCAAACATGAAACCAAAAAATTAAATCATGAAATAATTATGTCCACATCCTTTGGAATCAATTTTACCAATTTTATTTTAAATATAATCTCATACAAGAATAAAACCTATAGGGTGTGGGGATTATCAAGTAAAATGAGATAGCCAAATGCTTAAGAATGGTTCATAAAGTATAGGAAACCATTATTCAAAATCCTACCATGAATATTAATTATAACAATTTTTATAACACCACATAAGAGCATTTGACCTGAAACCTCTCTTATTGGTCATACCATCAAAAGACCTATTGACCAATTTTGCATGTCTAGTGGAGTGATGAAGAAGTAGAATGGTTTTTAGCAATTTTTGATGATTCCAAACCAAATAAAGCATGTAAATTAATTTAAGTAAGTTTAATATCCATTCCATAATATTATCCTATGTGCCACACTCCTGTATAGCCTATACAACTACCAAAACCTCCCTTTTCACTTATTTTCTTGATTTCAGTTAAGAAACTACAAGTTTAAAATAGGATTGAAATTATTGAAAAGTAATCTGACATATTAGATGTTGGAAAAGATTTTATAACACTTATCTATCAAGTAAAATTGTACCACCTTCATAAATGGCCCAAATATGACCTTTAAGTGATATAAAATGACTTAAGACTAGATTTAATGATGACCAAGGCTAATAACACATTAAATGACATAAAATTGATATTTAAACACCATTTAACATGCTAATATACCCCTATATCAAGTTTTTAACTATATGGGGTTGACCTATTTTGACTTGTGGTCAAAATAATCAACATTCTTAGCGATTTCCTAGGGGTGGTATACTTGATATGCCAAGACCGGTAGCCTATTATTATCCATTGGGATATGGATTCAATTATACACTATTTTTACACAAAAATTTCCTTTTAAACCACACAAAACATAAATAAAAGACACACACAACAAAACACACTAAAGGAAACAAACATGTGTTCTCAAGAAAACTTATGGAACACACAGACCAAACTAAAAGAAAGACATACCTAATCTAGTATTTAGAAAACCTAACTTTTGAGGTGAAAAAAATATTACCATACTTAAACTAGGGTCAAATATGGTTCCTATTTCATGTTTATCACTCCATGAAGATAATCTAGTATGTGAACCATGCTCATCATCAACCACTTGAATATATAGATGGTCAACAAGCTTGCCATCTTTATGTCTCCTCATAATTACAAGTGGACTATTTGGAGCATTCATGAATGATATTTTATGCCATCCAAAAACCTTGATTAAATATACAATCTTCTTGATCTATATCATATCTGATCTACATTCCTCAAACTATAGATTAAAATGTATGATAACTACCTCAAATTTGCTCTCCCCTTGGGTAGACTATACTTGATACATATGATCATCAAGTTCCTCATTTTTATGTTCCAATACCTATGAATGTGACTTTACCTCAGATGGAGTTCTTGGTTGTTTATTAAACACAAAGATTTTTTCATTGACTTCACTAGGCTTCTCTATTATTGTAGACTCTTAGACAATATATTGATATTCATCCTTGTTCATAGCATGACACTCATTTTTAGACTTGATCAAACACTCAACAACATGATCATTAGTTTTAACAACCATTTTGACATCAAATATGGAATCTTCTAGAGGAGGAGTCTTACCAAAGTGATCAAATTCTTGGCATATGGCATTGAACATTTTCCATAGTTCATCCTCATTTATAACATGATACTCTTTTTCATGCTTGATGAAACACTAAACATCATGTTTGTTAGACTCATTAGCAAACACATCAAATATAAAATTCTTAGGAAGGGAAGTAACATCACTTAACTAATCATATTATTGACATATGGCATTGAAACTTTACCATAATTCATTCCCCTCTTCTTCATGAATGCCATCATCAAGGGCAACTTCATCAATAGTAGGCATAAAGAGATCATTTATCCCACTATGTTGATCACTTAGGTTATTCAATCTATCATCATAATAGACATGTATCAAGTAGTTACTCTCAGTAGCTTATGACTAAAAATGTTTAACACCTAACTTAGCTTGCTTAAATGGTTCTTCATGGAGATACAGGTGCCAAGTTCAATTTTCTCAAAGTATGCATAAGGATCATTCTCATAAGCATCTGTACCATACTCATATAGAAATAATTTAGTTATGACCTCAATCTTATAATAAGCACAACCATCCATATTAGGATCCTCTTTGTCATTGATATAATTCAAATTTGAACTTGCCTCTACATAAGGCTCAATGTGGAAAATTAAAATTGATTGAGTTCTTATTATCACCTTGGTTCCATATCTTGCCCTAGAGGCCAAGAAGATCTAATCAGAGGAGAGGTATCCACCTATCTTAGTTGTAAAATCTCTTTAAAGGTAGATTAAAAAATGATCAATCAAGTCCACAACAATAATATCTTGAATGATGGGGAAACTAGGACAGTCAACCCTTAGATCAACACTATTATCTTGGTAGGTAGACCATCTAATTGAATAAATCCTTTCTTATATGGTTCATATTTTAGGCCTAACTTATCAGCTACAACTTTGGGCATGACTGAAGTAGAGGAACCACTATCAACTATGCAATTGGGACTAGTTTGTCGCCCACAATGAGAGTGAGGTAAAATGGTGGAGGCTTATCATATTTAGTATATGGTTCCACAATGTTGTTAAGGTTATTGGTAAGAGTTACATGACCATGAGTATTACTTGACTATGAAGGACTAGTAGGGATAGTGGACATCTATTTTTTCAAGAGCTCTTTTTGGTGAGGCATATGAAGGACATCCCAAAGGGAAATAGATGCCTTGGCATTATTCAATGAATCCTCCATTTTTATATCATAAATTCTTACCTTATCTTGAGTCCTTGGAGGTAATGAATTTCTTGTAACTTAAGGAATCAAATCACCTTGAGCAGACCTTACCACATTTTGATTTAGATGAGGTGTAAGAGTGTTAGGACTATCATTCTTATAGCCATGACTTATGGCCTTGTAGGAGGATTGGATGAACTTGTAGGCACATTATTATCACCTCCTAAATCATTTATATTGGATATTATATTGTATCGAATATAATTTCCTTAATTAAACACAAAATTATCTTTTACCAAGAAGTTAGTGAAGCTTTCTCCTTAAGGCTTCTAACCTCCACTTGATCTCATCATGACATCATCTCCATTTGATAGTAGAGGAGTGACTCCACCTTGAGAAACTAGAGATTGTTTTCCTCCTTAATTATCATACATAAATTTACCTTTTTTCTACTCTTCACCTTGTACCAAATTAGTATGCACAAGTACCATCTCTTTTGTGTTAGTGGTGGAAGTAGGATTGTACACATTGGTAGGCTTATTGAAGTTAGGTTACCCTTGACCTCTTCCTCTCCCATATTATTGAACATATTATTGCTGATCAAGATAGGCATTTTTATGAGCACCTTGATACATATTATCTTGCCTATTTTGAGCCTCTAATATTTATAATCTTTTCTCAAAGAACTTAGACCTTGACTACCAATCAATGACATCTTCTAACTTATTAGGAAGACTTTTTGACTTAGTATTTACATTAGGAACTTGAGAAATGTTTGGAGGAACAATTGGGACATTAGGTAGTAGAGACATAAGCACTTTAATAAGTAACTTTCCATCTATAATGAGACCATTCTCATCTCTAATGGAAAGTTCATATGCTTTGAAAAGAGTGAAACTACCCATGGATTGTAGCATGATGGCAATATCAATATCAATGGCTCTCAAGTATGTAGGGAAGACAAACCTATAATGTGGTCTCATAGGAGGAGGAAACCTATGTCAAGTCTTTTGGACCTCTCATTAAAGTCATGAATAATTTCCTTGGGGTCTCTTTGGATTACATTGAGCTGATTTATGAGTGAAGTATGGTCACTTTCATCTTCAAAACTTGAAGTTAACAACACTCCAAAGTCATCCCATGTTGTGATTCATCCATTAGGAAAAGTCATAGACCAATTAATTAATTTCCCTCTAAGGTAAATGTCAAGGATTCTAATGGAAATATTATGCTCAATGAAATTATGGAAAGTACAAAAATTATAGATATCCCTGATGTGTTCACTAGGTGTGACATGATCTTCACCATTGAATTTACGCACACTCTTTGTAGCATTAGGGGGAATGAAATCATATGCATCAATATTAATTGTATTTTTAGTATTAAAGGAAAGGAAATAATTTTGGATAGATATGTTTTTTTCAAGCTCTTACTAACTCTCTTAGTCTTATTAGCTATCAAAGTCCTCTTACTCTTCAAAGGGAAGAATAGGATTAGGATGTTTAACTTTAAGAGGAAGTTTAAGCTAAATAGGTGGATTGATAGGATTGAACACTCTACTATAAGATAACCTAGTAAGGACCATGAAGAAAGAGAAAAAATATATGCCAAAAAAATGGTCTAAAACCATATTTTACCTTGAATGGAGTTGAAAATTTTTGAGTAACACATAAATATGTAGCTGATGTTGTCAAGATTAACAATCACCTTGACAAGTTATCTTTAGGACAATGGGTCCCATCAGGCATGCAAGAATTGGTGTCACCAAATATTTTACCCTAGAGGATTTTGTTCAAGCCTAATCTAATATTTTCTCAACATTGTAATACTTATAGGTCTGTGGGTTTACTTATAGTAGAAGTAGACCTGTAGGTTTAAGGGCTAGCTCCCTGAATTTGTCTTAAAGTGTTTATCACCTAAGATAAATGTTTGATTTTGTGAAAAGGGATATAAGTATGCATGAAATAAGTATAATATAAGGAGGTGATAAAATATGAAGATATAAACTATGCTATCATACTTATTTCACTTAGAAACAATACCTACAAACTAACTTCAAAGTCCTAAGATGTTCTAACACAAGTATTTCAATATAGAGGTGATATGCATGAGACAACTCAAGGTAAGTAGACCAAAGATAAGATTGTTTAATCCAAGGATATTTGTACACTTGAAGGGAACCTAACACACTAGATACACTTTATATGACCTATTAGAATGAGAACTCTTGCATAAACATGAAAGGATAAAGAGAAGCAAGGATAGAGTTTATCACTAGACCTCACCATTCATCACTCCACACACTTAGAAACAATTTTCATGAACTCAAAAATAGATTGCATTTATTATTCAAATTCAAAGTTAAAAAAATAAACTAGTGGGGTTTCACCATATATGGAGTGGAATTATTATATAAGAGCCAAAATGGCTATTACTTATATAATTTGAGAGAGGAGAGAGAAGAATGAAGTCCAAGAGTCACAAAAATAATTTTCAAACTAAGAAGAGTTATGTATATAGGATAAAGTAATACGGAGTAGACCATGTAAGGTCTACTTGGAGAAATTTCCATCAAATCATGAAACTCCTTTAGATCTGGTGTGGGACTTTTCAATTACTTACTTAGAAGTTGCCTTCATCATTTGACCTTCCATGAGCACTGCACAGTCGACTATAGACAAATGAGATAATTACACTATGAGGGAGGTGTTACAAACATGATCCAACATGCATTTTATGTGTCCATAATCATCAATATTCTTTTAGCTAAGTATTCTCACTGATTGTAGTCATAATCACCCTTCTTTCACTCACCCTTCACACTTGGCACCAAAGAGGTCTTTAATTTCTCAAACCAATCCATACAATGGGTGATGTGACACTATTAAAGAGTTTTCATTCCCTTAAATTCATTATGAAGACATTAAAATTACTCCTAATTGGAATTTTCATCTTCTCACTTGGTGATCACTCTTTATTCACTATGTCAGTTTGGACTGGTTGAGATGAAGGTGTTAGCAAAGGCAATTGTAAACTCTCCTAAAGAAAGAAATGTATATTAAGATTAGGTTAGGTCTAAATCTCTCTCCCAAAATGATACTCACTATCTAAAACCTTATTGTACCTACACATAAAAATATCAAGAAAACTATTTTTACACCCTATCTGTATAAGTAGGGTATAAGATAAATTGATGGGAAGGAGCCTTGGGGAGTCCTCTATAAGTTATGATCACTTTATTTCTCAAAATATCCCATTTAGATTCATCTCATTCTTCATCTTTCTAATTTGGTCCTCACCAAGGGTTTTAAAGGGTTTCAAGATGTTTTGCCTCTTAAATATTGTTCATACAATCATGAAATTTAATCTTCTAACAAATTCTAATAGAAACTTATTTTTGACCCTCTCTAACATACCCTAGATCCTTGAGTCCCCATGCTAAGCCTCTGTATAGGTGTGAGCTATGAAAGTTAGCCTCTTGAACTCTCTTTCACATTATGTATACCCTATCATGCTCTTGATCTAAGAAAATGGATTCTTTGTGGTCTTTTTTGAAAATTAAAGGTTATCAAATACCTTATAAATCCCCATATAGGTTTTCCAATGCATTATAATTTCTATATAGTGTTAGAAATGATACTAGACCCCCTTTAGGGCTTTAGGCCTAGTAGGGTTGACTACACATATATAGATTTAGATCACCATACCTGAATTATATCACCTAAGGGTTATTTTCCATCTTGTTATATTTTTAACTCTTCTCCCTATAACCTTATAAAAGGTTTCTACAATATATAAATCATCTTATCTGCATTTGCTTGTTAAACCTATAGGGTTTAGCTCTTTGGGAGTGCCCTCTATCTAAGATAGAATAGAGGGAATCTACCCTATTACTTTAGTAAAAATAAAGGTCTGATAAGTTTTAGTAAGTGATGGGGACATTTTTTACTTAATTTCATGTTTGGATCATATCAATATCACCCCCAAACCTCACAAGACCCAAGACAGACTTCTATACACTTACTGATTATGTAGTGTTTTGCATACTAACTATAGTAATTCTTGAGAAACCTTCCATGCCATGTTTACATATGATGAGAGTATTATGAAATTAACCTTATAATTTAAAGTCCCTTTCAAACATGTCGACACTCAAATTTATTTTATATCTCTTTAGGATATGGATTTCTCTTGACTAGATAAGGTTGATAGGTTATGACTGTATTCTATGTTACTTGTTCCAAACTAACATACTTGTAGATAAACATTTGCATATTATATCTTGTGTTATTGCTCCATCATTTTATTGAATTTTTCAATACCATGCTATAGTCATTTATATCTGTTCAAACCATGTTTAAGCTATGTCAATATCAAGACCACCATGTTCTAGCTCAATGTCATGCTAAAGTCAATTGTAATTGACCACTTCTAGAGTAACAAAGGTCATGTAGGTGATATACAACCCCTTGAAATTATGATACATAACTTAGAGTTATTTTGTATCCTTTAGAATCACTTCTAACTTTTAAGTGTTTGTATTTTCCTATTTTCACCTCTTATTTCACACTATGATCTTGCAAGTACTTACAGTTAGAATGTAAGTGGGGTTTTTAGGGTAAGGCACATCTATAGGTGGTTGTGTAGGTCAAAAACCTATAATTCAACCTATCTCCAAGTTCCTTGAAAAATTAATGTCTTTATTACCTTCATAGGACCACTTGACATGAATATATGCTTCTTGCATGAATGAGGACTATAAGGTCACTTAGATTTCAAACACTATAGTGAACACTAAAAACCTATAGTGTAAGAATGTATGAATTTGGAGGCTTATTAACATCACTTAATATATTAAAAAATTCACTTCTATTTACAAGGTGTTATCCCTACATAAAGGATACAATATGGATGCATTCAAACTCAACTAGACTCCATGTTACCTCATCATATGGTAGCCTCAAATGTGGCCTAGGATTTATTTTATAACTTTTAAGGAAACTTGTTCCTGAAATTGGTTTCTACATATGCACATAAAATTTAAAGGCTTCATACCAATCTATTGCTTCACCATGAATTTTATGATATATATATCCTCTCAATCTTTTTTAAGGATCAAAACATGTTCAAACTCCCTATGCAACATCTTCAAGCCTATGTGGGAGCCATCTGTAGGTGTGTACATAGTTACAGATAAGGGAAATGAAGATGAGATAGTAAATATGAATGGTTTATTTGCCTAAAATTAGTTATAAACCTTATCATATTCTTCAAATGGATCTTTATAACCTTTTAAAGAGCGAAAACTAGTCCAAATGCTTCATTCAACATGCTCAGCCTCATGTATGTCACTTGTAGGTGTCTATTAAACTGTAAGACTATGTATGTAGTATAAATTATTTATTACAATCCATAATATTCCATTTGAATGGTTTGGTTTTATTTTTCATATTCCAAGAATGTGCCCAACCTCTTGATAAACAGAATTACACCTCCATGAACACTCTCAGGACCTCATACACCATGACTATATATGGAAACTTGTAAGAAGTTAGCTGTGAAAAACATGACTACAACTTCAAATATGTTAGATTGTTAGAATAAGCCTATAAGTAATGAGGTGATTTTCATGACATGAGATACATGAAACAAAACCTATAATTCTCATATGAAACCACCAAAAGGATAAGAAACTCTGTAATTGGTGTAACATGCCTACAACTAGAAGTGGTGATCTCAGCCTAAAACTTGATATGTTTGAGCACATAAAATCATATCCAAACATGGAAAAAAAATGGAAACCATGAAATATGGATGCCCACATTTTATATAATAAATTTCACCAACTAGATAGTATGGACAAGCTCATACAAGAAGAAAACCTATAGGGTGTGGGAATTAGCAAGCAAAATGAGATAGTTAACTTATTAAGAATGGTTATTAAATTATAGAAAACCATTATTATAAATTGTACCATGAATTTTAACTAGAATAAGTTTACTAACACCACACAATATCATTTGACCTAAAACCTCTTCTACTAGTCATACCATTAGAAGACATGTTGCCCAATTTTGCATGTCTATTGGAGTGATGAAGAAAAAAATGTTTTTCATCCATTTTTAATGATTAAAAACTATATAAATCATGTAAATTAATTCAATTAATTTTATTATCCATTATATAATCTTTCCCACATGCCACACTCTTTTATAGGCCATACAACTACCAAAACCTCCTCTTTTTCACTTATTTTCTTGATTTCAGTTAAGAACCTAAAAGTTTCATATATAAAATTAAATTAATAATTAATATGATATTTTTGACATTTTAATAGTGTTTATAACACTTTTATATCAATTAAAACTAAACCACCTTCATAAATGGCCCAAATATGACCTTTAAGTGACATAGAATGACTTAGGACTAGATTTAACTATGACCAAGGCTAATAACACATTAAATGACATCAAATTGACCATTAAACACAATATAACATGATAATAGACCCTTATATCAATTTTTTTGACTTGTGCTCAAAATAGTCAACAATAACTTTTTCAAATTGATATATTTCACAACTCTCCTTCACTTTTTTTAAGGTTAGTGAAAATATTCTAAATATTAACCTATAAAATCACATCAAGGCATTCACTTTAACACACCTAGAAATTTTATTGAAATTACTACACAATAAGAAAAAAATGATTATCTGTTCTAATTTTAACTCTATTTTATTCTTATAATTATAGTATGAGTTTGAATATCTTTTATTTTAGGTCAAGGGCATCCATTCTCAAGCATTTCAATAAATATTCTAAATAAATTCATATATTCACACAATCATAGGTCACACAATCACCTTAGGAGGTATAACCACATTGACTTGAGGCCCATTTAGACTATGTAGGCAACACTTAAATACATAATGTTTTATGAGGGTAGCTTATCTATTCCCTTAGCCCTATTCCCTAATTTTTGCATTTGATCTATTTTTTATTTTTATTTTAGGAATAAGGGTTTGTATTTTATAGATCTTCTGAGTGGTACATCAACACATAGAATTAAGCATTCAACCCTTATGGATAGATGTAGGTGATCATATTGAGAAATTAGGTGCATAGTCAACCAAGATGTGGCCATAGTTAATAGACAAGCCCACAGTGTAACCCCATCCTTCTAGTGTAGCCTTGTCCCTACATTATTTGTAATTCTATTTTTATATGTGACATATTTCACAAGTATAAATAGTCAATTTCAAGTCATAGTTAGCTGGCATAATCAACATTAATTGTTTTTATAGATATTTGCATATTTGTAGGCCTATTTACTATTTTTAGCTAATTGCAAATTCTATAACACTTGAATCATATTATATTTTACTATTAGATATATATATTCTAGGATTTAATTTTGAATATTATAATTCTATTCATTTTCAAAATAAACTAAAAATTCTGGTGAACCCAATATTTTTAGAACATTATTTGTTGTTTACTTGATTTTTATCTTAATATTTCATTATATTCATGTAAGTTCCTGACACTAAAAAAAATACCTTGAATTTTGGATATAAATCTAAAACATAATTATTCAACTTCTTCCATCTTGGATTTAATTTGACACTGAATACATTTATCTTGTTACCTTAGATAAAAGCTACCATATAAGCTTTTTCTTGACCTCAAGTTGAAATTTATTGTTAACTATACAAAAAATCTATCGATTTTATTTTTCTATTTATTTTCCATTATTTTTACTTGTTTTAAAAATTATGTTCTAGTAGTTTTAAAACTATTTAATGACTATGTTAAATGGCTATGTGGTGTTCTATTGATAAACATCATGGTGTGATGGGTTTACCCCAACACTCATATAAATTATATATCATTAAACATAGACTTTAGTTTCCACATATTTCATCTCATAGCACTATGATCCATTATTTATACCACATGAATCCTATTTTATCAATTGTATTTATGGTGAACATGAGAGGAGTGTATCATCCAATAAATTTACTCTCACCATACCCTTGAAAATGGGTTTATTAGGATACATGAATGGTTTTGGTTATGTATTTAATTCACTAAATGATTGAGTCAACACTAATATAAAAACAAGCAAGTATATTTGAGATCCCACAAGCATTTAAACCCTTTCCTCTATCACCATTATACATTTATTTATTCTCATCTTATATTCATATTCATTAACATTACTTGATTCATATTGTATTGTATTCATAATTTGATTAATGAATGCATCTTTATTTCATATGTTTCATAGGGTTACGAAATTCATTATTACAACTTGTATTCTCTTTCAACATGTTATTCATTGTGTCAAAGCATGGATAAAAAATAAATAAAATCAATAGATTAAAGTATAATATATATCATCAAGAACTTTTAAATTCTTATTATTACACTATTACATCCTCTAATAATTCTCCTAAAATATCACCATCATTACAATATTTTTTTGTCAAAATCAATATTACTTGGGGAAAATAATATCTTGATTTTTCACTCAATATTGGAAAATGAGATCTTAGGGACATAGAAGATTCTACCTCTTGTGGACAAAGTTAAGTAATGTCATATTATAAAATCTTATCTACCCTTAATATACATTATTTCAATATCCAATATGGGTTACTTCTTATCAACATCAAACACTAAAAATCATGTGACCAACCTTTTTCTCCTTATCCTCCCCACCCTCAACCTATTTCTATTACCCAATATTTTTTATTCTTAATATAAGGTTCATATTATATCCCCATATCTATGTTATTAAAACTATAATATGGTGGCCATGTATACCTCCCCAACCCAATCATATTACTCACAATTTCCCTCCTCCTTCAAGGTAAATTTCTCAACCTAGGGGGTATGATCACATTGACCAATTTTTTAATAGTCTAGCTAAAAAATTTATTATAGAGCTATTGAGGAAATAATTATCTTAAAATGATATATTATATTCCATGTTTTGCGATATTATTCTTCCTATGGATACATAGCCACCTTTATTTTCTTCTATCATGAACACATTCAAGGATATTGTTAATATTTTTACTTTTGATAAATAAGATGTACCTTCTAAGCATATCATTTGAAAACATTTTTCATTGTTCATTAAAATTAAAATTCATGGAAATTCAATCAAGTGTGTATTAATTGATAATGGTTCTAGGATAAATATTTATAGCTATGAGTTCATAATAAAATCTATTTTAAATAAGGATAGTCTTCACAAACCAAAGAAACCTATACCTAGTTTTGATAGCACTCCAGACCAAATATTGGGAATTATAACATTATATTTATAACTCTACCTATAAATTATACCTATTATTTTTTTAATTCATGCCTAATTAGCTACAATATTATATCCTCTGTGGTTGGCCTTGGATTCATGCAATGAAGGCAATACCTTATACATTCATAGGTGAATTAAATATTTACATATTATACATGAGTATATAATTTCAAGTGATGATTCACCTTTTCACTATTGAAAGGTGACTCAATCACAAATTTATAAGGTCTTCATTATATGATTTGAACAACTAATTCTAATAGCATAAATGTTTACTTATGAATTAGGTGAATCAATAAATGTAAATGATACCTCACACAATGCTCAAATTCCTAAGCAAATAGAGGATCCTATCAAGTAAGCTATGCCAAAATTGAAAGTCCTTAAGCTAATAGAGGATCCTATCAAAGAAGCAAGCATAAAAGTGTAAAATCCTAAGAAAACATAGGAACCTATCAAAATATAGATGGAATAAGTACCAATTTCCATAGTTACAATAAAGCCCATCAAGAACTACCATTAATGGTCAATTCATAAAAATATTTTAGAATTTAATATTGATATAATATTGATGATTAGGATACACAAGAACTTACAAATAACCAGTTGTGTAAGCTAAATCTGAATTCTATTAATGAATACATGAATGTTTAGCTCATTTTTTATTTACATCTATTAGTGTGGTTTAGTATAAATATATCTATGAAATAAAAAAATAAATATAAATAACCCCTTTCAAATTAATGGGATATCCAAAATACTTCAAATAACTTCAATACAATATCACAATTAGCTAACCCCAACATAATGATCATATTTCCCAAGTAAAAACTACCAAAAATCAATTACATACTCACGTAAAGTAACATGTAGTAGAAAACCCACCAAATAAAGACCAAATCTTATTCAAATTATTATTTCTCAATAAAATAATTTAAAATCAAGAGTCAACATCTAAGATTACTCCCAAAAATATTGTTATAAAAGAGGCAACAAAGTAACATTATTCTTATTTGTACCCTCTCATTATTAAACCACTCAAGGATCATAAATAGTGCACTAGTCTTTTAGTTACTATCTTACAAGAATGCAATATATTCCACCTATATTTTCTTAGATATCTTGATTATGATAGACAAAATCATAATAAATCAAATAATTGCATCAGGTTTATCATGTTGTTAATCACTCTTTGTCCTAAATCATGTTAATCATTATTTCACATTGATCTTAATTTAGAGAATTACAATAAAATTTGTGGATATCATGGAAAAAATAAATGGGGGATACACTCAATACGAATTATTATTATCTAACATTTCAACAAGATATTTTAATGCTCATAATTTCAAAAGATAACATAATCTAAGAACACACAAAAAGGCATACTCCAACAAATAACTCTAATATAGTTATGATTAATATGTAGTATAAGGGATCAGATTGCTCTACATAATGTCATAATATTAAAATTATAATTATATCACAAAATTAAATATATGGATACACCATTTATGTGGGAACCCCATTGGAAATTTCCTCTAATCAAGAAATGGGTTAGTTATTGGCATATTCTCTTTATACGTAACCTATTTAAGTTTACTTCATTGTTAATTATTCTACCCAAATTTTAGGAATTATTCTATGCCTTGGATTTATTTTGGTCACTTTTCCTCTTGATTTGTCACACCAATTTGAACAATCCAAAGTAATTATCTTATAAACACTATCAATGATCAATCTTGCTCACTATAGCATACTTACCATACTATGGCTTTCATTGTATTAGCATGGCCACATATTAACTCTTACACATTGAGGAACATGTACATTCTTGTATATTTTAATCATTTTAGCTAAATTTTTATGATTCATTTACATGTACATTGGGGGCACATGGTTTGCCTCCTTTCTTATCATATAGTTGTCTTGTACCTTATTGCATATTATTCAAATTCTTCCCCTTTTCATTATTTTTAAATCTTGATTATTATCACTTTTATATTTAATTCCAATAATTCAAAAATAAAAATAAATTAAAATATGGAAAAAATTAATAAAAATCAAATATGGCAAAAAATTAAAAAAAAACCAAAAATTAAAATATTTTCAAAAAATCAAAATTAGAACCTAAGAATTATTTTCAATTATTACTAGCTTACTTATTTGCATATTCTATTTATTATATATTTCATTTTTCAAATACACATTTATTTTAATGATATATTTGAGTGGGATAAAGAATATAATTTTAAATGCTTTCAGTGTTAGGCTTCACTTATTACCCAACAACCATGCTAATTTACAGGAATCTCTTCATTTTCTATGAGAAATTCAATAGGTTTTATTTATCCAAAACCTTTATACCATGTTAAGTTACATATAATACAATTTTTTTGTTACTCACATATACTATACATGTGTTACATGAAAATGTTGGTTTTTCATAGTGATATAGATCCACATGGTTGATGTAGACTAGTTAAATTTGGTATATGCTTCTTTACATGATAAAATTAAATATTTTTTGTATTGTGCATGGCCTTTGGCCTTTTATTTTAAAATTAGTCCTTTTATGTCACTATTATACCATTTTTTTGTGTCCCTTGGCCTTTTGTATTTATGCGACATTCACATGTCCCTTGTATGTAGCCTTTGGGACTTATATATGACATTATATGTAGATTATGTGACATTTGATGGAATTTATTGAATATTACTATGATAATGTGATTCATATCATTCATTAATCCTACTCTATATTCTTAATTTGGTACCATGATACATATCATGTACATGATGCTTACGTACTTCATATACATATCTAACACATAAATTCAATGTTATATTCAAATAATAGTATGAAATGCATTCTAAATATGAAGTGATACTAAATTATTACATCTTTAACATACTATATAAATATTATTTTTATCTAAGTGACTTGTAAGTTATGTCTTTCATATCAAAAGGGGGGAATTATAATGGGTTTATTTTGAGAAATCAAGCCTCTTGAGTAAATTTCAAATTTATGACACTATAGAGTTTCAAAAATTATAATATGATTCATATTTTTTAGATCATGGGGGTATGTGACATTAATTTACACTCATTCATAGAGTTACAAATTTGAATAATAGTTAAAGGTTTCAATAGTTATAAAATTCAAATGGAATCCACTGTCAATTCAGTATAGTATAGGTGGCATGATACTCATTTATGTTCAATTTACTATATTTCTAATTTCTTGAGTTAAAAAGTTTCAATGTTTCAAATTTTATCAAAGTTACATAGTTTCAAATAAAATATATATCTATCTAAATTGGTTTGATTCATATTCATGTTGTAAGTGGGCCAAATTAGATTATAGTGACACTCAATGTCTATGGTTTCACTTTTTTATGTATTGTGCCACATTTGGTGGTTTTACTCCTTAAATTACTCTATGGAGTACTCTACATAGTAAAATGAGAGTTGGATCATATAATATTTCCATCTAAATATCATAGAAATCTTTTCAAAATGAGAATTGATCACTCTCAATTTACCATAGGTTTAAAATTTATCTAAATGCCTTGATAAGAGTTAAGAAATTATCTAAATTAAAGTTATATGTGAATAAGTTTATGTATACGGATACTTAATCATATGGAATGATTATTCTAGTTATTATTTTAAACCAAGAATATCTGAATTCTAAAATTTTGAAATGTTTCTCCCAAAAGTCATTAATTATTAAGGTCAACATATCCCTATTTTTGAAAAATGAGGACCCTTATTCAATTTTGCAAATTGTACTATAAATTAGGCATTCAACTTGATCATAGTGCATTATTGAACACCATTTTTTTATTTATCTTTAATTGTCATATTATCTCATAATATTTATTTGATTTTATTTGATGTTTCAAACATTTGGCTCATATGTTTCTATCTTGCATGATCCATGGATCTCTAGTAGAATGAATAAGTGTTCATGGGTTTAAGCTTGAATGTTAATTTGATCCTTAGTCAGTTAATTAATATGGTCACATTCAAAAAATTATGTTAACCTTTTGTCCTAATTGATTAATTAAATCTAAGTTTAAACAATGTTTAAAAATTTAGTCTAAATTACTTTAGCCTAAGTTTTTATTAAAATAGATTCATATTTTCTATGGGTCATTTTATTACATTTTAGTCTTAGCTTAATTTTAACCTAAGTATTAATAAATTTTATTATTTCATTAAAACATTGGTCTAAAATTACCCTAAGTCTTTATATATCCTAAACACTTAATTGTTGATTTTATTTGTTCATAGTTATGAATTGAACATGAGACTGACAAGTGTTGAAATATCAGATGATCAAATCAAAGATCAATGATATGAAAATGATCTCCTAAGTAAAGGAGTCAAAGTTCCTAGAATAAATATTGATGTTACATGTTCCTACATACAAATCTTGATCAAAAATCCACATTGAAGTCTAGGGTCAAAAATTCAAGATCGAGGATCAATGGAGCTTGTTCAATCATTCAATTGGAGATTTAATGATGAGAACAAATTTCAAATGTCAAAGGATCCTAAGATTGAATGCAATGGTGAAAATTTTCATACACATAGTGAATTAGATGTATATCAATGTTCCACATTAAATTGAATGCATAAATAGAATATCAATGGTCTAAGTTTCATCATACACTTAGTAAATCAATGACACACATTCAATCATGTATATCAAAGATCGATTGTGCATGTTTAATCCTATAGATAAGGATGGATGGTGAAAAATAAGTTAAGGATTCAAAGAAACTAGATTAAATATGATGTTTCCATTATGGTACAAAAGCATTCACTAGATTGTGACTATCAGTAGGGTAAAAGATTGAATGGGGAGCTACCAAGTGGCATGATCTCAAAAGCCCAAATCATAGTTCAATGCCATAGTGAAAGTTAAGACCAATAGACTCCTGAGGAGATCTATGGATTGAATTTAATCAAATATCCATGAGGCATGATATTATGACATGTGTCCAAGGTGATAATGATCACATTTTAAAATTAAATAAGCAATGTGACATAGGGATGCCACATAATCATAAAAGTCATATCGAAAGATGTTGTGGACCCAAGTATGTGAAGGTATAAATACAAGATCCAAATTCAATTCTAGTCACTTATTTAAAACTTGATTACCAACATTAAATCTTTATTTAAACCTATAAAAAGTGTTAGAATGTACTAAAAGCCCTAAATTATTCCCACATTCACTAATTTGAGCTAGAATATAGAATTTGGTGATCAAAATTATTCAATGAGTTCAACTAGATAGCCACAAGATTTGAACTATTATTATCAAGCACATGATTTAATCAAGATCATAGCAATGGAAACATACAGAGCTAATTCAAAGAAAGTAGTTCAATTATACTTATCATCAGATGCAAAAGGCCAAATTTTTAATGATACAGAGTTCATAGCTTCCTCATTAAACACTAGAGATAATAATTATTTGATTTTATTATGGATAATTGAAAACCAAGATATTTTGACCAAAGAAGAAGAGAATTTACTTCTAGTGAAGAGACTTTATGATGACATAGTGGCAATTTGGATGACTAGACTCCATTATGCTGCTACTAAATTTGAGGTACTACACTATATCGATGTCCTGAGTCCTATTTTAAAAGATACTAAAATTGATAAGGGTATGTTGATTCATGAACCTAGTCTAAGTAAAATTTCATAAATATCTCCTATTTCTTTTGATTCTTACTATAAATTGCCTAGGCCCTATTTAGACCTTGTTTCCATTAATATAAGGGACTAGAAACATGCCATGATGGATATGTTATAAAAATGGTTAGAAGTTGGTAATAAGTTCATTGTTGATCCTACAAATAAAATCCTTATGAGCTTATTTAGACCTAGGGTTAGAATGGTCATGACCATGTTCAATAATCTATATGTATTTATACATAAAACACATGTTGAACCAATATGGATGCATTGTGTATATCTCATCATTGAGGAAATGGTAGTCCCTCCTTTAGGTTAAATTATTAGAATTTTCTGGAGTAGACAAATATATGGGATTAAGACAAAGAAGAGAAATCTATTCTGCATGATGTCATATCTAATATATTCCATATGTGCCACCACCAAAATCCCTAACCAAAGAGAATGGTATCCTAATGGTACCCAAATTGTGTCTTAGTACTACTCCAAATTACACATTTACAAATATATAAACCATATACAATTCATTTGTGATTGTGTATATCCTACATTAATCCAAGCCATTTATGGTATCCCCATGATGAGAATAAGTCATATAATCAATAAATACATTGAGACAATGGGAGACATATGGTTATATCATGATTGCATATTTATAAGAATTGAAGGAAACCAAACTACCCCTCTCAAACTACTAGTACATGTACTTGATAATTTGGTAGAATAAGAAATTTCATATCATCTCTTTAATTTCATAGTTGGAATTTTCAAGACTAAAAGAAAGGGACTTCTACATAGTTTTCACATGAGAAATGGTAAAATTAATTTCAAGCAATTGGACCACATTAAAGTTGATTCAAAACATAGGCTTTCTTTCAACCTATATATACATGATCTTAGACATTGGGATCCTTATGGTAGGGTGAAGGAACATTTGAGGAGTAAAGGTATCTTGGTTGTGCCTTATGAGCATGAGCCTAGTGCATTTGAATTTATATAAACCAAGGAAACCACCTACTATGAGGTCACTAGAAGGTTGAAATACCATGATATAAACCTTGAATCTAGATTTCAAAGAGACCAAAATATGGAAGATAGATGGGAGTTAGGTCCAAGTTAATATCATGTAGTGTATGTTAGTTGTTCTAATATTCCACTAGTAAATCTACCATTAGAACATAGGATTGAAGAGAAGAGACAAAGGGAATTTACTCATGAATCCTATAGAATAGCATAGAAATATTTACCTCAAGAGGAGGTTCACTTGATAAATTTGGATCCCCATGAATCTGTTGAAGATGAACTCATAAATATCTCCATGACATATGAATTATATTTAGATATAGAGGAAGAGAAGAGTGAGGAATCCAAATAGGATAAAGGTAAATAAAATTATTTGGATCTATTGATTGTTTATCCTCCTAAAAGGAAAGTTAAGACTACAATTATCTCAAAATCTAAGAAACCCAAAGTGGCTATCACTCCTCCTTTGAAAAATATCAATATCTTTGGTGAAGATAATCCAATATATGGACCATCTATACTTGAACAGTTTATTTATGAACCAAGGTTAGAAATTATTCATATTACTTATCATAAATGGGCCATAAGAAAGACTAAACACATTATTATACAATAATAAATTAAGCCTTGGATCATTACATTATAAGCTGAATAAACAAGGAGATTGACTAATCCAATTCAATCAGATGACATAAAATAAAAGGTATCAATAAAAAAATGGGCTAGTTTTCAGTTGGGGTCAGATATGATCCAATTTATGTAGGCCTACAAAGGTTCATTGAGATAGATATCATAGAAGGAGGCTAGGAGATTATACATCAAAAGGTGGAGCCTTTGGTTCATATAACCTAAAAGAAAGGGTAGGGATTATGGGAGGATCCCATATTTGAATAAGATGTCCTAGATATATCTCAACCTCAATAAGAGAGGTTAAAATATACCATCAAAGAACTAAAACAAGAGAATAAAAATATGGAAGACCAATCCATTCTATCAATCCCAATGGATATTATCAATATTTTTGAAGTAACCATGTATGATACATTTAGTTATTTGAAGACAATAAGGTCTAAGTTGGACATGGTGAATAAGAAAAATTCTATGGATATAAACCAAGTAAATAAATTGTAATATTTAGATAAGAAAATAAATACATTGGTGAAGATGCTAATGGAAGGCTAGATTCTCGAGATTAAAATAGTCAGCCTATCACATTTGGATATAACTATGATAATTTTGATGGAGAAAGTTAGAGACATGAATAAGTGGTCCAAAGACATGGAATTAATTTAAAATGTATTTAAATAGATAGAGGGAATAATGGTACAAATAATAGGGAGATTGATCAAGGATCCAACCATTCCCAATCAAGCAGGTATAATAAGTGATGAAGAGTTCCAACACAAGGCAACACAATTCATCCACGAGGTCAAGAATATAAGCAAGGTCACCATAGGGGTAAATAATAAATGTATCTTGAACTTGATCTTGACATATAATGAAAATGTTAGTCATGTTAAGAGCATCAAATAATCAATGGATAGAATAGATGAAGTCTTCAAATATTTGGTAGAGCAAGAAGAAGAATTGTTCATGGAGTGAATCATCAATTTTAGATTGATTGATGAACAATATGACAAAGCCATTAAGATTTTAGCACAAAGGCAAAATTTTAAAACCATAGGGGCATCTCAAAGTAAATTAAGTTGACTTAGGATATTTTTTGTATAAAAATAATGTAAATCATTAAAAAATAATAATCTATTTTATAAAAGCATGTGCAATTTGTAATGCATATGACTTATAGGTTAGTTGCATTTGAAAAGTGTTATTAGTTATATAATATTTATAAAAGGATATATATCCTCAACACTTGTCTAATTCTTATTTAATAATGACTAACCAACATACCACATAGGTCACTATAAAAGGAGGTATTATCATTATAAAAGGGGAGGAAGCTTTTAGAGCAAAACTTTTGTGTAAATCTTGGAGTAAGTAATGCAAGCAAGATAATTCTAAAAAAATTGTCTCATTTTTTTTTTTTTTTTTTATTACCATGACTACTTCCTCAATTTTTTGGTTTGATCTTTATATTTTAATTACTTTTAATAATTCTAGATGTGCATGTGTTAATATATATTTGTTAGTTTGAGCTTATGCTAGGTTGAATGAAAATTTTTAGATTCATTTCCATTTCATTGCTCTTATTTAAGATTTGATAATGCAATTTTCTTGGTTGAGTAAATATTTAAAGTGAATTTGATTTCTAATTTGCATGTTTCAAATATCCTTAGACATTTCCTTGGTATATGATAGGATCTATACTTTTGGTAATTTCAAGACATATACTAGCTTGAATTTCATGTCTTTGATAAAATTTAAGCTTTATCATGATGTCTACAGTTATAATAGAAACATCCTTCTTTACTTCCCTACCCTAACTATTTTCTCATTTTTTTATCAAATCACTATAGCTTAACTTTTCATCATAAAGATTAATGATAGATTAGGGTTTAGAATTTAGGCCTTGATCATTATTAATTAGAGTTAATTTAATTTTCATTTTTCATAAAAGGCTTCAATACCATGGCTGCTCCTAATAGTCATTTACATATTCAATTTATGAAATAGTAAAATAGCTTGGTTGTTACTCAAATATAGATCACAAGAATATCACAACCAACAACTCATGAAAAATATTCTTTGAATCTTGAAATGAGAAGTGTTTTGAACACTATGACAACCTGTGATACATTTACATGCATCAACAAGCCATTTTATTGGTGTTATAAGGAGGGATAAGCTTAAGATTTGTGAATTTGAAGTATCTTTAGCTAATTTTAGTGAATTTTGTTCAAGGATCAATTTATCCTTTCTGTATTTGTGTTTTTGTTATCCTATATTTGTAAAGAACACTGATATTCATGGTTTTAGACTAGTCTTTATTCTTATTTAGCTAAAGATAGTTATTATTTGAATATTTAGGTGAAATTTTTGCAAAAGTTACTTAATATTTGTGAATCTAACATGTTTGAGGTTAGTAATAGTAATTTTGTGTAAGGATCACTCATATTCACAATTTTGGATGTATATTTAAACTAATACAGTTAAATATAGTCATTCTTTGAAAGATTTGTATGAATTTGTGCAATGTTTGATTTTGAAATTGTATTTTCAAAGTTTAAAATAAAGGTCATTTGTCTTTGCAAAGATAAAGTTTATACATTGTATTTTTAATAGGAATTGGATTTTAAAATCTATAAATACCATAAATAAGAACTAAGTCAAGGTTTGAGACAAGGCTAACTCTTCTTTCCTTGGAATTTCATAGGAAAACAAAAGCAAATAAAGATAAGCATAATATTTCTAAATCTCAACCCAATTCATGGATTTATGTTGTTGTATTCAATCCTTATCAAGGTATGGCTTAGTTAGATGGATCTTATATAAATGTGCCTAGTTAGATACATGACTTACCAATAAATTTTGAGAAATATTTACCTTCATTTAATCCTATAGGTGTTATTACTACTAGAGAATATATCAAGTCTTTTAAAGATGCCTTAAGATTGTTGAATGTTATTCATGAAGATGTTTCTTGTAGATTGTTTCCTTTTACCTTTAGAGATGTATCATATGATTAGTTTCTTAATATTCTTAAAAATTTTATCATCAAATGGAATTACTTCATTGATTAATTTGGAAAGGTCATTATTCCATGTGTTCTATATTAATAAATTCACTACGGTAAAGAGAGATTCAAATGAAACCATTAGAGTTTTCAATGTTAGATTCTAAAATATGTTAAGTATAAATATATCTCCCTATATGTATAATGAATCTTTAGCTTTGTAAGTTTATAAGGATGCTTTAGATGTAATGAATTCTATATTTCTAAAAATATATGTTGAAGTCATAAATACATTAGCCTTAGCCTATGTTGAAGCTGTGAAAATTACTGATCAAACTAAAACCCAAGTTAGATTATCATATGTTATTCCTAATATCAATCCTAATTTACCTATGTTTAATATCACCAAAAATGTTAATAATAACATGCCTATTGTGAATCAAACTCTAGTTTTAAACTAGTTGCCCTTGTTTCATGCTCATCTTAGTCAGAATCTAAGATTTGTAAATAACTCTAAAAGTGGATCCCATCCATAATATCAATGAGTTATGGTAGTAATAGATAGTAGTAGTAATTAATCCCATAATTTAGAGGCACCTATGAATGAAAATAACTCCATATTGAAAATGGTTCAAAAATTGAGCACTGATTTTCTTCAATTACAAAAATAGGTAGGTAACACTAGGGAAAGTTCCAATAAAGACTATTATTTTAAGAAAATTAAAAGACCTAAAAATAGGTTTCATAATAACAATAATAAAAATAATAATGAGTCATTTGATACTAATAATATACATGAATTAAAAAAAATTGATGTAGCTTTAACTAATTATTGTAGGGTTCACAACACTATAAAACATGGTGACTTATACTGTGTAAAATTTTGTAATTCTTTTGGAGTGTTTCAAGATGAATTGGATACATTTGAAGTTATGCCTAAAAAATATAATTTTTTAGGTACATTTGTCTCTTTAGAGGCATCTAAATATTTTGAAATAAATCTTATGGTAGAAACCTTTGAATTTTCATTTCAAGATGAAAATGAACCTGAAGATACTCTAGAGGATATTCATGTTTTTTAATAGTACCTGAAGAAGACTTATCCATTGAGGAATAGAGAAAAAATGCAACCAATCACATGTTTTAATCCACCAATCAACTTTGATACTCATCCTAATCCAAAAGTAGATAACAATCCAAAACCTCCAAAGGGAAGTAACACTAAAAATAATGTTGATTCATCTAGTTCTTATACTAGGAGTGGGTAAAACATAGTAAAGGATATAAAGAAAATTAAATCTAATATCACATTACATAAATTGACTCAAATAATTGAATAGAGAAACTTTTTTTATAGAATATTTAACTAAAAAACCTAGTAAATCATAAAAACCTACAAATGCAAATGTAGTAATGTATAAGAATAAAATAGAGGTTCCACCCTTTTTACTAAAAAATAGAGTTTTTGGTAAGAACATGCATAACTATTTTTTAGATTCAAGTGCCTATACAAATATAATGACAAAATGTATTTATGAAAATATTGGTTTAACTCCTATTAAGCTTAATAGAGTAGTGACTTAGATAAATCTAGAGTTAAAGTGAATGGTGAATTGTTAAATGTGCATATGTAGCTTTCTTAAGGACCAAGAGTACAAAAATTCATTGATATTCAAGTGGTGGAAATTTTAGATTCTTATGGGATATTTCTTAATGAATATTGGATGAAATCTTTGAATGGATACATGTCAACTAATTTCTCTTATATGTACCTACCATGGAGGGGACTTCTTAATCAAATTTAGATGTAAAAATAACCAAAGATGAAGCACGTGATCATTGAATATAATGCAGCTAATGAAAGTGTTAATTTGGTTAATTCTAATTTAGGGTTTTACACTCTTGATACTTCTCAGGTATGTAATTCTAAAGACTCTCATATTATGCCTGGACTTTGGAAATTATATGTTGATGGTGGTAGATGCAAATATGGATCTAGAGTAGGAATAGTTTTAATCAATCTCATTAGGAAAGAATATATTATTTCTTAAATAATTTAGTTTCCTTGCACCAATAATTTGGTGAAATATGAAGTATTAATTTTAGGATTAAAATGTGTTATCAAACATAAGTTTAAAGTACTATGAATATATGGTGATTTTGAACTTGTAGTCAATTAGGTCAAAAGTAAGTACCATGCAAATTATTTTATCTGAATATGTATAGATTTAGAGTACGGGACTTGATTAAGTATTTTGATTCTTTCAATATTATTTAATCCTTAGAGAAGGAAACTAGTTTGATGATGAACTAGCTTCAGCTATAGCTAACCTAATGCCAAATCAAGATTCCCAAAGACTTAATATCTAACTAATCCCATGTCCCTCTATACTTGATAATGTTAATCATCTGTAAGTGTTTAGTGATGACCAAAAAATAATTAAATTCATGAAAAAATTAGGAGTGTTTTAGTCTCATATTATGAACTCTCTTATGATGATGGAATTGATGATAAAATAGTAAAATTGAATGATAACAAGATTCCCAAAGGTATGATTACCTTGAAAAGACTATTTGACAAAGATAAGCTAGCTAAAACTACTAAAGTTCCCAAAGTAAATGGGAAAAAATTATAATGTAGTTGACATAAAAACTCAAAGTCAACCTCAGCTAGTAAACCTTGGTACAACATGCACAAATGAAGAGTCTAGAAAGGCTAGAGACTTACTGACCAAGTACAAAGATTTTATTACATGGTCTTACGAAGACTTGAAGATATTTGATGCTCGAGTTATCACCCATACCATTACCTTGAAAGAAGCCTATAAACCCTTTAGGTAGAAGCAAAGACAAACTAATCCTATTTTGGAACCATTGATATATAGAGAGGCCAATAAATTATTAGATACAAAAATAGTATTTCCAATTAGATATTCTACCTGGGTAGATAATTTATTACTAGTCAGAAAGAAAAATAGAGAGATTAGATTATGCATAGATTTTAGGAACTAAAACAAGTATTTTGCTAAGGATAATTATCCTTTTCCATATTTTGACTAAATAATTTAAATTATTAGTTGTTTTTCCATGATGTCTTTCCTAGATGGTTTTATAGTTTATAATTAGGTACTTGTTAACAAAGAAGATAGAATGAAGACTACATTCACAAAAAAATGGGGTAATTTTTCCTACAAGAGGATAATTTTTGGACTCATCAATGTAGGAGCTACCTTTTAGAGAGCTATGTACCATACCTTTCAAGGTCTCATAGGTAAATGTATCATTATATATATGGATGATCTAACTATGTTTTCCAAAAATAAGGAAGATCACTTAATGCATTTAGAATAAGTATTTGAATGTTGCCAAAGGTATGGAATTTACCTTAACCCTAATAATATCATATTTTTTGTAAATGAAGGGAAATTTCTAGGACATGTGATAAACAAAGATGGGATTTCTATAGATCCAGATAGAGTCAATGCAATATCTAAAATAAAACCCCCAAATAGTAGAAATGAGCTAAAGTCTTTATTTGGGAAGATCAATTTTTTAAGAAAATTCATTGATGGTTTTGTATAGATTGTGAAACCACTCAATGACATGATAAAAAAGGATGCAAAGGTTGAATGGAATGAATAAATAAAGAAAGCCTTCAAGGATATCAAGGAAGCAATAGGACAGGCACCTATTTTGATAAGTCTTGATTTAAAAAAATATTTTTATCTTTATTATTTTGATTTTAAACATGGTATAGTAGCTATTTTAACTCAAACATTTGATAAATACGATCATCTAATTTCATTTATGATTACTAACTTAACAAATGTTGAGTTAAATTATTCCCTAATTGATAAACAAGCATTGGCTTTGGTTAAGGCAGTTAAAAAGTTTAGACACTATATTCTTAGGAATAAAGTACATGTTATATTTACAAACCCTACCACCAAACTCATGCTGAGTCAATGTGAGTTAGAAGAAAGAAGAGGTAAGTGGATGTCCATACTCCAAGAATATGATCTTCAAATAAAAACTACTAAATTGGTGAGGTGTTAGGGATTAATTAAAATGATTGTTAACACTAATACTAAATTGAGTATAATGTAGGTTAAACAATAATGTTTTCAACAAATGAATGGTATGATGCAATCATTTATTTATTGATCAATGGTTCTTATCCTATAGGATTGAGAAGAGAACAAAGAAGATCTTTGAGGCTCAAATTATCTCACTTCTTGATCAAAGATGGGATACTTTACAAAAATAATTATGAAGGAATATATTTGATGTGTTTCAAGGGAAGAATTAGCTAAAATATTAAGTACATTTCATGAGAAAATTGGGAGTGAAAATCCCTCTAGGAAAACAATAGCTTGAAAAATCCTAAGGGTTGGATATTATTGGCCAGCTACTTTCAAAGATGCTCACAAGTATGTTAAGGAATTTCATCAATGCCAAATATTTAATACAAAGGAACCTAAATTAGCTATGCCTTTGAGGCTAGTTTTAATTGGCAAAACATTTACTCAATAGGGTTTGG
The DNA here is from genome assembly GCA_037957365.1 of Torreya grandis. Taxonomy (NCBI): domain Eukaryota; kingdom Viridiplantae; phylum Streptophyta; class Pinopsida; order Cupressales; family Taxaceae; genus Torreya; species Torreya grandis. The sequence continues at coordinate 105,488 of JARHVA010005393.1, read as the reverse complement.
ACTTTTTAGGGTTCATAAACCCTAATTATTCAATTGGGCACAAGTATGTTCTTAGTACAATATATTATTGTATAAGATGGATACAGGCAGTAGAAATAAAATAGTGTAGGACTAAAGATGTCATCAAGTTCTTAGAAGAAAACACTTTCACCAGGTTTGAGACACTAGTATCATTGGTATGCAACAATGTATCAACATTTACATATATAGAAATGACTGAGTGGGCCTATGATAATAAGATAGCTCTTAAGTTTTCATCTAATCATTACCCATAGAGTAATGGAGGTTCACAGTCTACAAAAAATAATTTGATGAAAGTTATTAAGAAGTCTACAACTCAAAAACCAAGAACATGCCATAAATTTTTGAAGTATGCTCTATGGGTAGATAAAATGAGAGTAAAAAAATCTCTAAAAGCATCACCATTTCTACTACTATATGGATAAGAACCAATCTTTATAATTAATCTTAAATTTTCAACTTACAATTTTATGCAAGAGTATATGGAATAAGATTAAGAATATGTTAATCCTAGGTTATCTGATATCAATTAAATGGAGGATGTTAGGGAAGAAGCATTTGTTAACTTCATCAGACATCAAACCACACTCAAAAGATGGTTTGAAAAAATTTAAAATATCAAGATGTTTAGATTAGAAGACTTATTTCTCCTATGGGATAAAGTACCTGAGTTAAAAGGGAAACAAGGGAAATTTACTTCTTTATGGATTGGCCCTTACCAAATTGCTGAGACATTGGGAGAAAACACCTTTAAGCTCAAAGAATTGTAGGGAGTAGATTTCCCTTTACCAACCAATGGGAAGTATCTCAAGCATTACTTCTCTGATGTTCCACCTCAAATATTTATGGGGTAATCTTTAAGATTAGTTAGAATTAGTGTTGGTAGGTTTAGATTAGTTTTATTCTTTATCCTTATTTGTGAATAGTGTTTATGAATATTTTTTTCTTGTGTTGTGTTTTCTTCCTTTAATTTATTATCTAGTTTTAAATAAGTATTTTCAAAGACAGTTCTTCCAGCCCCACATCCGTTTAAATGCTAAAAATAATTTCATAAACCAAAAATGAAGATATGACTCTTAAAAATTGGTTGATCATGGATTTTGGAAATTTTGAGATTAATGTTATGATTCTAAGAAATTGATGACTAATAATAGGTAGATTAGATGTTATTTATAAACATTATAGCTATTTTTATCTAAGTTTGATTTCAATAAGAATTACATGTGTTTTAGTAAACATTTGAATGATTAGAACAAAGTCGTATTACCACTTAAAAAACATTATTGCTTGGGATGAAGCCTATAACCAAGGATGATTATCTAAAAATTAAACATTTGAAAAAAATCCCAAACAATTGGTTAATTATAGTTCCCAACCTTTATTGGAAAACTAAATACATTTGAAAAATATAAAACTAAAATCCTTATTGAAAATATAAAATGTTTTCTAAGAAAAGGTGATTCTGGTAACCTCCATCGAGGCTATGGATGACTAGTTGGTAGTGGAGCAAGGCCTAGAGTAGAGTTAAAGGTATATATGTTAGGGTTATGGATGCCTAACTAGTTGTAGAGAAATGCCCAATCCTTCCCCTTTTACAAAGCATGATTCATAATTAATATCTAAATATTCTACAAATCTATGTTAATGATTAAGGTCATGAAATCTAGAAGTTGTTCTTTGAATTCTAATGAAAATAATTAAATGAATCAAAGCACACAAACAACATGATTGATTTTTGATGTTTTAACCTAACTCTAAATTTGTAAGAGTTATTTTAATCATTAATTGATCTTAATAATGGTACTTGATCATTTATAATGATAAGTCTAGTTATTAGTTTGAACTAAGAGTATCTAAATTCTAACATTTTGAAATGTTTCCCCTAGAAGTCACCATTTGTTGAGGCAAACATACCCCCATTTCTAAAAAATGAGGACCATTTTTCAATTTTACAAATTATGCTATGAATTAGGCATTCAACCTGATCAATGTGCATTATTTAACACCATGTTTTCATTTAGCTTTCATTGGCATGTTATCTCATAAGCTTTATTTCATTTTATTTAGTATTTCTAACATTTGGCTCATATGTTTCTATCTTGCAAGATGCATGGATATCCATTAGAATGAACAAGTGCTCATAGGTTTAAGATTTAGTGTTAATTTGACCCTTAGTCAATTAAATAATATGGCTAAATTTGAAACATTATGTTAACCTTTGGTTCTAATTGATTAATTAAATCTAAGTTGAAATAATGTTTAAAACTTAGTCTAAATTACTAATTTAGCCTAAGTTTTTATTAAAATAGATTCATATTTTTCATGGGTCATTTTATTACATTTTAGTATTAGATTAATTTTAACCTAAGTTTTAATTGAGTATATTAATTCATTAAAACCTTAGTCTAAAATTAGCCCAAGACTTTATATATCCAAAACACTTATTCATTAACTTTATTTTTTTCATAGTTATGAATTAAATGTGGGAGTGACAAGTGTCAAAATATTGGATGATCAGATCAAAGATAAATAGTATGTAGATGATCTCCTAAGTCAAGAAGACAAAGTACTTAGATCAAAGATCGATGGTGCATATTCCTATGTACAATCTTGATCAAAAATTTATGTTGAAGGCTAGGGTCAAAATGCCAAGATTGAGGATCAATAGAGTGCATTCAATCTTGTAATTAGAGATATAATAGTGAGAATGGAGTTAAAATGTCAAAGGATCCTAAGATTAAATGTAATGGAAACAAGTGTCATGCTCATGGTGAATTATATGTAGATCAATGGTTCACATTTAATCAAATACATAGATAGAATATCAACATCCCAGATTTCATTGTACGCTCAATAGATCTATGGTGTGAATTCAATTATGTATGTCAATGACTAATGGTGTGAGTTTAATCATATAGAGAAGGATTGATGGTGTAAAATGAGTCAAGGAATGAAACAACCAAGATTGAATGTGAGGTTTCCACATGGTGAAAAAATGTTAATCAGATGGTGACTATCAATAAGGTATATAGATTGAACATAGAGCCTCCAAGTGGCATGATCTTGGAAGACCGGATCATAGATCAATGGCCATGGTGAAAATCAAGGCCAATAGACTCTTCAGGAGATCGATGAAGTGAATTTAATCAAATAACCATGAGGCACGAGATGATTACACGTGTCTAAGGTGGCAATGGTCATATTTTAAAATTAAATAAGTAGTGTGACAAAGGGATGCCACATAAGCATACAAGTTAGATCAAAATATTTTGTGAACTTGAACATGCAAAGGTATAAATACGAGATCAAAATTCAATATAAGTCACCAAATCACATGTTTTAAACTTGATTTCCATCATTAAAGGTCTGATTAAACCTCCAAAAGGCCCTAGAGTGTATGAAAATCCCTAAATTATTCTAACATTCACTAATTCAAGACATAATATAGAGTTTGGTGATCAAAATTATTCAAGGAGTTCAACCAAATAGCCACAAGGTTTGATTTATCATTATCAAGTGCATAATTTGATCAAGATCATAGCAATGGCAACATACAGAGCTACTTCAAAGAAAGTAGTTAAATTATATCTATCATTAGATGTAAAAGGCTAGGTTTTTAATGATAAAAAGTTTGTAGCTTCCTCATTAAACATTGGAGATAATAATTGTTTGAATTTGTTATAGATAATTGAAAACCAAGGTATTTTGACCAAAGAAGAATAGAAGTTGCTTTCATTAATGAGACTCTATGATGACATAGTGGTAATTTAGATGACTAGACTCCATTATGTTGTTAAACTAGAGTTACTACATTATATCAATTTACTAAGTCCTATTTTCAAAGATACGAAAATTAACAAGGGTATGTTAATTCATGAACCTAATCTAAGGAAAATTGCATATACATCCCTTGTTGATTTTGAGTCTTACTATAAATTGGCTAGGCCCCAGATAGACCTAACTTCCATTAATACATGGGCCTAGAAACATGCCATGATAGATATCTTAGAAAAATGGTTATAAGCTAGTAATAAGGTCATTATTGATCCTTAAAATAAAATCCATATGAGCCAATTTAGACCTAGAGTTAGAATGGTCATGACCATGTTAAACAAGCTATATGGATTTTCACATGCATCACATGTTGAACCAATATGGGTTCCTATTGTCTATTTCATCATTGAGGAAATGGTATCACCCACTTTAGGTGAAATCATTAGCATTTCTTTGACTAGACAAATATATAGGATTAAGACAAATGTGATAAATTAATTGTACATGATGTCATATATACAAGATTCCCTGTGTGCCACTGCCAAAATTCCTAACCAAAGAGAAGGGTCTCCTAATGGTACCCAAAATGTATCTTAGTACTACTCTAAATTTCAGATTTACAAATATAAAGATCATATCTAGTTCATTTATGACTATGTATATCCTCGATTGAGCCAAGCCATTAAGAGTATTCCCATGATGAGAATAAGTCATCTAATTAATAAATCCATTGAGGCAATGGGGTACATATGGATATATATTGATTACATAGTTATAAGAATTGAAGGAACCCAAACTACCCCTCTCAAACTACTAGTACATGTGCCTAAAAATTTGGTAGAACAAGAAGTTGCATATCAGCTCTTCAATGGCATAGATGGGATTTGAAATACTAAGAGAAAGGGACTTATACATAGTTTTCCCATGATAATTGGCAAAACTAATTTCAAGCAATGGGACCACATTGAAGCTACTTTAAAACACAAGCTTTCCTTTAACTTATAAATAGATAATCATAGATAGTGGGATCCTTATGGTAGAGTGAAGGAACATTTAAGTAACAAGGGTATCTTGGTTGTGCCTTATGATCATAATCCTAGTTCATTTGGAATTGTATACAATAAAGAGGCCACCTACTATGAGGTCACTATAAGACTGCAAGACCATAATATCAAGCCTGAATCTAGGTTGTAAAGAGACTAAAAGATGGAAGATAGATGGTGGTTAGGTCCAAGGCAATATTATCTAGTGGATGTTGGTTCTTCTAGGCTTCCACCATTAGATGTACCATCATAACATAGGATTGAAGAGAAGAGACAAAGGGAATTTTCTCTTTAATCCTATAGAAAAGAAGAGTGATATTTGCCTCAAGAGGAGGTTCACATGATAGCTTTGGATCCCCATGAATCTGTTGAAGATGCACTCAAAATGCTCTCCATGACATATGAATTAGATTTATATATAGAGGATTAGAAGAGTGAGGAATCCAAATAGGATAAGATAAAATAAAATTATTTATATCTAGTGATTGTGGATCCTCATAAAAGGAAGCTAAGACTATAATTGTCTCAAAAACAAAGAAACCAAAAGTGGCCATCACTCCTCCTTTGAAAGAGATCAATCTTTAGTGAAGATAATCCAATATATGGACCAGCTATACCTAAATGGTTCATATATGAACCAAGGTTATAAAGGATTCCTACTGCTTATCATTTGTGGGCTATTATAAAGACAACAAACATTCATATGCAACAATAATTGAAGCCTTGGATCAATGCATTACAAGATGAAGAAGTAAGGAGATTGACTACTCTAAGTCAATCAGTTGACATACAAGTAAAAGTGCCAATCAAAAAAATGGACCATTATTTAGTTGGGGTTAGATATGATCTAATTTCTACAAGCTTACAAAGGGTCACTATGATAGTTTTCATGGAAGGAGGCTAGGAGAACAAAAGGTGGAGCCATTGGTTCATTTGACCTAGAAGAAAGGACAAGGAATGGGGGAGGATCCCATATTTGAAGAAGATGTCTTAGAGTTAGATCAATCTCAAGAAAATAGGTTAGAAGATGCCATCAAATGATTTAAATAAGAGAAGAAAAATATAGAAGAGTGATCCATTCTATTAGTCCTAGTGGATATTGTCAATAATTTTGAAGCAACCATTATTTAACATTCAATTCTTTGAAGAGAATAAGGTCTAAATTAGACATGGTTAATAAGTAGCATTCCATGGCTATAAACCAAGTTAATCAATGGCAATCCTCAGATAATAAAATAAAGACATTGGTCAATATATTGATGGAAGGCTAGATTCTTGAGCTTAAAATAGTCAACCTATCACATTTGAATATATTTATGATAATTTTATGGAGAAAGTTATAGACATGAATAAGTGGTCTAAAATCATGGAAGGAATTTCAAATTAATTTAAAGATCTAGAAGGAATAATGGTACAAATACTAGGTAGCTTTATCAAGGATCCAATAATTCCCAATCAAGCAGGTTTAATAATTGATGAAGAGTTCCAACACAGGGCTACATAATTCATCCAAGAGGTCAAGAATAAAAGCAAGGGAACCATAGGGGAAGATAATAAATGTATCTTGAACTTGATCTTGATAGCCAATGAAAATATTAGTGATTCTAAGAACATCAAAGAAGTAATGGATAGAGCAGATGAAGTCTTCAAAGATTTGGTAGGGAAAGAAGAAGAATTATTCATGGAGCCAATCATCAATGTCAGATTGATTGATGAACAATATGATAAATCCATGAATATTTTGGCATAAAGGCAAAATTTTGTAGCCACAGGGGTGCCTCAAATTCAATTACATTAACATAGGATATTCTTTGTATCAAAATCATGTAAATCATTTAAAAATAATATTATATTTTGTAAAATCATGTGAAATTTGTAATGCATATTAATTATAGGTTAGTTACATTTGAAAAGTGTTAGTAGTTATAAAATATTTGTAAAAGGACAACTATCTTTGACAATTGTCTAATTCTTATTTGATAATGACTAACTAGCGTACCTTATAGGTTTCTTATTAAAGGAGGTATTGTCATTGTAAATCTTGAAGTAATGCAAGCAAGAGAATTATGTAAAGATTGTCTCATATTTATTTGTTTATTTGTTATCATGGTTGCTTCCTCAAGTTTCTGGTTTGATGTTTAGATTTGAATTACTTTTATGAATTATAGATGTGCATGTGTTAATGCATAGTTATTAATTTGAGATTATGCTAGGTTGACTAAAAGTTTTTATATTCATTTAAATTTCATTACTCTTCTTGAAGATGTGTTAATGCAATTTTCTTGTTTGATTAAATCTTTAAAGTGAATTTGATTTCTAATTTGCATGTTTCAAATATCCTGAGACATTTTCTTGATATATGATAAGATCTATAATTGTATTAATTTCATGTCATATGTTGGTTTGAATTAAATGTTTTTGATGAAATTTAATATTTGTCATGATATCTATTTTAAGAACAAAAATATCCTTTTTTTTTCCCTACCCTCCCTATTTTCTTAATTTTTTTCAAATCATTATAGCTTAATTTTTAGTTGTAAATATTCATGAAAGAGTAGGGCATAGAATTTAGGTTTTGATCATTATTCATTAGACTTAGTTAATATAAATTTTATTTTTCATAAAATGCTTCAAGACCACAGTTGTTCCCAATAACCATTTACATATTTATTTCGTGAAATAGTCAAATATCTTGGTTGCTACTCCACCATAGATATCAAAAAGATCACAACCAACAACTCATGCAAAAGATTATTTGAATCTTTAAATGAGAAGTGATTTCAACACTATGAGAACCTTGTGATACATTTGCATGCATCAACAAGACCTTTGCTTTGTTATGGGAATCTTGTACCTACATGATTGAGACCTAGATCATAATTTGTACTTCATTTTGATTGAGTTCACTTAGAACCCTAAGCCTCCATGTTTACTATAGTCTTGAAAAAAAAAGTGTAATAAGAGTGGCATTCGTAGTGTTGGTTGGACATGACCTCAACACCCCATGTGTTGAGCATTGTCTACATATCAATACCTTGAAAGGGGATCAAGCTTGATGTAGTTATCCCAATATAAGTGTTGGTACAAGTGAGAGTGATGCTAATTTTCCTAAGTATCAATACCAATTTGATGCTTTGAGTGTGACTTGAAACTAAAAATTGGAGTAAAAATGAGATATGGATTGTTTTAGATGTATGTATGTAGAAATAGGGGTAAATAGGGATCAATAACCTTAATTTTCATAATTATTTATGAGCTTATTCATGATAATTTCCATATAATGGATAAAATAATGAGAGTGGTCTTTATATAGTGATATGATGTTTGTCAAGACATGAAATGAGTTAAGGACAACATTAAGATGATTTGGGGAGTGGAAATATATCCATTGGTGGTAGAGGAAGTTAAAGGTCAAAATCATTTCCCCCTTTACCAATAGTGCACTGCATTATATACCAAAGGGTTAAACTATTATTTAGGTGGATATCACATGTTAAAAATGATTGGGGGTGCCTAAGGTGATGGATCAATATGGATTTTGGTATATCAAGGCATGGGCTAGATGTACATATAAGTTGGAAAAGGATCAAAAGAGGCCCTATGATAGATCTAGAGATAAGCTAAGAATAGTGTAGTCTCAATTGATACTCATTGCATTAAATGATATTTTAGATGACTACATTTATCCCCCTTTATTATATAAATGTAGTAAATCAAAATGTCTAGGATAAAGGAAAGAGAAATGTACCTAGACTTACCTAAGAGGTAAATCCCATAAATGTGGGTTGAAGTCTACAAATTGTGCTCGATTACATGTCCTATAAATGAAACATGTAAGAATCAATAATTTATTAATAAATATAAAAAGTAAAGACAAAACTAAGTAAAGAGATGTGAGAGAGGGGAAAGGAATGAATACACCTCACTAGGTATGTGAACCAATGAAAAAATGTGGTGACATCCTATGTGTGTGTATATGGTGATCAAATAGTGAATATCTTAGACTATGCTAATGGTTTTCCCAATCCCCATGTGTTGATGGATCAACAACTCAATACGTCCTTGAATCCATCATTTCCCATGCATGTGTATTATATGAATCTAAAAATAAAACTATGTGATGTAATTGAAACTATGTATGATGGCTTTGACCCACTCAAAAACTCTAAAATTTAAAATGTCTTAGGGCCATGTAGAAAATTAATAATTTAAAAAATCTCTAGGCAATTCAAGAATTATAACCATTACATATGGAATTAGTCATCAACATGGTGTAATCTTGGTGAAAAACTAGTGAAAACCTAGTGCATATGGTATCTAGAGTATATAGCATAAAGAATAACATGGAGTTATAATTCAATCTAAGAAAACTAGTGTAAAATTGAGCATATGGAAATAATGTGCTAAAAATAAGCCCCTAATTTTAATATATTTGCATATGGATTCTGGATTAAATCATATTAATCTATGTCTATACATATCTAAAACTAAAATGGGAGTGATCATGCCATGCATTATGGCCCTAATCTAAGAAAACCTATGTAATTTTGTGTAGAAATTAAGTATATATTGAGGATATCTTATAATTTGTGACTAAAACTATGTAAATCTGAACTATACCTATTTAACCATTTTGACAATCCTAGAATATTCTTTTTTTTGGGTTAATGATCAATATCATGGTGGGTGGACTGTAGCACATTTTACTTATGGTAGTGTACTACACTATTATCTAAATTTTTTTTCTAAGGTATATTGAGACTGATCTATGTGTGAATGTGTTTCACTATATTTTCCTAAGTCTAAGCTCTATAATCTATGTATAGAAAAATATGTTTTAAGTGCACTAGGATGGCCTGATCTTTATGACAAACCCTTATAAATACCCCTATTTATACTATAATTTCATACCCTAGGGATGATTAATTAGGTTTCATAGGTCATATTTATTTAAATCTCCTAAATAAACCCTATCCTAAGGTTTAATTTATTTACCATTTACTAGTTTGGTAAATGGCTTTTACTTTTACCTTTTTACCCCTCCTAATCTCCTAAATCCATGTATAACATAGGAATATACCCCATAACCACTTTAACAACATGTGGAGTTGTTACCAATAACTACACCCGTATCCAAGCCATTCTTACCCACCACTGAAACAAAGGTGCTAATTTGGGTGAATCGACACTGATTCACCCATGATCGGTGCTAATTTTATAGATCATCATCAATCAATAAATACTCAACTTGCCTTTACATTATAAACATAGAAACTCAAAGCCTTGAATTTCTATTAGAATTATTGGATATTTGATGATGTTCCTAATGATACTCTAATATATTTTTATTACATTTAAATCATATCCTCTGTGAAACCTGAGAAACTACCTCAGTCTGTGGAAGAATTTCATTTTGCTCCCAAATCAATCGAAGGTAAGTTATCATATTCAATTTTATCATTATATTTTAATTATTATTCTAACATATATTTATCTAGTTTCTATAATATCTTTATTATCCCTTTATATCTATTTATTAACCTCTGTTAGCAATTAGTCTTGTCTACTCTCTATTTTATTAAACTCAGTCACAAAAAGAATCGACGTCAATTTATTCTAAATTTGCACTAATTCTACTGATCAGCACTAATCCTATCAATATTGACATCAATCCACTTTATTTAATACGTAGGATCTAAGACCTTAATCCTAATTCCCTATTGGCAATCCTTTACTAATTTATTCTCATGGCCTTTGCTTGTAGATGACCCTACCTAGTTTAGTACATGACGTAACCAGTGTCATTGATCTCCCCATAATTTCCCAACTTTTGTTTGAAAATCAAAGCGATATATCCTTTGATATATCCCCTTTTGTAATCATTTATTCACCCTCTCATGAAGCCACTAAAGACCAATTAAATATTATAAAATATGATGTAGATTTTACTTTAGGTTATTCGGAGGAATATTCCATCTACATTGATAGCTTAATCAAATACTAATTCTTAAACAACCTTATTATCATATCATTTATCTATTGTAATTTCATATTATTTTTATTTTATTAATAATATAAATATTGGATTGATATCTTTCAAAGGAATTGTATTAGTTCATGGAACTAATCTCATATTAGGCAGTCCACCCAATTATCTATTAATCCATTTTTGTCAAGTATTTACATGAGTGTTGGTTAGCCTTCCTAGTAAAAAAGGATGTTTCACTATTACTGGATTCAAAATGGTATGCAACATCTTTAAATCCATAGGTATTCCCCACAAACCCTATTTTTATTTCTTTTTTTTAGTAAGTTATATTTAATTTAAAGAAAAATTAAAAACTACTTAAACATTTTGGCACACCTAGTGGAGCCCCTAAGGTCTCACTTTTTCTTGTTAAAAATTCGTTTTTGAATTTATTTATCTTTCTCTCCATTTCTTCTATTTGTTAAATTCATTCAAATAAAATCTAAAATTACATTTTTCCTTTTTAAAAGGCTAAAAACAAATCTACATCCATTTTACTTGCTTAAGTTGATTCATATAGAATAATTTAGGTAGTGACTTTATCATAATTATCACTTTTATCACACACAAATCAAATCATGTTCATAAAAAACTCATCCAAACATTTGACATAAGTGAATCGATTGGGTTTCATCACCTAATAATAACCTTCTTCACGGTGATCCCACTTGGATTTCACCACCAAGGGGAGAACTAACTCAGTGCTCTAGCTGAGTATAGACTATGGTCTTTTTATATATTTTGGTTAAGCACCCAACACCCTTACAATATAGTGTGTGAAGTGAAGGGGTAAGCCCCAATATTAGGGGGCAAGCATTGAAACCAATACATAAATCCTTGAGAGCCTAAATAAAACTTGATACCATCCTTAAATTATTTCTTCTTAGGACCCTCGATATCCTTCTTTTTTATTTTATCACACTTTAAATTTAAAAATTAAAAACTTTTTAGGTACGTCCTTAGAATGTGAATTATTTCATCCTCACCAAAAACAAGATAATAAAAAATAATCTTTTTTTATGATTTTTTTTATTTTTTGATTTTCCTTTTTTTATCGCTACATGGTTTTGACATGATAGTAGTCATTAAAAAAAAACCCCATATTCATCTTCATCCATGGAGAATTTTCCTAGCCCTCCTACTTCCCTTGAGTTCATAGGGGAAAGCATCCCTCAGTATTATGCCTAGGGTGATCTTGAATTTTCCACTATACTAAATAATAATCCCATAGCACTTAACCATTATCTCAGTTCTCAAGACATATGTATCCCTCTTTCTCCCCATACAACATGCATTTATAGAAATGAAAAGGGTTTACCACCACTATGGTATCTTCCCATAAAAATCCTCCTCCAACTAGTTTTGACACCACTACTACACAACCCTTAGATAATCCACCTCTGGTGATGTCTAGTGCTCCATCTCCAACCACTACCCAAAATCAAAATGTTACCACACCTCAACCTAAAAATACTCAACCTATTACTAAATCACTTAAAAACCTAGTAATATCAATCCTAATGACCCTTCCACTAATTCAAACTAGTGTACCCTTAGGTACCCAAACACATCCATTACAACAGGCCCCTATGAGTCAGCTACCTCAATAGTATGTTCCCTTGACCACCTAATACATAGTACCTACACAAGCTACTGGGTCTACATATATCCATTTACAAGTTCCATAGTATATGGTGTCTTCTCAACCCATCATGATAACATCAATCAATTATTCCTATCTCATGATTTTTCTATGCATCTACCTATGTATCAAATCCTAAAATAGAATTATTTAGGAAGAATCCCTCAATATAACACTCAAAATGATTTCATGAGCATCCTTATGAATAGGATGGATAATTTAGAAGCCTATACCTCTAGGTAGAATAACATGATCACTTGTGAGCAAATTTGTAATCAGCCTATTAACCTATAAATTTATATTAGACCTTATCCTCCACAATGGGAACTCTTTAAGTTTACAAAGTTTGAAAATAAGGAGGATCTATAATAGCATCTTTGGGCATTTAGACATGCTTGTTACCTTATATCACATTATGATGAGTTTTTTCTTAGGACTTTCCCTATGTCATTAGTTGGACCTACCCTAGATTGGTATAACTCAATCCCACAACATTCCCTCTTCTCATTTGGGTAGCTAGCTCAAATATACCTAGAACATGTTTCTACCAATATATCATAAAAAATTACTATTACTAACCTCTATGCCATCTAATAGTTTGATGATGAATCTATCATTGAATTTGTGGCTAGATAGATAAACCTAATCAATCAACTCACCTTCTCTCTATTATAACTTGAGTTAATCAAGTTATTCATGAGAGCATGTGTTAAAAACATCTCATCACTATTACAGGTACAATATTTTAAAACCTTTGATGAGGCCTTTTCAATGGCTCATAAGCTTGAAATTATATCCCTAGAAGAAGGGAAGGTTAAATTTAAAAATAAAAACTTTAAATCTAATCCCTCTAAAGGGACTAATAATAACAACAAAAATCAAACCAAAGGAGTTTCCAATGTCGTAGTTGTAAAGTCAGCACCACCCAAAACTAAAAACCAATCTAAACCCTCCATCTCATAGGCACAATCTTAGAAGATTTTGACACACTTTCCCCCATGACAATATACCCCTTTAGGAGAATCCTATGCATCTATTCTAAATAAACTCTTAAATGTATCTCTCATTAAAATCCCTCTAGTAAGACCTCTCTATGATTCTCATCATAAACCTAGTTGGTTTAGGGAAATTAAATTCTATAATATACACTATGTAATAGACCATGATGTCAATAGATCTAAGGGCTTAGTACAAAATCTTATAGATCAAGAGTTACAACTAGATAATCCTAATACACCTACAAATCAATCTATAGATATATTCAAACATCCATTCCCTAATCATGCTTCCACATCAAACTCCATGCAATCTAAATCAAGATCCACATCAACACATGACACTCATGTAATTAACATAATCCATTACCATCTTGTATCTAAATAATTTTATGATTCCCCTATCCCTGATCCCATTATAGGAGACAATTTTTAACCATCCAAAATAAGTAAAGACATCCCAAAAACTTCTTCTAATTTTCTAGATCTCATTATTTGGGATCCATAAAATATTCCATATTTGAAAGCACTCAAGAACTAAACTAAGAAAAGGTTATTAAAGATAATTTTTGCTTAGAAAATTTTCAAGATTTCATTCCTTACATCATTTCAATACCTGCATCTCATATACATATTCCTTCTATCCTATTACTCTTAGAGGAAACTATTGTGTTAACTCAAACTATCTCAAGATCAATTCCCCCATTGCTATGGATGTACTAAATCATAGATAAAACAAGGGTAAAACCATAGATGTCAAAAACAAAAATATTTGAGCCCCAAAGGGAAAATCTCTATAACATCCTCCTATTAGGATTTAACTCCATAAAGAGGACATCCCCGCAACCCTTGAGAAGATGCAAAAAGGAAAGGCACTACTACCCCATATTCAAAAAAGAGCATCTATACGAAGACCCCATCCTTTAGCTAAACTAAAATCTACCATTATATAATACACCACTAAATTACATGTACCATCACAACAAAATTTTCCCATTGTGGTCATATCAATCCATAACCCATTAAACTCCTATTATCCATAGGGTTTACGTTTCAATACTTACCCTAAACACAAAGTAAATTACCATAGAAACATTAAAACAACTAGTTCAAGAGGCCAAGGTTCAAGGTTACATACCTCTTCCCCACTAGCACCTCAAAGGATGGAAAATTTGGGTCAAGATCCATTAAAGGGATCTTATTCTAAGATCCTCAATTAGCTTATCTATACATACCTAATTTAGTTACCAAATATAAATCCTATAAAATAGTATATTTAGAAACAACCATGGTATAGAGAAAATAGGAAATGTACAAACCATCAAATAGTAAGCCATGATAAATAAAGTTGTAACACATTAAAGGTCATAGTCTAACATCTATTAGATGAAGATGATCTCTTAACAAAATAATCAAATCATTACCATACCCTTAGGTTTACATCTATCTTAGGGATTAAAATGTCACCCATAATATCAAAATTAATTTTAAAGTAAGATAAACCCTCTAATAGATCCCAACACCAATCTCTCCTTCTAGATGTGGATGACTCTGAGAACACAACAAATCCCCATCTATTCCAGATAGATGCAGCTCATATAGACATATGATCCCAAGTCTAGGATAATAAGACCCACAATAATAAAAAAATTAAAGTTTTATTGTTAAATTATTGGTTCCTATTGTAAATAATCTGACAATGCCTACCCCTAAACTTAAAGTCTTTATTTTAGGCAAGGTATAATATAATAATGCATTAGAACTCATATAGATATTTTTTCTAAAGTAGTTACATCAGCTTTCAATCAAGATGTCCGTATATTAAATTTTCCAAAATTCTTTGTAACACTATGAGGCCATGATATAAGGCTTATGAGCCATAAAAATACAAGTTATTGAACCCTAGCCTTTGTCAGATTTCATTACATCACTTAAAAAACCTTTATCCATAACATTTCATGATTGAAAAATATAACTTTTATATCCAAAAGACTAGGATCCTAAATTATTTATCACTTCCCAAATATATCAAACTCAAGCTAAAAGAGTTATGATTGATAATGGTGCTAGTATAAACATCATCTCTTCTCATGCATTTAAACAAATGTAGCTACTTGAGGTAGTGGTAGCCCAATCACCCACTATTATATGAACCTTCAATGATACCATTGCCCCTATATGAGGAATGGCAGTCCTTCACATTCAAGTAGGTACATGGGTTCTTCTTAAATTATTTTACATTATTGAAGGAGATATTTAATATAACATTCTCTTAGGATGTCCTTGGATACACACTATGCATTGTCCCCTCTACATTGCATTGGTGTATCAAATTTGAGCATGAGGGAAAAATCCACAATGTCCCAGCTGACCCCCATACCTTTAAAGCTTACAACCTCACATTTAGATCTAATGAGGTCCTAATTCCATTACAAAGTGCTACCCCATCCTCATCTAATAAAACATCCACTAGAACAATGATCCCTACATCAATAATTGGTAAAGAGTCTATCAATTCCACATTTTAATAGATTTCAATCAGAGAGTACTAGTTAATGGCACTCAATACTCTCCCTACTCTACAAGAATATGGATGCCCTAATAAATAACTAGTTTATTGTCCAAATTTGGGGTAAACTATTCCCTTTGGTCCACCATTCCTCCACACTTATCTAATCTATGAGGGAATTGACCAACCTTCTTTTGGCCATTCTAACCAAACTCAGGCTAAACCATTTATCTCAAACTTTTCATTCCTTTATAAACCCCACTTTATAGATATATACCTACAATGGTGCACCTAGAAATATTTTGGCATGGGACATTATGAACAAGTCCTGCACAAGATTGCATTGAGAGATTTGATAAAATCCCATGACAAACATGACCTTATCTTTAGAAAAAATCCCAAGTCTTCCCTAAAGATTACTCTCCCTCCCATCCCTAAAAATTATACACCATATTCCCATCCATTACCCATTCCTTGACTGACAATGTTGTATTCATTCTTCTAAACTTTTTTAGTCAATTTTATTACTGTAGATCCTCACATTTATCATCATGATGGAGAGGTCTAAACCATTCCTCTATCTTACCCAAACATGATAGGGAAAGATTATCCCACCATCCATGTTCTTCAGCGTCAAGATGATGAGTCCATATTAACTCATTTGGGCACTAAAAAATCCCATCTATGTAAAGACCTTCCATCAAAAACCTCTAGTCTCCTAAATTAAGCCACTATTGACATTAACATAGGGTCCCCAAAGACTCTACACATAGTTAAGGTTAGTAAATCCTTAGATATCTAAGAGTACTAGGTTTTCACTATGTTTTTAACAAATCGTAGTGATGCATTTGCTTGGTCCTATAGAGATATGCCTAATATTGATCTTGCCATCATAATCCATAATATTTTTACATTCCCTAACTCCAAACCTATCAAGTAGAAGCTCAAAAAAATGCATCATCATGTTGCACTCTTGGTCAAAGAAAATTCACAATGCCTCTTATCCATTAACTTTATCCAGCCCATTGATTAACCTTAATGGATATGTAACATCATTCTTGTAATGAATCCTATAGGGGTACTTTGCTTTTGTACTAAATTTAAAGACCTTAATCTCACTTGTTCGAAGGATAATTTCCCTCTCCCTAATATTGACCAGTTAGTAGATTTAACTGCTAGCCATGAAATTTTATCTTTAATGGATGTTTATCTAAATATAATCAAATCCTTATTGCACTAGAATACCAATATAAGACTTAATTTATTACTCCTTGGTGGATTTTATGCTATTGAGTTATACCTTTCATCCTACAGAATATAGGTGCCACCTATGAAAGAGACATGACCTACATCTTCCATGATATCATCCATAAAATTAATGAGAATTATGTGGATGACCTCCTCGATAAATATAAATTATGAAAAGAGATGAGAATTATGTGGATGACCTCCTTGATAAATATAAATTATGAAAAGATCACCTTTATATTCTAAAGGTTATCTTGAATCACTTGATCTAATTCTATGTCCATTTAAATTCCAAGAAATGAATTTCTAGAGTATTAATGGGTAAGCTCCTATGATTTATTATCTCCATCCATGTGATATAAGTCAACCCTACCAAAATCAAATCCATTTTATAAATACCACCCCCATCTAATATCAAGCAGCTCCATAGTTTACAAGGTAAACTGTAATCCATCCATCATTTTATCTCCCAATTATTTTATCACTATCAACCATTCTATCACCTTTTAAGGAAGGATATTCATTTTAAATAGGACTCTAGTTGTCAAGAATATTTTGAATCTCTTAAGAGCTATCTTTTCTCACCATCAGTTCTCCCTCCTATAAAATAAGGACAATCATTCTTTTTGTATATGTCCACTACTAACCATGCCCTTAGAGCCATACTAGCCCATCGTGATGAGTAGCATAAAGAGTAGGTAATATACTACATCAATCATATACTTTTTGAATATGAGATGCATTGTTCTCATAGTAAAAAGTTGTGCCTAAATATGGTCTTCATCACTACTAAGATATGATGTTATCTTCTCAGTCATAAAACCTACATCATCATGAATATTGATCCCCTGAAGTTTATGAACTCTAATCCTTACCAAAATTAGTGAATGGCTAAGTGGCTTATGATTTTGGTAGAATTTGATCTAGATTTTTTCCATCAAAATTCAATTAAACATAAAATCATTGTTGATCATCTTGATAAGGAACATATTTTTGATAATCAACTAGTTAACTATGAATTCTTAGACTAATCTATAGCTTCCATGTCTTAACCAGATCTAAAATATCAAATGACTCTTTTCTTTGATGGATCCAAATGTGAACATGGTGGGGGAGCTAAAATTATCCTAATTCTTCCTAATCGAACACCTATCCCTCTATCCTTTAAATGCAATTTCAACTGCACTAATAATATGGTAGAGTATGAGGCCTTAATCATAGGTCACCAAACTACCTTAGCTTTGGGTATTAAAAAACTCAATATCTATGGTGATTCTTATCTCATGGTTAATCAAATTAAGGACATCTATCAGTGTAAGAATGATACTCTTTAGAATTATAAGACCTTAGTTGATCAGTTACTAGCCACCTTTGATCATTATGATATCCAAGTCATTCCTTGATTTATTAACAAATTTTTAGATACTATGGCTTCTTTGGCCTATTTAATCCCATCTGCATCTCAGGAGTCTAAGTTGTTTGTCCTCATTCATAGGATTAATCAAACTTCTTTTACCAAAACTAACCATTCATCCATCCATAGTGTGGAGGAAAACCCATCATATTGTTGGTACTCATAGTATTTGATTACTTATCCAAGAGGAATACTCCTCCAAATCTATCTAAAAATGGTAAGTGAGCTTTTCAACATTATGTCACCCATTTTGTCATAATTGGGGGTGTTCTTTATAAGCATGGTTTTTATGTCATCCTTCTTCATTGTCTCTAAAATCATGAAGCTACCCTTGCTATCAAATAAGCTCATGATGGGTCATGTGGATGACATTTTAATGGCTACACCATTGCTAAGATAATCTTGTAGTTGGGCTATTATTATCCCACTTTAATTCAAAACTATTATGAGTACATTGATAATTGCATCAAGTGTCATTAGCATGCCAAATTATCCCATGTCCCTTCCAAGCATTACATTTAGGTCAAGAATTTTAGCCTTTTTCCAAATGGAGACTTGATCTTATAGGTCAAATAAATCCTAAATCATCCCAGTGTCATGGGTTTATCATTACTACCACTAAGTATTTTACTAACTGGGTGGAGGCTATCCCCTTTATCTCAACCATAGCAGATAAAATCTTTGAATTCATTACTCAACATGTCATTTGTCTCTTTGGCATCCCTCATAAGATCATCACAAATAATGGAAAATATTTTAAGAATAAAAAGGTTCAAGATATCTATGATTACTTTAACATTAAGCTTAGTTTTTACTCACCTTACTATCCTCAAGCTAATAGATAGGTTGAAGCATCCAATAAGACTCTAGTCAAAATCATAACCAAGGTCATTAATGAGATAGGAAAGAACCAAAATTTACATGTTCCTTATGCCTTATGGGCTTATTGAAATAGTATTCAAACCCCTATAGGAGCTACTCCTCTCTCCCTAGTATATGGTACTAAAGTTGTACTTCCTCTCAAAGTTTATATTCCTTCCCTTCACATCTCCTTGAAATATATCATTTCTAAGGATAAATTCTGGCAAGAATGATTAGCCCAGATTGAACTCCTAGATGAGCATTGCTTGGCTACACATAACCATTTACATGTATATCAAGAATGCATTAAATGTGCCTATAATAAACATTTAAAATAATGTGAATTTAACATTGACAACCTTGTCTTAAAATAAAATCAATGTGTAACTAATATGAAAGAAAGCAAAAGGGGAAAATTTTCTCTAAATTGGCTTAAACCAGATATCATCACCCATAAGTATAGATTTAGGGCATATTGCTTATCCTCTATTGATGTAAAATCATAATGTGAGCCTCTTAATGAATTAAATATATGTCATTTCTACTATTAATAGATCTTAATCACCTTTGATCTACCTAGTTTAGTCTCTATGTTTCATATTCATATTTATCTTATAGAAAATAGTGATATATAGAGACATGTGGTTATCTTGTAGCATTGCCTATTATTAACCTTAAATATGAATACCCCATCTCTATTTATAGCATGATCCAATTGGACAAGCTTCACCTATGATGGGAAGGATCTCTAAATATTATTCCATATAGTCCTTCCCTATCACTAAGTCATTTTGAGAATAAGTGTTTTAACCTGTATATCAAGGCTCTAGGAAATTATCCTAGGATACCTGAAGTTAGTCCATAAAAAAAATTAGCATTGGAAATAAAAATAAAAATCAAATCATCTCCAAAAGCATAAGTAACATGAATAAACTACTCCCTTGAAGGATAGCTACGTAAATCCACAAAATCTGTAAAACTATAAAAAATATCAAAATCAAAGACTACTCCCTCGAAGGATAGATATTTCAAAAAGTATATCTCAAAATATATACCACTCCCATGAAGTATGGATATCATGCATAAAGTATCCCTAGAAAGCTTCTTGCATTGATCAACTTTCTTTAATTTAGTAGACTTCCCACATTGATCAATCTACATTGATTGGCACAAAAGGATTCTATGGTTCACCCTTAATTTTGGGTATGCAAGATGGAAACATCTTCTTCTTGGAATTTTCTTCCTATCAAATCCTTAAAGTAAATCAATAAGATCTTGAACTTAGTTGACCTAAAGTTATTATGATTGTTATTAGTAGCTAGTTAAGGATGCATATGCATTCCTTTCAAGTGATTTTACTTGGGTCATGGTTAGAGCTAATAAATGAGAAATAAACCTTTTGTAAATAGAAATAATTACAAAACTTTTTGCCTATTTTAACAAATATCCTAAATCTAGTCATTCACGAAGTCTCATGTAGGTTAAAATATTTTTGATTCCGACAAGCCGGCGGAGGATGGAAGCAGCAGCGAATGGTGAAGGGCACGCAGGCCTGTAGCCGAGCCCCAGGCAGAACGCCTCAGCACCTGGAGCGAGTTCTTTGAGGCAGGAAGGGCATTTGACAGGTGAGAGGATAAAGCTTTCTAAGTTCAACGGCTGCTTAATAAGAAGGCAGGACCGACCTGTCCTGGTAATTCCTCAAGAAACAGTCCAAGAGGATGTTGAATACCTTTCAAAACACACACTGATTTGCAAATTCCTGGGTATACGCATTCCCCAGGCGGCTTTGGAGTCCTGGATCCGCCGCTCTTGGGCTGTTAATGGAGACTTTGACATCATGCTGGCTGGGAACAGCTACTTCCTGGTGACCTTCTCCTCAGTGACGGACCGCAATCGCATTTTTGAAGGAGGCCCTTACTTCTATGAAAGAGTAGGCTTATTTCTCAAACCCTGGCATGTGGGTTTCAATTCAGCTAAAGAGCTTCCAGCCTGTGTTCCAGTTTGGGTACGCCTTCCTCGGTTGCCGTTGGAATTTTGGAGAGAGGACATCCTCAAACAGATTGCGGCTATGCTGGGAACTCCTACAGCGATTGCACATCAGTCACTTGACAAGAAAATCATTACTTATGCTCGCATTTGCGTAGACATGGACCTTAACAACCCTCTTCCAGATTCAATAGAAATTTGTATGGGATCCTCGTCTTGGATTCAGCAAATAGATTACGAATCCATTCCCTTCAGATGCAGAATCTGTCATGTTTACGGACATCTCCATCGTCAATGCCCGCTAGCTGATAAAGGTAAGAACTCAGGACCTGATATCTCAGCACAAAATACTGCCCATAATGGTAAAGGAATGGGCAGCTCGACTCAGAATGATAGTGGAAAGTCTCAGTCTTTTGGGATGAGTAAAGGAAAAAACATAAATTTGGACAATATAGCGCAAGGCACAGCTGCTCTTTCTCCTAATGGCGTGGATGATTTTACCCCAGTCAGAAAGCGCGCCAGAGGCCGTGGACCTAGGCGTGGAATGGTTGAAAGGAATGTTGATCAAGGTTTTAATAGATTCGAAGTCCTTGACAACATGGCCATCGAGGATGGCATTCCGATGGAAGACCTGGGCGCCCCTTTGGAGCAAAACAAGCAATATTCAAACACCATTGATTTACAAGATTTGATGGAACAAGAGCCTTTAGGCAACCCATCAGGAATGGAAGAAGAAACGCCGGAGGCTCTAAAGGAGCTCAAAGAGAAAGAAGTTAGGTGGGCAGACTTAGTCAAGGAAGTCGAGGCGGGCAGGAAAGACAAAGGCCCTGCAGGAGCGCTGGGTCTAGCGCAGAAATCTTTCAAAAAGGCCACGCCTTCGGCTCCTCCCAAGGCTGGTAGAAGAAAGGATCAAGACAGAATAAAAATTACAGGAGATTTATTAGTTGAATCAGGGGTTGTAAAAACCTTGGATGAGCACTTTCCCCTCTCCAAGCAATGATTGTCCTCTCATGGAATGCACGGGGTTTAAATAGCTCCCCCAGGCAAAAAGCTATGCGGAGATTGTTGTGGGATCATTCTCCAAATATTATTTGTATTCAAGAAACTAAGTTGTCAGTGGATTCACTATTTGCTTGCATGCCTAATGTTTGGTCTACCGGTCATTGGCAATGTGTAGGTGCTAGGGGCAGCTCAGGTGGTCTAGCTATGGGCTGGAATCCGAGTAAGATTACTCCAATTCACTGGATTTCACATTTATCCGCTTTGACTGTTGTAGCTTCTTCCTTGGAAACTGGCGAAATGAGCTTGATAACCACAGTCTACGCCCCTGTTGACATTGGAGGACAATTGCAACTCTGGGAACATATTAGATATATCAGAAAATGTTATCCCTTTTTGCCCTGGATTGTGGCTGGCGACTTTAATGCGGTCATGAGCCTAGATGAGAAAAAAGGTGGAATGAGCCGTCTTGGCCCATCTTCAGAATGCCTTCGACACAATATGGAAGCGCTTCGCCTCTCAGATGTGAAACCTTCGAATGGGCTGTTTACTTGGAGCAACAGAAGAACAGGTAACGCTGCCATCTCTGAGCGCCTAGATAGATTTTTAGTTTCCTGTTTTTGGCAATCCAATGCTTTTACTCTTACTTCTGAGATCTTGGATTGGAGGGGTTCCGACCACTGGCCTATAAAGCTTACCATTGGGCAAATTGGTGGTCTCAAAAAAGATCCTTTCAAATTTCAATTGATGTGGCTTAGAGACCCATCTCTTTTTGACCTCATCAAAAAGTGGTGGGAAGAAGGAGGGCCTGCTTATGGAACAGCCATGTACTCTTTTCTTAAAAAATTGCAGTATGTTAAACGGAAATTACAGGTTTGGAATAAAGTATGCTTTGGAAACTTACAAAACATGAAGAGAAAGGCTCAGGACCAGCTTGATGGCATTACTAGGCAAATAAGAGACAGCGGCCTCTCGGAGGAACTCAGCTTAGAGGAAGCTAGAGCTGCGAATACCTTGGCGGAATGGGAGCTTAGAGAAGAGATCTTCTGGAAACAAAAGGCACGCATTGATTGGCTAAAAGAGGGAGACAAGAACACGGCCTTCTTCCACCATTCTGTCCAAGCAAAGCGTAACAGGAATTTCTTCACTACCGTGACAACTCAGGATGGGACTCAACTTACCTCTTCACATGCTATCCACAGAGAAGCTGTTTGGCATTTTTCTGAGCTTTTTTCCAGCGATCCGATCCCAGATGAAAGAGCAGAAAATAGTGTTTTATCTTGCATTCCCTCAATAGTTGATGATAGAATGAATGATTGTCTTATACGTCCTATTAGCATGACTGAAGTTGAAGAAGTTGTTTTCAGCATTAAAAGAGGCAAAGCTCCTGGGCCAGACGGATTTCCGGCTGAATTCTTCCAGGACTTCTGGGATATCATTAAGCAGGATTTGATAGATGTTATACACGAGTCTCATCACAGCAAAGAGATGCTCAAAGCTTTAAATGCTTCATTTCTAATTCTTATTCCCAAGAAGGAGCAAGCGGATAGGTTAGAACTATATAGACCCATTGCACTTTGCAACGTTGTCTACAAGATCATTTCAAAGCTTATTGCTGCCAGATTGAAAGGGCTGCTCCCTCTCCTTATTTCGGAGGAACAAGGAGGATATGTGGTGGGCAAACAAATATTGGACGGAGTGGTGACCGCTTCGGAAACTATACATTCCATGAGCACCTCACAGGATAGGGCTATGTTTATTAAGCTAGATCTCGCCAAAGCCTATGACAGAGTTAGTTGGAGATTTTTGAGCAAGATTCTTTTGGCTTTTGGCTTTAAGCAGGAATGGATTAGATGGGTTCTTAGCTGTATCACCACGCCCTCATATTCAGTTCTTATTAATGGAGTGCCCTCTCAGCTCTTCGGTGCCTCCAGAGGACTTCGACAGGGAGACCCGCTCTCCCCTTATTTGTTCATTCTTATGGCTGAAGGGTTGGGAAGGCTCTTTAAGTTTAGGGCCTTGCAGGATGCTATACATGGCTGGAGATGGGGTTATGGGTTAACCACCCTGACTCATCTCCAATTTGTGGATGACACTATTTTGGCAGGTAAAGCCCGGATTCGGGAAGCAGAAGCTATCAGGAATACGTTGGACACTTACTTGGAAGCCTCTGGACAGAAGATTAATGACCACAAGTCATCAATTTTCTTTTTCAACACTCCTAGTGCTATTCAGAGAAGAATTGCTGCCATTTTGCGTTTTCAGATCCATATTCTCCCTGTGGTTTATTTAGGAATTCCCATTGTTGTGGGAAGGCAGCCCCGTCTCTTCTGGCAAAATGTGCTCGACAAACTGAGACTGAAAGTTGGCCATTGGACCCATAGATGGCTTTCCACAGCGGGTAGAGTGATTCTTCTGCAGTCGGTCATTCAGGCTTTACCTATATACCGAAGCATGGTCCAAACTGCCCCTTCTTACTTCTTGAAGGAGTTTGATGCTCTTTCTAGGAAATTCTTGTGGAATGGAAATCTACATAGCTCTAAATGGAGCCTTATCAGTTGGGCTACTGTTTGTAAGCCAAAACAGGAGGGCGGTCTTGGACTGCGATCGGCCACTTTGGCTAGCCAAGCCCTGGCTGCCAAGCTTTATTGGAGATGGTGCTCTAATCCCTCGGCCATGTGGGCCAGGATTCTGGTTGCTAAATATCTTCCTGGCAGCGATCCCTGCGACATACCCAGGCTCCCCCTGGAGGGTAGGGGATCGATGATATGGAGTACTCTAAAGCTTGGAGCTAATCTTGTTAAACATGATCTTTTCTGGATATGCAGCAGTGGGATGGAAGCACTCTTCTGGGAAGATGCTTGGGATGGGGCGCCTCCCATCATTCTTTCGCATCCGCACTTGCAGCCTCTTGCTAATGTTTTCCATTCTGCCGGTTGGGACAGGGTGATGCACTACAAAGTCAGCTTCAGCTTGGGAAGAACCAATGCTTTCAGATGGAAAACTCCCTCCGAATGGCCGCCTGGAGGCTCGGAAGAGGAGAGGTGTGAGCTATCCCATATCCTGAATGCCAGAGGCTATAGTGCTGTGCAGGGACAGGACATTCTTGCCTGGGGGGGCGACGCCTCAGGACAGTATTCTGTGGCTTCAGGTTATAAGACTCTGGCTAAGCAATTCACTAATGGGAGGCAGTTTCAGTGGAGCAAGAAAATTTGGAACCAGGCTTCCTGGCCCAAATGTAATTTTTTTCTTTGGATCCTCACTTACAACAGGTGTCTCACCTGGGACAACCTTTGCAGACGTGGTTTTCAAGGACCTTCTATTTGTGTCTTATGTCGTAAAGAGGAGGAAACAGGAGCTCACATTTTCTTTCAGTGCTCGTTTGCTAAACAGGTTTGGCATATATGGTGGAATGCTTGGCAATCCCCTTGCTGGCATGTTTCGTCTTTAACTGAGTTCTGGCACAAATTGGGATTCGCCCCTGTTAAAAATTCTTTGTTGCAAACTGCCTGGGCTGTCGGTTCAGCTTTCATTCTCTGGAACCTGTGGCTGGAAAGAAACAGACGTGTTTTTAGGGGAGCGCAGCTTGAGTCCAGAAGTCTGTGGATGAACATCAGCAACGCTCTTCAGGAAACTATTCTCTTCAGGGGCGCGAACAGGGGTGAAGTCGACTCTGAAACTGTCAGAATTGGTCGACGCCTTGGTATGGATTTAAACATTGACTGCGCGCTTTTGACCAACACCTTTGCGTGGAAAGGAAGGGTGACGATGGCGCAGCCTGTTGACAGGAAGGGACGTTGGACTCTTCCGGCAGCAGGTCTTGTTAAAGTGAACACGGATGGCTCCTCACGGGGGAACCCAGGTGAGGCTGGGATAGGAGGACTTGGGCGTGACAGTGCGGGAAACATCCTTTTTCTCTTCTCAAGATACAAAGGCTGCTACACGAACAATTTAATGGAAGCCATGGCTATCCTAGACGCAATCAAAATCTGCTGTCAACGGGATTTCTCCAATGTTATTTGCGAATCGGATTCGCTAGTGGTGATCAATTTACTCAACAGTTGTAACACAGGTAAAAGTGACTGGCATTTAAATTCTATTGTTCAACAAATTAAGCTTCACAGTACTTTTTTTAATTCTATTTCTTTCCAACACATTCCCCGCGAGTGGAATGAGGTTGCGGACTCCCTTGCCAAGTGGGCCTCTGAGTATGGCTCTGACTGGAACATTTCTGAACCTGAAATGCTCCCGTTGGATTTACATCAAAAACTGGTTCATCTCGTGGACCAGGAGAAAGTTTTGTAACTGGCTATTTTGCTTCGTGTTTAATAAATTTTTACCCCCTTTTAGTTAAAAAAAAAAATCTAGTCATTCACAAATCTATAAACATGTAATTAGTAAATTATCATTTGTATCCATAATAATCATATATCCATAACCATTAATCATAATCCATAAACATTACATATAATCCATAATCATAAATACAAATCATAATTTAAGATATGTTAAATCCATAATCCACAAATTACATCACATAAAATCTATAAATCCATAATCAAATAATCGAACATTCATTCATAATTTGTAACTAAATACATAACAAACCATAATCCATAATATAATCAACTCATAATCACATAATCCAAATCATATACATTTTAATAATAAACATTTTAAAAATTAATCCATCTATCAAAATCACATCCATATCCATCTTACATAATATATTAACAATTAGTAATATAAGGATCATCCATAAAACATTTGATAACATTTAAATCCTTATTCAAATCATTTAATTACATCACATAAAAATTCATCATTAAAATAATCTAATTCAAATCCATAATATCCATAATCCATAAACATTTTAAAATATAAATCCATCACATGTAAAATACCATAAACTAATCACCTCGCCTGTAAATCCATAAAACAATTTATAACTCTAACAACTATAATCCATCACATCATCTAATCCATAATCAATGTAAACATCTATAATAATAATCCATGAACATATACATAAACATAATCCATAACATCCATAAGAATAATAATCCACAAATCCATAATAATAACGTAATCCATAATCATGATATATATATATATATATATATATATATATATATATATATATATATATATATATATATATATAATCAATGTACATCCAAGTATTTATATACATGTCTATGGCTCTCTAGCTAGTACATTTAACATAAACACATGCTAAGACATTAAGTAAACTATACAATGCTCAATTGAATTCTCAAAAGATCTCCACCCCCATTTCCATCTTTGTCCCTATCCCTATATGTCCTCTAATAGACACTCCCCATGCTCATTTATCCTATGTGCATGCACCTAGAGGACCTACCTTGTGTGGCTATGTAGGTTATATAGCATGGAGTATCTAGAAGATGATATAGAATAATGTGCTCATAATATTTCATCTCTACTACTAGTTTCCACTACAACTCAATGTTCATGGTCCTTATTGGTCTCATGCTCGACCCTACCATCTCTCCAATGATATACACTAAGGACTCTCTCCCCCTCCCTCCTCCTCAAAGTGTCCCTCTCATCCCTATACCAATCCAACTCCTCAACCACCATGTCATGACTCAACTATAAATATTCAAACCACAGTTGTAAACTATCTAATTAGACCTGAAGGGTATCCCACTCAACCCATGTTATAGTCAACACCCCCTATGCCACAACTAGTCACCTTTATAAGGTGATACAGTAAGACCTTATTGTATCCCTCTCTATGATGAGATCACCCACATCTATCTCTTAATCCTATATCTCCTCTTTTCCCCAACCTCTCCCCCAATCACCTCATCTCCCAACTCATCATCTATCTCCTCCTCAATATCTTCAACCTCAACCTCCCCCTTCACCTCTTCCATCTCCTCATCCCCTCCTCCTTAGAGTGGATACACCACCCTACCCAATCATGCTACCCACTACTAATCCCACCATGTTATATATATGGGAGTGTACCCTACATCCTCCACATCATACCTTATCAAAACCTATTCTTGCTCTACTAGGACATCTCTAGTATCTAGTCCTAGTAGCTCCCAATCTATCGTATCCTACCTATATACATACGGGGCTCAAGGTATATCCTGTACCAACCAAAACTACCACCACACTTAGCCAAAATTGAGGTACTCTAAGTAATTTAGATCCACCTCCACCCCAAGCCACATAAGAAATTTTAGATATGGTCTCCATATGATTTATTTATCCATAAAACCCTCTAAAACCCTCTATAATAATCTAAGTCCCTGATAACACCATCTATAAAACCTCATACTAGTCAGCCTTTCACTAAAGGAAAGTCATATTATAATATATCTCATACCACTATATCTATAGGGTACTAATAGGTTGCACTATCTTAATATGCTCATAGGCCCAACACTAAAGTATGACTATCACATCTAATCCATAGCAGCTCTAGGTCCTCTAGCCCTAGAACTCCCTATAAATATACACCAACAAAGTTGACACACATGTTAAAATGGTGTAGTACTCTAACATGTCTATAATAACCCTAGTCAAGCTCCATAGAAATATACCTCCCCTTAAATCTATGAGTGCATATCATGTTAATGCTAGCATCATCATGGTGATCATCCCTCTCCCTATTATGTCCACTCTATAAAAAGGCTAAAAATTTAAATCCGCTAGCAACAAAACCAATACCCTCTACATCATATCTATATAGGTGTGTCCAAATTGATCCTCATCCATTGGTATTATGGGTACTCCCTGTACTAAAAG
The DNA here is from genome assembly GCA_037957365.1 of Torreya grandis. Classification (NCBI taxonomy): domain Eukaryota; kingdom Viridiplantae; phylum Streptophyta; class Pinopsida; order Cupressales; family Taxaceae; genus Torreya; species Torreya grandis. The sequence continues at coordinate 76,164 of JARHVA010005393.1, read as the reverse complement.
GCATAAAATTCAAAATGTTTCCTCATCTATAATGGTTATCTCCCTGGTTAGTATCCAGAAGGTCCTAATATTGACATCTCATCCCTTCACCAAAACCACCAATAATCCCATGTCTTGATGGATGCATCGATAGTGATGTACCTCTCCCAAGCCTATGGCCTCTAGATGGGCCCAGTCATCATCATTAAGATGCACTCATAGTCACTCTAATAAGGGTGGTACTTGATCTTACATCCATAATAACCCCTTACCTCTCACCCATATCCCTTATAAGCATAAAATATCTTAATAAATCTAAATTATCCTAACCCTATATTTATTCTAAGCCCTTCATATTTTGTGTGAATTAGTATTGATCCCATATAGATTGGAAACATTCTACGTGGATCAGTGTCATTTAGTTGAAATGTCATTGATTCCCTATGAATCATAACCAATCCATAAGGGAATTAGTTCTAATTATTTAGTGCCATCTCCCCATAATCCTAACCTAACCCTCACCCCTAAAGTCCTAAAATATTGAAAAAATCAAAAAAAAAAAATTTAATAAAATAATTAACCTACCTTATCCTAAGAGAATCATCATCATCACAATCCATTATCACTAGCCTCCATCTCATTTCATAGCACGTTAATCATTCAAGCTCTCAAGCATTATTTGGGTTTCACAAATATAAAATGAGACCTTTTCCATGTTGGACTTGTTTATATACCTAATTTCAAATCAACACCGATCCATTTTGGATTGATGCCATTTGGGTGGATCATCATAGATTCATTTTGGATCAGTACCAATTAGCCTTTTTTGCACTACTTATGTTTTTATATACATACAACCTTGTTCCATAGTTATTCCTAGTTCCTTGCCACATCTGTCATATTCTTTGACTTATACCACTTCAGGTTTATGGATTTCAACCCCTTGATGTTCTCATAACCTACATAAGACATGTACTCTTTTGGGTATCTCCCCTCGATGGTTCCTAAGAGTACATTATCCCTTGAGAACAACTATCTATAGGTAGAATGCATAATGTTTTAGCACACTCGAAGCTTCAGTCAGCTAACCCTATCACTTATTCTCATGTTTAGCCTTCATTTAATCCCACCTATTCATAGTTTTGGAATTTTATTATAGTAATTTCTCTAGGGCATCTCTAATTGTATTATCTTACATTTTGTCTATGCAAAACATACATTTCATGTTATGGATATGTGTTTATTAGAGCCTATTTATTATTTATCCATCCCATCTATTATTCTATTTTTCAAACCCATCACCTATTCCTTATCCTCCATCAACTCCTAATATGAGGGGGGATACCTCCTCATATAAACTTGGGGCAGTGGACCTCTCATGGTTTTTATCTCACATGTATTTCATACCACTCCACAAAAATGGTCAAATGTAAACACTATAATTTCATATCCTAGGGATTATTAATTAGGTGTCGTAGGTCCTATTTATTTAAATCTCCTAAATAAACCCTATCTTAAGGTTTAGTTTATTTACCATTTACTATATTGATAAATGGCCTTTTCTTTAACATTTTTACCCTTTTTAACCTCCTAAATCCATTTATAACCTAGGAATCTACCCCCTAACCACTTTATCCCTATATGGAGTCATTACCAATAAATCTTCCTATATCTAAGACATTCTTACCCATGGTTAAAAAAATAACTAATTCTGGTGAATCATTGCCAATTCTCTAGATCAACATCAATTCTCTAGATTGGGTCAATTCTTTGGATCGACGTTGATCCATAAATACTCAGCCTGCCTTTGCATTTTAGACCCAAAAACTTAGAGCCTTGAATTTTTATTAGAAATAATAGATATTTTGTGATGTTCCTAATGACACTCTACTAGATTTTGATTACATTCAAATAATATCCTTTATGAAGCCCAAGAAACTACATTAGTCTATAGAATGATTTCATTCTGCTCCCAAATTAATTAAAGGTAAGTTATCATATTTAATTTTATCATTCTCTATCAATTATTATTTTTATATCTATTTATCTAGTTCCTAAAATATCATTAGAATCCCTCTGTATCTATTTATCAACCTCTATTGGCCAATTAGTCTCGTCTGCTCTCTATTTTATTAAACTCAATCATGGAAAGAATTGGCATTGATTTAGTCTAAATTGAAACTTATTCTACCAATCTTATTAAGATCAGCATTAATCCACTGTGTTTAATACATAAGATCTGATACCTTAATCTTAAGTCCCTATCAATAATATTTTATAGATTTATTATCATGGCCTTTTATTGTAAACGACCCTAACCAATTTAGTACATGATGTAACTAGTATCATTAATCTCTCCATAGTTTTCCAACTTTTGTATATGGATAAAAATTATATAGACTTGGAGATATCATTTTTCACAATGATTTATTCACCCTCTCATGAAGCCACTAAAGACCAATTAGATATTATACAAAATGATGTAGATTTTTTTTAGCTTATTGGGATGAATATTTCATTTTCATTGATAGCTTAATCAAATATTGAATCTTAATCAGCATTGTTATCATATCATTTATCTATTGTAATTTCATATTATTTTTTTCACTTAATTGAATAAAAAGTGGACTAACATCCTTATAATTAAGTGTACCACTTCTTATAACTAATCTCATATTAGGCAGTCCACCCAAGTATCTATTAATCCATTTTTGTCAAGTATATACATGTGTGTAAGTTAGCCTTCCCAACTAAAAAGGAGCTCTCACTATCATTGGATTCAAAGCTATGCACAACATCTTCCAATCCATAGGTATTTCCCATAAACCCTCTCTTTATTTAGATTTTTTAGTAAGGGATATTGAATTTTAATAAAAACAAAAAACTACTTAAATAACCCCATATTGTGATGGGATCTGTTGCACCTATATAATAACTATTCTCAAAAGAAAAGTGATTAATTGTGTCTTAAATTGAAAATATATAACTATACATGATAAAATAATATAATGTGTATACATGACATCGTAATGTATGAGCATAACCTGGCAATTAATGATTTATGTTATATCTAACATTCACAAGGTTGTCAATATAGGTATAATAATGTAACCATGTACATGAATAACAAATATGAATATAATATGAGTAAACTACTTGGGAGGATGGGGCATGATGTCCATGAAGTCACCCAAGGAGGAATGAGAGATACATGATGTCCCTCATGGCATCACAAACTATATGTGAAAGCAACAATCAAGAGACAAGTGTCATGTCTATGATTCATAAATGAAAGCATTCATATAAACATATGAGACACATAAATTAGTCCAAGGGGACACAATATAAGGGACATGGGCACATGCCACTAAGTTTGAGAAAAGGAAAACATATAAGAACATGTTAAAATTTCCACATATACAAATAACAAGTGAGTTTGGCTTAGATCCACATGGAAGGAAATGGTCAAATGCCCACATACACAATTTATAAGTACACATAAGGACATGGGAACATGTAAAAGCATACACATAATGAAAGGAATTATTTTAGAGACATATATCAATGTCTTATTAAAATTCCCTCAAGTAGATGTATAAGTAAAGAGACAATCAAATTTAAACTAGTAAATCTATAAATGAAAATATGCATAATCATGTCATATAAATATGTATAAGAGCAAAGATATACATAAGTTAAGTATAGATTAGTAGTAGTAGTTAAACAAAAAGTATAGTATAGGATGATCAATATCAAGATATAATCAATTTTAAAGTTTTTATATGGATTATATAAAGATATAACCTGATAAATCAAGACTTGTGATTAGTTGATATGTCAATATTGAATCTATGTATATGTGTATATGTCTCGAATGGGTGAATAGTAGAAAATCTAGATTTGTGTAAAGGTCTAGAGTCCTATAAGAATATGTGAACACTCGAAGGGAACAAGTAATGAATGTGTGTATGATAAAATTGGCTGCATTAATATAACATATGTATTACCTAAAAAATAGAAGGAATTTAAACATGGAAATGCATACATTCTGAAATTTGTATTTTATGAGAAAGATTTGAATGTTTTTATATTTTTTAACATATTATATTATTTATTTATTTATTTTAGTATAATTTATGTACAAGCAACATGAAAATGAAACTATATACGAGGATAAATATAATAAAAACTATGTATGAGTAATACTAAAAGTAAATAAGATTATGTACAAATGAAATGTAGTGACTTTAAAGATATAATAGCACATCTATAGGATGTGGATATTCAAATGGCAGATTTAGTGGGAGATCATCCAATCTTAGATACTGAATCTACTTGAACTCAAATAAATCATCATCATGATCACTATACCATTTTGTTTGCATAATTATAGCTTTATTCTAGGTGTTAGTTTATATTATGTGCACTTGAATAACATGATACTCTATTATGTAAGAGAAATCATGTGTGATCCTATGTTAGACCACATTATACTATTGGATGTCTATATGGAATATATTATTTTCATCTAGGCCATCTTGTAACTCTTAGCCACTCAAGTTACACCCTATTAAATGTGGTTGTTCAGACCTACTTCAAACTTAGACTAACATTATAATGGTTTAAAGGTTGTGGGTGACCTTATAAGTAGACCATACTACTATATTTTTGGTCTAGCACCCATGGTACATCACTTTAGCTTAAAATATATAAGACCTACTACTACCAAGGTGAAAAGGTTTGGAAGGTAATGAAATAACCCTAATTTAAGGGATTATGATGCACCTAAATGATTTATCCACTCATATAGCTTGAACTCTTAATAATACTAAAGGACTAATAAACAACTAATCAATCATCTTCATGAGTTCATATGAAAAAAGTCTCATGTGGAGGTTGTACTAGGTGACTAGAATATAAAGGTCATGATAAGAAGGTCTACTCCGAGACTCTTACTAGTCATATCACACTTCAAATCCCATCATTAACACTTTTACACTCCACATAAATTGCATAAGACACCTTATTGCATCTAGGTGAATCCAACACATTTACATATCAAAATAAGTATGAATACACTAGATGCCACCATGAAAGAGCTGTAAAAGTTTATTGATCAATCCAAGTAGGTTACAAGTATAAAACCTGGTAGAGTTTCCTCATACCATGTTAAGGAATAAAAATCAAGGTCATAAGGCCTAAATATATAGAAAATGACGAGAAAAAGGGAGGTAAATATGGCATGGAGGTGAGAGAAAGGGTTCATAAATCAGCATAGTCAACTCCATCTATAGTTTCATCAGTTACATAATCCTCCTTCAACTCTCTCCATGCATTGGTATTATTTAATGACCCTTTTATCATTGAGTTAAGGTAGTGTATGCTATTTCTACTCATTCAAGTCAAATACATGCCAAAAATTTTCAATCACTCCTCAATATGGTAGTTACAAGGTGGAATTGAGATGTAATTAGTCTTCATGAGGTGTTGAGAAGCCATTGGTCCTCACATGCATTGACCAAACTATAAAATTACCTTAAAAATATCAAAATGGATATAAAGAGTGTCTATCTCACTCTCTAAGTATCAATTACATGGTAAATAACCCTATAATAACTCCTCCATATACTCTCTATGCCATTAGTCTTCTTTTGCTTGACTAGGCATGTATCACTAAGCCATTATCCCTAGTTGATTGATAGTTTGTCTTTTGAATGGCCATGAAACTTTGAAATAAACCTTATAGTAGATGAATAAGTGTGTTCCAGTTTTATATCAACATAATCAACCATAATATAGGCTTATATATGTATTATGCACTTGTAACTTCACCTTTCCTAGTTGACAAGTCCACCTTTCTCTAGTAATTGTAAACTGGTTATTTTGAGTGAACTTGAAAAGGTATTTATATATGGATTCATGAACATATTATGGAATTTAGATAATTAATTAAGTGACAAACCTCCCCTTATAATGATTGGATGTTTCTCAAATAGCTCTTCACCCTTCTTTCTACTCAATTTCTTAGAAAATTATAGTTTTTTGACACTTTCATATGGATTATGTACAACAAGGTACCATGAATAGGTCCTATAATTATTCTACTTTATGTTAAAGGTGTTTATCATACCATTATAGGGTACTAAGATGCCAAAATATCAAGTTTTTCAAAACTAGGTTTGCCTAGGGTTTTAGAGATGTTTTGGAGGTCCAAGACTCTTAGCAATGATTCATAGATTACGAACCCCTAAATCAAAAATTATTGTCATTTATTTTAGGTAAATTTAACCCTACAACTTCTCTGCTAAGCTTGAGCTCCCATGAAAAATATGCATCAAGATAGGTACATAGAGAAATGGACTTATATTCTTTTATAGTCAGTTTGGATAGTCTAGTAGTCTTAACCTTTGTTCATAAAGGTATACCCATAAAAAAATCTCAATATTAAATATATTTAAATTATATATGGGTTCCTAAAATCTCATATGAAAATTTACTCCAATTCTTTATGCTATGCAAGATCCAAGCACTTAAAGTGATGGCTCAAAATGGTTGTGTATATTGTGTAGTTTGATATGGATCTTGAAACTAATATTAACCTTTACCATATTATTATATACTTAAAAACACTCTCATAAGACCTTAAACAACACCTAAACCTTCTCTTGGCTTTGTATTTTCTATGGAGGTTTGCTTATGCTTCCATAGTGGTGTGAGTTTGAAGCCTAGTTATGGCCTTTAGGCCAAATAGGCCTAGACTGAGTATTGGATGTTTAAGGCACCTGTATGTGATATGAGGGATTAAAATACATCATAAATTTTTTTTCCACTAATATCAAAAATTATTCAACTATCTTCAGTCACCAAATTCTCACCCTTCTCCTTTATGCACTCTCAACTTTTATTCTAAGGTTTGTATACAATCAAGACTGGGAAAGCTTGAGGTCTAAGTTTTAATGAATTTTTCCTTGATTAAGGTTTATAACACTTATAAATCCATATTATTTCATCCAAAATTCCTCCTTATGTTTTTACATCCTCATGTCCCCTTAAACTAGTTTGTATATATAGGCTTTCTTAGGTATGTTATACTAATACGTCTGAGTAAACCATGATACTTAGTTTAAATGTTCATCTACTCAAATTGGAACTCTCCTACTAATAAACCCATGTTTCACCTTATTTACCTTTTATTTAGGTACTTGATGTCTTAAACACATTCAAAACACATGGATTCCATTAACACTAGTACATAAGCCTATTTTAGATCACTATTCTTATCTATCCCTCAAGGGCATTTTATCTTGAAAGTTGAGTGTTGTCACCAATAAAGAGTATCTAAAGACACTAGTATCACCCTTTCTTGTCTCAAAACCTCTTTATGAAGTCTAAACTCTATATCTTATTCTCAAAACTCCTAAATGACCGTCTAGTTTCATCAATGACTATCCGTAGACTAAGGTCTATCTGAGACAAAACAATGAATGTATCCACTATTTATATGACCTTGAAGATAACATGAGCACATTAAGCCAATAATAATGATCATTTTAATCAAGTTTAAGATCATAACTAAACCTTTAGAGTTTTTAAAACCTCAAATTTCTAAAGATAGGCTATATTTATTGATTGTATTTGTATGACTATGTGTGTAGATGCACATGATTGTATCTCTTTGAGTCTAAGACCTCATCATCAACATTATTACCTCTCTTAATCCTTAAATATATTTTGATAGTCTTTATATATGTTTCAAGTCTCTCTCACTCACCTTTGTTTCTTGTTCAAGTCTAAGAATGACTAACCCTTTAAGTAGGAATGTAGGCTACCTATTAGGGTCATTGGACTGTGTTTTAACATTTAGAACCTACTTTATCTACATATCTACCTTGAATATTGATTAGAGATCTAGATAAGATCTTAGTATTTCCCAACATATTTTCCTCATCAGCTGCCTTGGACTCTCACTCTCCTTCTTGTAGGCCACCTATATATGAACCTTAGGAGTTATTAACCCAGCTTATTGATTCTTATGATTATCAACAACTAAAAAGTGACTTAAATTCTCTTCATCCTATTTAGATTATATCTATCTTAAATTAGAGAGAGTTGGAGAAAGGTTAATACCTTATCCTATTTGTATGTTAATTTGATACTAATTTAACCAAAATAGAAACTTACAAGTTAGGGCTTGTAGGTCACTTTTTAACCATATAAGCCACCAAGTTATCTCATAAAACCCTTAATCATAATAACTATCAACCAACATGTTATTTCCATTAACACTATCTCAATGATCCATAGATCATGTATCAATCATAAGGTCACCTTGAAATCACGTACCTCACAAAATATTTTGGTAATTATATGACTATAAGTTAAGGTTTGTCCATATATACAAACTAAGGATTGTCACTTAGACTATGTACTCAGTTGTTTTTCCTTTTTCCTAGCTGACCAATTTTCTCTAAAAGACCTTTTCATTGCTTGAAATTCTTTAACCCTAATAGAATCTCCATCTATCCTCTTAGAGACAAGTTCATCTCCTAACTGACTAAGCCAAGGTACTTTTGTTGTAAGTGTAATATTTCACTCCTTGTATGGATTGAGAAGGGATGGGAAAATGTTTCTAAGACCTAAAAGGAATACATGGAATGGGTTTAAAAAAATCTTACATTATTTGAATACAACCTAATAGCCAATCTCATTAAATAGACTAACCTTAATGTACCATGCTCAATTATGTTAACTCTTTGAGAAATTGAGTTGAATTCATTGATATGCCTTAACCTTGCTTTCCCATATGTCATATCTTGTAATCCCTTTCTTTTATTCTCTTTTGAATATTCTCACCTTTGTATCTCATTCTAATAGTGACCACCTCATTTATTCAATCTACTTGGAAGGATTTTAGTGACTAAGTTAGTCTTACCTTTGCATAATGGGCTGAGGGTGTAGATGGCTAGTGTGTAGGGGCATGAATAATATGGAATAATAGGGTAGGGAGTGAAAGAAATAAATATGAATATCACCATTAATAGACCCTCCACAACTACTATATATTCCCTATGTAAATTACACCATGATACTCATGACCATGGCCTTAAAGACAGGACCATAAACAAATTACTTAGCATTTTGATGACTCGAATATGTTTGGGAGAATATCAAACACTTAAAATACAAAAATACACCCACACCATTGTGCCTTGAAGGCTATATTGCAAAGATAGCATTGTTTTAATCCTACAAACATGAAAACAAGAGGATTTTTTGCCTCATATACCTCCACACATGTGAGATAAGGTTGGATAATGGTGTATATGGACTATGAGGATATCTATAACATAAATTAGGTAATTATTCTAAAAAACCCTTAAATACTCACAAAAAATATTGGATTTTTTGACCCCTACACAGATGAATAATCCCATTATAGTGGACAATATGTTAAGGTTTGTTTATAGAGTTGAGACCATGGATTTTTAGATAATTTAAATGAATAATAAGGTCAAGATACCCTCTTCCTTTACTCAAAGTTTAATATCATGATATTCTCCCCCTAATTCATACTATCTACAAACCTGAAGGGTTGTTTTGGTTGTAAAAGAGGTAGATGTAGTAAGAGGACTAGTTTTGAGTCTTTATTGTATCCTTCTACCATGAAACTTGTCTGAGATATCATATATTTTCTACCCTATAATCCTATGACTTCCTTTATATAGATCAGTCCATACAAGTCTGTACACTTGTAAAAAACACACAAAAACTCTCTTTTTCCACTACTTTCTCCATGTTTGAATCTAAGAACCACCATTTTAGGGAAAAATGGGAGGGAGAATGAGTTAATAGACCTTTTCAAACTAGTAATACAATACAAGGAAGTAGGAAACTAATAATTTGGCATATGGGGCCCATTTGGCAAGTGGTAGATGTGTATGATTTTCAAACTGGACTTTTAGGATATGCAATGCATGGGTCATCTCAATATGATTAAATTGGGACCTTTCAAGACATATTTAATGCAATTTCATCAAAACACTTCATCTCTCTAAGGTTTTTTAAATAAAAACAACTCATATGAAGTGATTTGAGGGGGATACGATGACTTTTAAGGGTGAGTTGATGTGCTAATTGGGCTTAAATGAGTATATCATGTACAATGAACTAGAAAACATTATTGATCTTTATATTATGACCTCAAAAAATGCTCAAAAACTTTTATTAGACCTCTAAGACACCTTGACACTCTCTTTACTCATTCCAAGACCATCATGAGGAATAATACACTAAAAATGGACCTTCAAATTCCTATGACATATGATGATTCACAAGAAGACCTAAACACATCAGTAACACTTCTAAAAAGGATAAAGACTCTCGATAGGACCAATAATGACATGGACATGTAGGAGATCACCATGATCAAGCTAGGATAGTTGTCACCCAAAAGTTTTTGATGTTAGAGGTTGACATTTGGCCTATAAGGCCAAAATGTCAACATTTTTGGAAACTCTAAGGGGTGGCCAGCCTGCTAGTCAAGAGAACCCAAAACTTTTCATGACAATGATGAATTCAAACATGGAAACATGGCTTTAAAATACCCTTTTTACACTACCAAGAAATTACTACTTTATGACACTATTAGGACTACAATAATAATAAGACAATAAAAACAACACTCTAAACATAAGAAACACACCTAACAAAAATAAGACACTAAAGAATAAGAAACTATCTACAAAATTGTGTATAAAACACTTATTGAACCATGACAATAAACTAATAAAAACAAATAATTAAATCACACCTCATTTATCCCTCAAGGTCAAAAGGAAAACTCCTTTGATCAAGTTGGTTACATGAGGTAAAATAATTATGTTTTGATTGGGACCACCACTTTCAAATAGAAGCATTATCATGCTCATGGTATCTTAAGAGATTTATTGGACCTTTTGGCTCCATCCCCAGGTGCATGGGTTGACTCTATGAATTAATCACCCAATCATACTCTTCCCATATCTATTTATCTTGCATAATCAATGTGATTTATTCTTTAGTAATGAGATGCACCTGAGTTTTCCCATAAGACTTAGAGTAGTCAATTTCCATAGTATCCTTTACAAGATCCTTCTCAATATCTTCATGGTGTATAAATGGATTATATAGAATAAAGTAAAAGTTTTCCATATCCTCCAAAAAATACTTCTTGTCATGATCAATTGAAAATCCATAGGGGTCACTTCCATTCTTACCTTTTAATTGTGAAACATCATCTTGATCACTCATTTCCAACTCTTGGATAGAGTTATATTAAATTTCTTAATCCATTTCATCTTGGTCATCTTCATCTTCAATGGAGAATGGCATCTCATCAACCCATTAAATCAAAAGTTCTTGTTTTGGTACTTTTGAGTTTGAATTGCCTTATTTACTTAAAAATTTAACTTGTCCAACTTCACCATCTAATTTTGTCATACTGAGTTATTTAATTTCACCAAAAAACTCATGATATAAGTGATTCTAAGGGTTTTCCAACTGAATTGAACTATTATTAGTCTCAACAATGACCTCATGAAGGTTGCTTCTATGACTATCTTCCATGAGAGAGGCTACTTGAGTTGTTTTTTCATTGACTTCATCATCATGATACTGTGACTACTCCATGTCATCTAACTTTCCTTCATGCTCTAAATCTGATCTATATGGATGAATGGGGGTTCTAATCATGATTTCCTCTTCATATATGATTGAGGTTTCTTCTTCAAGGTGTCCTTGAAACCCTATTGTAGTTACCACATGGTCAAGTTCTTAAAGGACTACCACTCCAATAGTTGACCTTGAAAATTGTCTATCATGCTTAGATGTTTAATTTATAATCTTAATGTAGTTGGTTCCTTTTTAAGATAGGATGGGGTGGGTAAGAAATGTACCTAATTATCCTTCTTGATATTTGTTATGAAGATCTTGAAACTTGGAGATTTATGAACATTAAACTTGGAGACCACATTCTTGTTCTTGAAATCCTCAATTGCCTTGTCAGATCTTGATATGGTTTGATAATCATGAATGGATGTAGAATGGAGGATTGATGGGACACTTGGATAACATGAGACATCTCTGGAAAATTACTTCATACCTTTCCTTTCCCCTTAACTCTCCCTTTCAAGAGAAGGCATTACATAGTTAGGTTTTCTTTCCCATAAAGGCTTTCATTTTGAAATTATTGTAGATTATTGAGAAGTAATATGATCTTAGAGGTAATATTGAACACATGGATATTTCTTTGGATAAAAATGGTGAATACAATCTACACTTGAGTTGGTTGGTGTGTATGGCTAGATATAAAACTTAGAGAGTGACCTAGACCTGATTTTGACCCCTACACCATACCCAAGTCTACAAACCATATAAGATAAGTCACTAGACAAGCACCCCTCAATCTTAGCCATAAAATAACTAGACAAACATAGGGAAAATAAGGTAACAAGTCTATAATAATAATTTATTGTGAAATTGAAAGCTTTGGGTAGGCATGAAAGGTGAGTTGAAGGTTTTTAACCATGCTAAATTTCCTCATAAGAGATCCATTCCAATGTAATTCAAGGTTAGAGGTAGACTCATACACCAAATTCAAATTATCTTCCACTAGATTAAGGCTAACTCAAATTTTATCCTTGCCATCAAACAAGTAGTTGTGAACTACAAAGTCTCTAATGATCACAAAGTTGAGAAAAGGAGATGGATTGCTTGCCCTATTAGATTTTTCTTGGTTTACAAGGGTGATTTAATAATATACAATGGCTTGGTATTCAATTTCTTTCTTCTACTTAAGCCATTCTTTTAACTTATCTCTCTCCTCCCTTATCTTCTCAATATCTAAGTGTAGATTACCATTATTTGGTGCAGGTTGATAATAAGGACCAATGAGTTGGTAGCATGATTGGTCATGAGGATAAAAAGGCTTCCAAGGGGGTGGAAGAGTTTCACAATAAGGTTGATAGTATTTTATATAAGGATGCTGATTTTAGGGTTGATAAGGGTCAGCATATGACTAATAGGGGTCATTGTAGCGCTGATAAAGCGGTGGATGATAAAAACTTGCCTCATAGGCTACCATAACTCCTCATATAACATATGCAAAACAACATGAATATGAAAATAACATTCCTTACCTTTTTAATAATGGCTTTATGATGTTTATAAGCTTTCAATTTGACTACAAATTCTTTATAAGGATACTTGAAGATGTTAAAGGTGATAGCAAGGATATGAATGCTCTAATGGTTGATGTTCATCCCACTAAGCATGCCAAAACTATTAGCTAACCAAGTTGTACCCTATTTAAGGAATTTTTTTATACTACTTCAAACATGGACTAACATTGGAATGGTGTAAAGGTTGTGGGTGACCTTATAACTAGACATACCTCTAGATTTTTGGGCTAGCTCCACTAGTACATCACTTTAGCTTAAAATATCTAAGACCTACTACTACCAAGGTGAAAAGGGTTAGAAGTTACATGAAATAAACCTAATATAATTGGTTGTGATGCACCTAAATTATTTATATACTCACTCAAATTAAACTTTTAACAATAGTAATGGATTAATAAACAACTAAAGAATCATATTAATGAGTTCTTATGAAAAAATGTTTCATGTGGAGGTTGTACTAGATGACTAAAATGTAAAGGTCATGGTAATAAGGTCTACTATGTGACTCTTACTCTTCATATCAAACTAAAACCCCATCACTAATACTTATACACTCCATATAACCTGCATGAGACACCTTATTCATATATGTGAACAAGGGCCTGCAAGGGATGGAAATCCATCACATTTTCATATCATAAAAAGTATGAATACATTATATGCCACCATGAAAAATCTATAAAAGTTTATTTATCAGTCCAAGTAGGTTACAAGTACAAAACTTGGTAGAGTTTCCTTATATCATCCAGAGGGATACAAATCAAGTCCATAAGGCATGAATATATAGCAAATGAGGAGAGAAAGGGAGGTAAATATGGCATGAAGGTGAGAGAAAGGGGTCATAAAATACTATATTCAACTCCATATATAGTTTCATCAATTACATAGTCCTCTTTCAACTCTCTCCATGCATTGGTCTTCTTTAATGGCCCTTTTGGCATTGAGGTGAGGTAGTGGAAGTTTGTTCCAAAACTCAAAAGTCTTGCTAGAATAATATTTCAAAAACACACAAATAATAATTCTATCTCTAAGAAGATATGTTTTATTGCTCAAAATTATAGATACAACATATGCCTATCTCTGGGAAGAGATGTCTAATTGCCTTTTTGATCTATATCTATTTTTATACATACTTTAAAGGTAGGAGGAGGATGTGGAAGGTCACCAATATTGAGGGAGATGAAGTGGTTCAACTTACATGATTTACAACATTATATAATTTAATAAATTACTATTTTTAGAAACTTACTATTTTTAGACTGCACTACTAAAATTGAAATTCAGGGAACTATTTTTAGCTTTCCAATGGTTCAAACAGGGATTCAAATGAAGCTATAGTGCAAACGTTATGGCTCCCAAAAGTTCTACCACTAATTTGGGTAGGACCATCACCTGAATTATCACCTAAAGTGTTGCCCAAATCATTACCTAAAGTGTTGTCTAGATCATTCCTCCCTCCTTGAGAATCAATGGTCCCCATTGCATCAATATTCTTTATCAAGTGTGGTAATTGTGTCTTGATATGATTCTCATCCACTAAAGTAAAACTCTACAAATCAAGCTAACCAATGTCCAATTTCTCTATTATGATTGAAGTGTTCAATAGAGGTGGATGATATGGAATGACTACATCATTTGGTGTCATGGGTTGGGACCTGATGCATACTTGGAATGGACTGTGCTTTGTGGAGCTATATAAGGCTTAACTATTCACCATTTTTGTCAAACCATCAATATATGGATGGAAGGATATGAACTTCCTTATCTTGGTATCCATTTGCTTCTATTGTTGTGTTGATTATGTATTCAGGGCTACAACATCAACCCTTTTAGATTTCTATGGCCTGACCACCATGAGAATGAATTTCTTAGAACTAATTAGGGAGATAGATGGAGAAGGTGGTACCTCTGGTACCCTATAAGACCATGTTCCAAGAGTGAGGGTGATCCTTTGATTTCCTGATTCATAGATGCCATGTCGATCATACATGAATGGCTGACCAAGGAGTACATCACAAACATCTAAATTGACCACATCACACAAGACCTCATCTTGGAAAGGTTTTATTCCATATGAAATAAGAGACTAGTGGGTGACACAGAGGTTTCTTCTTGGACTCAACAATCCAATATTGTATGTCTTTGGGTGAGTCTTCATGGATAGATTTAGACTTTTCACAACATTAGCAAAGATTAAAATTCTTTTGACTCCTACTATCAAGAATAAAATGTGGAGGCTTACATTTCACCCATAACTTAAAGTGAAACAACATTTCCTTGTCATCTTGATGAAGCAACAATGGCATCAAGCTTAACATCTATAGTCTCTTCTTTATCCTCTTCAACTACAAGGTGTGTATGAGATAGAGCACTAGATGTTGAGGATTATGACTCAAAAAGTAGGGACTTGATGGCTTGACATTATTATTTGGAGTGAGTTCTATATTTGTGGTAATCACACCATTTCTTAGTTTTCCCTTCCTTTTTCTTCCAATTTTGGCCTCATGTTTGACCTTCTTTATCACTTTTCCATTTTGAAGGTTGAATATTCATATTAATTCTTCCATGCTTCTATTCAATCTTCATCATGAACTTGTATGCCTCACTAAGGGTCTCCAAATTAAAGAGTTCTATTTTCCCCCATATATACCATTGTATTCTACCATGATATTTGAGAACCTTGTGTTTCTCAATTTCCTAAATGGCCAATCTCACAGATAGAGAATCAAAAATGTCAATGTAATCTTGAACAGACTATTCCTTACCTTGGTGAAGTTGTTACCACTCTATGTATAAATCATCATATACTCCAATGGGGTAGTTTTATTCCTTTATAGCCTCTATGAAATCATCCTAGTTGGGTTCTACCTCAAGGCCAATATCATCCATACTAAATCTCTTCTTATACACTTCCCACCAACTTTTGGTAGGAAATGATGCTTTCAAAAGAGAAAAAGTGATCTTCTCTTTATCGGTGAATTTATTTATAGAAAAATACGATGAAAATTGATCCAACCAATTTTCTATTACATCAATATTGATTTTTCCTTCAAATATAGGGATATCAAAATTCACTTGAACCTTGAAGGGTGTTGGGGTACTAAAAAGATGTGGGATTGTATATGAGGAGCTAGAATTTCCCATCAAAATTTGTTGGAGAATTTGGGAAAATTTTTGTAGCATATGCACTTGTTGCTATTGGAGGGCTTCATTCACCATTTCCTTGAAAGAATCAGATGTCTCAGTGTTGTCTACCATTTGAGGTCATTTGGAGTGAATAGGTGGATAGTCTATTGGATATTGTATCTTTTCACCCAATAGTCTTATAGTATAACCTCATCTTTAGGATCATACACTCTTAAGACAAACCACTTTGATACCACTGATCCAAAACTCAAATGTCTTGGTTGAAGAATGTTTCAAGAACACATAAATAATAATGTTATCTCTAAGAAGAGATGTTTTATTGCTCAAAATTATAGATAAAACATATGCCTATCTCTAGGAAGAGATGTATAATTGCCTTTTTAGGCTACATCTATTTTAATACATAATTTGAAGGTAGGAGGAGGATGTGGAAGGTCACCAATCTTGAGGGAGATGAAGTAGTTTGACTTCCATGATTTACAACATTATAGAGTTCAAGAAATTACTATTTTTAGATTGCACTACTAAAATTGAAATTTTGGGCACTAATTTTACCTTCCTAATGGTTCAAACGAGGATTAAAATAGAGATATGGTGACAAAGTTATTCTACTTCAAAGTTCTACCACTAATTGGGATAGGATCATCACCTGAATTATCACCTAAAGTGTTGCCAAGATCATTACCTAAAGTGTTGTCCAAATCAATGTTGATTTAGACCCTTTAAAGGTAAATACACACCAAAAATATTCAACTACTCTTCCATATGGTATTTACAAGGTGTAATTGAACTGTAATTAGTCTCCATGAGGTGTTGAATAGCCATTAATCCTCTCATGCATTGACCAAACTAGAAAAAAACATTCAAACTATCATCATGGGTGTAAAGATTGTCTATATCACTCTCTAAGTATTATTTATAAGGGTAATGACCCTAAAATATCTCCTCCATATACTCTTTATGTCATTAGTCTTCTTTTGCTTGACTAGGCATGTCTCACTAAGCTATTAGGCCTAGTTGTTTGATAATTTGTCTTTTGAATGGCCATGAAACTTGGAAATAAACCTCATAATAGATTAATAAGTGTGTTTTAGTTCTGAATCAACATCATCAACCATAATTTAGGCTTATATAGGGATTAGGCACTTGTAACTTCACCTTTCCTAACTAATAATTTCACCTTTCTCTAGTAATTATAGACTAGTTATTTTAAGTGAAATTATAGAGGCATTTGTAGATGTATTATTTAACATATTATTTATTTATAGGATTAAATAAGTGATAAACCTTCCCTTCCAATGATTGGAAGTTTCTCTAGTATTGCATCCTTATTTTTTCTCAATTTCTTAGAAACATATAGTTTTATGACACTTCTATATAAATTTTGTATAATCAGGTACCATGAATAGGTCCTCCTTTGAGTTTACTTGACATTACATGTTTTTATTGAACAATTATAAGGTGATAAGATGACAAAATATCAATTTTTCCAAAACAAGGTCTGCCTAAGGTTTTAGAGAGGTTTTGGAAGTCTAAGAATCTTAGCAATGAGTCATAGAGTACGAACCCCTAAATCAAAAAATCTTGTCATGGATTTTAGGTACATTTACCATACAATTTATTTGAAAATATTGATTTACCATGTAAAATATTTGTCAAGATAGGTACATAGAGAAATGGGCTTATATTTTTCTGTAGGTAGTTGAGATAGGCTAACAGTCTTAACCTTTATTCATAAAGGTGGGCCCCTAAAACAACCTAAATCCTCCATGTATTTAAATTGAATAGGTGTTCCTAAAATATCCTAGTATCATTTTCTCCAAGTTTTATGTTATGCAAGATCCAAGAACTTGAAGTGATGGCTCGAACTAGCTGTATATATTGTGTAGATTGAAATGGTTATTGAGACTAAAATTAAATTTTCCCCTCTTCTTCTCCACTTAAAAAAACTCTAAAAACACCTTAAAAAACATTTATACATTATCTTGTCTTTAGATTTTCTACAGAGGTTTGCTTATGCTTCCATGGTGGTGTGAGGTTTGAAGCCTGATTATGACCTTTAGCTCAAACATGCATAGACTGAGTATTAGATTTTTACAAAACCTATAATTGATATGAGGGATTAAACATCATCATAAAACATTGTTTCCACCAACATCCAACATTTTACAAGTTTTTTCAATCGCCAAAATCTAGACCCTGCTCCTTTATGCACTCTCAACTTTTGGCCTAGGGTTTGTATGCAGTCAAGACAGGAAACCCTAAGATTTGAGTTTTAATTAATTCTACCTCACCTAAGATTTATAACACTTATAAATCCTTGTTATTTCATCCAAACTTCCTCCTTATGTTTTTCCATCCTCAGGTCCCCTCAAACAAGTTTATGTATATAGGCTTGTTAAAGTTTATTATACCTAATAGGTCTGAGTAAACCATGATACATAATTTAAATGTTCCTCTACTCAAATTATAAATATAATACTAAGAAACCATTGTTTCACCTTATTTACCTCTCCTTTATGTACTTTATTTCTTCAAACACATTCAAAACACAAGGATGTCACCAATACTAGTTCACATGCCTATTTTAGATTATTCTTTTTATCTAACCCTCAATGGAAATTTGTCTTGAAATTTAAGTGTTGTCACTAATAAATAGTATTTGAAGACAATATTATCACTCTTTCTTGTCTCAAAACCTCTTTATGAATACTAAAATCTTTATCTTATTCTCAAAACTCCTAAATGACCAGCTAATCTCATTAATAACTATCCATAGACTAAGGTCTATTTGAGACATAATAGTGAATGTATCCATTATTTATATGAAATAGAGGATAAAATGACCACATTAAACTAGTAATAATGATCATATGTTACACCATTAGAGATTTTAAAACCTCAAATTTCTCAAAATAAGCTATATTTGTTGACTGTATGTGTATGATTATGTGTTTAGATGCACATGATTGTATCTCTTTGAATATAATACCTCATCATCAAAATTATGACCTATATTAATCCTTCAACCTATTTTTATAGTCTTTAGATAGGTTTCACATCTCTCTCACTCACTTTTGTTTCTTATTCAGGTCTGAGAATGATTGACCCTCTAAGCAGGACTATAGGCTACCTATTAGGGTCATTGGACTGTGTTTTAGAATTTAGAACCTACCTTCTCTACCAATCTAACTTTAATCTTGATTGGAGTTCTAGTTAAACTCTTAGTATTACCCAACATCTTTGCCTCTTGATCTGGCTTAAACTCTCACTCTCCTTCTTGTAGGCCACCTATAGATGACCCTTAAGAGTTATTGACTTAGCTTATTGATTCTTATGACTATCAATAACTAAAAAGTGACTTATATGCTCTTCATCCTATTTAGATTATATTTATCTGTAATGAGATAGATTTGGAGAAATTTTACTTCCTTAGCCTATTTTTTATGTTAATTTTTACTAGTTTGACCAAAATAGAAACCTATAGGCTAGGGCTTGTAGGTCAATTTTTGGCCATATAGACCACAAAGCTATCTAATCAAACCCTTAATCATATTGAATATCAAACAATTTTTTGTTTACATTAACACTATCTCAATGATCCATATATCATGTATCAAGTACAAGGTCACCTTGAGCTTACCTACCTCATAAAACATTATGGCAATAATATGACTATAGGTGGAGGTTTGTCCATATGTATAGCCTAAGGATTGTTACTTAAACTATGAACTTAGTTATTTTACATTTTTCCTTAGTGACCAAGTTTCTATAAGATACCTTTTCATTACTTTGACAAATCTTTGACCCTAATATCATCTCCATCCATTCTCTTAGAGATAATTCCATCTCCT
This sequence comes from Torreya grandis, assembly GCA_037957365.1. NCBI lineage: Eukaryota > Viridiplantae > Streptophyta > Pinopsida > Cupressales > Taxaceae > Torreya > Torreya grandis. Next base: position 55,967 of record JARHVA010005393.1, on the reverse strand, counting down.
AACTGACTCTGCCAAGGTACTTTGGTTGTAAGTGTAATATTTCACTTTGTGTATAGATTGAGAAGGGATGGATTAATGTTTCTAAGACCTCAAAGGAATATATGGCATGGGTTTAAGAATATATTCCATCAGTTGAAGACAACCCAATATCCAATCTCCTTAAATACACCAACATTAATGTACCATGCTTAACTATGTTAACTCCTTGAGAAATTGAGTTAAATGCAAGATATATGTTTAAATTTATCTCCCATATATCATATATTATAATACCTTTTTTTTTCTCTTTTTAATCTTCTCACCTTTATATCTCATTCTAACACTGACTGCCTCATTTATATAGTCTATTTGGAAGGCTTTTAGTGACTGAGTTAGTCTTACCTTTGCATAGTGGACTGAGGGTGGAGAGTGATACTATGTAGGGGCATGAAAATATATAATAATAGGTTAGGTATTGAAATAAATATATGTTAATATCACCATTAAAATACCCTCCATAGCTATTGTATCTTCCCTGTACAAATGAGACCATATTACTCATGGCCATAGAATTGGATATAGGACCATAAATAGATTACTTATCATTTTGATGACTCGCATATGTTTGGTATAATCTAAAACACTTAAAATAAAACCATACACCCACACCATCATGCCTTGAAGGCTTTGTTGTAAATAGAGCATTATATTCAACCTAAAAACATGAAAATAAGAGGATTTATTACCTCATATACCTCCACATGTGTGAGATAAGGTTGGGTAATGGTGTAGATCGGCTATGACGATATCCATAACATAAATTAGGCAAGGGTTATTATAAAAAAACTCAAATACTCATCAAAACTATTGGATTTTTTCACCCCTACAAAAATAATGAAGCCCATCAAAGTGTCTAGGATGTTAAGGTTTATTCATAAAGTCAAAACCATGGATATGTAAAAATTTACATGAATAAAAAGGTTAAGAGACACTCTTCCTTTCCCCAAAGTTTTAGATCATGATATTCCCCCTCTGACTCATACTATCTACAAACCTAAAGGGCATTTTTAGATTCAAATGAGGTATATGGAGTAAGAGGACTAGTTTTGAATTCATATTGCATCCTTATACCATGAAAATTGTCTAAGATATTAGATATGAACCACCCTCCAATCCTCTAACTTCCTCTATATGGATAAGTCCATACAAGCTCGTACACCTATAGAAAACACACAAAAACTCTTTTTTTCCACTACTTTCTCCATGTTTCAAGATAGGAACCTCCATTTTAGGGAAAAATGAGAGGTAACATGATTTAATCACCTTTTCAAACTATAAATATGGTAGGGGGAAGTGGGAGAATCACAATTTAGCACATGGGGCCCATTTAGCATGTGGGAGATGAGTATGAGTTTTAAAATGGACTTTTAAGATATGCAATGCATGAGTCATGGAAATATGATTAAATTGGGACCTTTCAAGACCTATTTAATACAATTTAATCAAAACACCTTCACCTTTCTAGGGTTTTCTAAAGAAAATAAAATAATATGAAGTGATTTAAGGGGGATATGATGACATATAAGGTGAGTTGAGATGTTAATTATGCTTAGATGAGTATATCATGGACAATAAACTAGAAAACACTATTTCTGTCCTCAAATAATTCTCAAACACCTTTAATAGACCTCCAAGACACCTTGACACTCTATTTACTCACTCCAAGACCATCATGAGGACTAATACACTAATAATGGACCTTCAAATACTTGTGACATGTGATGATTTGAAAGTAGACCTAAATACATCAATGATAATTATAACAATGATCAAGACTCTCAATAGGACCAATAATGACATGACCATGTATGAGATCACCATGAGCAAGATATGATAGTTATCACCCAAAATTTTTTGATGTTAAGGGTTGACATTTGGCCTGTGAGGCCAAAATGTCAATAATAACTAAAATTCAAACATTTATCTATCTAATATACTATGGCATATATTACCTATAACCATGTATTTCCAAGTGTAACATGTATGTGAGTGTCTATGATTATGAAAAAAATTAGCGTGTTGACCACCATAGGGCCACATGTAACTAGTAGTGTGATATGTCCCAAGGATTCCTGATAACGTATAGCATGTTGTAGTTCTATCTAATAATGCCAACATATAAGTTTTAAGATTGGAATCCTCATCTATTAAAACATTAAGGATTATTATTCCATGATGAAATCCTTGATAGTCAATGGATCATTCCTCTAATGTTAAGTTCAGTGAAGAGTCCATCATGATGATTGTACTTGTGGAGATGGAGGTTGTGTAATATAGATAGTGTCTTATACTTTGAGTTTATTCAATATTTATTATAATTTTGAGAATGTATATGTCTCATATCTAGTAATATTATGAAAAATATAAAAGGGTCTATCATCCTACTATGACAATCTACTAATGGATTTATAGCAAACTATGGTTAATTATATCAATCCTATATCAAGTAATATCTATAAAATTAGTTGTGGTGTGTCCTATGTACTTCTTGTTTGAATATAGATAACTAGGTCAATATATATAAATGTAACCATATGTACTAAGTGTATATAATAATTTACCTCTAGCTTCAAGTGAGTGTCATGGCTTATATCTGGGGAATTATAAAAAAGTGGTGATGCCTATGTGGGTAAAGGTATGAATGAATTAGAATCATCTCTATAATATCCAGGGCCTACTAGTGCTAATCTCAATCCAAAATAAGTAATCATCATTGTTCATGGGTTTTATTTTATCCTTTGCAGTTATTTGGGAATCTATATTTGAGTTTTTGATGTATATTTCCTTTGAGTTAAAAATTTACGGTAATTTTACTATGAATATATCATCATCCCTTTTGGGTGGGGGAACTATTTTAGAGGGTCATTCTTCATCAAGGGTGAAGATAACTCTAGTTTAGGAGGATCTAAAATGGGTGCATGAATTTTGGTACAAGATTCCTTGACCTCATTTATATGTATATGCTCTACAAGAATCATATGAGGTGGGGACTCTATGAGAACATGAGATATCCCATATAAATAAATAATTTAGGTGGTAGGATCAAGGAATCTACAATATCTAAATGATTGGTTATCATTTGGACAAGTGTATATATATCCATCATGTAAAAACTTGATACATATGTTTAAGGTAAAAAAATATTTCCAAGGTCTCCTGAGTAATAAATTATAATGAAAAATATTAGGCATCACTTGAAACTATGTAGATAGGTTTTTTGGCTTGATCATGATATCCAAAATAATAGAACCCAATGCCTATTAGGGAATGTCATCAAAACCTTGAATCTTTTTATGTCTTATGAATGTATGTTATATCAATCCCCATAGTGTGTAAAAATGTGAAGTTTCATGTGTTAAGACCTAAACCACTATCAATTAGAATGCATTTAATAGTGGTGGTTTTAATTTAAGCTTGAATAAATAGTGGTAAATTATAATTTATAATTATCTGTGAGGGAAAATCCTCATTGGTAAAAGATATAACATCCTCAATGCCCTTTATTGTGCTTATGACATATGTAAAATAATATGACTCTATATCATGAGGAAATTATGTATGATTGAGTGTTTAGAAAGAGTATCTTTGAAAATGGTTTCCTTTTGAATTAATTCTAATATATAAATCTTGGCTAGTGTATTTCTCAATTTATCAATGATATCATATGCTCTATGTTGATCCCTAGGTCTTCTTATATTGTGTTGAAGATGTGTTAACCTCATAATTCTCAATTATTTGAATGTTCTTAGGTTCAATTCACTTTATTTGATCTTATTACATCAGGGATAATGTTATTTTCTTGTAGGCATAAAATTCTTAAAGCAAATATTATTCTTATTTGCATTATCTCATTTTTCCTTAGACCCTCTCCTAGTATGTAGTAGGATCTATGCTTATACAATTTCATGTTATATATTGGTTAAATTAATGTCTAGATGAAATATAAACTTTGCCATAATGTTTGGGTTGAAAATCAAAAACACCTTCTTTCTACCCTACCCTTCCTTTTTCTCTTTTTTTACCAGATCATTATAGTTTAGATTTTCATTACCCTAATCCATGATAGATTAGGGTTTAGAATTTAGGGTTTGGACATTATTCATTGGATTTAGTTTAAATCACTTTCATATTAATAATTATTTAGGACCACTATTGCTCCCAACAACCATTTACATGTTCATTTTTTGAAACAATCATTTAGTTTTGTCGCTACTCCACAATAGATCTTAGGAAGATCACAACCAACAACTCATGCAATAGACTATTTGGATCCAAAAATTATAAGTATTTATTAAACACTATATGTTGACCTAGTGATACACATTTAGGCATCAACAAGATGGAGAGGGATTATGGGACTACATTATCCCTGTATAGGCTGATGAGGCTTCCAATTTCATCTAATAATATCTTAAACTATGGGATCTATTATTTATCATGGGTGAGTAGTAGAGGTGGGATATGAGTGAAGTTAGTTAATGGGTATAGGTGGATGAATAACAAAAGGAGTCATTTGAGCTCTTTAAAATTGAGTAATAACTAAAGGTAACTCAAAATTAGACATGCAATAATGCTCTCTATAGAATGGGGCCTAAAATGAGGTGGACCATTGTATAAAATAAGTTGAGTTCTCATATGAGCCATGATAGGGATAACATATATGTGCATCTTTCTATAAATGATACGTAATAAGCATGTAATATAAACCACAATACTTTGTAACAAAAATTTAAAAATGGCTTCTATTATGATTATCATGATGAAAACTAAAAATTGAGTAAAGTTTTAAAATAGAAAGGTACACTGTAATGATACACTAGGGTTTTGACCACTATATTCAAAGTAAGTTAGGTTCACCAAATGAGCTAATTAATAAATTAGGTAATAAAATACTATAGTATTAATAGCCATTGATTTATACAATAATCAATTTATTTGCTTAGCCTATAGATAATAATGAATTGAAAAGGGTGTAATTAGCTAGAAAATATGATTGAAATAGATAAGTGTCAAGTTGGCAAGTGATGAATAAGTAGGTTAGAGTGTATTCAATCAAAAATATGTGTCATAACCCTATTTAGACACTAGTGTGTCCCTTTTTTCCAATATCACATTATGATATTAACCTTTTTTATAACACTATTAACCTTATGTATATGAAGTAGTGAAATTTGGGGTATACCTTCACTCTATTCCTGCATTCTTGTACCTATGTGACTATGACCTAGATCATCATTTGTACTTCATTTTAATTGATTTCACTATGAAACCTTAAACCTTCATGCTTTTTAGGGTTTTGATGACCACAAGTGTAAGAAGAGTGGAATTATTAGGGTAGGTTAGACATGACCCCAAAACCTAATGTGATGAGTGTTTCCTACATATCAATAACTCTAAAGGGGGTCAATCCCTATGTATTTCTCCCAATCTAAATGTTGGTGTAAAGTGAGACTGATGCTAGTATGTCTGAGTATGAATGCCAATTTGAATGTTTTGAGTATGACTTTAAAGTAAAAATTTGAGTAAAATTGAGATCTAGGTTGTATATAGAGGTATATATAAATAAGGGTAAATAGGGATCAATAAATTTAATTTTCACAACTATTTCTGAGCTTTTTCATGAGAATTGTCATCTAATGGATAAATTAATGAGAATGGTATTTATATAGTGTTTTGATGATAGTCAAGACATGAAATGAGTCTAAGCTAACCCTAAGATGTTTTAGGTAGTGTAAATATATCAATTTGGGGCAAAGGGATATAAAAGTCAATAGTGCCACCCCCTTTACCAATAGCACACTGAGTTCTAGACCAAAGTGTCCACACTATTGTTTAGGTAGCTAGCACATGTGAAAAATGATTGAGGATGCCTATATTATGGCTCAATGCAATTTTTGGTATATTTAGGCATGGGTTAGATGCACATATAAGATGGAAAAGGATCAAAATAGGCCCTAAGATATGTCTAGGACTAAGCTAAGTATAGGGTGGTCTCAAGTGATAATCATTACATTAAATTAAATTTTAGATGACTTAAATATACACATTTAGGTTCATGTCTACTTTACACTAGCAATATCATTTTTTTTTCATTACTAGTATAAAGTAAGGGAAAATTTACACACATAAATTTATTCATTAAGTGCTTAAAATGTTTATTCTTACCATCCTTACCTTAGTTGGTCCATTCACTATTTCACTAACTCATAATCTATAAAAGAGCCTCTATTATATTTCAAACATATAAAATATCATATAAACATCCATATTTTAACCACATTCATTCTTATTCAACCCATAGGTCCTTGTTAGACCTTTTTTAGTAGTTTAAGTTCTGTAGGATAGGACTAAACTAGGTTAGATAAGGCCACACTATGGCCTTGTCCCATAGTGTGGTCTTATCCCCATGCTCTAATGATTAATTTTTCAAATTGATATGTTTCACAGTGGTTCTCCCACACTTTTTTGTAAGATTGGTTAGAAAAAGTATTCTAAATATTCCCCTATAAAATCATATAAATGCATTTACTTGAACACACCTAGAAAGCTAATTGGAAATTACTACAGACTAAGTAAAAGATCATTATTTCTTCCAATTTCACATTTGCTATATTATAACAGTTATAGGAAAATCATGTATATATTTTATTACAAGTAAATGGAATCCATTATTAAGTATTTCAATCAATATTTTATCTACATTCATATAGTTTTACAATCACATATCACATAGTCACCTATGAGGGATAAATACATTGTCCTAAGGCTCATTTAGGCTATGTAGGAAGCACTCAAATTAAACAATGTTTCTTTATGGTATTTCAAATATTCCCTTAACCCTATTCCCCCATTTTTTAATTTGATATATATTGTGTTCTTTATGTAAGAAAAGGGTTATGTTTTATAGGTCTTTAGTACAACATTTTGGCACACATAATTAAATAATCAACCTTATTGTTAGTCAAAGTACCTAGATTAAGAAATTAAGCACACAATTAACTAGGACATGACTATAGTCAATAGATAAAGGTCGTAACACAGACTATCCTTATAATGTAGCCTTGTCCCTACATAGTTTACAATTTTCTTTATATATGTGACATAGTTCACAAGTTTGATAGGTGATTTATAATAATAGTCAGCCAACATAGTCATCATCAAATTTATTTTAGGGAGGTTTGCCTATCTAGAGGCCCATTTACTATTTTTATCTACTTTAAATTTTTTTTTTATCATACTATATTTTACTATTAGATCTATATATTCAAATTTCAATAGTTTAATTTTATTCATTTAAGTTCATTCAATTCAAAAATAGAATAAATAGAAACCTCATCCTACTTCTTGATCAAGGTAGTAAATATTTTTTCTTGAAATTACTATTATATTTCATGCACGTATCTCCATGATTTAGGTTGGGTTAACCTCAACCATTTACCCTTTTATCTAAAACAATGTCATTTATGATGTAAACTTGATGCATCAATAGTGAAATATTGATGTTATTTATAATTAAATATATAATGTATGTGACATTGGTTTTACACCACAAAAAATCTTAAACTAAATAAAAAATAAAATCATGATGGCCCATACACCCTCCCATTTCATTTTATCCTTTACACCCATCAATGAAGATAGAAGGAGTGAGGAATAAAGGAGTGGTGGGGGGGATGAGGTAAAATGGAAGGAGGGAAAAATAATGCCAATGGTAAAGGAGTTGAGGGAAAATCAAGGGCAAGGGAAAGGAGTGAGGGTAAATAAAGGAGAATGGGAAATGGAGAAAAGGGAAAAATAAGAGCAAAGGGAGGGATTGGAGATCAAACTAATGTAAATTTAAAGGATAAGGGAATGGATGGAAAGGAAATGGATATGGTAAAGAGGTCATGGAAAATAAATGGAAAGGGGTAAGGAATGAAAGGGTAAAGATTTAGAAATTAGAAAGGAGTGGAGCTTTAAAAAAGGGGAAATATGGAGTGGAGGGGAAAAATTATAAGGTGAAGGAGTTGAGAGAAAATAAATGTCAATGGAAATCATAATGGAGTAGAGGTAAAATCATGGGAAATGGTAAATAGTGGATTAAAAATCAAGGGAAAGGGAAAAGGAGTGGAGAGCAAAGCCACCCTAAAAAACTAGAGATAGGAGGTATGTAGTTTTTTAATTTCATAGAAGCATTACATTTATTTTTATGTAATTAATATAAAAAACATTATGAAAAATTTAGTATAACTTCATAAAAACCTACAAATAATCCTAATAAAAAATATTCAATAAAACTGAAAACCCTAGGAAGAAAACTTATGAAAAACCAAAAAAATTCAAAAAATCCCTACAAGATCAAAATATCTAAGATATATATAGTTTTTAATTTTATAGGGGAATTTAATTTATTTTATATAATTATTATAAAAACTATTATGAAAAACTTTAGGAAAACCACATAAAAAACTTTAATAAAACCCTAATAAAAACCAATCAATAAACCTATAAAAACAATTCATAAAACCCTATAAAAATCTTTACTCAAAGAAATAATTTTCTTCAATATGAAATAAATTAAATTTCTTCTCATGGACAATTTTTGGAAATGAGATATGCTAGGGTTTGATGAAATATACTATTAGGTTTTAAAGTTTCATCCTTCATCTATTCAGATTTTGTAAAGATCAACATCATGTGGTAGATCCATCAATTAATAACTAGAGAAGGATTCATCCCTCCCCCCAAGCAGCCCTAATTCAATAAAATGTTTGTTGGTACAATAAAAAAATAAAAGAGAAGGAAATTTATGTATCAATAGTCATAGTGGGAAATAAAATATATTCAAAAGAAGAATCCATGTCCAAAAGGTCATGCATACAAGCCTTTGAGTAGAATCGAGTAATCATGCTTAATCCAAGAGAAATAAAAAATAATAAAGAAGGTTTACATGGAAGGATCCTGATATGAAAATTCTTAGGAGTGAAACTCTCTCTAGAGGAATTGGATTCATGGATGAGATAATTTTGGAAAATGAATGGAGATTTAAAATTAAGAACTTGTGTAATAGGGTATTTCATATGGATATTTTTTAATGATTTAGATTGTGATATATTTTTTGTGGGAGGTCCATATTTTTATATAAATGTGATGTTTTTCATGAAACATTGGCACACTACATTCAAGACAACGAAGGAGTTTCCAAATATTGTAACATTTAATGTTATGTGGATACTATTATTGGGCCCTTAACACTTTACTTGGTAAAATAATAAATGTTTTATTATTATATTTAACATGGGTTAAAACCTCATATAAATGCAATAATAAAACATATTATTAATTACTAACTTAGTTCCTTAATGAAAATTTGGAATTATTGGTTATAAGAGTCACCTCCCCTCATCCTTATTATAAATAGGGGTTTACCCCTATGGTAATATATATTATTGATACACTTGATGCTTTTTATATTTGCATGTGGAAAATATCTTGTAAATATTTTGTGAATAAGGGTTATGTGAAGAAGTGAGAAGTAAGAAAGCTTTGTATTAAGGAGTGGAGTTTTTCATATAAATTAATATCACTTTATGGGTTTTTTACCTCTTAAGTTTTTCCCACATTAATCAATGTGTCATGTATACATTGATCTATGTTCATTTATTCTATGATTTACCATTATTTACATTTTAAATCTTTTTATGTATTACTTCATTTATTTTATCATGGTATTAGAGTTAATAGGGTGGATTTGATTGGAAACCCGATTTATATTGATGCATATTAATTTCAAAGGATGTTAAAAGAATTTTCAATCCTAAGACACCATTATTGGTTGTTGTACAACCCTATAAGGCATATTAAAGTTTGAAAATCTTAGAATATTCACTCAGTGACCTTTTTTATCTCTAAAACCTTGATTGACGCATCATTAGATCCTATTGAGAAACAAGATAGAAAAAATAGATCAAAATTTACATTCATTTTCACTCAAATTTTAATTTATGACATAACTAATTTTGTTATATAGCCTATAACTTGAATAATTTTGTAAAAAAAAAATTCAGAGCTTATGAGGCCCTCCTTTGGTGTTGAACATTGGTTATTCAGTCAATCTTAGAGACAAAACCTATTTTAAGGAATCCTTAAGAATTAGAGGCTCTAATTGAATTTTTTTAAAGCTCTATGAGATCCATATTATGGCCTAGTAGAGTGTAAATGTTTTTTTATGAATAATAAATTCAATTTTATAGTTATATTCTACTTTTTAGCAAGCTTTCAGGAAGGTTGGTAAAGTTTGGTATTTTTGGTGTCTTATATAGTTTGTTGTGCATCCCCAAACTTTACCATAAACAACATTTTTCTCTTGGAGTGATCTATAGGTAAGATTTTGTTTTCATATAGTTGTGTGAAATATTTTTAAAATAATTCATTTATTAAAGATAAATTTTACATGCAATAATAGAAGGGATCTACCTTCTAATTTAATTTTTGATCTAAAAAGTTAGAAATAATAATATTGATTTAATTTTAAAATTAAATTCATGTATTTATTTTTATTTATATATTTTTTTAAATTAAAAAATAGATATAAAAATGTATAAATATAAATTTGTGCATCTATACTTCCATATAGTTTCCTAGAAGAGTTGGTGGCTCTTATTTTGCTAAAACCTTTTAAGGAATAAGCCTAGTGTTCAAATATCACTATTTTTTGGTTAATCCAAAATTGTTTTAAAAGTTAATTTTATTTTTTAGTTTACATGCAAACATCTCAGGGCAAACCCTTTTCTAGTGTCATTTTATTTTCAACATTTGACCTAGTAAATCTTTTGTCGACCATTGTTATGTAACTAGTTGTTTTATAGGTTTTCACACCTTATATACACATTTATGTGGTCCATTTTTAAAAAACATTATTATTATAGTTATTTCAAATTTTTAATAAAAATGTTTAGATATTTGTTGTGTGTGACACCTGTGACACCTAATCTAGTACAAATTCTTCTAATTTCTTACATCTTTTTGCATATATTTGAATAATTATTTCTTGTTTACATTAGAAATTTGATTTATTTTTAAAATAAAGTATAAAATCACATTAAAAATGATTAAATTTTAAATATTTATATAGTGTTAAATTATCATTCTTAAATGGAAGAAATGACTTCACCTAACCTTGTATTATATAAATCTCAAATGCTTAATGGATCAAACTATAATATATGGAAAATTTGCATTAAGGTGGAATTTATGGCTTGAAATATATGAATAATTATTATTTGGATATTAAAATACCCATTATGAAAACATGTTACACCTGAGCTTTTAAATGCATTTCAATAAAAATTGTAGGATGCTATGTCAATTATCTTGTAGAATATTAACGATGAATTCATACTCCATATTATTGTTGACTATTTTGACCAAAAGTCAAAATAATTCAACCCCATATAGTATAAAACTTGATATATGGGTATTATAAGATCTTATGAGGTGTGTCATGGTTATAGCAATGTCATTTAATGTGTCACTAACTTTGTCATGGTCATCTTTTTGTCCTAAATAGTCTTATGTCACTCTAAGGGGTCATATTTGAGCCATTAATAAAGATTGTAAAAATTTTATAAGTATAAAAATGTTTAATGAGGTTCTTAAATGTCCCCCATTTTATTTTATTATCAGGCATGTAAATCTATAATTGAAAATTATAGGAGTAACATCAGAATAAGAAGATCATTGGCAGTTTGAATAGTTTTAGTTGGTTGTACAACTTATACATAGGTTTTGGCACATGTGAAAGGCCTTAAAATTTCCATTAAACTCCCTGGAGATAAATTTGACACTTTTGTATATTTTAAACAATTTAAAATGGCTTAAAACCATTAGATTTCTCCATCGCTCCATTAGGCATGTAGAAATGACCTATTGGTTTTGGTCTAGTATGAACAACAAAGGATGAGTATAGTAAAATCCACTTGGTCATAGATATTAATCTTAGTATACATAAATTAAATGGAATGATTTCAAGTATTTATGATTTATTCTCTATGAACCATTGTTTATAAGTTAATTGCCTCTTTTGGCATGGTTATCCCTACACCCTAAAAGATTCTCTTTTGTTTAAAATGGTTAGTATAACCTAGGTACTATAAATGGTCCTTATAATAATTTAAATCCTCTTCACATGATTATTAACATGTTTTTATGTGTATAATTCAAAATATGGACATGAATCATCTTACATTACTAGTGAAGGACAATGTCATAGTCTGCAGATAAGAATTCTTTAGTAATGGATTTCCCTTCCTATTTTGGCTTTCAAATCAAAGTTAATGTGGTTTTAAACCTATAAAAACATGATTATTATCCACTCCATATGATTTTTAGGCTAAAATTCATATTTTTATGGAATAACACAATCATATATTGCACATAGTCAGTCTCTTGCAAGTATTCATCTACATGCAAGAGAAAAAGGAACCTTACACAACCATGGTGATCAAGCATAAGGTTTTCAAAGCATTAAGATAGCTCCTAAGGGGTAAATAATGTATTTGAGATATATAATGATAGTTTTATATTGGTTGAGATAACCAATTCTCTAATGTACATAGTTTTGCCTTGTTTACTACTAATGTGCACCTATAGGTGGTTCACAAAGGAATGAGCAGTTGAAAATAAGGTTGTTTAAAAAAATTTGGACCTTAATTGGGGTATTTTAACACTTAAGGTGTAATAAAAACTATAAAATAATCAAAATTTAATGATTAGACTTGAATTATGACTCTTAAGTCAATAAGGTTACTTTAAGGATTCCTTACCTTAAACTTTCCAAAATAGAGACTTGGCCCTTCTTTGATCCTTTCATGACGAAGCATATTGAGATACAAACTAGTGTAATGGTTTCATTATGAAATCCAAGTATAAATTCAGTGAATTAGAATGATAAATGTTTGTTTGGCCAAAGGAGGATGATGTATATAGACCACCATTTCAAGCAATATTTCACTACAGGTGGACAATTTATCTATAGTATTTTGAGTCCAAATTGATTTACAATGCTATGAGACCTAATGAAGCATAACCATGCAAAAAAATACTTATTTATAATTAATGTAGTAATAATGGATCATGTAACATATAAAGGAGTTGAAATACAAAATCTTAACTCATATTACCCCTATAGGTGGTCCTTTTTGTCTCCAAAATAGGCACTTATAGTTGATTGTAGAATGATGGCATAGTGTACATTGAGAGACTTAACTATTGGTTTGGATTTAGGCTTGTTATGAGTGTTATTGACTATAAATGTGAGTTTAAAGGCCTCTAAGGAGACATAATCATGAAATATACTTAGTATGACATCATACAATGGTCTATGTGGCCTAGAAATAGCCACCTATAGGTTGTTATGGAGGAGAAACCAACTCACATTGGTGCCAATACATAAGCAATGAAAAATACCCATAAAACCATATAAATTTGACTAATAAACCATGATATGAGCCTAAATGACTTAAAAAATATATTATTTCATAATTTACAAGATCTATTTCTAAGTGAAACCCTATAAGAAACTTCCTTTATTTTTTATAATTTGCCAATCTAACCTAGTCAAGAAGAGGTAAGTGCATTTTGAGGAATTATCAATCTTATAAGGTGTTATACATGTTTAAAATTACCCCCATAGTAGTTATATATACTAAATTATATTATCAATATAGGGAAATAGAGCATGAAGGGTTCCAAGATACATCTTGTAGTTAATTCACCAACCTTGCACATAGTTAGTGTTACAAAAGTTTGCCTTAGGTTTTGTGAGGTTTGGAAGTGATAAAAGTATGATCTAGACCTAAGATTTTTTGTAGAGGGTCTTAGGACATATTTAATCCTCTCATACCCTTTATTTGGCTAATAAGATAGGTAAATTTCCCTTTATTCTATCTCAAACAAAGGGCAGTCCGAAAAAGCCATACCATACAAGTTTATCATAAGGTAAGAGGGTAGGTCTTAAATAACTAAAATAAGATGTAAAATGGTGAGTTAAAAATTAATAAACATAGGGGATACATCATATTCATATAAAACTTCCCAGAGATGGTGATGATTAGCTATGCACAAACTAAGCCTACTTGGCTTATATTAGGCTTAGATCCCTAAAAGGGTTCAATCTCATTCCTAACACTAGATGAGACTTTAAATAAATTTAATCACCTTAAAAATATGGTATGAGTTTGTTTATATCCTTTATTTTGTAAGGGAGATCAGAAATGAGTCATTTTTTGGCTTACGAACAACTTAGGATGTACAAAATGTAGGAAAGGGCTCAAGAGGCTATCCTTGAAAGCTCGTATCTATATAGATGCTTAGAATGGAGGTTAAAGGAGTTGGTATATATTTAAGAGGTTCTTAAACAATATTCTAGTGGAATTTTTCTTGAGGCTTCAACATCAAGATTGTATGAATAATCCCTAAGAGTCAAAACATTCTAAAACCCTCCAAAACCCTTACTTATGACCTGATGGGAAAGAAGTAGATATAAATGGACTCAAAATAGATAGTATGACTTGTAAATTATTTTGGAATTAAATATAACTCCCTCAAGATCCTTCTCATTAGATTGGATTCTATCATATTTGTATGGATAGGGTACAAAACTAGTTTTCTTTATAGATTTTGGTGTTTTTTAGGTACAAAGGATTATTAAAGGATGGAGATAACTTTGTGAGATCAAGTGGGACATAATATAACTCCTCATATCCATTTATTTTTTCAGTTAATCACATTGGTACCTATGTAATCACCTTCACTTCAGGTAGTCCAAACTGGCATAGTGAATAAAGAATGATCACCAAGTGAGAAGGTGATAACTCTAATTGGGAGACATTTTAAGGTTTTCCTAATGAATTTAAGGACAAAATTAATATTTATATTTTTCATAACACCCATTTCATGTATTTATTTTTAAAACTAAAGGTCACTTGAATGACAAGTGTGAGGAATGAGTGAAAAAAGGATGATGGTGATTATAGGTAGTGAGAACCCTTATCCTGAAGAAGATCAATGGTTAGGGATACATATAATGAATTATGTATCTATTCCTTAACCTCCCACCCCCCATCATGTTTCACATGTTTCAACTCTCCCTAGTCTATTTTGGAGTGCCCAAGAAAATTCAATGATGAAGGTAATTTCCAAGAAGCTAGTTGAAGGGTCCTACATCATATTTGAGGATTTTTCATGCCTTAGAGGGACATTTATCCAAAGAAAAATTTAGTGTTTCATTTCACACTTTAATACTCTTCATCATAACTTATTCTCATTCCTTTACAAGTGACATTGTGACCATTGAGCTCCACTTTTCTCTCACTTCTCACACATCTTATAAATACTATCCATTTTGGCTCTTGTTTTCTTATTTCCACACCTGGTATGGTGAAGCCCTATTGGTATGATGTTTTACTTTTCATTTTAATAATACATGAAATCTTTTTTTTATTTCACAAATATTTTTTATAAGTTTATGAAGTGATGTATGGTGAGGTCTAGTGATAAGCTTCTATCCTTGCTTCTCTTTATCCTTTCATGTTTAGTGCAAGAAGTTATTATTCTAACAAGTCATATGGAGTATAGCTAGTGTTTTTGGACTCCTTAAAGTGTTAAATTTTTCTTATATTCTGTAATATGACCTATAATCCACTTACCTTGAGTATTAATATGCATATCACCTCCATATTGAAATACTAATGTTATAACATCGTAAGACTTTAAAGCTAGTATTGTAGGTCTTATTTCATAGTATAAGAGTATGATGATATTTTGGATATATTAATGGTGTATCACCAAATTATAATATTTTAATTCCATGTATATTTATACCCATTTTCCAAAAATCATTTAGTTAATGTAGGTGGTAATCCCTTAAAGGTCAATCTAGGGAACTAGCCCTTAAACCTAGAGGTTTACCTATATTATAGGTAACCCATAGACATAAAGGTATTCCAATGTTGTCCAAATATTATAGTAGGATTTAAAATCCTCATCTAGGGTGAAATATTTGGTGCCAATAGTTCTCACATGCTCATTGGGCCCATTTTCCTAAAGACAACTTGTCAAGATGAATGTTGGTCTTGACAACATCAGCTACATATGGTGTGCTACTCAAAATTTGGAAACTCCATTCAAGGTAAAATATGGTTTTAGATTAAAAAAAATTCATATATTTGTGTTCATACTTCATGGTCCTCTCTAGGTCATATACTAGTAAATTTTTCAATCCCACCAATCCACCTCTTCAACCTGAACTTGTCTTTGAAGCTCAACATCCTTAGCCTATTTTTTCATTTAAAGATCAAGAAGACTTTGCTAGCCAAGAAGACCAAGAAATTAAGGAAGAGAAAATGGCTAGAAAACATTCCTTCATATCCTTTAACACCAAATATCTAATCCATATTGGTGACTATAATGACATTCCCCCTATTTCTACAAAGAGTGTTCCTACAATCAATGGTGAAGGTCATATCACTCCTAGTGAGCACATTAGGTATATATTAAATTTATATAGTTTCCATAATGTCACTGAGGTCAACATTTTTATTATACTCCTTGTCATTTCCCTTATATGTAAATCATTTTATTGGTATAATAATTTTCTATATGGGATGATTTTAGAGTGATACTAACATCAAGGTTGTAGGATAAGAGTGACCACACTTCACTCATCCACCAACTCAATGTGATACAAATAGCCGATAAGGATATAATACATTATTTCAATGAGATTCCAAAATAATTGGTATAAGTTTCCTCCTCCCGTGAAACCACCTAATATCTTTGTGTTTCTTACATACTTGAGGGCCATTGGTATAGACATAACCATCATGCTACAATCTATGGGTGGTTTAACTCTAACTGAAGCATATGACCTTATTATTAGAGCTAAGAATGGCCTCATACAATATAGTAAGTTACCTATAAAATTTTTAATTCCTCTCCTAAAAAATATTTGTATTGATACTCTAGGTGTTTCCCAAGTTCCTAATGTTAATGCCAAGTTAAGGACTACTCCCAAGAAGGTATATGATGTCATGGATAAAGATGAAATAATTCATTTGTTAGATGTTAATATTAGAAAATAAATAATTAAAAAGGGTTTGAATCAAAATAATTATCCCTATCATTAGTAATATGGTCAATAATATGGGAAAGGGAGATTTTATGGGTAGCCTAACTTCAACAGGCATGCCAATACATACAACCTAGCCTCAACTTCTAATGCAAGAGCAATGGCTCTGGTGCATAGAAATGTAATCCAAGGAGAAGAATGTAAAAAAGGTAAATTTGTGGATGAAAATGATAGTGGATGTCAATCTCTAGTTACTCAAGGATGATTAACTCCTTTAATATCAGCAAAATATTAAGTTTTAATGCAAGCAATTGAAGGGTGGTAACTTCAAAGAGTGAGCTTCACCAACTTCTTAGTTAAAGATACTTTTGTGATTAATCAAGGGAATCCAATTGTAGATAATACTAGATATAAAATTAAGGATTTAAGAGATGCTATTAGTGTGCCTACAATTTCATCTAATCCTCATACAAGGTAATAAATCATGACTACAAGCATGGTAATCCCTAATATTATTGCACATCCTCTAAATTAGAATGTGGGAAGGTCTACTCAAAGTGATTCAATTCCTCAAGCTAAAAACATTTCTTTCCTCTAAGGACTCAATAAAAATTAAGTACTTATAGTTTGAACATTATTTATTCATTGAAAGATACGAAGGCAACTATTTTTCTTTGGGATGTCCTACACACACCTGCCCAAAAAGAACTCTTAAAAAAGTAATTGTCCACTATCCATGATAATTATCCATCATCAAGCCATGGTCATGTTGATCTTAACAATCCTCCTAATAACATTGTTTAACCCTCTACTAGGTCTAATAATCTTCCACCTTTCTACCTCACTCTCATTGTGGGGGATAAACTAAGTCATAATTACATAGTTGATAGTGTATCTAGTACGTCAGTGATGCCCAAGGTTGTAGCTAAAAAATTGAGTCTATAATATGAACCAAATAGAAAAGGGTTTATTTAATTAGATGTTACACCTAAAAAGTTAATAATTTTAATCAAAGGGTTGAAGTTTTTATTACATGATTGTCCTAATTTCTCCATCCTCCAAGATATTATGGTTGTTGACATCCATGCCCACTTTTTAATCCTCCTCTCAAGAGATTTGAAAACAAAAATAGGAGGATAACTCTCATCTGATTGGTTCTTCTTATAATTTATGATAAGATATGGAAAAAATGTGCCCATACAAACCAACCACTTGCTAGAATCCACATTGAGCCCTATGTAAAAGAAAGCTCCAACTTGAATTGTGGCATTAATGATAAAGAGGAGTCTATTGTGGATGATGGTGTTTATTATAAGATGGAGGGAATTTATGATTTATTTCTAAATGATTATGGTGTAGATTCTTATGAAAATGATCCATATACCTATTTTGAGTAAACTGACCTTGACACGTATATCATCCATGAAGGAGCCTTAACAAGCTGAGGTGAGTATCAAGAATTCTTTCTCATAAGATAATAAAGGTAATTACTTAATCCATGTATATGATGAATGATATTTTGAAGAACATGGTAGATCACTATGGTGAGAATAATAATGTCCTTCTATCAAAAATTGATAAATCAACCCTTGAAGATGATAATCATGAGGAGGAGGATGAATTATGGCAAAGGTTCAATATCATATGTCAAGAATTTGATCAGTTGGGTATTATTACTTATCCTCTCAAGAAGTGTGAATCTAATGATATGTTTGTTAATGAGCCTGACAAGTAGGATGTTGAGTTTCCAATTGAGGAAGAAAGAGAAAGGCTTATCAAACATGAGAGAGTATGTCATACTATTGTTTAAAAGGTTACAACCATGGAAGAGTCTCATGAATTGAAGGTAGAAGCTTTTAAACTTGGGGAGTAGATAAAACCATAACCTAATGTATTTTCACTCTCATATGTGTTTTAACATAATGAATACAAACTTGATGATCACATACATCAAGTATATCAAGCCCAATAAAAAGGTAAGGTTAAGGTAGTTGTCATGACTTCTAATCTTTAGTTTGAAGAACACCAATTGAACATGGCAAGATCCAAGAAGGATGTAGCTCTAAATTATATACTTGAATTAAAATAGATAGAATTCATGAAATATCAAAGTATTCCACTTATAGACATGAGAAGAAATAAGTATGGTAAGTCATTTAACCATATACATAGTTAAGTGTTTGATGATGAACATTCTTCACATGCTAGATTATTTACATGGAGTAGAAAGGATGCAAGAGACACTATCTTTGACCTTGGTTGAAGCATGGTGAGTTGTTTTTTCACCTCAAGAGTGAGGTTTTATAAATATTATGGTAGGTGTGTGTGTGTGTGTGTGTGTGTGTGTGTGTGTGTGTGTGTGTGTGTGTGTGTGTGTGTGTGTGTGTGTGTGTGTGTGTGTGTGTGTGTGTGTGTGTGTGTGTGTGTGTGTGTGTGTGTGTGTGTGTGTGTGTGTGTATTCCATAAGCACTATTGAGAACACATGTGTGTTTCCTTTGATGTGTCTTGTTTTTTGTGTATTTTCTTATTTTTTAGTGTGGTTTCAAAGGTATTTGAGTGTCAAACTTATGCATAAGTGACTCAATATCCCAATGGATGGGAGTAGGATACTGGTCTTGGCATACCAAGCATACCACCCCTAGGAAATCACTAAGAATGTTGACTATTTTGACCACAAGTCAACCCCCTATAGTACAAAACTTGATATAGTGGTATTATAATATCTTATAAGGTGTGTCATAGTCCTAAAAATGATATTTAATGTGTCAAAAACTTTTTCATGGTCATGTTTTTATCTTAAATAGTCTTATGTCATTCTAGGGGGTCATATTTGAACCATTAATTAAGATTGTATGATTTTAATAAGTATAAAAATGTTTCAAGAGGCTCTTCAACATCCCCCATGTTAGTTTCTTATTATACATGTTAGTCTCTAACTAAAATTGTAAGAGTAACATCAGAATAAGAAGATTAGTGTTAGTTTGGACAATTTTAGTTGGTTATATAGCATATACATAAGTTGTGGAAAATTTATAAGGCCTTTAAATGACCCTTTAGTTCCCTTGAGATCACTTTGACACTTGGTTATATTTGAAAAAATTGAAAATGCTTAAAACCATTTTACTTATCCATTGCTCCACTAGGTATGTAAAAATGACCAATCAGTTTTGGTCTAATACAGCTAGTAGAGGATGAGCCAAGTCAAATCCACTTGGTGGTAGATATTACTCTTAGTCTAATTCAATATCATGGTAGGAGTTTAATTATTGATTATTTATGCTCTATGAACTATTATTTATAAGTTGACTACCTCTTTTTGCATGCTTATCCCTACACTTTATAAGTACAAACTAGGTACTATATGTGGTTCTCAGTATCATGTACATCCTCTTCACATGAATATTTACATCATTTTCATGTGTATAAGTCAAAATATGGGCATGAATCATCATATATTTCTATTGAAAGACAATATCATAGTTTTTAGACAAGAGTTCCTCAATAATGGAGTTTCCCTTCCTATTTTGGCTTTCAAATCAAAGTTGATGTGGTTGTCCACCTATAAAAACGTGATGATTAGCCTCTCCATAGGATTTTTAGTCTATAATACGTATGTTTATGGATTAATGCAATCATATATGGCACATATTTAGTCTCTTGCAATTATTCATCTATAAGTAGGAGAAAAGAAGAACCTTGCATAGCCATGGTGGTCAAGCATAAGGTTTTTAAAGAATTAAGATAACTCTTGAGGTGTAAATAATATCTTTGAGATATCTAATGATTGTTTTATATTGGTTGAGATGACCAATTTTATAATTCACATAGTTTTGCCTTGTTTACTACTAGTATGAACCTATAGGTGGGCCATAAAGGAGAGAACAATTGAAAATGAGGTTGTTTGAAACTTGTTGGGCCTCCATTGGGGTCTTGAAACAATGAAGGTATCATAAAAATCATAAAAAATTCACAATGTAACAATTAAACTTGAATATATGACTCTTAATTCAAAAAGGTTACTTTAAGTATTCCTCACCTTAAAATTTCCAAAATAGAGACTTGGCCCTTCTTTTGATCATTCACGATGGAGTATCTTGAGATACAATCTAGTCTAATGGTTTCTATTGACTATTTTGACAAAATTAAAAATAAATCAATCCATTACAGTAAAAATATTGATATATAGGTCTATTATGATGTAATAGTGTGTTTCATGGTCCTATAAATTTCATTTAATGTGCCATTAACCTTGGTCATAGTCAAATCTAGTCCTAAGTCATTTCATGTCCCTTAAGGTCACTATTTAGAGTCATTAATAAAGATTATATGGTTTTCCTAGTTAGATAAGTGTATCAATATGCCTTTTAACATCATTAATGTTATATTATTATCAATCATGTCAGTTCTAACTAAAATTGTATAGGTTCTTAAGTCAAATCAAGAAAACAGTTAGAAACGAGGAAGATTTAATAGTTGTACGGCCTATACAAGTGTTTTGGCATATGTGGAAGGTTTTAAATTGACTATTTATGTTCCCTAAGTTCACTTATAAATTTTATCTACTTTGGAATTCCTTAAAATGGCTTAAAACCATTTCAATCCTTCATCACTCGTATTGGCATGCAAAATTGGTCAATAGGTTTTCTGATGGTATAACCAATAGGAGAGGAATTGGGTCAAATTACTCTAAGAAGTGTTAGTAAACTTATTCTAGTTTAGATTCATGGTAGGATTTAAAATATTGGTTTCCCATGATTTATGAACCAATTCTAAGAAGTTTACTGTTCCTTTCTACATGTTTATCCCCACACCCTATAGGTTCCCTCGTTTGAACTAGTCCATACAAACCACTTGATACAAGTGTTTCAAAGAGATGTATAAACACTTATCTCATGGTTTCCATTAATTTTGGTTACTTAGAGGTGATTTGAAAATCACAAACTCTCCATTATTATAATGGAAGCTCCATGGTTAGTTGTAGATAATTTCATCAGTTGCAAGAGGTTGTATCCCATTTTAACCTCCATATAGATGGAAATGAAAGTTGATATGTTATTTTTTCACCTCTCACTTCATGATGAATAATATATTTTGTGAATATATATCCTTAAATTCACATAGTGAACAAAACACATTCATAATTTAACATAGTCAACTCTATACATATATCCACCTATAATTAGGAGAATGAGAGTTTTGAATCTTAAACAATCATAGAGATGTAATGAGGAGTTTATATAGGTTTAACACACTCTTATAACATGATAAATCAATATTATCCATTCAAAATATGTATAGTGGACTATGACAACTAATTAAAACTCTATACATAGTCTTATAGCCTGATGTGCACCTACAGGTACCCCATAGAATATTGAGCAAGTTAGAATGAAAGTGTTAAAAATAGTTTGAAACCTCACAGGGTGTAAAATATCAATTTATACTAATAATAGATCTAGGATTGGTTATGAAAATAGCTCATCAGACACACAGTCTCACATCATGCCTTCACAACCCTGTCTATTATTGTATGAGCACCCAAAATTCTCCATAGAGGTCTCAAAAGACTGAAGAGTAAGTGATTGAGATAGGTTTGAACCTTCCTTAAGGTCTTAAAGTGTTAAATGTGACATAGTAATCATGAAGGAGTCATCAAGGGACAAATAGAGCTATGTTAGCTCACCACAAGATGAGAAGGTGACTTAAGGGACAAATTACCTTAAACTCTCAAAAATAATGTTTTCACCTTTATTTTGATCTTCCCATAGTGAGATGCAAGAGGTATAGATAAGTCCAAATGATTCCATCATGTGGTGCACATGTAGGTTTAATACCCTAAAAAAGAGAGTGAGTGTTTGGTCCCAACATCAGATTTAAAGGATGTCTCAATTCTAGACATTCTTTCACTATAAAAGGTTAGTGTTCCCTACAGTGTGTTAAACTTCCATGACCTCATAGTCCAAGATAGAATGATAAAGGAATATCACCATGTTAGGTGACCCTATTAAGGTGATAAGCAAACTAATGATCCAAATAAAATTAAGAGGTGTGGAATTATAGGGTTTTGGCCTACATCATCACCTACAAGTGTACCCTTTGCCCTCAAAAAGGTCACCTATAGTCTGACTGTAGGTACCTACAAGCTCATGATATGAACATTAGAGACTAGAAACCTACAAACATAAACAATTTAAAATTATAGTTATAAAAACTTAAAATAAACCTAGTATGTGTAACATAGGCAAAAATTTTAAATGTAATCTATAGGTGTCTTTTTGACCCTTAGAATGATCACCTACAGTTAATTGTAAGATGATAATTCACTAAAGCATGGTGGTTTAGATGTTGGCCTAACATGGACATGACTTTAACAAGTATAAATGGATATAAAATGGTATCAAATACTTAAATAAGATATTGGAGTTTGAGATATAATTTTTAACATAGAATATACCTATATGAGAGCTCTAAGACATGCATTTATAGTCAACACACCATACACTATCTATAGATTAGGCCTAAGTTTAGAGATATGTGAGGATTTGGTAGAAGAGTAGAGTGTTATATATGTTTTATAACTCCTTTAAAATTATTATAACCATATCACCTAATGTTCATAAAATTAAAATAGGTCAAGGAATTATTCAATCCAAAACCTACAGTCAATATGCCAATCTTGCACACAGATATTGATACAAAATTCTACCTTGGGTTTCATGACATTTAGGGATGATATGGGTATTATCTGACTCTATAATTTCGTTTCGAGGTTCCATATAACTTAACTAATCTTCTCATAAACTATTTTATTGAGACAATAAGGAAATTTCCATCTATTTTGTCTCAAATAGAGGGCACTCCCAAAGAAATATACCCTACAATTTTTGTAAGTAAATGATGAAAAGGTGATATGGGAAGTTTTAAATAACTATAATTATATGTATGTATATGAATAAACATGAATAATTATGGGATATACCCCTACAAGAAACACTGATATCCAATGATGGCCTAAGCATGCAAGGATACAGTTAGGCCTACTAGGCCTAGAATAGGCATATTACCTAATGAGGTCTTAATACCTCTTATAGGGATAATTGAACAATATAAGGAATTATATTACCTTCATGGGTAGCTAAAATTTAATTCATAACCTTTAGTTTACATAATAGGTCACAAAGAAGTCATTTCTTGGCTTAGAAACATGACAAGGTATGTAGAATGCAAAGAAGGGCTTGATAAGCCATCTTAAGAAGATCACACTAGTATGGATGTTTATAATGGGAACCTAAGGTGTTAGGATATTTTTAATAGGGTCCTAAGAGAGGTTATAGTTTAATTTTTCTCATGATTAAATGTTAAACTTTTATGAACAATCCTTAAAGGTCAAAACCACTCAAAACCCTCTAAACCTTTGTTAATGACCTGATGGGAACAAAAAAGAAGGAAATGCATATATATGAGATAAAATTACTTTTAAAGTTATTGTAAATTTTAAAGGACTCCCCCAGACCCCTTCTCATCAATTTATCTTATACCTTACCTAGATGGACATGGTACAAAACTATTTTTATTGATAGATTTTGATGTTTTGTAGGTATGGAGGAGTTTCAAAAGATGATAATAACTTTGGGAGACATAATTAGACCTTATATAACTCATAATTTTCATTTATTTCTTTATAAAATCACAAAATTACCTCTACTAGCTCCTTCACTTTAGGCAGTTCAAACTGGCATAGTGAATAGAAGGTAATCACCAAGTGAGAAGGAAATAACTCTAATTTGAAGGCCTTTTAAAGACTTATTAATGGATTTATGGATATAAATAATTTTTAAAGGTTTCATACCACCAATGTATGGATTTTTTTTGTAAAATTTAAGGTCACTTTAAAGATAAGTTGAAGAATGAGTGAAAGAAGGATGATGGTGATTGCAAGCAATTATAACACTTGTCTAGAGGAAGATCAATGATTAGGGCCACATCCAATGTATGTTATAACTTATTATTAACCCCCCCCCCCCACCAATCATATTTCACATGTGGTAATTTTTCTATTCTACTATGGAGGGCTCAAGAGAAGCCAATGATGAAGGCAATTTCCAAATAGGTAGTTGAAGAATCCTATGCTAGATTTGAGGAGTTTTCATGATTAGAGAGACATTTTTCCAAAGAGAAATTTCATGGTATATTTCATACTTAATTATTATATATATTTAACTCTCTCTCTATCTTATCTTGACACTTGTTCTCTTGACTCTTGAACCTCATTATTCTCTCTCCTATCTCACATTCTATAAGTACTAGCCATTTTGGCTCTTGTAGGCTAATTCCACATAATGTATGGTGAATCCCTATAGGTATAATTATGTACTTTGACTTTTAATAAAACACACAATCTATTTTTGAGTTAATAAACATGTTTTCTAAGTGTGTGAAGTGATGAATGGTAATGTCTAGTGATAAGCTTATATCTTTACTTTTCCTTGTCCTTTCATGTCTAATGTAATAAGTTCTCATTATAATAGGCTATATGGATAGTATTTAGATTTTTTTTATTCCTTCAAGTTTTAAGTTCCCTTATATTATAAAAGATGACCTCTATTCCACTTACCTTTATTTATCTCATGGATATCACCTCTATATTGAAATATTAATGTTAAAACATCTTAGGGGTTTGAAGCTAGTGTTCTAGGTCTTGTTTCTTAGTGTAAGAGTATGATTATCTTATGAAAATATTCATGGTGTATCACCACCTTATAATAGTCTATTTCCATGAATATTTCTACCCCTTTTTCAACAAGTAATTAGTTAACATAGGTGATAATAACTTCAAGATCAATTCAAGGAGCCAGCCCTTAAACCTAGAAGTCTACTTCTACCATAGGTAACCCACATACCTATAATTATTCCAATGTTGTAAAAATATTAGAGTAGGAATAAATTAACTCCTACAGTGTGTAATATTTGGTTCCAATATTCTTGTGACACCCAGTGGACCATTATCTTAAAGAAAATTTATCAAGGTAAATCCTAGCCTTGACAACATCAAATGCATATGGTGTCCTACTCAGCATTTAGTGACACATTTAAAGGTAAAATCTGGTTGTAAACCTTTGTGTTTTCATATATTTGTGCTCATACTTCATGGTCCCTACTAGTTCATATTATAGTATAATTTTCAATCCTATCAATCCACCTATTCAATTTGAACTTCCTCTTGAATTTCAACACCCTTAGCCTATTTTGCCCTTTGAATAACAAGAGGACTTTGCTATCCAAAAGGATCAAGAGAGTCAGGAAGAACTTAAATAAAACATGGATAGGAATTATTCCTTCCTATCCTTTAATACTAAAAACCCAATCCATCTTAATGCCTATTATGACATTCCCCCTAATGCTACAAGAAGTGTTCCTACATTCAATGGTGAAGGCCATGTCACTCTTAGTGAGCACATTAGGGATATATCAAAATTCTATAATTTTCACAATGCCATTTTGGTCAACATTACCATTAGACTCCTTTTCATGTCCCTTAGAGGGAAAGAACTTTATTTGTATAGAAATTTTCTCTATGGTTGCATCATAACATGGGATGATCTTGGAGTGATACTAACATCAAGGTTTGAGGATAAGAGTGACCACACCACTCATCCACCAACTCAATGTGTTCCAAAGATCCCCCAAGGAAATAATGTATAATTTTAATGAGAGGTTCCAAAATGCTTGGTATAGTTTGCCTCCTCTCATGAGGCCACCTGCTAGCTTTGTTTTTCCAACATAATTGAGGGTCATTAGCACTGATATATCCATCATTCTATAATCCATTGGTGGTTTCACTCTACCTTAAGCATATGACCTTGCCATTAGAGATAAGAATGGATTCATTCAATTTGGAAATTTTCCTCCAAAAGTGTCTATGCCTCTACTACATAATAATTTTACTATTGTTCAAAATGTTTCCCAAGTTTCTAATGCTAATTCCAATCCAAAGATTGCTCCTAAGAAGGAAAATGATGTCATGGATAAATATGCAATAATTTATTTCTTAGAAGCTTTGATTTGAAAATAAATAATGTAAAAATTTGTGAATCAAAATCCCTATCATTAACAAAATATGTTAAATAATATGGGAAAGGGATAGGTCAAGGGTAGACTAATTTCAATAAGCCTACTAATGCATACAATCCTCTTTCAACCTCCAACACAAGAGTAATGGTACCAGTGCATAACAATATAATCTAAGGAAAAGAGTGGTAAAAAAGTCAATTAATGGATGAAAATAAATGTGGAGATAAATCTCTAGTTTCTCAAGTAGGATTCACTCCTTTACTATTATCAAAATATCAAGACTTAATGTAAGTAAATGAAGGTTGGTAGCCTGAAGGAGTAAGTTTTACTAACTTCCTAGTTGAAGACACTTTTATTCTTAAATAAGGAAATTTAGTTTTAGAAAATATTAGAGTTAAGAGGAAGAATTTAGGGGATGTTAATGGTTTTCCTACAAGTTCATCTAATCTTCTTATAAGGAAACAAAACATGATTGCAATAATGGTAATCCCTACAACTCCTACACCTCCTTTGAATCATAATGTTGGAAGGCCTTCTAAAAGTACTGAAATACCCAAAGTTTTAAACACTTATTTACCTCTAATTACTTAAAACAAAGTAAGTAATTATTCTCTAAACATTGTGGACTCATTAAAAATTGCTAAGGCAACTATCTCTCTTTGGGATGTCCTTCACATGCCTAGCTAAAAATAACTCTTGCAAAAACAATTGTCAACTATTGTCAACAATTGTCAACAAAACCTTCAATCATGTTTCTCTTAATAATTTTCCTAAAAACATTTTATAACCTTATACCAAATTTGAGAAGCATCCACCTGTATACCTCACTCTCATTGTGGGGGACATACTAGTCCATAACTACCTAGTTGATAGTAGAGTTAGCACATCAATGATGCCCAAGGTTGTAGCTAAAAAATTGGGTCTAAAGTATGAGCCACATAGAAAGGGGGTTCTTAAATTATATGGTACACTTTAAAATTTAGTGTAATTGATGAAATGATTGAAGGTTTTATTGCATGACTATCCTAGTTTCTCCATCCTTCAAGACATTATTGTTATTGACTTACCTACTCATTTTATAATCTACCTTTTAAGGGATTTCATAGATAAGATAGGAGGATACCTCTTAGTTAATTGGTCCTTATTATCCTTCAAGACAAAATATGGAACAAAATTGACCATAAGGACTCAACCACTTGTTGTATTCTACATTGTGCCCTATGTAGAAGCAAGATCTAATTTGAATTATGTCATCAATGAGAAAGAAGAGTCTATTATGCATGATTGTTATTCTTCTAATATTGTATGAATTTTTGACTTATTTTTAGATGAGTATGTTGGAGATGCTTATGAACATGATCCATATACATATTTTGAGAAAATTGACCTTGGCACCTATATCATCCTTGAAGGAACATATGAACAAGCTAAGGTGAGCATTAAGCATTCTTTTTCACAAGTTACTAAAGGTAATTTTTTGATCCGTATGTATGATGATGATAATTAAATAGCATGATATATCACTTGTATGAGAAAAACCATGTAATTATGCCTATATTTTATGAAGTACCCTTGAAGATGGTATCCATGAGGAAAAAGATGACCTATGGTAAAGCTTCAATGCCATAAGTCAAGAGTTTGAGAAACTAGGTAAGAATATTCCTCATTTTTAAAAATGTGAATTTTATGATAATTTTTATAATGATCCTAACAATTATATGGTTGAGTTTCCTATTGAGCAAGAAAGATAATATGTCACCAAACATGAGAGTGTATGTCTTACTACTATAAAAGAGCTTACAGTTCTCGAGGGGCCTAGTGAAGTCAAGGTAAACATGTTTGTGCCTGAGGAAATGTCAATAGCCAAAATTGAACATGAATCATTTTTAAAAGTGATATAACAAATAGAAAGCAATATTTATTCCCCTAAGCAGTAAATACATCATGACAATGAAGAAAGTAAGATTGGCATACTCTTAATCACTCACAATCTATAGATTAAAAAACATAAAATGTATATGATATATGTAAAGATATTTTTATCCCAAAATAAGGTCCTTGAAGGGTATAAGAGATAATTCATGAAATCCCAAATTAGTCATTAATAGTCATGAGAAGATATAGGGATGGTAAGTCATTTCACCATCTACCTAGTCAAGTGTTTGATCATGGACATGCTAACAAGTTATTTTCATGGAGTATAAAGGATGAAAGAGGAACCATATTGTACCTTTGTTAAATAATGGTAAGTTTATTTTCACCTCAATATTGAGTTATTATAAATACTAGGTTAGGTGTGTGTCTTTGTTTCAGTTGTGTGTGTGTTCCATAAGTGTTCTTGTGAACAAAAGTGTGTTTCCTTTGGTGTGTCTTATTTTATGTGTATTTTATTTTTTTTGGTGTTGTTTAAAATTAAATTTATTTTAAAACTTGTCAATTTTTGGCTCCATATCGCAATGGATGAGTTTAGGCTACTAGTCTTAGCATAGCAAGCATACCACCCCTAGGAAATCACCAAGAATGTTGATTATTTTAACCACAAGTCAAAATAGGTCAATTACATATAGTAAAAATATTTATATATTGGTATATTATTATGTAATAGGGTGTTTCATGGTCCTATAAATTTCATTTAATGTGCCATTAACCTTGGTCATAGTCAAATCTAGTCCTAAGTCATTTCATGTCACTTAAGTCACTATTTAGAGTCATTAATGAAGCTTGTATAGTTTTCATAGGTATAAAAGTATATAAAGATGCCTTTATATGTCCCTAATTTTATATTATTATCATTCATGTTATTTATAACTGAAAATGTGCATTTTCTTAAGTTAGATCAAGAAAATAGTTAGAAAAGAGGAAGGTTTGGCAGTTGTATGGCCTATGCAAGTGTTTTGGCACATGTGGAAGGTTGTAAAATTAATATTCAAATTAAATGAATTAAATTATACATTTTATATAATTTTTATTTATTTTAAATTTATTAAAATAATTTCACTCCTTCATCACTCTTCTTGGCATGCAAAATTGGACAACAATTTTTCTCATGGTATGGCTAGTAGGAGAGGAATTGGGTCAAATGCCTTTGAGGTTTGTTATTAAAATTATTATACTTCATATTCATGGTAGGAGTTAAAATATAGGTTTCCCATGATTTATTAACCAATGATAATAAGTTTATTTTTTCTTTCTTCATGCTTATCCCCACACCTTATAAGTTACCTCCTTGTTGGAGCTAGTCAGTACAAACCACTTAATATAAGTGTTTTTAGGAGATGTGGACACCCTTATCTCATGGTTTATATTCATATTTAATATTTATATGTTATTTTAAAATCCCAAACTCTCCATTATTCTAGTGAAATCTCCATGGCTAGTTGTAGATAGTTTCATCAATTACAGGCACTTGTATCCCATTTTGACCTCCACATAGATGGAAATGCAAGTTTATATGTTATTTTTAACCTCTCAATTCATGATGAAAAATATATTTTGTGAAGATATATCCTCAAATTCACATAGTGATGAAAACATAGTCATAATCAAACATAGTTAGCTCTTTGCATATATTCACCTATAGTCAAAAGAATGAGAGTTTTTAAGATTATAAAATCATGGAAATGTAATATTAGGAGTTTAAAGAGGTTGAACACTCTTAGAAAATGATAAATAAAGATGATCCATTTAAATTATATATGGTGGATTATGATGGCCAATTCAAACTTTATACATGGTCATTTAGCCTGATGTGCATCAACTAGTGCCCCATAGAAGACTGAGCAAGTTATAATGAAAGTGTTCAAACTAGTTTAAAACCTCAAAAGGTGGAGAATATAATTTTATAATGATAAGATATCTAGGATTAGTTATGAAAATAGTTCATTAGATACTTAGTCTTACATCATACCTTCATAACCTTATTTGCTACTGTATGAGCACCTACAAGTCTCCATATAAAGGTCTAAGAAGATTGAATAGAAAGTGTTTGAGATAGGTTTGAAACTTCCTTAAGGTTTTGAAGTGTTGAAAGTTCCATATTAATAATTAAGGAGTAATCAAGGGACAAATATACCTATTTTATCTCACCACAAGATAAGAAGGTGACTTAAGGAATAAATTACCTCAAAGTCTCCAAAATAGGGTTTTCACCTTTATTTTGATCCTCCCATAGTGAGATCTAGGAGGTATAGATAAGTTCAAATGATTACATCATGTGGTCCACATGTAGGGGTAATACCTTTAAAAAGAGAGTGAATGTTTGGTCCTAAGACCTGATGTAAAAGGAGGCCTCTATTTTAAACATTATTTCACTATATAAGGTTAGTGTTCTCGATAGTGTGTTGAACTTCAATGACATGAGAGTCCAAGATAGAATGATAAAGGCATATCACCATGTCAAGTGACATTATTAAGGTGAGAAAGACACAAGTGATAAAAATAACATTAATAGGTGTGTAAGTACATGATTTTTACATACATCATCACCTTCAGGTGTACCCTTTTCCATCAAAAAGGACACCTATAGTCTAATTGTAGGTACATACAAGCTCATGATATGAACATTAGAGATTGGAAACATGTAAATATAAACACTTGACAATTTTAGTTGGTTATAATAAATTATAATAAACCCTATTACGTGTAAAATAATTCCTAAGGTTGAAACACAATCTATATGTGTCTTTTTGACCCTTAGAATGATCACCTACAGTCAATTGTAGGATGATAATGTACTAAAGCATGGTGGTTTAGATGTTGGCCTAACATGGGCATGACTTAAACAAGTATAAATAGATTTAAAATGGTATTAAAGACTTAAATAATATATTGGAGTGTGAGATACAATTTTTAACATAGAATATACCTATAGGAGAGCTCCAAGACATGTATTTATAGTCAGCACACAATATACTATCTACAGACTAGGCCTAAGTTTGGAGATATGTGAGGAGTTGGTAGAAGAGTAGACTATTAGATATGTTTTATAACACCTTGAAAATTATAGTAACCATATCATTTGATGATCATAAAATTTAAATAGGTCAAGGAAGGCTTCAATCTAAAGCCTAAAATTAATATGCTAATCTTGCACACATATAGTGCTACAAAATTTTGCCTTGAGTTTCATTAAGTTTGGGGATGATAGGGGTATGATCTAACTCAAAAAATTTGTGTATAGGTTCCACATAACTTACCTAATCCTCTAATATCATTTTTTGTCTTGATAAAATATGGGAAGTTCCATCTATTCTATCTTAGACAAAGGGCACTCCCAGAGAAATATACCCTACAATTTTAGTATGTAAATGATGAGAAGGTGAGATTGGAGCTCTTAAATTACTATAAGGAGATGTATGAATTTGATTTAAACATGAATAAATACAATATATACCCCTTCAATAAATATTAATATTCAATTATGGCCTAATCATTTAGGGATACAGTCAGGCCTACTAAGACTAGACTAATCTTAATACCTAATGAGGTCTTAATACCACTTCTAAGGGCAAGTGAACATTGTAAGGCATTGGATTACCTTCATGGGGTGTTATAAGGTAATTAAAATCCTTTGGTTTGTAGAAGAGGTCATAAATAATTAATTTCTTGGCTTAGAAACATGATAGGGTATGCAAAATACAAAGAAAGGCTCGAGAATCCATCTTAAGAAGCTCACACTAGTATAAATGTTTAACATCAGAACCTGAGGAGTTAGGATATGTTGAAGACGGTCATAAAATGGTTATAGTGGAATTTTTCTAAGGATTTAATGTCAAACTTTTATGAATAATCCTTAAATGTCAAAACTACTCAAAACCCTCCAAAATCCTTACTAATTACCTGATAAAAAAAAAGAATAAATTGCATCTAGCTGAGCTAGCATGACTTGGAAAGTGATTGGGACTTCTAGAGTACTCCCCTATACTCCTTCCCATAAAATTGGATTATACCTTATCTATATAGATAGGTTAAAAAAATAGTTTTCTTGATAGATTTTTATTTTTTACATATACATAAGAGTTTAAAAATATGAGAATCAATTTGGGAGACCAAATGAGACATAATATAACACCTAATTATTATTTATTTCTTTATAAAATCACACAAGTACCTCCTATATCTCCTTCACTTCAAGCAGTCTAAATAGGCATAATGAATGGAAGGTGATCAATAAGTGAGAAGGTGATAACTCTAATTGGGAGGCCTTTTAAATTATACATAATGGATTTAGGGATAGGAAGACTCTTGAAAATTTTAATACCACCCTTGTCTATATTTGTTTATAAAATTGAAGGTCACTTGAAATACAAGTGTGAGGAATGAGTGAAAGAAGGATGTTGGTGACTGCAAGCAGTGAGAACACTTATCTAGAGGAATATCAATAATTAGGTACACATCCAATGCATTTTATATCTTGTTCTTAACTCTTACCCCCCATCATAGTGCACATGTGGTAATTTTTCCTAGTCTATTATGGAGTGCTCAAGAGAAGCCAATGATGAAGGCAGTTTCTAAATAGGTAGTTAAAGTTTCTTATTCTAGATTTGAGGAGTTTTCATGATTAGAGAGATATTTATCCAAAGATACCTTTCATGTTATATTTCATAATTAATTCCTCTATATATTTAAATATCTCTCTCTCTCAACTTGATGCTTGTTTTCGCGACTCTTGAACTTCATTCTTCTCTCTCCTCTCTCATATTCTATAAGTAATAGCCATTTTGGCTCTTGTAGGCTAATTCCACACCATGTATGGTAAATCTCTACTAGTTTTATGTTTTACCTTTCCTTTGAATAATAAATCCAATTTGGTTTTGAGTTCACAATCATATTTTCTAAGTGTGTGAAGTATTGAATGGTGAGGTCTAGTGATAAGCTTCTATCCTTACTTATCCTTGTCCTTTCATGTCTAATGGAATAATTTCTCATTATAATAGGTTACATGAAGTTTATTTAGTGTTTTTTTATCCCTTCAAGTGTTCAAGTTCCCTTATAGTATGCAATATAACTTCTAGACCACTTACCTTGAGTTTTCTCATGCATATCACCTTTATATTGAAATATTAATGTCATAATATCTTAGGGATTTGAAGCTAGTGTTGTAGGTATTGTTTCTTAGTGTAAGAGTATGATTATCTTGTGTAAATATTAATGGTGTATCACCCCCTTATAATAGTTTATTTCCATGCATATTTATACCCATTTTCCCATAATCAATTAGTTATCATAGGTGATAAGTACTTTAAGATCAATTCAAGGATCTAGCCCTTAAACCTATACATATACTTCTACCATAGGTAACCCATATACCTATAAGTATCAAAAATTTTCCAAAATCTTAGATTAGGATTGAAAAAAATCCTCTAAGGTGAAATATTTGGTGCCAACAATTTCATTATGTAGTCTAGGTATAAATTCAATGATTTGGCATGATAAATGGTTATTTGGCCCAAGGATGATGATGTATAAATACCTAAATTTCAATAAATATTTCACTATAGGTGGAGAGTGTTATCTATAGTAATTTGAGTCCAAATGGATTTACAATGATATGAGACCTAATAAAGCATAACCCTATAGATAGATAATTATTTGGAATGGAGGTAGTACTATTGGATCAAGTAACATATAAATGAGTGTAAATATGAGGTATTAACCCATATTAACATATTAAATGGTCTCTTTTTGTCTCCAAAATAGGCACCTATAATTGATTGTAGAATGATGTCATAGTATACGTTGAGAGAGTTGATTATTGGTTTGAATTTGGGATTTCTTTGAATGTGCTTAACTATGAAGGTGAGTTAAAAGGCCTCTAAGGAAACCTAAGCATGAAATATCCTGAGTATTACATAATACAAGGGTCTAAGTGGCCTAAAAATAGCCACCTATAAGTTGTTATGGAGGAGAAACCAACTCAAATTGGTGTCAATAAAGAAGAAATGAACACTACCCCTAGAAACATATACATTTGCCTAAAAAAACATGAGATTAGCCTAAATTAATTAAATAATATATTAGGTAATAATTTACAATATCTAACTATAATTGACACCCTAAAGGAAATTTCCTTTGTTTGAGAACCATTGTACATAGTCAACCAATCTAGCCTAGTCAAGAAGAGGTAAGTGTAATTTAAGGAATTGGTAGTCTTATAAGGTGTAAGACATGTTTGAAATAAAACCCATATTAGTGATATATACTCCATAATATTCTCAATATATGTAAATATATCATGGAGGGTTCCAATAAATAGCTTGTAGTCAATTCACCAACCTTACACACAATTAATGTTATAGAAGTCTACCTTGGGTTTTGTGAGGTTTGGAGGTTCTAGGAGTATGATCTAGACATAAAATTTTGTGTAGAGGGTTCCAAGGACCTATTTATGCCTTTCATACCATTTTTTTTACTAATAAGATAGGGTAAGTGACCTTTTAAAATCTTAGGTAGAGGGCACTCTCAGAGATCCATACCCTATAGGTTTATCATAAAGAAGGTAAGAAGGTGAGATGGTATGTCTTAAATCACTAAAATTAGATGTATAATGTTGGGTTAAACATGAAAAAATATAGGTAATACATCATATTCATAATAAAATATCCAGAGGTTGTAATGAGTAACTATGCACAAACTAAGCCTACTTGGCCTATACTAGGTTGAGAGCCCTAAAAGGGTCCAATAACATTTTTAAACCTAGATGATCCTTAAAATACATTTGATCACGTTAATAATATGTTATGAGATTATTTATATTCTTTATTTTTTAGTTTATATCATAATGACTCATTTTCTGGCTTAAGAACAACTTAGGATGCACATATGTAGGAAAGGGCTTGAGAGGCTATCTTTGGAAGCTCATATCTATACAGATGCTTAGCATGGAGGTCCAAAGAGTTGGTATATGTTAAATATTATCTTAAAAAAAAATTTAGTGTAATTTTTATAAGGTCTTAATGTTAATAGTGTATGAAAAATCCTTAAGAGCCAAAACATCATATAACCTTCCACAACCCTTTCTCATGACCTAATGGGAAAGAAGTAGATAGAAATGCACTCATGAGGACTATTATAAATTTTCAATGATTTTTTAATTTCAAATAAATCCCTTAGGATCCTTCTTGTCAAATTTGCTTCTACCTTATTTGTATGAAAATTTAAAGTCACTTGAATGATAAGTGTGAGGAATGAGTGGAAAAAGGATGATGGTGAGCTCAGGTAGTGAGAACACTTTTCATGAAGAATATCAATGGTTAGGGATAAATATAATTAATTTTTGAGATTTTACTTAAACACCCAATCATATTGAACATGTTTCATCTCTTCCTAGTCTAATTTGGAGTGCTCAAGAAAAGCCAATGATAAAGATAGTTTTTGAGAAGCTAATTGAAG
Organism: Torreya grandis; assembly: GCA_037957365.1. Classification (NCBI taxonomy): domain Eukaryota; kingdom Viridiplantae; phylum Streptophyta; class Pinopsida; order Cupressales; family Taxaceae; genus Torreya; species Torreya grandis. The sequence continues at coordinate 19,360 of JARHVA010005393.1, read as the reverse complement.
GGTCTTATGCTAGATTTGAGGAGTTTTCATGCCTTGGAGGGACATTTGTCTAAATAAACCTTTCATGGTTCATTTAAAATTCATAATCTTAAACATAACTTATTATAATTACTTTACAAGTGGAATTATGACCCATTATCTCCACTTTTCTCTTTACTCTCACACTCATATAAGTACTAGCCATTTTGGCTCTTATTTTCTAATTTCCACACTTGGTGTGGTGAATCCATTATGGTTTGATTTTGTACTTTACCTTTGGATAATACATTCAATATTTCTTTGAATTCACAAAAAAAAAAAACTAAGTGTGTGAAGTGATGTATGGTGAGGTCTAGTGATAAGCTTATATCATTGTTTTTCTTTATCCTTTCATGTTTAGTGCATGAAGTTCTCATTCTAATAGGTAAGAACTATTTAAGATAATTTGGACTTATCTATAGTCCAACTGCAAAACAAATATCAATAATACACCTACATTACTAATTTTTTTATAATTTTAAACTCTCTCTCTAATATAATAAATGGGGAATAGATCCAAATTATTACCATAATCTTTGCATGCCAGTTATGTAGAACCCAAAAACTATTCATTTTAAAATATTATCTCCCATCCAATTTAGGGACATAAGTCCATATTATCCAAAATAATCCTTAGGTCATATGGAGTGTAAATAGTGTGCTTATTTTATTTAATGTTTTTAAGTGTCATTAGAGTCTATCATCTAACCTTTATTCCACTTACCTTGATTAGGTTTATGTATTACACCTCCATATTGAAATATTAATGTTAGAACATATTATGACTTTGAAGCTAGTGTTGTAGGTCTTGTTTCTTACTGAAAGAGTATGATAATATCATGAATATATTCATGGTGTATCACCCCTTTATAATAATTTAGTTACATTCATATTTTTATTCCTTTTCCCATAATCAGTTATTTAGTGTAGGTTATAATCACTTAAAGGTCAATCTAGGGAGCTATCCCTTAAACCTAGATGTCTACATCTCCTATAGTCAACTCACAAGCCTAGAGTACAATTGAACAACCTCTTCTAGGGTGAAATATTTTGTGCCAAAAATTATAAATTAGGATTCTCTTAGTGATTCCTATAAAATCCTTGAGTCTATGCATGAGGGCACTCATATCTCTAAAATTATTAAGTTAATTCTTGAATTATTTACTACACTACACCTATGAAAGGTGGTGAAAAGGTTGTTAATATTATTATTATTGAAATTAATAATATTAAATCTCATTTATATGGTTATAACTATAACTTAATTCAAATTAATTATTATATTTTAGTATTTATATTAACATTCATAAAAAAATCATAATTCTATTTAGATTTTGAATTCAAAGTACTAAACAGAGTAAGATATCATTGACCTCATTACATTGTTAGCTCTTCTAACTCAAGAAGATCAAATGATTTATAATTTTGATTTTAAATATTATTACACTTAGACACTTCTCACTCTTATCCCTATTTATAATAATAATATAAACTAGAAACCTAACCCTAATGTTTCCAATGGAAAAAATGTGAACAAGAAATATGGCAATAAGAATCATAAACCTGTGAACAAAAAATATGGTAATAAGAATCATAAACCTAAGTTTAATGGTAATTATAATATGTGTGTTAAATTTATTCATATAAGAGGAAATTATTATAAAAATAAATATATAATTAATAATAAAACCTCTAAAAATAACAAAGGGAATAAATCTAATAAAAATTATAAGAAGAATCATAATCAAAACAACAATCATTAACAAAATATAATGTTATTGATTTATATGCTGCCTTATTTACTTATAATGATAATGAATGGATTTTAGATAGGATTTCATCACACCATATTAATTTCTTGTCTAAAAATTTATCTTATTCTACACATATCTATGAAAAGTTTTATTTAGGAGATGATTCATTTTTAGAAGCAATTAAACAAAGAAATACTAAAATTGCAAATGTTATTATTAAATATGTTTTATATGTACCTAAACTTAAGATAAATATGTTATATTGTTCTCAAATTAATAATTCTAATTTTAGTGTAACTTATTTTAAATACAATTGGCCCATTAGAAATTAATATAGTTCTTTGATTATAGAAGGCATTTAAAAGAACAGTTTATATATTTTCTCTACTTATTTCACATGTTGTCTTTTATTGTATAGTAAGAATGAATATAAATTATGGAATTAAATATTAGGAAATGTTAATTTTATAATTTTACATTATATGTCTTCTCATAATCTTATTTTGGGTCTTATTTCTATCTCTTCTCGTCATGAAACTTGTGAAGGATTCTTATGTGATATAAAAACATACTAATCCTTTCCACAAGAATCATGATGTGAATTCCTCACATCCTCTAGAATTAATTAATAGTAATGTTGCAAGACCTATTTAATTTGTATCTATTAATGGTTATTTATATTTTTTTACTTTTATTTATGATCATACTAGGATGGTTTGGTCATATTTCACTAAAAACAAAATTTGAAGTGTTGTCTAAATTCAAGGAATTTAAAGTTGTTGAAAATAATTCTAATTTTTCTATTAAGATATTAAGATCAGATAATGGTAGTGAATATATTATTAAATAATTTTATTCTTTTATACTATTTTTGTTATTAAAATGAAATTAACAACTCCCTATTCTTGTCATCAAAATGCTATTGCTAAAAGGAAAAACTACACCTTTATAGAAATGGTTATAACAATGTTGCATTCTACAAATGTTCCTAAATTCTCATGGGCCAAATCCATGAATACTATTGTGAATATTTTGAATAGAGTCCCTACTAAATATTTTCATCATTATACTCCCTTATAAATGTGGTCTAAAAATAAACCTAGTGTGGTTCATTTTAGGATCTTTGGTATCCCTACTTCCATATTTGTTTCTAAAATTAAAATAAAGAAGCTTGATCCTACCTCCTATTCTTTAATTTTCATAGGTTTTTGAGGTAAAACTAAAATATTAAGATTATATGATCCATATAAATGATATATCATCAAGAATAGGAATTTTCTTATTGTCAAAAAAAATTATGAACCCTCTGTAAAACCTCCTCAATGTTCTTCTTTTGACAAACTCATATCTCCTTATGAAGAAACAAATTACCTAGATTAAATTGATCCATATTTGGATAACTTAGAGTTTGAGTAACCCTTTGAATTTCATGTTCAATAAATAAGAAATAAATGGGTAGAACCCCTAATTTAGTATTCTAGTCTTGATAATCTTAATAAATTAACTAATGGGTTTTTTTATCCAATAGTATTCAAGGACACACACAACCATGTGAGAACATGTCATGAATTCCAAGTCTTTTCAAAAAAGATAATTACATGTATTAATGTCATTAAAATTGGTAATTTAAGTAAAACCATTTGCTCAGTGGGGTTTAGACTTCATTGATGTCATTGATATGAAATCTTTCAAGAACCATAAGTGTGTGCTTATAGCTATATAATATTTCATTAGGTGGAATGAAGTAGTAATAGTGAGGAATTACAGAGCATATGGTGTAATAGTTTTCTTGAATAAGAACATCACAACAAGGTTTTGTCTCCCATCTCTATAGTTTGTGACAATGGGATAACATTTTAATTATCTAATTTTACTAAATGGACCCATGATAATTGAATTACCATTAGATCATCATCAAATCATTTCCTATAAGGAAATGAATTGGTTAAATCTTTGAATAAGAATTTGGTTCATGATATAAATAACTCAACTATAAATAAGCTACAAGAGTAGCATCATCTACTGAAGTATATTGTGTGGGAAGACTAAACTAGATACAAACAAGCCCTAAATGTTTCACCATAGCTATTAGTATATGGATGTCAACTAGTATTCTCAATTATTCTCAAACTGCCAACATATTAGTTCATGTAAGAAAACATGGAACCTAATGAAAAAGTGGAGTCCTAATTATTGGCCATAATATAAATGGAATATTCAAGGATAGAAGCATTACATAATTTTAGTGAGCATTAGGATTTTGTCAAAACATGGTTTGATAAAAGATTGAAACCTAAAGCATTTAGAATATCTGATCTAGTGCTTTTATGGGACAAATACCATGAGAAGAAAGGATAGAATGACAAGTTCACCCTCTTATGGATTGGGAATTATTAGATATCAGAGATCTTGGGTAACAATGCTTTCCATTTAAAGGACCTCCAAGGTAAGGAATTGACATATCCAGTCATTGGGTAGTTTTTGGAGAACTACTTCATGGTTGTGCCATCTAGAGATGTCCTTAAATGGCAATAAATGTTAAAGTATAAATAAAAATAGATTAAGTTTACTAGTTTCTTATTTAGGTTTCTCATTTTCTATAATTTACTTTAATTAGAGTAGTTTTCATGATTCTTAGGGTTAGTTTTTCCTACTTTCAGTATTTTACTTTCTTAGATTAGTTCCCTATTTTCTAGAGTAGATGTCTTTTATTTCATGACAATATGATAAACTTCTTCTAGTATAACCAAGCTAATATCAAATTCATTATGATTCTCATACATGCTTAATATTTTATATTGAGTCCATGAGGATAGGTCCAAAATGAAAAATAATTTTAGGTAAAGCATAGAAGAAACACACAACTAGTTTGTTTGCAAGTTTTATACCTTCGTGTTTGGGATTTTTAAAATTTAGGTATGCAATGAGAATTGAACTAGGGTTATATCAAAATTTAATAATTTTATTAGGTATGTAAAAAATATTCTCATTACTTCATACATATTTATAAAAGCTTTTCATTTCCTTGGATCAAAAACTCTTTTCATGTTAATACTTGTTTGAGTGATAACCATTGATGCGGATGTAGGTGGTAGGGACATTCTATTAAATTGGTTTTTACTCATACACACACCAGCTCACAATGGTTCCCATCCCCTTCTTCCATTCACATTATAAAAAAATGATCAATGCATCCTAAAGAGTGATCAATAAATCTAAAGATGATCAAAGACTCACATGATGAAATAAGATCAACGTATCACACATTGTATGCACTAAAATCCATTCACTCTACTAATTACACTAATTATGCTAATTTAACCTATAACTACATTTCCTAGATAATTTAACTAATGTCCCATTCCCTATTTCCTACATCTTACAAACCTTACCCCATCCCATAACCCATTAATCCCTCATTAACTTATTAACAAAACCCATTTTCCTACTAACTTACTCCTTAAGCTACTTGCTAATTTAAAAATATAATTTATTCTACCTACTCATCTACCACCTTATTCATAGATATTCCTAAACCCCTAAACCCTAATAATATATTTATAGAATTGGAGGATTCTAGAAATATCCTCCTTTTAGCCCTTTCTCCTCTAGAATTTTCCATTCTATATATTTCTAAGGAATTTTAAATTCCTTGGAAATATCCTAGCCATTGATTTCAACGGCTCAAAATTAAATTTGAGCCATTGATTTCTCCCTCTATTTGATATATATCTAAGATCACTCCCTTCATAAATTAACTTGAAATATTGAAGCCTAATTACTAACTTACATCCATAACTATCCTTCTTCCATCTACCAAGAGCCACCATCAATCACAATTATCTATTGGAAGCCATTATTAAGTATTAATCAATAAATCCAATATCCTTCAATTTTGGTAACAAACATCCATTTGGAAATCTTTAAGAGGATATATAAAGAAGTAAAGTGATGGTAAGATCAATCCTAGTAATCTAATTATCTATTTTCTCCCCTCTTATTTATGTGTTTGGATTTTAGATTTTTATTACTAAATATAATAATAAGAGTTGAATCTAACATTTAAGCTACATTTTGGTGACCAAGGTGGGACCTTACTCTATAAACTAACCTTATAAGCTTGATGGAAGTAATTTGGATTCTTATAAGACTAATTAGATGTGAATTGAGAATTATATTTTGAAATTTCACCATGTATGGGAGAATTGTGATCTTACTCTAGTATTAATAGTATTGTAGTCATTATTTTATAAGGAAAATTTAAATGGTGTCTAATAGCTAGCCTTAATCATTAACATTTTTCATATTTTATAGGTTATTGTCTTCATACAAAATCACAACTTCAAAATTTATGATTTTGCCTTGTTAATCATAATTTTTTAAGTTAAGTTATAATTTTGTGGAATTCACTAGTTAGGGTTATATCTTTATATTTTGTTAACCCTTTTTCCAATTAATTAGTGTTTTATCTACTATCTATATTTTCTATGCAAAGAAAAGAAGGGGCAGTCCAACATTTAGACTATTTGTGCCTCAAGTGCAATACCACAACTTTCAAAATAGTGAATTTGCCCTGGTAATAATTATCTTGTAGTTAGAGTTGTGGTTTTGTCTAACTTACCATTTACTATAATATTCTTATTCCTTATTTGTCACTAATCTCTTTGTAAGTTATTATTATTTTGTCTATGTTGCTTGGAGGGTATTCTAGTTTCTGGTGAGTAGGGAGGAGAGGAAATAATCAAGCCTTGACCACCTTGATCATAATCAAAAAAATTGTAACTCTCCTAATTGCATGCTTGACCTGGAAGTCATAGTATTATCATAAAGAACTACAATATTTCCCTTCAAGATTAAACTAGTAGAACCTTTGACCTGTCATTTTTTTATTTACAGACAAAGGGTATTTCAACTCCTATTAGGTAGTTATAAGGTTTCTTGTAATAGGCCAAGGCTATCTCTTGTTCATCTTAACCATTTTGGAATTTAGTTATTTTGGCCTAATTTTGTGCTTGAAAGGGATATACTAAAGTTTGATGTGTGTGAAGGACCAATGGATTTAAGAGGAAGGGTAGAAAAAAAATATAGACTAAGCACCTGTTCATTAACCTATTTAACCTTTTGATGGAATACTATGACTCTTGAATTAGCATTATTTTCATGATATCTATGATTTTATGGATTATAATCATGATTTTGTGTTTAAATAAAAGATAGGGTATTTTTGGTAATCTACTTGATCTTTTAGCTAAACATTAGACTCAATATTTTTTATCATTCTATCTATTAGCATATATCAAAATTTGTTCATCATAACATTATAATAATATAGTCCTAAAAATTTGTAAACTACCATAAGTGGCTAAAAAAATTTTGTTGACCTGTCTATTTACAACAATCTAAAGGTTAAGTTATCTCCCTAGTAGTTATTTTCATCTCCTATAGTTTTTACATTTTATACAAAATCGTAGATAGTAAGTTTTTGGAAATTATAATTTTGCTTTGATAGTTATGGTTTTGTCTAACTATTACGGTCTTATAGGGTAACTATCATGGTTAGATAACTATTTCAAGTCATAACTAATGATCTATGATTTTGCTTTAGTTTTGTACTTTTGTTATTTTTGGTTATGATTTTGCATTATGTAACTATGGTTTTGTAAAAAGTTAAACTACTAACCCCTGTAGTGTAATACCCCTCAAGACTAAGGCACCCCATTTTATCTTCTAAACTTTGTTATTGTATAAAGGGTGCCAATAATATATTATTTTTGGTTTATTATATATACTTTATTTTTGTGTGTGATTTTGATTATATATACTGGTTTTTTTCTCACATAGATAATTAGTCAGGAAAATTTAATTATGTTTGCCTATTTCTTAGCCTCTTTTGAGTCTAGGATAGCACATTATGTGAAATTCATCTTGATACATGGGCTTAGTAATTAGAGGTTGATGATGTGGATTTTATCACCACATGATAGATAAAACTTTGCATTCTGGTAGAGTATTAAAATTAGGAGAGTTATCATTAGGCACCTAACCTAAATTCCCCATAAAGGGTTCTATGGAGTGAGGGGTGGTTAAAACACAATATGTAAGTTAGCTAGATAACATATTCTATGGACTTGGGCCCAACTATACCTTCATGTATATTGGAGATGAACCTAGAAACCTAGTATAAGACCTTTTGGCTATAATATACATCTTTCTATAGGAGGCATGATTAATTCATAAGTAGTCATCAAGTGAAAAGGGGGTTGAGAGGGTTTGGTTGATTTCATAATTGGTCACCAACCTATAGCTTCACCCATGAAGCCAATAAATGGTGTGAGCATCATATTACATAGCTTATTTAGTTTAATAACTTAGGACTTTTCATTATGGGCATTATTTGAGTGTTGTGATAGACCCATATCGTTTGGAACCTAAGTTGGCCATACCCCATTTTGTGTGTGACACCTTATATACCCCTAGGCTATTCTCATCTCATCATTCTAAACCACACTCATCTTACATCTCATACTCATATCATATCCTCCACAACCTAATCTTTTATCTCCCATCTAATCTATTATACATCTTATAGTCTCTATCCACCCCACTATATCTTAAACTAAATTCATCCTATATCATCTACCTATAATGTATTGTCTACCCATCCCACATTTTATACTTCCTATCCTATAAATTATCTAATATCTAGTCCATATTCACACATATAGTACCAATCTTGCATATTCTACACCCTTCATATCCAACAACATTTATTATACATTGTTAGGTGTGGAGCCTGATTGTCTTTTAGGATCAGAGATTAAAATTCTAATGTTATTTTAGTTGGGTTTTAGATCCCATTATTTTTATCCCTAATGGCATAGGGGGTTTCAAGGTGGGTTGTAAAATTATAATTTCAGAGTCAATCTAGGCCATTAATTAAAGGTTTCTATATCTAATAGTAGAGGTTATGTTTAGGTTTTTTTTACCCTAAAATGTATTGATACATGGTTCAGATGGAAAAAAGGGAGATTGTACATAGAGAGAGGAGGTAGAGAAGGTAAATAGGTGTAATAGGTTTTGTTGCAATTTTTTTCTCTCTTGTATTGATAGAAATAATATACTAGACAAGTTTGGTGGATGTAGCCCATTTTGGGTGAATCAATTTAAATCTAGTGTCTCATATTTTGTGCATGTTTATGATTATTTTATGTATGTTTGATTGATTCATTTCATATTTTCTCTTGTAAGTGATTTTAGGATAAATATATATTTTATTTTATCCTAGCATATATCCTTACCCTAATTAATTCTTGTATTTCATCTTGTTCATCCTATATCTTCCCAAACAATATCTCATATCTACCCTGTATTATCTATCCACTTGATACCCATCATATAGCTCCCATTCCTCACATATTCATCTTATAAATTCCCATCATATATCTTAGACCTTCCATACCATCTAATATTCTCCCATCACCCTTTAATACTATATTTATTCTTGGAATCAAGTTCTAGTGGTCACCCACCCCTTTTATCCTCATCATAATCCTTGGACTAGGTATTATCAACATACATAGTCTTATCAAGATTCTAATCGAGCACCCATCGCACATCACTATTAGTGCCTTTTCTACCTATCACCCATCTTATTACCACTTTACTAGTGTAAAAGGTATTTGATTCCATCACTCTCTTTCATTTTTGCTATAGATTAGACTCTTAAAAAACTTCCTCTTTTGGTAATTCTTAGTCATTCTAATAACTTACCACATCACCTTCTTTGACCACTAGTATATTTTGTTTCAAGATTGAGTTAGTATTCAAAAATTCCACATCACCTATCACACCTCATCACATCTCTTTTACTAATCAAAAATGATGATTCACACCCATGCCCAACTCAAGATAGGACAAGCTTCGAACTAAGATAATGATCCAATGGGGAATCTAGGTGATCCAACTTAGGATCATGATGATACACATAGTGATATTTATACCCTCAAAGGATAAGATTACCAATTTAATCAGCTCCATAATGATGAGGTTAGGAATTTAATTTATTGATACCTCTATGAAAATTGTGATCAAGTTTTAGCTTGAGCCATTGAAATAAGGTCACTACCCTCAAATTTTGATTGTAGCCTTTTTCAACACATAGTCCATCCTCCTAACCATCCTAATACACCATGAAAAAATATACACACTAATAAAATACCTAAAGAAGAGGAAGGTGTGGACCAATAATTTTAATAATAAAAATTCCCACACCCCTAAAAAATAATTTTACTAAGGATAATAGGAGGCAAACTATCTTAGAGGACCAACTTTCATAGAAAATAAATATTTTACTCCTTGTAAAAAAGCCATGACCATCATCCCCTTGAAAAAACACCAAAAACACCCATAAACCCCACAATATTCATGATCAAACCTCCAACCCTCTTAGGAACTCCACATTCACATAATAATGAAAAGTGATGAAGGAGACTCTCCAACAAATAGATCCACATTCACAAACACTAAAATAAAAATATGAATATTTTTGATCTTCTCTCTTAAACATGAGTATCTTGAAAACACCTTTCCCACCCCATTTTGAAGTTCCTAAATTTGAAAAATATAGAGGTAAATGTGATCCATGAGACCATGTACAAGATTTGTATGTGACTTATCATGAATTAGCTTATGAATATGCCTATCTATTGAGACTTTTCCAAAAAAACCTTACTAGACTATCCTTAGAATAGTTCATGAACCTACTAAATGTGTCTATATCTAGCTTTAGGGAATTAACTGAACAATTTGTTAGAAATTTTTCATTCCATATTGAGCACAATATCTCTATTGTAGATCTCTATAATACTAAATAGAGAAGTGGGGAAATCTTGACATCTTTCTTTCAAAGATGGAGAAGCTTAGAAAGCCACCTATAATACACAATACCTAAAAGGAGTTAGCCAAAATATTTGTTAACCTTAATGCTAAGCTCAAATATCAGTTAAAAATCCAATGTGCTAAAACCTTCAATGAAATAATTGAGAAGGGGATGTAAATTGAAAAGGTACTTATTAAAAAAGGGATAATTAAACTATACTCCCAAAATGAACACAATCAGAATTAGAATAACTCTTTTTTAGGTAAATCAAAAATATTCAAAAAAAATAAGAATGTTGTGGGAGATGAGATTACTGATTCCATCTAGCAACATGTACAAATAGTAAAAAATAAGAACCCCATATAACAACAAAATATCTCCTCTATTTGAGTTCCACAAGGCAAACCAAAGCCTTAAATTGGTGAAAGGGCTCTCACTAGCTTGGGAGTACCAATTGAAATTGTCCTTGAATAATTAATTATTGATAAAATGATTACCCTTCTTAAAATTTGACCTTCAGATGATCATTAACCTCAACCAGATTGGTACCATGAGGATGAATTTTACAAATACCACAAAGTTAAAGGTCATTATAAAAAAATGTATGTAATTAAATTACTATTTTTAGGAACTAATTGAAATGGGTGATATTTAAATAGAAGAAAAGATTACTTCAACTCAATATAAGAATGGGTGGCTAGGTATTTATTAGGACACACTACCCAAGCATGATCAAATAAATAGACAACCACTAAGAGACCAGGGTCAAACCTCCTCTTCTAATCACACTGACTACCATGCCATGTTTAGTCATATAAAATGTAAAAATTGGCAACTTGAGTGTGGCTTATGACACCCAACCTTTAGGTCCCTCTTACTTACTCTCAAGACCCTCATATGCATCACTTCATTGATTCCTAGTCATCTGTAGCCTTACAAACTTAATCCTAGCTTAGTTAGACTATAATTTCCATGACTAATCCATCCCCTAGTCCACTTCAACTCAGGATAATAGAATCACACTTGGACTACAACATCGGTGCCACTCCTATCCACTTTTGGTGTTCCTCTCCAAGTGTATTTTTGGCCCCAACAATCAGTTCCTTCTTGTTCCCCATCCTTCTCCTTATCATCCTAATATAAGAAAAATTCAACCCATGACCAATACATCCCTATAAAATCCCATTCAAAGATCATTTGAAAAGGGTTGGAAAATATCACTAATCAAGCAAGACTAATCAAGCAATCTTCCTTATTCTCTACATACAACCAACCAATACACTTATAATTTTATTCAAATCCTTACACCAATCCCTATTCACCTCAAGCACATTTAGTTTAGTATTTTTCATATCCATACACTCTATTACACAAAGCACATCAAGTGGGAGAACTACATATGGCTTGATCCCTCTTTAGAGTATTGGTATGTAGGCAATGTACCCACATAAAGGGTGTGAATACATGTTTAGTAAATCTCACACACACTAACCCCCCATCTCTTTCTCAAAATGGGTTAAAGCATAATAGAGTATAGGGTTTGAAGATAAAATATGCTCAATAGAGAGATCTACAAACTTCTAACTACAAAAACTTCATAGATAGGGTCACATAGGCAGAGTGAACAAAACCCAAAAATCTTAGATCTTGTGGACTAAAGCACTGGTGACACTCCTATCCAATCATAAAATGAAGGTCAGATCCTAGTTTATGATAGTGTCTCAGTCATACATAGTAATTCTCAGACCATGTCTCATCTGTATCAATCAATTTTCAACTAAGTCCTATTTTCTCCTTCTAATTACTATTTTTAGAAAGGTCAAATGGCAATATAAATTTACATAAATTAGTATCATAATTATTGCATATTTATTTACTATTTTTAATTCTCAGACCCTTTAACTAAATTAGGAATAATATAGCAATATTCCCAAAATTATTAATCATTTGGTGAAATCAAGTTACTTCATTTGTGCATAAAAACCCCAAGGTAAATTTCCTACTAATTTTTCCTATATTTTTTTGATTTTTTACCTACATAATAAAATCATAAATAAGCATTAAATTTTAAAATTTTGTAGTATTTTTTAAATGTTTTTTTTAAAACCCTAGTTGCCCATACTGGGTCCCAGTATCTTCCCATTAACTTTCTAATAATTTTCTAATTTTTTACTAGCTTATTTCAATCAAAATACACTTCAAATTTCAAAATTCAATAGTAATTTTCAAAAATATTTATTTTTCAAAACCCTAGTTATATCTTCTAGGTCTCTTTAAATCACAATTTTTCCAATAAATATCTAATTTTTTTACTTGCATATCTAAATCAAAAATTCACTTTAAATTTCAAAATTTTATAGTAAATTTCAAAATAATCATCTTTCAAACCCCAGTTGCATATACTAGGTCCCATTGCTTCTTGAGGTATCACCTTACATGTTTTTGAGCATTTCATCCTTTTTATGCATATTCTAATTTCTTGTTTAGATTATATATGTTTAATAATGTATACTATTATCCAAGTTGTTTTCCTTATGCCACCTAAGTTCCTTGTATCTCTTCCTTTGAGATGAAGTGCTAGACTTAGTGGCAACCCTCCTAAATTCACCTAGATTCCTTCAACTTGACCATATACCATGGATAAATAACTAGATCAAAATCTTATTATAAATCATACACATCCTAATTACACCTATTTTAATGAGGATAATTTTGACAATGAGTAGTATGAGAATAATAATGATGATACAAACACTGGTGTTCATGATCCACCACATCAGACTCTTGATCAACTTTAACCAATTATTAATAATGAAATTGTCCTCAAAAAATATTTGATCCTACAAAGTTTTTAAAAAAGTCTTTGAGACTAGCCCTAAGATCTTACTCTTATATTACAATCTATCCTAGAAATCAAAAAAGATAAACAAGTTGAGTCTTCCATTCCTTTAGAGCAACCTGTTTCACATGACACTATAGGAGCAATTATGTCTCAATAACCCCCTATAGTAGCCCAACCTGCCTTTATGCCACCAAATATTGCTAGTACATCTTTGTCTCCTAATGTGATGGCCCTTGTGCAAGAGATAAGATCTATTCAATCCAAGGTGCTACATCTTGAGCAAGGTGCCTCTATACCTATGCAAGATTTGGATTATTTTTCTCGAAAAGACACATTTAAGAGCTTTTCACATAGCATGTTTAGACTATATACCAAATGACTGGCTACTTACCATGGTATTTCATGAAATCTAAAGGATTATGCTTTATAATGGTTCTATAGTCTACCAAATTAGTCATTTAACATATTCAATCCTTTAGCTAACATGTTCTTAGCTCATCTTAGTATTAACATTAGTGATAAGGTTTTATATGCCCAAGTTGCATAAAAAAATAATGATTAAATGAGCATCTCACAGATTATGTTCTTCGATATAAGACTATCTTGGCTAAGATGACTAATCCCATGGCTGATCAAGAGTTATAATATATCTTCAAAAAGAGTCTTCTACCAGCTTTGCATGAATTATTTATATTCAAAATATTATCTTCCTTAAACTAAATTATGTCACACACTAAAGGAAAGTGAAGTCAAACAAATTACAATGGGCAAAACTCAAGTACACAAGTATCTCATAAACAAAAAATAAGATTAATAAAAAATTCCCTTATAAATTTTATGTCAATAATATTAAGAGTCAAAATCAACTGATAGTTAATGCGACTTCTGAGCCCCCTCAATGAGTGGTTTTATCAACACCTCTTTGGTATACCTTTACCAATCTACTAGTTTCTCTAGCTAGATTTTTATAGTAACTATTAGAATGTAACATCATATCTCTCCCTCCTATTTGGGAAGTTGACCCAATAAATCCTCTTCCATGGGGATATGATCAACATGTATTTTATGAATTTCATAGGGCACCAGGCCATATAACAAATAGATGCATCAATTTGAGACATAAGATATAGGATTTGATAGATGGTAATCATATTAATTTTGGCACTTCATTTGAGCGTCCTAAGGTAAATAAAACACAATATAAATCTTTTAAAATCTTCTTAGATCCCTTTTCACAACATTATAAACAAGAGACAAGGGACACATCAAGGGTTCACCATACATATCATACACATCTACCACTAGATACATATAGGGCACCTTCAATTGAGTTACATCCTTTGAGAAACATGATTGGTGTATACAATTATAGAGTTATATCTAGATCTTCCATCTCCTTATCAAAGTAAGAGATCATCGAGGATGATTTAGATTATCATGCACTCTTTATTAGAGCTTACATTCATAATCATCCTATTCATAGTGTTCTCATAGATAATGGATCTAATGTGAACATGTGCACTATGACATTATTACAACATTTGGGATATTTAGAGTAGGATATTACCTCAATGGACATATTTATTAATGGATTTAGTGGGCATATAAAAATTTCATTAGGTGATATTGTACTTCCTTGATAGGTTGGTCCAACACGCATGGCCACATATAGTTCTCAGTGTAGGAGTTTTTTGATATGCTACTTGGTCAACCATGGATTCAAAAAACTTCAAGTAGTACGTTATAAAATTCATATATGCATGAAATTCATTCACATTATTTAGGTTTTTATAGTTGGCAGAGTTATATATGAGTTACCACTTCCTACTTTAGAGTCATCTCTTATTTCACAGTCACCAGTTTCAATTTTGCCACCAGTTCTAATTTCTCTACCAGTTATATTTCTTCAACCAATTTTTATTCAAACATAGTTGAAGCATCCATCACTATCATAGAGAGTTCATAACCTCCATATATTCAAGATTCTACACAAATTTTAGCAACAGTGTTCACAACTAGGGTAGTATAAATGAGATCTCATGTATCTACTCACAAAGCACATTTTTAGAGAGATTCTCCTACTACCAGATGGGTCCTTACAATCCCTATAGTTACATCCACTTCTTAGACTTATAGGTGGACCCCATACTCAAGTTCTAATTTAGATATTTTAGAGTATTTACAACATATACAACTTTTAGAACCATAGTGATAGCCCTCTCATCATGTTTCTTGATCATGCACGATTCTTTTCCTCAATATAGGACACCATGATAGGGAGTCTCCCATGAGACTCATCAGTTAGTATCATCCCTTCCCAACTCACTTATACATAGTAATTTTCAATTTCTTGTATATATTCTCCTTATGATTTATTGTACATAGTTTTAAATAACTCAAAATCCAAAATAATACAAAATATCAAAAATCCAAAAATAATACAACATATAAAAATTCCAAAAACATTCAAATATTTCAAAACATCAAAAACATTTTGATTGTATGAATTATCCATGCTTTACATTTCTACTACTATATTAGACCTACATTTGTCATTATATGATATTGTTTGTCAATTTATCTACATTAGCATGCTTCACTTAATCTTATTTGAGTGTGTACAGTGACATCTAGATCTTTGATTGCTTCACTCTACCCATTAATGGGGTATCCTACTTCTACATTTGAGACACACATCAATATACATACCCACTAGGGGTATCTTCTACATGACTACACTATCTAGGTTATGTCATTCCTATACCACACACTCTAGTTATCATGATGATGTACATTATTTACTCACATAGATTACTCCATTGAAATTTTACTAGTATATAACACTTGTGTATTTCTTAGCATATACATAGTCTTATACTCCACGTCTTACATACTTTCACTTCTTGATTTGATTAGTTATATGTGATTATATTTCTAGTATTTACATGCTTTAATTTTTTGCTCAATGTAGATAGATTATTTGCATTTCTCAATTCCTATTTATCTTCTATATGTACCTTAGGACATTTTCTAACATCCTTTTCCTTTATGTGTTGTGTGTGCCTTAGGACATTTTCCAATGTCCTTTGCCTTTACTCTTCTATGTGATCATGGATTTCATGCTAACATTACTTGTCTCATTTGTATGTGTAAGTGTCATTTTAACATGCCTTTTATGTTTATTTTCTTGTCCCCTTGGCCACCTTGTATGCTTCTTGCTTCTTACCTTGTGTGTTTATTTCCTTTTCAATGTTTGTAATGCCATGATCCACATCATGTATTATCTTACTTTCTTGGATGCCATGATGGACATCATGTTCCACCCCTCCTTGATAACTAATAAATAAAAACTAACAAAACTTCCATTTCTAGTTTAGTACATTGCACATGATTTTACATTATTATATCTATCTAGGCATACCCCTATTGATCTAACAATCTCTCATTACAAACTATGCTATATATTAGATATCTTGTCAATTAACATTACTATATCATGTATTTTTATAGAATAACACACTTTCAAAGCTCTTTCTTCTAAGGGAATTCATTATAGGGTCTTCATTCCTACCCTCATAAGAGGGGGGGAAATAAATATGGGTTTTGTCACAGAGATTAGAGCTCTTAATAGTTGAAATTCAGCTTTCAAAACACCCAGAAAAGAAACTAGATAGAATAGACTAGGTAGATAGTGAAAATGTCAAATAGTTACCATATTACACCCTAGGAAAATAGTTCTAGTATTTTAATATAGTGCTAGTGCCACTAGTGTCCATTTTTAGTGCTCTTGTCTAAATAGCAAAAAAACAAGACTTTTCAAAAGTAAAAAATAGGTTCAACTATAATTTTGCATAGTTAGACTACTTCAAAATCAATAGTTTTTAGTACACTTTTTCTCAAAGAATACAAATATAGGGGGAATCATACATATCATGATGGATCTCACTTCCATTTTAGATATGATAGTGTTGATATAGCTTCTAGATTAGAATCCATGTTTTAGACACCAATGATGGGAGCAATGCACATAGCATAATTGTTTTTTTCCTTCCAATTTTAGAATTACCTAGGAATTCTTAATAATTATTTAATTTATTCCATATAAATGTGGTTAGAATCATTTTAGATTGGATTTTATACAAGCCTAACTTCCACATTTTGGAGTGGATTTCATATAAGCCTAGTACACTAGTTTTAGAGTGGCTTTCATACAAGCCTAATCTCTATCTTTCAAAGTGGCCATGCCAACATTGTCAGATCATAGTGCATGTATGGATTCAATATCCATATCATATGACACATATTTCATACTAATATTATTTCATATCTTCACTCATAAGGTAATTATGGAGCAAAAGGACTATCTAGCCTTTGTATTCTTAACCCATCTAATTCAAAGAAATTAAACACACATTCTAGATATTATTAGTACATGCATGATCACATAGCTTCAATTATTAGGTGATGATGGATCCAAAGGGAAAGTCTTTGAATTCTTGAGCCAATCTCAGGGAATTAAGCACTGAGCTCTATTCATGATAAAACTCTTGGTAAAACATACCCAACATATAGGCATCACTCAGCATCACAATAGGTTTTATATTGGTCTGCATACTTGATGAGGTATATTCATTCCTCTCTCTCTCTCTCTCTCTCATCTCTCTCTCTCTCTCTCTCTCTCTCTCTCTCTCTCTCTCTCTCTCTCTCTCTCTCTCTCTCTCTCATATATCAATTAGTACGTGCATGATCACATAGCTTCAATTATTGGGTGATGATGGATCCAAAGGGAAAGCCTTTGAATTCTTGAGCGACTCTTAGGGAATAAGCACTGAGCTCTATTATCATGATAACACTCTTGGTAAAACATACCCAACATATCTATCATCACTCAGCATGACAATAGGTTTTATATTGGTATGCATACTTGATGAGGTATATTCATTCCTCTCTCTCTCTCTCTCTCTCTCTCTCTCTCTCTCTCTCTCTCTCTCTCTCTCTCACTCATCTCTCTCTCTCTCTCTCTCTCTCTCTCTCTCTCTCTCTCTCTCTCTCTCTCTCTCTCTCTCTCTCTCTCTCTCTCTCTCTCCTCTCTCTCTCTCTCTATACATTACTATTTATATATAGAGTATCTATTAAGAAACTGATCTACTCTTTGTTTTTCGTACAGATTCATACTTCATAGTGTGCTTTCTCTATTCACACCCTACACTCACATAGCTTCATGAGCTTCACCCTTGCAGGTAATTTTGGGTATGCTTTCTATTTTTTTATCCTATTATTTCACTTTTATGCATCACTATAATAAAGGGGGGGGGGGATGGAATTAATCATAAAAAATGAAAAAATTGGTAACTTGAGTGTGTCTTGTGACACCCAACCCTTAGGTCCCTCTTTACCTTGCTCTCATGACCCTTATAGGCATTTTTTCACTAATTCCTAGTCATTCCATAGCCTTCCAAACTTAATCCTAGCCTTAGCCAAAAACTACTTTCTATTACTAATCCATCCTCCCATGTCATATCAACTCTTTCTATGACTACTTTAGGAAGTTGTGGGTGAATAGTTCTCTCTCTAGTAAATTTGTTATCATTGAGCAGCTTTGGCTCTTTGCTTTATTCTAAACTCTTGAGAATGATAGTAAACTTATTCTATCGTATGCTCTTTTATATGCTATTTTTATCTACCATATTGATGGATGGGGTGTTTATATTCTCTAAATATGTTATAAAACCCATGAAATTTGCCTAAAATCTAATGCTAACTACTCATTTAATGTGGATCTTTGTTCTTCCACCACCATAGCATTAACTTTGATAATGGTTTATTTGGTGTAGTGATAGGTAATTCAAATGATCACTTCCTATTAAA